>CM054126.1:17129942-17779129 GCA_028751855.1 Ambrosia trifida | reverse complement strand
CTTCCCTACTTGGCTGTGAGAGATGTTTGTAAACATAAGCTGGGTGGTACGATGGATTCAAATGTGTTAGAATATATGGCTGATAAGATGACACGTGAGACTCAGACAAAATGGGATATGTTCAAGCCGCAATATCCTAAAAGAATTGTTCATAAAAGATTGACTCGAAGAACAATTTACCTTATGTGACGGTGAAGTATAAGCCACCAACTTGCATGAAAAAGATTCCTTTGATGCTAATACAACAAGATTTCAGCAAAGATTTCGCATTCTGGTATTACGACTGGAGAACTGGAGAAGCTATTATTGTATTGCATGATAAAGATCTAAAGCTAATGTGCAAGAAGACACGTGTGTTTGATCCTATGTGGTTGATTAATTGCTCGAAAGATGATATCGACAAGTTGTATGACAATCAGATTCATTTTGATGTGCCAGATCTAGAACAGGCGTGGAGATTCCAAGAAGTTTCCATATTTTGCGTCGCATTTGGTGTTTATTCAGGTTGCAATTACAAAACACTACCGGGGAAGCACACTATGAAGCTGAGGACAGAGACAAAGAAACGTCCAGAATAACTGATTGTTGAAGGTACAAGTTTGAAGAAGAAGGTTAAGGTTGTTTTGAAGAAGAAAAAGACCAAAGAATCCGTGCAACAGACAAGGGGGAGTTTGTAGATGCATTTTGTGTCTGTTGCATTCGGATTATATCAAATATTACAAGTTTTGGTAGATTCAAAGTTTGGTTCGTATGATCGTGGGTTCAAATGAAGATCTTGAAGGTCGAACCAGAATTATTTAGGTCGAAAGAAGGTTTTAATGTGTTTATTAGTTCGGTTCGTGATCTCGAATGTCACACCCTCAAATTCCACGTGCGGGGTTTTACCGCGAGGCGCGTGACACACCAGGATCTCAGTCAACGATCACAATAAACATACAACAAACATGCATTCATATATATTTTCAAAACCAAAATATCATGCTTTGAGCCGTAAACCAGCAGCGGAAGCATTTCTTGTTTACAACCAAAAGACATATCATTGTTTACAAAACATTGTTTTAATATGCTTCAAAATATTAGACGCTGTGCATGACTTCGTGCGCCTAGCCCATTGACTGCTACCTTAGCGACCTGAAAAAACATGCCAAAAATGTCAACATATAATGCTGGTGAGTTCACAGGTTTTCTTTTATAAAAGTGTTGTCACAAGTTCACAAAGATCATTCCCGTTAATACTATGTCATAAGAACGTTAGCTAGACGTTAAGTGTTTTTACTACTACGGTTGGGAACCCATTACTAAACATGTACCAAAAGATGAATCCAGCCCAGATTGACTGGGTTACCGATGCCTCGATAACCCGAGAGTTAGAGACAATATGCACCCGCCCGGCATCCCCGCCATCGAGTGGGGTTTGTGAGGCCCAATAGATCTATCCACATTTCCCTCGTTGTGCATCCCCGCACATTCATGGTTTCCCCCTGGGACTTTCCATAAAAGCCGTATAGTAACATAAAGTGCCCATAGTATAACATGATCTTTAATAAGTTCGTACGTAGCATGTTTCTCCCCCGAAAGCAAAACAGTAAAAGTGGGGGCTGTGAAACTCACCTTAGATTGCGTTACTTGAAAACAGTTAAGTAATTATGCTATAATAGTCCCAAATAGTGGCGACCTATCATAAGATGTGTATAAGTACCCGAACTAATAACCCGCAGGTTAACTAGTCCCCGAATCTCCAGACCATAACCATAAACGTTTGAAAACACCTTTGACTTTTAAACCGACCGTACCATACAAGACCCGACATACCATTGGTGACCCGACATCCCACGTGTTAGGTAAATACAAGACATCATGCAACATATGCAATTAAACACTTAATGCGCGCAAGGGTTCACCTAGTCTAGCATAATGTCCAATTAACGCATAAACAGGTCCGAACACGTGTTACTAAGCTATTGGGTGTATCCCGTGGTTCCTCTCATGTTCCTAGGTGTCAAATCATGTTCCGGGATGTCAAAATACGTTTACGACAGCAGTACACGCGATTAGGAAACTTACATGCGATTAGGAAAAGTCAACTAGTGAATAGGGAAGTCAAACAGGCGAGTAGGGGGCTATTCGCCTGATGTATCAGGCGAATAGGCTGTAATCGCCTGATACATCGGGCGAGTAGAGCCCTATTCGCCCCAAGCATTGCTGTCGCGCGTTTTCACGCGTTAAACCCTCCAAATCAGATCCGAAACATGTAAAAACACCCAATATCAAAACTAAACTATTAGCCAACCCTTTCCAAGCAAAAACCCCCAATTTATCTTTGTTCTAACGGGCTCGGTGCGATTATTTCCAAAAATGGCAAAATACTAGGTTTCATTAACTATGAAATCTTTCCTTAAGTAGTAAAGATCAGATTACACCTCCTACAACTTGCAATTCATCATCCTTATGTTATAGCATCATCCTAACATGATTTCTAACCCTAAACGAGCAATGAATCATATCATAACATCCTAATTCTTCAAGAATCACCCAAATGGGTCAAAATGCATACTTTCATCTAAACACTATAACAATAGCTTAAACTCATAAATAATCATCCTAACAACTCCTACACATCAGAAGTACATCAATTTCATGGGGAACCAAAACAATAACATTACAAAGGTTTAGGATGAAGAACACACCTTGGATTTTATCAAAGAAAGGTGTGTAAGCTTGGAAATGGTGAGTTTTGAAGCAAAACAAGTTCCAGAGGTGTTTCAAGGTGTGTGGGAGGCTTAGGATCAGTTAGGGTTGCACAAATGGTGTTTGGGGAATCAAGGGTTGTATTTATAGGTGTTTTGACTCGTGCACATCAGTACAGGCGAGTAGGAGAGCAGTTCATGCGAGTAGGGCTCCTAATCGCCTCTATACTGGCGAGTAGGGCCCTATTAGCCATCAGACTTCCTATACTCGCCCCAACATGTGGCGATTAGGAGCTCTCCAGGCTCCTAATCGCCTGTATGGTCCTGGAACGGGTTTTTGGCGCGTTAAACACTATTTTAACACATATAAACACGTATTCACATACCGACAAGTCACATAATGATTACAAACACATAATGCACGATACCTAACACGTTTACATCTGGTCACCAATTCCCGGGACTCGAGACTTGCGTGTGTGCGTTAAACCCGACGATTCCACGAATCACCAATCCTTGTACCCATGGTTATGGACTGACTCCCGATGATCCCGCGGATCGTCGTGACGACTCCCGATGATTCCCAGAATCATCGTAACGACTCCCGATGATTCCCAGAATCATCGTAACGACTCGACTGACCCAGTTAAGTACGTAATATGCATGACTCGCTAAGGTAGACTTACTATTTTAGTCAATGTTACTAACCTGAGTTTGTCGGGTGTCACATCATCCCCCTATTGAAAGAATTTTCGTCCCCAAAATTTCTCAAGGCCAAAAAGGAAGAGACGAAAGAGAAGAAAAATTTTGTGGTTGCCACATCATCCCCCTATTGAAAGGAATCTCGACCCGAGATTCATTCAGCTTCAGCAGAGACATGTCTTGATTCGAACGCACGCTTAGGAAATAAATGGGGATACTTAGCTTTCATCTGATCTTCCCGTTCTCACGTGAACTCCGGTCCACAATTTGAGTTCCAACGAACTTTAACAATGCGGATTTTACTCCGACGAAGGCTACGGATCTTATAGTCAAGAATTTCAACCGGTTCTTCTACAATACGCAGACGATCATCCACCTTGATCTCTTCGAGTGGAACAACCAAAGATTCATCCGCCAGACACTTCTTGAGATTAGAGACATGGAAGACATTATGAACATTACTGAGTTCAGCTGGCAGATCAAGCCTGTATGCTACCGGTCCAATCCGTTCCAGAATTGCAAACGGTCCCACATACCGAGGATTCAATTTGCCCCGCTTCCCAAAACGTATAACGCCCTTCCACGGAGATACCTTCAATAAAACCCTGTCGCCAACCTCAAACTCTAAAGGCTTGCGACGACGATCGGCATAGCTCTTTTGACGATCCCGAGCTGCTGCCATGCGGTTACGGATTTGTACGATCTTCTCGGAAGTCTCGTACACAAGTTCCGGGCCGGTGAGTTGACTCTCACCCACCTCATCCCAACAAAGAGGAGACCGGCATTTCCGCCCGTAAAGAGCCTCGAACGGAGCTGCCTTGATGCTAGAATGGTAACTATTGTTGTAGGAGAATTCCACCAACGGTAGATGACTCTCCCACCCCTTGCCAAAATCGATCACACATGCCCGGAGCATGTCTTCTAGTGTTTGGATTGTCCGCTCACTTTGACCGTCAGTTTGCGGATGATAAGCTGTGCTCATGTCTAACTGAGTACCCAGAGCCTTATGCAAGGACTTCCAGAAGTTAGAGGCGAACCGAGAATCACGGTCAGAAATAATAGAGATAGGCACCCCGTGCCGAGAAACCACTTCCTTAAGATATAAACGTGCCAAACGCTCAAGGCCATCGGTTTCTTTGATAGCGAGGAAGTGCGCAGACTTTGTCAACCTATCGACAATCACCCAGATCATGTCACAACCACTGGGCGATTTCGGGAGTTTGGTCACAAAGTCCATCGTAATCCGCTCCCACTTCCACTCGGGAATTTCAGGCTGTTGCAGAAGGCCGGACGGCTTTTGATATTCAACCTTAACCTTGGCACAAGTCAAGCACTTGCTCACGTATGAAGCTACATCCGCCTTCATGTTCGGCCACCAATAAAGTATCTTTAAATCTTGATACATCTTATCGGAGCCAGGGTGAATAGAGTACCGGGACTTGTGAGCTTCATCAAGAACGAGCTCCCGCAAGCCCCCAAATAAAGGGACCCAAATACGTTCAGCGAAATAATGTAGGCCATCGGACCTGAGCTCAAGGTGACTATCAGCGCCATGCATGGTTTCAGCTTTAAGGTTTTCCTCCTTCAAAGCTTCTTGTTGCGCCGAACGGATTCAGTCAGGTAAGCCGGAATGGATAGTGAGCTAAAGAGCTCGAAAGCGACGAGGTTTAGCGGTTTCCTTCCTGCTCAAGGCGTCTGCGACCACATTCGCCTTGCCAGGATGGTATTTAATAGCGCAGTCGTAATCATTAAGAAGCTCGACCCAGCGACGCTGTCTTATATTCAACACCTTCTGATCAAAGATATGCTGGAGGCTCTTGTGATCGGTGTAAATAGTGCACTTGGTACCGTACAAGTAATGCCTCCATATCTTTAAAGCAAAGACTACTGCACCCAATTCCAGATCATGGGTGGGGTAGTTTTTCTCATGAACCTTGAGCTGACGAGAAGCATAGGCAATGACCTTCTCGCGCTGCATTAGCACACAACCGAGACCCCGGATAGAAGTGTCACAATAAACCACAAAATCGTCCGTGCCTTCAGGCAAGGACAAGATAGGAGCAGAACGGAGTTTAGCCTTTAGCATCTGGAAGGCCGACTCTTGCGAATCACCCCAGTCGAACTTCTTGTCCTTCTGGGTAAGCGAGGTGAGGGGTTGAGCGATCTTCGAAAATCCCTCGATAAAACGACGATAATAACCTGCAAGACCCAGGAATTGCCGCACCTCAGATGGCGTCTTTGGTGCTTCCCAGTCTTTGATTGCTTCTATCTTAGCTGGGTCAACATGAATTCCTTTCTGATTAACTACATGGCCAAGGAACTGGACTTCACGCAACCAGAAGCTACACTTAGAAAACTTGGCGTACAACTGTTCCCGCCTCAGGAGTTCCAAGACAAGACGCAAGTGTTCCTGGTGGTCCACTTCGTTCTTGGAATAGACCAGAATATCAACAATGAAGACAATCACGAATTTATCAAGATAGGGCTTACAGACACGGTTCATCAAATCCATAAAAATGGCGGGTGCGTTGGTGAGACCAAAAGGCATGACCAGGAATTCGAAATGGCCATAACGAGTTCGAAAAGCGGTCTTCGGAATATCAGCTTCCTGGACCCTCAACTGATGGTACCCCGACCTCAAATCGATCTTCGAATAGAAACTAGAACCCTGAAGTTGATCGAATAATTCATCGATGCGAGGAAGAGGATAACGATTCTTGATGGTAACCTTGTTCAGTTCACGGTAGTCGATACACATTCGCAGGCTTCCGTCCTTCTTCTTGACAAACAGAATTGGGGCTCCCCACGGGGACGAACTAGGTCGGATAAAACCCTTTTCTAACAGCTCCTACAACTGGTTGGACAACTCCTGCATCTCGGGAGGTGCAAGACAATATGGGGCTCGGGCAATAGGGGCTGCACCTGGAGCGAGTTGGATACCGAATTCGACCTGACAATAAGGCGGAAGGCTAGGTAAATCTTCAGGAAATACATCGGGAAGATCATGAACGATAGGAATATCTTCTATCTTCTTCTCTTCCTCTGACGAAACCAAAACAAGTGCTAGAATGGCAGAATACCCCTTCCGAAGATACTTATAGGCTTTCATACACGAAATGATACTCAAAGGGACCCCGCTCTTCTCACCGTGCACCAACAGAATTTCTCCATCCGGGAGAGGAAGTCGAATGACTTTATCAAAACAAACGATCTCAGCATGATACAAAGACAACCAATCCATACCCACAACAACATCGAAACTACCCAAGGACACCGGCATAAGGTCAATAGGGAAGGAATAACCCGACAATTCAAGGCGACACTCCCTAAGGACGTGCGTCGCTTCGACTTTCTTACCATCAGCCAATTCTATCAAGTACTTAGCCTCTAAAGGTGTAGGTACCCTATCAAGCAATTGACTAAACCCAAGAGATATAAAACTCTTATCGGCACTGGAATCGAATAAAACCGTAGCATAGCGATTATCGAGAAGAAACGTACCAGTAACAGTGTCAGGATCCTGTCGAGCCCCGCTTGAACCAATCACAAAGGCGCGAGCATTCCTGCCTCCGCCCCCATTGTTTCCATTACCCGACCTGTTCTTCCCAGCGTCGCCCTGCTTCAACTTGGGGTATTCACGCTTGTAGTGACCAAGCTCACCACAATTATAGCACCCCTGTTTACCCTGGTTTCCCTGGGGGGCAGCAACCTGAGGAGCCGGAGTAGGTGTAGCAGGTGGGTTCCGGTTACCCTGAAGATTAACCCTGCAATCCTTTGCCTGGTGCCCAAGCTTATGGCACCTGTGGCAGCGGTTCCGGTCCTCACAACGACCGTTGTGGTGGAACCCACACCGGTCACATTTCGGCAATTTCCCAGTATAACCCCCCGGTTTCTGTTCAGTCGACGGTCCCCCAACATCAGACCTCTTCACCTGCTAAGGCTGAGTTGAACTCGAGCCTTTACCCACACCTTCCCATTTTCGCTGGTTGCTCTCAGGAGCCTTCACAGCAGCGCCTCGAGGAGGCAAGACCCCTTCAGCCACCTTCATATTGGTCAGCCTGTGAGCCGACCGAACCACCTAAGAATAAACAGTAAGATTACCCGCAGCTACCAACCCCGCAACCTCCGGCACCAACCCAGCAACATAGTGTTCAATCCTCTGGTATTCTGGTGTGTGCAAATCAGGGCACAACACCGCCAACTCATTGTGCCTATCAGTGTAAGCTTCAATCTCAGACCCCACCATCTTATGATTCCAGACCTCGTGCTCAAGCTTTTGGATTTCATCCCTCGGGCAGTACTCGTTTTTCAGGAGCTGAACGAACTCTGTCCAGGGCATAGCATGAGCTTCCCCAATTCCCATGGTCTGGGTGGTGGAGTTCCACCAAGTCAGAGCTTGACCCTCCGGGGTCGCAGAAGCATACTTCACCCGGTCGCCTTCCGGGCAACTACACATCGAGAAAACCGATTCAATCTTCTCCAGCCAGCGGAGCAGTCCCACTGCCCCTTCAATTCCACTAAAATTGTGGGGCTTGCAATCCATAAACTTCTTGTAAGAGCACTGGGGTGGAGGGGGATTGACAGCACCACCTGGAACAGACACACAGGTGAAAATCAAGAAAAGGTACAGTACCCTAGAACAAGATAGGATAGGTGGGAATTGACGTACCACCCATAGCATTATGAGCAACTTGGAATGCAGCCAAGGCAATGTTCACGTGCTGCTGCATCAGGTTATCCAACTCCGCTTGGGTCATATTAATGTTCCCACGGCCACCGCCGCCACCACGGCCGCCAACACGACCGCTAGCACGGCCGCCTCTGCGACCTCCACGAGCTCCCGACATCTTCTGTCACAACATGAAACAAATGATTTAGGCTTGCCCGTGGTACAACCCATTAAGAATTTTAAGGAACTAGACCGAGCCCAGTTCGGGTCCATCTGTTCAAACACAAAGTCCACTGGGGCCCCCATGCATCACAGTTTATAATCTCGTGTGCACCCGACATGATAAACTGGTCTACATAGTCCTCCAGGCGTGCTTTAAGTTTGAAGTTCAAGTCACCGAACACTAGCGCCCAATCACGGTATTATCATAAGTATAAGTATAAGATAGTATGCATAAGAATGAGCGTGTCCATTAGGGCATAGAAGGGAGATGTCCGAATCCCTGGACAGATCTCAAGAGTACGCCGAAGCTACCCCAATGTACACCGCCGTCAAGAAGGTTCAATAGTATATCGTTCACCATCGAATCATGGTAAGGATGGGTCAAGAGATAGAAGGATAAAGAGTAAACAGATGATGTAGCATAGAAGATGATGACACCGACACCCCCGACCAGTCATATTGTTACCCACATGTTAAGACTCGACTATCTGTGACCGTCTAGTGTGTGCGACTCAGTTATAGACTAGACTCTACATGCAGTCCTAGTTCACTATAACCGTTGGCTCTGATACCAATCTGTCACACCCTCAAATTCCACGTGCGGGGTTTTACCGCGAGGCGCGTGACACACCAGGATCTCAGTCAACGATCACAATAAACATACAACAAACATGCATTCATATATATTTTCAAAACCAAAATATCATGCTTTGAGCCGTAAACCAGCAGCGAAAGCATTTCTTTTTTACAACCAAAAGACATATCATTGTTTACAAAACATTGTTTTAATATGCTTCAATTAACGCATAAACAGGTCCGAACACGTGTTACTAAGCCATTGGGTGTATCCCGGGGTTCCTATCATGTTCCTAGGTGTCAAATCATGTTCTGGGATGTCAAAATACGTTTACGACAGCAGTACACGCGATTAGGAAACTTACATGCGATTAGGAAAAGTCAGCTAGTGAATTGGGAAGTCAAACAGGCGAGTAGGGGGCTATTCGCCTGATGTATCAGGCGAATAGGCTGTAATCGCCTGATACATCAGGCGAGTAGAGCCCTATTCGCCCCAAGCATTGCTGTCGCGCGTTTTCGCGCGTTAAACCCTCCAAATCAAATCCGAAACATGTAAAAACACCCAATATCAAAACTAAACTATAAGCCAACCCTTTCCAAGCAAAAACCCCCAATTTATCTCTGCTCTAACGGGCTCGGTGTGATTATTTCCAAAAATGGCAAAATACTAGGTTTCATTAACTATGAAATCTTTCCTTAAGTAGTAAAGATCAGATTACACCTCCTACAACTTGCAATTCATCATCCCTATGTTATAGCATCATCCTAACATGATTTCTAACCATAAACGAGCAATGAATCATATCATAACATCCTAATTCTTCAAGAATCGCCCAAATGGGTCAAAATGCATACTTTCATCTAAACACTATAACAATAGCTTAAACTCATAAATAATCATCCTAACAACTCCTACACATCAGAAGTACATCAATTTCATGGAAACATTCATGTTATAATCACCAAAAATCATCATATGCATCAATACTTCACATATAGCAAGTATTATGGTGTAGACTTGTTTTAGAACTCATTTCCAAGGTTTTTAAAGACTCATTCTTATCAAAATAAGGTCTGGACTTTTGGGGAACCAAAACAATAACATTACAAAGGTTTAGGATGAAGAACACACCTTGGATTTTATCAAAGAAAGGTGTGTAAGCTTGGAAATGGTGAGTTTTGAAGCAAAACAAGTTCCAGAGGTGTTTCAAGGTGTGTGGGAGGCTTAGGATCAGTTAGGGTTGCACAAATGGTGTTTGGGGAGTCAAGGGTTGTATTTATAGGTGTTTTGACTCGTGCACATCAGTACAGGCGAGTAGGAGAGCAGTTCATGCGAGTAGGGCTCCTAATCGCCTCTATACTGGCGAGTAGGGCCCTATTCACCATCAGACTTCCTCTACTCGCCCCAACATGTGGCGATTAGGAGCTCTCTAGGCTCCTAATCGCCTGTATGGTCCTGGAACGGGTTTTTGGCGCGTTAAACACTATTTTAACACATATAAACACGTATTCACATACCGACAAGTCACATAATGATTACAAACACATAATGCACGATACCTAACACGTTTACATCCGGTCACCAATTCCCGGGACTCGAGACTTGCGTGTGTGCGTTAAACCCGGCGATTCCACGAATCACCAATCCTTGTACCCATGGTTATGGACCGACTCCCGATGATCCCGCGGATCGTCGTGACGACTCCCGATGATTCCCAGAATCATCGTAACGACTCGACTGACCCAGTTAAGTACGTAATATGCATGACTCGCTAAGGTAGACTTACTAGCTTAGTCAATGTTACTAACCTGAGTTTGCCGAGTGTCACATCATCCCCCTGTTGAAAGAATTTTCGTCCCGAAAATTGCTCAAGGCCAAAAAGGAAGAGACGAAAGAGAAGAAAAATTTTCCGGTTGCCACATCGAAGGTTCGAACCAACTGGTTCGAACTTGTGCGGGGTTGAATCAACATGTCTATATATAGGATTGATGTGTTATGAGTTGTAATAGTTGGTCCTTTGGTCTAGGTATTTGTTTGTGTTTTCAGGAAGTGTCTAGAAGTTTCTGTTTTCATTAATTTGAGTTTGTAACTGTTTTATCTTGATAAAAGTTAAGAAAACATATTGAAAATGAAATCTAATGTTTTTTGATTACGGTTTATATCATTTTGCATGATAATTAGGGTTTCCGCACCTAATTCATCTCTACTCGTGTGATCAATTATGATTTAAACATTTCCTTGGGAAAAACCGATCCTACATGTTCCCATGGGAACGGAAGGATCAGATGAAGCTTAAGTATCCTTATTTGTTCCCAAAGCCAGCACCGAAACCAGCACCTGGTACTATTGAAGCCGAGTGGATTTTGGGGCAAAATTCCTATCAGCAGGGGGATGATGTAGCAACTAGAATTTTTTTCTTCCTTTTCGTTCCTTCCTTTTGACTTCAAGCAATATTCAGGATGAAAATTCTTTTAACAGGAGGATGATGTGACACCCTGCAAACTCAGGTTCATACTTTTTACAAACTTATAAGTTTACCTAAGCAAAACATTTATTTAACGCGCTTAACTAGGTTATTTGAGTCGGTTTGATGATTCGGGAATCGTCGGGAGTTGGTTTGCACTCTTGTGTTGTTTAGGATTTAATGATTGGGGAAACACACACATACACATGAGCCTCGAATCCCCTTATTGGCGGATATACGTGGTTGGGATAAGTTATCAAGTATTATATGTTCTATGACTAATCGACAACTTGTGAATGCATGTTTATGTGACTTGGTGTGATAACATATGATAAAATGGCCTTTTGAAGTTATGCTTATAATTTCTTATTCGTGCTTTAGAAGGTACGAACGAGTGTAGGGTATAAATATATCACTTTGCCTTATTTTCATCATTTCACAACCCTAACTTGCCCCCAAGTGCTCTCTCTCAAACCCAAACCTGTAGGAACAAGTTTTACCCATATTTCTTAGATTCTAAAGCCAAAACAAGTTTTATATCAATATCAAGTGAAAATTCAAGGTGTGTTAATCATCTAAACCCTTTTTAATGCAAGTTCATACATTTTTGATAAACCGTAAGTGTCCAGATCTGATTTAAATGAGTTTTTATAAATAAAAAACCTTTCTAACATCTTTCAAAACTAGATATAGACCTAAATAATGAGTTTTCTTATAAAAGCCCAAGTATTAATGATGTTGGTGACTATCTATTGTACTTTGGGTTAATATAAGGATGTATTGATGTTGTATGAATGATTTAGGAATGATTTGGGACATGATATATGAGTACATGTTTGATTAATTGATATTTGGTGAAATTTTACCCATTGGGGGGTATGCTAGCTCTAGGGTTTGCATATGAACATGATGATGATGATGATATGATTAGGGGTTTGTTAGCATATGTGAATCCGTGCTTATTGATCTGAATATGATGTTATTTCAATAATTTACATTTTGGGTAAATTTCTCATGCAATTGATGTGACATCTCCATAATGTGCTATTTTAGGTAAAGTTGTGATTTGGTATGTGAAATGGATTGATTGATGTGTAAAATAGGTGTAGTAACATATGGATAGGATGGACAAGGTTAACTGCAACGTTTGGTAACATTTCGTGGAGTTTTCAATCAGATTTGATGGGTTTTTATTCGTCAAAATAGTGCAATAGGCTTGCAGGTGGAATAGGTCCTCATTCGTGCCATCAAGGGTACGAATGAAAAGAAATATTTCCCATTCATGCCATCGAAGGTATGAATGAATGGAATTTTTTTCCCATTCGTACCCACATATGAAATTGTGAATTCTTTGATGTAAAATAAGTGTTTTTTGTGCAATACTTGTATGTAAACTATATATGCATGATCAATTGATGTCACGGGTCACCAACGGGATGTCAAGTCAGTCTTGTGCATTCGGGTCAACATTCAAACATGTTTTCAAACATTCATACTCATGGTATGGACAATCAGGGACTAGTTAACCTACGGGTTATTAGTCAAAACACTAATACATCTTTTATGTTAGCTCGTCGGTACTAGGGGTTATCATCACATTGTCAATTTGTCTAATTAAGAAGAACACAACCTAAGGTAAGTGTCACGGCCCCACTTTCACATATATCCTCATGGGGGAGAAACATGTTATACATTTCGGTTACTTAATGATCATGTTTTACTATTGTTTTCATTTATTTACTATGCAACTCATCCAAATCCCAAGGAAACCACTAATATAGGTATATAGGGGTGAAATGTGGATAGATCTATTGGGCTTGACAAACCCCACCTAAGTCTACTTGAGGTCGGATGGGTGCATATTGTCTCAAACAAACAGGGCCTACCGGGGATGAAGGTAGTCCGAAGGGTACACACTATCCGAAACATAGTCAGCAATGGTTTCAATCGTAGTAGTAACATAATTAACGTCTAGCTAACGTTCATACAACATAGTAGTAACGGGAACGATATTTCTTACTTGTGGAAACCATTTTCGTAAAACCTGTGAACTCCCCAGCATATTGACACTTTTAGCATGTTTTCTCAGGTCGCTAAGGTAGCACGGTTGGAGTAGGCGAACGGAGTCCCACGACGTCTAGTTATCATTTCCATGGTTTTTGAATAACTGTTAAACTATTAACTGTTTCGCTTTTTGTTGTAAACTATTAATGCTTTCGCTGTACTTGGTTAAGACTTTCAAACTGTTTGGTTGGTTTTTTTTATATTGTTTTCAAATCATATAGTTGTCATTTATTATGACCGTTGACTTGGATCATGACATGTCACGCGCCTCGTTGTAAAACCCCACAATTGGAATTTGAGGGTGTGACATCTAGTCATCTCTGCGTTGACTTCTTTATATTCTAAATACATATTCATATCATCGTTCACGAAGATCCCCCTGAACTTATAAGTAAATGTCACTGTGACTCGTCCTCTATTGATCATTCATCTTATTCTTTCCTTATCAACTTCTGACATTGTACCCGATTTGCCTTGTTCGTTACCAGATCTTGTATCTTATTCTTTCTTTACTCTTCGCTCATGAGAAAAATTCTCTATATCATCATTAACATCATCGGAATCTATAGAATTCTCTCCATTTTTATAATCACCATCATCATCATCACCATCATCATGATCATCATCTGAACCACTATCATCACGAAAGTTCTCATCATCATAATCATCATCATCTTCTTCTTCGTCATCAGATTCATCTTCTGTTTGATCATTACACTTCATCTTAGGAACCTTCTCACAAAGTTTGTCGATGATCTTCCTTAACCTCTTGTTCTGTTTTTCTACTACAGCAATTCGCTTCTCATTGTTCACATTTGAAAGTTGCAACTTTGAATTCTCAAGCTTCAGATTGGTCACTTCACTTTCCAACTCATCCTGCTTCTCTTTAAACTTTGCTATGATCTTTAGCATATCTTTCTTATTATGATTTTTTAGCTCCTTGATCTCTTGTTGATTTGTGACTGTGATAGCTTTATGAACATCAAATGCTTTCATCAGACGAGATATTTGTTGTTGCATTAGATTCAAAGCTTCTTATAAAACTGTAGCAATAGCTTGAGAGCTCGATTCTAGTTATTTAGCTGATGATGGATTGTCATAACTAGAAAGCATTTCCTTCAACGACTTGGACACACTAGATGGATCTATTTCTGGTTGTGATGATTCTACTGCTGGTTTTTCTGCTTCATTTGATCTCTTGCGCTTCTTTAAAGCTGAACTATCTTTCATTGCCGGTGAAGTAGTAGGAGTTGTCGTAGTTGATGTTGTTGCAGTTGTTGAAGGACCGACTCCCTTGATATGACTTTCAAGATCTTTCTTCCACTTGATTCTCTTAGCTCCCTTCTTTGACATTGACTTGAAACGTCCACGTTATGAGAAACAGAAGCAATAAAAGAACCAATAAAATCTTCAACATCCAACACCTCTTTATTAGGATCAAAGTCAGGATCTCTCTCTTGTTGTCTTTATAACTGAATCACAAGTGGCCTTGGGATCTGTTTCAGTCTCACTTTCAGACTTTTCTTCTTCTGAATCACATAATCCTAATGAATTATCATGTTAATTTTCATCAATAAGCATTGTCTTCTTGCCTTTCTTCTTTGTTGAAGAAGAACTTTCAATCTCTTTGCCCCTTTTCTTTGAATCTTTCTTTTATTTCTTTGTAGTTTGTCTCTTTGTCTTCTCATCACCAGTCATGGGAATTAATGGTTTATCATCTTCAGAATCAGCATTCTCATGCCTTCATTCATCACCATCAGGAGCAACATATCCATGATTCACTAAATGACCAAATAATCTTCTCATAGGCAGCTTTTCAGCATCACTTTTACCTCGATAAGCCATAAGCCTATTCAATGTCGGCATATCCATGTGGGCTTGATTCCCAATCTGAGTTGGATCTTTAATTAAATCAGGATAGTTTTGGTTAAAGATCATTTGCAGGAATCTTGGATATATTAGAAACTTGTAACATCCCCAAAAAGTTGAAATCTTTGTTTAACATGAGAGCAAACGCCATTGAACATGTCATGTCTCTTAGCACATCAAAACCTCCACATCTTGGAGTGAATACATGAATAATCACATGCAACAAGTATTTAAAAGGAGCAATAGTTGATTTAAGACTACGTAATCTTTCCAAAGTATTTAGCCCTGAGAAATCAACCCCTTCGTATCTTCCTTGAATACTTGATCGGGTCAGATTCTTTGTCATTAAAACGCAGCACCCTTCGGAAATCGTCTTCAGAAACTAGTAACACACAATCCTGGATCTTGCTTTGATTAACAGATTTTCCTTCAAAGAAATCTAAAAACGTGTTTTCTAGAACTCGCGTTGATGGTCCTTGTAAGTGGTATGAGGTGTGTAATGACATAAAGAATTCTTGATCTTCTCAGAAACTCGATCATCTTTTTAAAAATGGCATATTTGTATTTAACATCTCCCAAATACGCACAATTGTTATGCTTCAGCTCAAACTTCAATTCATCCGTTTTAGTAGCCATTTCTGAGATCTTTTCATATAAAATAGAAAGATTAGTCATTTCAAAGCACAAATATCGACTAATCAATGATCAAAACTTAATAAAATGATAAAACGGATCAAAATTCGACAAAAGTTGAACATTTGAAGTCTCATTCGCACCATCGTGAGTACGAATGACAAACAAAGAGTACGAATGAGTGGAATTTTTACTTATTCACACCAATGTTGGTAAGAATGAACACATCTAAAATTTGAATTTTCATTTTAATCATTTGACATGATAAATCCGGTATTTTTATTTCAACACCTTCTAATACAACCGATAAAGTCTTCCCAATGATCAATTTGATAAATCAACATGTTTTCAATGGTTTTCTAATAACCTAGGTTTCGGTTCATATTCAAAAACAAAATTTAAACAATTAAAATCCTATGTTAAGATTCATTCTGCCCCTAAAACCAATAAAAAAACGTGAATGTATGATAATATCTGGTGGTTATTTGATCAAATTGTGTCCATTTAATAGTCTTAGGGTCTGGTTACTGAAAACCCCCAATTTGATAGTGAAAACTGGTCAAATGATCCAACAATCCAAGTTTAGGGTACGCGTTATCAAAGAGAACACGTTATCAAAGTATGAAATTCAAAATCAAAATCTCCCCCTTAAGGTATGATCAAGTGTAACAGTAGGTGTGATAGGAAAAAAACTGAAACATACAAATGAGAAATTTTCTTATATAATAACTGCCATTCGCACCTATTGAGGTACAAATGAGAAAAAAAATTCTCATTCGCACCAAAAGAGTACGAATGAGAATTTTCTATTAAAACCATCTCATTCTTACCTTCTGATCATACGAATGAAAATTTTCAGCACTTATTCGCACCTTCGACAATGCGAATGAACCTTCAAAAGTCATTTTCCACACACTGATATTACCCCCATTTCTTTCAAAATTGACAATTTATCGACTTTTGAAATGCACAATTTGACAAATTTGACATGTTGATGAAGACTCGGAAGTTTAATGTTGAAAAAAACCTTTAAACTTGATGATTTAGCAAAATACAACACAAAACTCAATTTTGGGATTCTCGACAATCAAACTTCTAAAAATGATGATTGTCCAACATGGGCTATCAAAAATAAGATAGAAATGTAGTAATTTTGAATTTCCTGAAGTTTATGCTAAAACACACAAAAAATCTTTTTTAGTTTTTTGATTAATTTTGCAGAAATGTAAAAGGAAATGCAGTATGTAACTTTGTATAAACATTCTAACTTTTTGTGATTTTCCGGTAAGAGGATCAAATCAGATTTTGAGAAATCTAGTCACATTGTTGTTCTTTATATTATACTTTTTTGATAGAGATTTTCAGTAATTGCTGATATTGTTGTCCACATAAGCTCACATGCAATCTGTTTTGTAATGCTTTAAAATGATATGGATTGGGTGTATTAATAACTAACTCGCCTATGGTTCCCACACACACGACATACTCCCAAATCAAGAATTGGACAAATCTTCATCGTAACATGTGCTTATATTGTAGTTATCCGTAAGTTACAAAGTATGAGGCACAGAGGTGACAGGTCAACAAATCAATGCTACAAAGTGACTTGTGCACTCTACCATGGTAAGGCTTATATCAAATATGATTTTCATCATGATTTCGATAAGATGCATTAGATAATCTTTGATTATCATCACACATTTAAGTTCCTCATACGGTAACTTAGGATTTGGCTTTATTATCTCTTTTAAGATACCCTGACTAAGTCTAGCTCTGTAAATTAATACAGCCGAAGCTCTGTCATGCCATCCCCAGATAACTATCAATATAACGACCCAAAACCTCTGATTTTGGCAACCTATCAAACGAAATTACGGTACCAAGACCATATGCCCATGAGGTGTTCACGCACAAAGAAATCATTTTGTTATGTTTGTATCATTAACGCACCCATTACTATGTTCACGAAGCTTACCAGCACATCAGACTAAGTCATCACATATCATTTGATTATTAAAATATTTAGAATGTGATAGATCCCCAATGATGTTCCATCATTTCCTCTTTGACTCCACGAAAAATCATTTTTGTTTTTTTTGATTTTTAAGATTTTCCAAAATTTTCAATGTTTTTGGATTTTCTAAAATTTTTCTCCCCCTGAAATTAAAAACATATTTTTAGATTTCTAATTTTGAAAAGAAAGAAAATTGATAAACCGGTGAGGATTTAATCCTGCTTATCTTTAGTACCATTTACTGATAACAAAAACTCGAACCGAGGTTTGTCGAAAGGTTTTGTAAAAAATTAGCACGTTGGCAATCAGTGTGGCTTTTCACCATATCAATCAACTCGTTGGGATAACAATCAGGGATAAAATGATACCGGGTTCAAATATGCTTAGCCTTAGAATGATGGACAGTATCTTTATAAGTTAATGCAATGACGGCTTCATTATTGCAATGAATATGGGTTTTAAGAAATTGCAGCCCATAGTCACGCATTTGCTTTTGAACCCACAGAACCTGTGAAGAGCAACTCGAGGCCACTACATATTCTGCTTCACAAGTTGAAAGAGCGACTGACGTATGCTTCTTGCATTTCCAAGTAATTAGCCTCCCCCCCCCCCCATAAATTGACACCCAGCAGTCATTGATTTGGCATCAATCTGGAAACCTCCGAAATCTGCATCACTAAAGGCAACGAGGTCAAAATTATCATTACTAGGGTACCATAAACCACGAGAGACACCCCTTCAGGAAACAAAGAATCCTATTGATTGCAACAAGGTAAGATTATTTTGGCTTCGACTGGCATCTCGTGTAAAGGCATGTCGTAAATGACGTGCTTGTCGTGGTACACGTAAAATTTCCCAATTACAACTAATGTATAGTGGTAAAAAGGTATCGAACACAGGGAGTTTGTGGAATATGTGTAAGCTAATAACTTTGTGAATTAACTAATATTTAACTACTAACAAGATTAAAGATCAAAGATTTGATGATTGCTTTGGGTTTAGACTTTAATAAAAAGAAAACTAAATTAATGATTTGAAATGAGTTTTGTTCTTCCAATTAACAAACAATGACCATCCTTGGATCTATTTTCCTTAAACCTTTATGCAAAAGTTCCACTAGAAAGAGTTACATAGACATAACTCGTGTTTAAACAATTATTGTGATAAAAGGGAACAAAGTACTCGGATTATAGCAATGCGAGGTTGTTTCCCGATGACCTATTAATCAATTATCCAACCCAAATCCTTCCCGCAATATCCCGATTGTTAACAACACCAAGAACGTACGATTAAGACTAGAAATTAAGAAATTGATTAACTACTACAAGCAATTGTTCAAACACCATAATAATCAAGCAACATGTACTAAATTATCATTCTAGAAATGCAAGGAACAAACATAAAAGAGTTCAAGAAAAACTTCACCAAAGATGATCATCTAAAGTTCTAGCCAAGCATGACTTGATTGATCATCATAACAACCATAGAAATGTTCATATGAATCAAAAGCTAAAACCAATGTTTGTGATAAGTTTCCAATGCTTCTTTTCAGCCAAAAATCGCCCAAGATGTTGTTAGAAACGTTTCAAGTAGAAGTGCCCATGATAAGTCTCCAATAAGTGCTCTTTAAAGAAGGAGTTACACAAAAGTGCAGGGGCCACCGTACCCCTACGGTCCCACCGTAAGGGTACGGTGGGCTTCAAAACTTGACGGCTAGTCGGGACTGCCTTACGATGGAAATTAGTGGCCTGAGGCCACCGTAACCCTACGGCTAGGCCGTAAGGGTACGGTGGTCCTGTCAAATTCTTCATTTTTTCTTCTTCTTTTCCATCTCGTTCCGATGCAGTCCGGTCCACTCCCAAGCCCGTTTTTCGCCATTTTTAACTCCTTATTACCCCTGCAACCAAAATAACCGTAGTTACCCAATTCCAAGCAATAACACGAATAAATGTGGATAAAATAAACGTTTTAACACTATTAAAGGGTGTTCGTTGAACCACCCGTCACATCCCCACACTTACCCATTGCTTGTCCCAAGCAATCTACTACAACTTCTTTCCACAAATAAGCGATCATTTCAAAGTCAAGTTAAATGTGCAATCCTCGTACTAACCCATCCTCAACACCCCAATCAACACACCCCTCACAATATCTCTCCTCTCGGTATCAAGTAAGCTCTAGCAAAGATACGCTAGACACACAAAAGGCAAACGGGTAGTTGTACAACCATAAGCTTGTTCCTAAATCAATAATCCTCCTAACATGAACATGAGTATAAATCAAAGGGACTTAACGGTTGTAACATGGCTAGGTGTGAAGGTAGGGAATAGGATATATATAAGTAGCGCAAACTTTACCCGGTCTTTTTATTACAACACAAACACACGCGAACAAAGAACCACTACTATATACAAACACATAACATAACTTAACTTGCTCTTTCTTTTCTTTTCTTTTTCTCATTTCTTTTTTTTTTCTTTCTTTCTTTCTCTTTTTTTTTTTTCAAGATTAGTAATTTGACAAAAATGAAAATTGCCCTACCCCCTCGAAAACCCCGTGTTGTCCTCAACACAATGCTAGAACCGTTTCGTGACCGGAACGTCCCCACACTTGTTTCAAACACGGATTTCAAACACACAAAAAAATAAAATAAAATAAAATAAATAAAATACTAACTATTTACACTACCAAACCTGGCCTCTCATGGTTGCACCTCTTCCACTGGGCTCAAGAAATAGCCCGCTTTATCCATCTCCAAAGCATTGATGTCACTTCCATCCAAGTATGGCTTCAAGCGGTGTCCATTCACCGTTTGTTGCTTATTGGTGCTTTCATCTAATATTTCGACTTCACCGAATTTACCAATCCTGCAAACAATGTATGGACCCATCCATTTACTTTTCAGCTTACCCGCAAACATCTTCAATCTCGAGTTGTACAACCACACTTTTTGACCCACTTCAAAGGTCTTCCTTCTCAACTTTGCATCATGCACTTTCTTCAACTTGTCTTTATACGCCGATGCACTTTCATAAGCCTCATCCCTTATTTCCTCCAATTCACTTAATTGCAATTTTCTCGTTCGCCCCCCTTCATCATAATCTGCATTTACCGTGGTGATTGCCCAATGTGCTCGGTGTGCCAACTCCATTGGCAAGTGACAACCTTTCCCATACACCATTCGATACGGTGTCGTGCCAATCGGAGTTTTATAAGCCGTACGATATGCCCACAAAGCATCATCCAACTTTCCCGACCAATCTTTCCTATCAACTCGAACCGTCTTCATGAGAATTTCTTTAATTTGACGGTTAGAAACTTCCACTTGTCCACTTGTTTGTGGATGGTACGGGGTGGCAATCCGGTGATTTACTCCATATCTCTTCAACAACTTTCCGAAATTGAAATTCTTAAAACGGGACCCACCATCACTAATGATCACTCTAGGAATACCAAAACGAGAGAAAATGTTGGATTGCACAAACTTGCAAACCACCGAATGATCATTAGTCCTTGTAGCAATTGCTTCGATCCACTTCGAAACATAATCAACCGCTACCAAGATATACAAAAACCCATTAGAATTTGGAAAGGGACCCATGAAGTCGATACCCCAAACATCGAATATTTCTACAATCAAGATTGGTTGTAGAGGCATTTCATCCCTCTTGGAGATGCTTCCCATCCTTTGACAATTTATACAATTTCGGGCAAATTCACAAGCATCTTTAAATATGGTGGGCCAATAGAACCCACATGATAGAACCCGGTAACCGGTCTTGTGTCCACTAAAATGCCCCCCACAAGCGGATGAATGAGCATGTGTAAGAATATCTTTCACTTCCGATTCGGGCACACATCTTCTAATCACTGGATCGGGTCCAACTTTGAAGAGATCCGGTTCATCCCAAATGTATTGCTTCACTTGGACCATAAATTGTTGTCTTCGTTTCTTGGTCCAATGATCCAGAATGACCCCCGTGGCTAAATAGTTAACATAATGAGCAAACCACGGTGCATGACTAGTAGATGTCGCCATCAATTGCTCATCGGGAAACCTCTCATTTATTTCTCCAAAATCATCATTTTTATCCACCGGAATCCGAGACAAATGATCCGCCACTACATTTTCGCTTCCTTTCTTGTCCCGAATTTCCACATCGAACTCTTGCAACAATAAAACCCATCGAATCAAGCGTGGCTTGGCATCTTTCTTTTCCATCAAATAACGAACCGCACTATGATCCGAGTATACCACTACTTTGCTCCCCCAAATATACGAGCGAAATTTATCCAAAGCATACACCACCGCTAATAATTCTTTTTCGGTTGTGGTGTAATTCAGTTGCGCTTCGGATAAAGTTTTGCTCGCATAGTAAATCACCACCGGCTTTTTATCAACTCTTTGGCCCAAAACCGCTCCAATTGTAGTTTCACTAGCATCACACATAATCTCAAATGGCTTCGACCAATCCGGTGGTTGCAAAATAGGAGCTTTGACCAAGTGTTCCTTCAAAACAGTGAAAGCTTGCAAACATTCATTAGTAAAGTCAAATGGAACATCTTTCAAAAGCAAATTACATAAAGGTTTGGTAATGACACTAAAACCTTTTATAAACCGTCTATAAAAACCCGCATGTCCCAAAAATGACCTTACCCCTTTTATATTCTTTGGTGGTGGCAATGATGAAATAACCCGGATTTTTGCCTTATCCACCTCCATACCTCTCTCCGAAATCACGTGACCTAACACAATTCCCTCTTGCACCATGAAATGGCTTTTGTCCCAACTAAGCACTAGATTTTTCTCAACACATCTTTTTAAAACTTTTTGTAATTCGTTGAGACAAGATTCAAAGCTAGTGCCAAATATTGAGAAATCATCCATAAACACTTCAAGCGACTCTCCAACCATGTCCGAGAAAATACTCATCATACATCGTTGAAAAGTAGCCGGTGCATTACACAAGCCAAATGGCATCCGCCTAAAGGCAAAAGTACCATAACGACAAGTGAAGGTGGTCTTGTGTTGGTCATCCGGGTGAATTGCAATTTGGTTGTACCCCGAATACCCATCTAAAAAGCAATAGTATTTTTGACCCGATAATTTTTCAATAATTTGGTCAATAAAAGGAAGTGGGAAATGATCCTTAGAAGTGGCGGCATTTAATTTGCGGTAGTCAATACACACTCGCCACCCTGTTACGGGTCGAGTGGCTATTTGTTCACCACTTTCATCTTTGACTACTTGAATGCCGGACTTCTTAGGTACCACTTGAGTAGGACTTACCCAAGAGCTATCCGAAATTGGATAAATAATTCCCGCATCTAACCACTTAATTACCTCCTTTTTAACTACCTCCCTTAAGTTAGGATTCAACCGTCTTTGCGCTTCTCTTGTGGGCTTCGCATCCTCATTGGTGATAATCTTGTGCATCACAATGGATGGACTAATTCCTTTGAGATCGGCAATCGTCCACCCAATAGCCCCTTTGTTCTCTTTCAACACTTCCAACAAAGCTTGCTCTTGAGCCATCTCCAAATTAGAGGCAATAATGACCGGTAATGTGTCATCATCCCCTAGAAAAGCATACTTCAAATGGCTCGGCAAGTCTTTCAGCTCCAACTTTGGTGGTACTTCTAATGAGGGTTTGGTGCCCGAATCAATCTCCACTGGCAAACTATCAAAATGGTGGGACCATGGTGGTCGACCCTCCTTCAATGCTAGCACATCTTGCTTTTCTTCTTCACTCTCCAAATCAAAAGCATGCACCTGTTCAGAAAAATTACAAGCACACAGTTCCATTCCATCTTTTTCATACTCACATGGATTGCATCCCTCAATGACATCTGCCATAAAACATTCTTCAACACCGGAATCATTAGTATTGTTAGTAAAAACATTTAAACGCATTTTTCGGTTTCCAAATGTCATGTCGACCGTGCCAAATCTACAATCAATTACCGCATGTGCGGTGTTCAAAAATGGTCGACCCAATATGACATTTTGTTGTTGTTTTGAATCGGCGGATGAGTAATCCAATACCAAAAAGTCAACCGGGTAATAAAATTCATCAATTTTTACAATGACATTTTGAACCATCCCCCGAGGTAACTTATGGGACAAATCAGCTAAAACAACTGTTGTCTCCACCATAGCTAATGGACCAAAGTCATATTGATCATACAACCCACCCGGTAAAATACTCACCCCGGCTCCAAGATCTAGCAACGCCTTTGCCATTTGAAAATTACCAACTTGAATGTTTATTAATGGCGTGCCCGGATCTTGAAGCTTAGGAGGAAGCTCCCCGTTTAAAACTGCACTCACTTGACCCGTAACATTTACCCGCTTAGGCATTTTTTTCTTTTGTTGCCTCTTTTGCGTACACAATTCTTTCAAAAATTTAGCATATGCGGGTACTTGTTTTATTGCATCAAGTAAAGGAAGATTTATTTTTACTTGTTTAAACATGTCCCACATTTCTTCTTTTTGGGGACCTCTTGATGCAATAAAATTTTTCTTACCCGGGTCAAGTAGAGCCGATGGAAATGGAACTTGATTCGGCTCATTTTCAGTTTTATTACTCTCACTCGCTTCCGGTTTTTTAACATTGATTTCTTTTTGTAAAACCGGTGAAACTTCATCATTTTCACTTTCCTCACCCGTGACATCCTCAACCACCCCCTCGACAAAACTTGGTGACAAGTCCGCTTTAAATTCTTTCCCACTTCTTAAAACACTTACATGATTAACATTAACATTGTTACCTCGTGAAGAGCCATGTGACGGATTTACCTGCGTATCGCTAGGAAGTTTGCCTTTACCTTTCTTCAACTCCGCCACATCGGTTGCCAATTGACCCATTTGAGTTGTTAATGCTTGAATGCTTTTATCACGAACTTCATCCTTTTGTATTCGTGCTTCATCAAGTTGGTTTCGCCTTTGCATATCTTGTTGCATAGCTTTAAGCATCTCCATGACTTCATTTCCGCTTGACGAATCATGACCCGAATTTCGTTGTCCAGTTTGAGCTTGCCCTTGGTAGCCACTATTGTATCCGCCTCTGTAATTCCCTTGATTATATTGTTGGTGAGGCACATAGTTACCTTGAGCAGCTTGAAAATTCGGGTTGGATTGATTAGAAGCATTCCCATATCTAAAGTTGGGATGATTTCGTAACCCGGGGTGGTAAGTATTGGAGTTCATGTCATAATTTCTCCCACCCCCTTGAATAGCATTCACTTCTTCACTTGGTGTTTCTTGCACACCCACTCCACAAACCTCCGCCGTGTGACCTATCTCTTGACAAGTGCTGCAAACATTATACAATTGATTAGTATTCTGCACATTACCACCTTCGACCGCATGTACCTGTGGTTTTTGAATCACATGTCTTGCCCTTCTTGAAGATTGGGCCTTCCTTTTTGAAGTCACCGCCATTTGCTCTAAATATGCCCAATCATCTTGTTCAAAATTTGTACCAAAAGTACCATTTGTGATGGACATAAGATCCCGTGCATCCTCCGATGTCAAACCTTCATGAAAAGCATTTAACAATTCCCATAGTTGGATACCATGGTGAGGGCAATTTCGTAGCATCATGTTAAACCTCTCAAATGCTTCATGGAACATCTCTCCCGACTGTTGTTGAAAGCTTCTCAACCCCCTCCTTGCATCATTGGTCTTTTGCGAACTATAGAATTCATCCAAAAAGATTTGTTGCATATCGACCCATGTGAAAATTGATGCGGATGGTAGAGTGTGAAACCATCTTTTTGCTTTATCTTCCAATGAAAATTGAAAAAGTACCAACTTGACATCATCCGGAGTAAATCCTTGGCCCCCAATAGTGTTGCAAATTGAATCATAAGTTTCCAAATGAAAGTAAGGCTCTTCCGTTGCTAGCCCCTTGAATTTCGGTAAACTTTGAAGTGCGGTTGTTCTAACTTCAAAAGTTCTTCCATTTGCATTTTGCGGAATCACTATTGGTGATGGATTATTAGTGATGATAGGCCAAAAATGTGCTTCAATTCCCCGTACAACATCACGGTGGAGTCTTCTAGGTGCTCCCAATGGCGCTCTTGGTTGACCCATTTGCCCTTGCATTGCACCTTGTGGTGCAAATTGTTGTTGATGTTGATTCGGATGCATAGGTTGTTGTTGGTGATTCGGCCTTTGATGTTGAGCTTGCATATTTGGAGGCCGCATTTGATTGAGTGGCGTGGGACGCTGAAACTGCAATCCTTGTGGTCTAACATGTTGCACACCAACCGGTAGTCTTGACGGGTCTTGAAATTGTAAAAGTGGTTGACTTACTTGACCCATTTGAGCTTGCGAACCCACATATGCACCTTCTCCTCCATAGTAATACCCCTCTTCATTGTACCCACTAAACTCCTCATCATCATACCCATCGTCATACACATCTCTTTGAAATCTTGAATTTGGACCACCTTGGAAAGATGAATGGTAAAAACCCGATTGATTAGGTGGTTGATACGAAGATGTGGTGTGGATAATTGTTGAACCTTGTCCTTGTGGGTGTGGAATGGTAGAAGATGATTGACCCGTGGTTGGAAAAAAATGGGAAAATGGTGGTATGGTACATGATGGATTAAAGTTAAGGTTTGGATCAACTTGGGTGGAACTCGGTTGGGTGGTATGGCTTGGTGTTTCAGGACTAGTGGAAAAGTTAGGTAATGTGGTGTTGGGTGAAATGTGTGAGGAAGTAGGCATGAATGACGAGGTCGTTTGACCCGTTGTTGGTATGTGAGAGTCTTGCATTATGTTTCTTGGGGTGAACGGTGAAGTAGGTGAATCAATGACTTTGTTTCTTCGAATCAAAACTCGGTTCTTTCTCAGTGTTCTTTCAATTTCCGGATCAAACAAAAGTGGTGATGACTCGTGAGAGCCTCTGGTATGCATACACTTGAAGTACCTGCACACTAAACACAACCCGTGTAAACCCGAAAATAACAAACAAAACTAAAAGCTTAACACACGTTGCGCACTACTCCCCGGCAACTGCGCCAAAATTTGACGTGCTTGTCGTGGTACACGTAAAATTTCCCAATTACAACTAATGTATAGTGGTAAAAAGGTATCGAACACAGGGAGTTTGTGGAATATGTGTAAGCTAATAACTTTGTGAATTAACTAATATTTAACTACTAACAAGATTAAAGATCAAAGATTTGATGATTGCTTTGGGTTTAGACTTTAATAAAAAGAAAACTAAATTAATGATTTGAAATGAGTTTTGTTCTTCCAATTAACAAACAATGACCATCCTTGGATCTATTTTCCTTAAACCTTTATGCAAAAGTTCCACTAGAAAGAGTTACATAGACATAACTCGTGTTTAAACAATTATTGTGATAAAAGGGAACAAAGTACTCGGATTATAGCAATGCGAGGTTGTTTCCCGATGACCTATTAATCAATTATCCAACCCAAATCCTTCCCGCAATATCCCGATTGTTAACAACACCAAGAACGTACGATTAAGACTAGAAATTAAGAAATTGATTAACTACTACAAGCAATTGTTCAAACACCATAATAATCAAGCAACATGTACTAAATTATCATTCTAGAAATGCAAGGAACAAACATAAAAGAGTTCAAGAAAAACTTCACCAAAGATGATCATCTAAAGTTCTAGCCAAGCATGACTTGATTGATCATCATAACAACCATAGAAATGTTCATATGAATCAAAAGCTAAAACCAATGTTTGTGATAAGTTTCCAATGCTTCTTTTCAGCCAAAAATCGCCCAAGATGTTGTTAGAAACGTTTCAAGTAGAAGTGCCCATGATAAGTCTCCAATAAGTGCTCTTTAAAGAAGGAGTTACACAAAAGTGCAGGGGCCACCGTACCCCTACGGTCCCACCGTAAGGGTACGGTGGGCTTCAAAACTTGACGGCTAGTCGGGACTGCCTTACGATGGAAATTAGTGGCCTGAGGCCACCGTAACCCTACGGCTAGGCCGTAAGGGTACGGTGGTCCTGTCAAATTCTTCATTTTTTCTTCTTCTTTTCCATCTCGTTCCGATGCAGTCCGGTCCACTCCCAAGCCCGTTTTTCGCCATTTTTAACTCCTTATTACCCCTGCAACCAAAATAACCGTAGTTACCCAATTCCAAGCAATAACACGAATAAATGTGGATAAAATAAACGTTTTAACACTATTAAAGGGTGTTCGTTGAACCACCCGTCGGTAAACATAATATCTGGCAAGGATGCAATCACGTACATTAATGATCCGACGATGGCTAGATAATTGAAAGGGTCAACGGTTTCACCCTTAGCATCAACACAAATACCGTGATTTGGTTTTATGGGAGTGGCTACAAGCGTAGATTCATCCATCTGGAATCGGCTCAAGACTTCATAAACTAATCCCGTGATGGTGTTTGATCAACCTACAAACCAAGAAAGAATTGCATCTCTGTCATAGAGCTCATCTTAAACTTTTCATACATAACCTACTCAATTTCCTACAAAGACTACCATTAGTCGAACCAAATATAATGTCATCAATATAAAATTGTACAAGGGGCAAATCACCCCCCTCCCCCCATTTTCATGCCACTGACGAGGGGCTTGGGGTAAGTCATACAACACTTTATTCAGCTTATAGACCTTATCCCGGTGGATAAGATCCTCAAAACCTGGTGGTTGCCTAACATACACTTCTTTTACCACACCATATAGGAAAGCACTATTGACGTCCATCTGATACACCTTGAATTTCATGTAAGAAGCATATGCAAGAAAACATTTAAATAGCTTCAATGCGTGCAACCAGTGTATATACTTCATTGTAGTAAATTCCTTCTGTCTAATTGAAACTGAGAACGACAAAATGAGCTTTGTTTTGAGCAATAACTCCACGATCGTCCTTTTTGCATTTGAAAACCAATTTAGTACCAATCTTTTTCTTCTTTGTAGATAGATCAGTTAAAGTCCACACCCCAAGCTTCTGAAATTGTTGAAGTTCTTGTTGCATCGCGTTCACCCATGATTCGTCTTTCAATTCATCTTTATACGATTTAGGCTCCACTTGTGAAACATAACATGGTCCAACATTGTGTTCTCCTGATTTCTGAATATTTGAATAAAGTGCTAGGGCTCCAACATTGTCACTCGAGGTAGTTCTCTTCAACTGGCCTCGTGTCATCACACTAGTTGTAGGATCATAAATAACTTGTCACAACGGATGATAACCGTGAATCTGAGATTCCAGATGTGAAGATATTTGAATATCCATTTGAACATTAAGATTCTCAGTAGAATCCAGATCATTACCCAAGTTAGAAGTTGATGGAACTTTTGTTGTGACATTCGTATTTGGATTCACCGGACGTGAGTCCTGATTCTGATTCAAGAGTGTTTCACCAGAAATTTCTTCATCATCTTTTGAATTCGAAGAATCCAAAGTATTAGAAACATCTTGAAACACTTCTTCTTCATTAACAGGAGCATTGACATCGTTAGAAGCTGTGGTAGGAGGAGTTACGGTGAATGGACGCACAAGCAGTGAACTGACAGCGTTTTCACACTCGTAATATAAATGAAGGACAACTTCTTCAATCAAGCTTTCTAGATTGAGTAACTCAAATAATTCTTTGTAGTCAAACATCTAATCGGGACCAACGCCGGGAACATTTTGTGTATAACGTTCAACATCAACATTTGGTCATTATTCTACGCACTTTGTTCTTTTGTTGAATACTATTTTGTTAGGAGTGGCATATCCCACAAAATAACCTTCTTTTGCTTTTTCTCCAAACTTCTCATTTTTTTTCAACATTTTACACGGCGCCCCAAATGGTTCTAGAAACTCTAAATTCAGCTTTCTTCGGTTAAGGAGTTCATAAGGCGTTTTCCCAAACTTCTTTATTGTCAACACTCAATTCAAAGTATAACATGCTGCATGAATAACTTCATTCCAGAAAATCACCAAAAGATTAGAATCAGCAACCATATTTCTAGCCGCTTCGATTAGATTCCTGTTCTGTCTTCCTGCAACATCGTTCTGTTGAGGAGTGTATGGAGCACTATACTCATGGTGAATACCTTTTTCCTCACATAATGCATCCAAAGCAGAATTTTTAAACTCCACCCTGTTATCACTTCGGATTCACTTGATCTTTAACCCATAAATGTTTTCCAAATAGGTAAACAGAAGCATCAGATTATCAAATGTATCGCTTTTGTGTTGCATACACATCACCCATGAGAAACGTGAGTAATCATCAGTTACTACTAGAAAATATAAGTCACCATAGATGCTTTTCCGCTTCACGGTTCGAATACATCCATATGTAAACGTTCAAGCAGGACACTCCGGAGTTGATCCTTTGGGATTTGTGCGATATTTTATGTTGTTTGCCCTTCTTGCAGGATACACACTTTTCATTCAAATGAAAATGTTTCACGTTGACACCTTCAACAAGAGTATTCTTCACAATATGATTCATTTTCTTGAGATGAATATGTCCCATTCTTTGATGCCACATGATCGATTCCTTTACTGTAGACTTTGACAAGAAACACGTGACTTGCCCTTTTGAAGCTACAGCTTTGCTCATATCAAGAATGTAAAGATTATTCACTCTCGGAGCTTGCAACATGATCCATTCTTTTGGAATCTTATAACAAGGTATTATGATGTAGCACGACATATCATCTAAATGCAAAGAGAACTTCTTATCACAAATTTGAGAAACGCTAGAAGATTGTAGTCTATCTGCTTACGATATGTTTTCAAAAGCTCACAATCCTGTTGCTCACACTACCTTCCATAGTAATATACCCTCCCTTGTTCCCCGCCAAGGCAACATAACCTCCATTGATGTTTTTAATGTGAAATAGGAGAGTCATGTAACCCATCATGTGCCCGGAAGCACCACTGTCAACAATCCAAAGACTCTTAACAGGGCCAGCTGTAAATCCCTACACATAAATAGAATTGATTAGTTTTGACGGGGGACCCAAGCCTTCACGGTCTTGGGTCATCCAAGGTACTCAATCTTAGGAGAAACTTTCCCTTGATTGAAATTAGCTTCACCAACTTTTACCGACTCTTTTGAACATTAGTTTATTTTGTTTCAAGAAAGTTTAGGTAAACAAACCTGCTCAGGTTTCTTTAAAATCATGATTTGTTTAGTTGACTCAGATTTTACGTTTTCAGTTTTCTTTTGTAAAACCTTTGGTTGAGATGTTTACTAAACCATCTGGCAACAGACTTAGCCGATGGTTTAGTAACTGATTTTGCTACCTAAACCTTTTGGTTGCCTTTAACCGTGTTTACCTTTACCTACTTCCCCTTTAATTCATAGCAATTTCATTTCGAATGTCGTAAACAATCGGTTGTTTCCCTTTTTGTTCAACATTAATTTTATTGGGATGAACAACTTTCGAATTCCTAGAATTCCTAACATTCTCGACTTCTAGCCTTTTTCGTCTTACGTTTGGGCAGTGTACAAGTAAATGCCCTATTTCACCACACTTAAAATAGGATCGGTACTCTTCAAATGTACCTTTGTCATTGACTGAACCAAAAGTGTTTACCGGGTATTGATCATCAATACATTTCCTTCTTAAACTTTTAGGAGAAAGCTCCAATGAGTAAGATGGTTCAACAATTTCAGTTGGTTTGACAAATTCAGTAACATGAATTTTTTTTTTCTTAGAACTATCACCATACAGTTGTTTGATTCACTCTGGCGGAAAATCATTTGTTCTTTCAAATTTTGTAAACCAAATGTTACTTTCTTGCCTAATCTTTGAGATTTTAGAATAATTCACAAACTGTATGGGACATTCTTCATCATATTATATCTTATTGAAACCCTCTATCTGATAAAATATCTTCACCACCTTTTCAGATTCCTTTGATTCACTCTTTTGAACTGATGATTTAAATTTTCGTTTGTTTTCAACCTTGGGAGGTTCTTGAACCTTAGGAGTTTGATCACAAGCAATGTGATTCTTCAATGGAATCTCAACTAAAGGTTCAGTTTCTTCCTGATCATCTGAGTCCGAATCATCAATTACAGCAACCACGTTCTCATCATTGACACCAAGTATTGGTCTCACATCTAAATACAGATCACCCACACTTGAAATTGTTGATTCGGTTCCAGATGTGGCACTCTCCTTTTTCACCATATCAAAATTATAATATTCAAAAAGCACGGGTGGTGGAACAAAGTTATAACCAATACTTGTAGGGACCCCTTCCTTATTTGGTATCTCCACAACGTGGTCTAATACATATCTCGCATTCAAATAACTTTCCAATTTCTTATTGTTTTTCTCATACATGCATCTGACTTTCGCCATCTCAAGCTTGTTTACAAGGGTTTTTGTTAGTTCAGACACATCCTTCTTATAGCTTTCAAGTATTTTGTTTAAAGCTTTTTCATTTTTCCTGGAAGTTTCACTTGCAGTTTTTGCACTAGCAAAGTCAGATTGCAAGTTTAACACTTGTTCTTCGAGTCTATCATATTTACCTAGCAAAGTAACACACCCACAATATTTAGGTAAAGTCTTAGAACTTACCAGTTTTTAAGATTCAATCATTTCCATGAGAGCAAAAGGTGATTCCATTCCAGAAAAGAATTTAGAATAATCAATTCGAGTATACGCATCATCCACCATCATTATCCAATGAGTTCAAGCTTGATTCAGAATCGGCTTCACTTTCTGAATCCGAACAATCAGAATCTTGAACTTCTTGATTAGCTTTCACATTCTCTTGACTCACTTCAACTGAATCTTCACTTTCAACAACTTCCTTCACTTCTTCAATAACATTTTCAACTAATTTTTGTGCAATATACGCCACATTCCCACTAAATAGCTATTCAACTCCTAATTGCATATCATTCTAGTTGAAACCCTCATCTGACTGAATTACCAAAGCTTTGTTTTCATTTTGGTTTTGAGTAGCAAGAATGGTCACTAGGACAAGAACTCTTTTTGTGTTTGGAGTGTTTTGAGATTATTGGGGTGGTGTTGTTTGTCTTTTAGTAGGGTTGAATGGAGTGAGTTGTCAATTTTGGTTTTGCTGACTATTTTGACGGTTTTGATTGTTATTGTTGTTTAATGGATACCCGTTACCTTGTTGCTTCAGGTTTGTAGATTCTTGAGCAAAGTGGCCTTTGGTACCACAGTTGAATTAAGTAACTTTGGCTTTGTTGAAACCATAAGTTATGTTTGGAGTTGTAGACAAATTTGTCCTCCTAGTTCTCTCCATGTATTCATGAGCTCTTCGAACAACACTTGCAAAAGCCCATGGAATATCAATCAACTCCATCTCATACTTATAAATTTGTAAGAAATCTTTATTGGTGAGATTGTTGTTTCCAATTTGACTTGCAATAAGTCCATTGTAAGAAGAAACAAAATCCGAGACTAAAGCTACATGCTTTTGTGCAACTTCTATAGTAACATTGTCCATATTTGAAATGTTAAGGACAACGGGACTTGAGCTTGATGATGCTTGACCATAGTTGGATGAAAATGATTGTTGATTTGTGTTCATGGTGGGAGTTGCAAGCCATGGAGAAACTTGTTGCATCTGAGCTTGAGGAGGGGCAACATATTGAGATGAAGTTGGAATGCTATAATAGTTCAATAGATTTATTGGTTCCACACTTGAGACAAAAGCAGTTTGTGGTGCAGAACTAACACCTACATTTGGCACAAAAGATGTAGAAGAGGTAGCAAAATATAGCTCAGGATTTCTTGTAATTTGGGCTCTCTTTGCCTTCCTTCTATCTTCCGCATCTTTGTTTTCCAACTTTTGAATAAATTCATTCAATGTCAAGCAGTTGAATGTATCCATCTCCTTCAAAACTTCCAAGTATTGACTCCAATAAGCAAGTGATGCATCTGCAAATCGTTCAGCACATTCAGACGTTGGATATAAGATATTATAGTTTGACAATTCAGAAAGTAAATGATAAAATCAAGTAGTGAGCTCTTTTAGAGTCCCATTTCCAATGTTGCTGAAGTTTTCAAACTCTTTCTTTAGTTGATCCATCTTGGTTCTCTTAGTCCTCTCATTCCCATCATTTCTACTTTTCAAAGCAACCCACAATTGCTTTGAAGTAGTACACGACCCAAACTGATGTAGCAAGTCTTGTGTCAATGCTTGTGAAAGCTGAGAGTTTGCTTTCTTTTCAGCTGCATACTTCTTCTTTTCGGCATCACTCATGTCATCTAGAGAAACCGATGTTGTCGAATTCTCTACCATAGGCCTCACATATCCTTGCTCTAACACTTGCCACACTTCACCACCATCTAAATCTTCCATTTGTATCTTGAATCGCTTTTGCCATGATGGATATTCCGACATGTCCATAAACTTTGGTGGTCTATTACCATTACCCGTTAAAGATCATTCATTAGATGATTGATGGATGATGTTGTCTGTGTAACACCCCAACCAATGGCAGAAACATCGGGGTGCCACATAATGATGATTGTTCAGTAGCTCATGGTAAATAATGAGTTTCAATAATCAATTAAATGAATCGCATAAAATTGTTCTAAAAGAAATTTGTACATCAAATCAGAAACACTAAATACAAATCTCCAAGCATGAACTCTAGTCTTCAAGCAACAATATAACCTGAAACATGTTAAGTTGGAAAAATATTTTGGGTAAACAAAAGTTTGTGAGAATTACATAGGTTTGTATGAGTATAAAAGTTATACAATTCAAGTGTCAAGGCGATTCTAGTTCATATATGAAAACAAATACTAGGCAAATTGTTTGCATAATCAAACCTTTTGACACGTTTAATGTGGTCCATCCCATACGCATATGGTTCACTTGTTGTGTGTTGCGCTAACAAGCACCCACGTTTCCCCGTAACAATGGTCCACATATCCGGGTGGGGTTGTCAATCCAATAGATCTATCATTGTGTATCGTTGGCTTTTACGGAGTTAATGATTACGCATGTCTAATTGTGTCTACCTAAGTATTGTTCACAACATAATATCACATAGAAATCACACAAGACACGTAATAGAATTGTATATGTTGAGTATAAGTGTTTAACATATAAATGTAAAACAGTAAAAACGGGCTATGTAAACTCACCTTCATTGTGATGGACATCCTAAAATTCAACATGTATCAACAAGTTAACTTGTACCTAATTAAAAGTGTTGTCTTAGTATTTATAGTCATAATGTTTGCATTAATCTATTTTATTATACATTTTTTTTACATTTATGAGTCAAGATGTACAAATGGAAGATTTCAAAAATACTATATATGTCTAGATTTTATGTACATATATAAATAGTCTACAACTTTTGAATTGATATTAGTGTAAATTTTTTTATCAACAGAAAATAAAAATAAGATTATGTATGTGTACATTCAATTTAAGAAAATATAGTTTTTCTTATTTTAAATAAATGTACCATGATGTTGACTCGAACTATGCACATTATGTTTGCATATTACAACATACAGGATAGGCTACAAAAAAATAATTTGATGACACATACACCATTGTAGTTTTATCTAAAAGAAATACTTCCATTTGTAACCTTAATTATTACATGTCACAAGAAGTTAGACATTTAGATCTAGCTAAAAGAGTTAATAATATTATAGTAACAAAATAAAATAGAATAAAATTTGCATCTTACCCAACCAACCACTTCTACTCTCTCTTTTAACTCATTCTTTATTTATGTCTGCACCTAAACTCTTGTATCCCCTATTTCTTTCCATGTAGCACACCATATCCCAAACTTCCATTAATCAAAACAAAAGACTATAGAGAATACCGTAAGGGCGAGAAGGGTAGGAGAAAGACGTTGTTGGCCATGGCCTCCGGCCAGCCGTACGGATCCAACGACAAGGGTTGTTGATCGTGAAGGTGGAGGGTGGTTAGCAAGTGTGGCAGGTACATTGGCGTAGCATTCAAGGGGCGGGGATGGGAGGTAGTAGGTGTGTGTGAATGGAAGTTGATCGAAGTGTACAAACTCCGGCGAGCTCGATTTTATTTTATTTTTTCCGTAAGATAATATTCCGTACATGATGTTGGGCGGGAAGAGATTTGGTTTGTTTTAGTCAAAGCTTGTTTTGGTTAAAGTTGACTTCATAAAACCTAAGTAATAAACTTTGTGAAACAACAGATATGGAAATTTTTATTATTAACATTACTATTATTATTATATAAACCTATGGATAAGTTTATTGAGAAAATTGTGAATTGTAAATATTTGAAATGTAGAAACCTCTAACATCTTGTATTTTGAAAATATTTGGAACATAATACCATAAACATGGGTGTAAATTCTATAAAGTAAATGAGAATGTGACATGATAAAAAAAAAGGCAAAATTTCGTGATGTTACAGTCTGGTTTTGAGCAACAGCAGCAGCAACACCCCAATAATCCGGATTCGATTGAGGTTGTCGTTAAGGTTAAACAACATTTTGAACCGGGGCCACAACCGCCTAATAATTCATCATCGGTTGTTGAGGTTGTGCACTTTGCTTTCCTTTTTCAGCTGCATATGACTAAGTATTCATTGGTGGGTGTTGTTGCTATGTAGTGTTAGGTTCCATCATCGAAAATCCCTAAATATTATCCATTTTGTTTGAAAAATTCAACACTAAGACAAAAAAAATTCTGATCGAGGGTACGAATGAAGAAAGTAAATCCTTATTCGCACCAAAAATGGGTACAAATGAAAAACTTTAGTACGAATGAGAACCAAATATATGAATGGGAGTGAAATGAATGATCAATTATTACGAATGAGGGTTATTCGCACCAAACTTAGTACGAATGAAAGAAAAATGAACTCATTCGCACCTTTCTCAGTTGCCATTCGAACTGTTCAAAACCCATCATCATCTTGAGTTAAAAAACACACGATTGTGATCCGAATTATGAAAATTATCACTAATTGGATTGAAAATGGAAAAGTTTTGATTCGGAATGAATATAGAACAACTTTTGTGAAAGGAATTTTGAAATCGATGCCATGTTTTTCAGAAAAACTCTGAAAACAGCTATGTTTTGAACAATTTTGGATTGAAATATGTGAAAAATTATCAATTTGCAATCGTGAGATTGAGCACAAGACTCTGATACCACTTTGTAGGATCGAAAACTCTCGAATCACCTCGTATCTCAATAATGTGTAAGCCGTAAGGTGAGGAATCCCTCTCGGTATTGCAAAATGATATAAAACGATGTCATCACGCACACGATTTCATTTTCAAATGTTTATCTTAATCCTTAAAACTTTGAATAACGATTACAAACTCGATTAAAGATAAACAGATCAACTAGGGTATTCGAACAAAGTTTTGGCTCTAAGAATTGACAAACACAACAGACCAAAAACTACCAAACTCATTCCCAACCCACACATATATATATATAGGAAAGTCCCATTTGTACCTTCGATGGTACGAATGATGACATTCATCCCTTTTACCACGCAAATGAGTCCTATTAAGACTCATTCGCACCTACAACTACACATTCGCATATTCATGCTTGCGAATGACTATTTACATCAAAACTTATTTCAACTAATGACATACTAAATGTAACACCCCGCCTCTCTCACCATCAATATTGTCCGCTTTGCCCATCCAGAGCTCACGGATTTGTTTTTGGTTGCCCAAGTGGAGACTTCCCAGGAGGTTACCCATCCTGAAATTTCTCCTACCTGAGCACGCTTAACTGTGGAGTTCTCCTCTCATCCACTAACATTAAGCCCCAAAACGCGTTGGTGATTTAAGAGGCAAGACATTACTTATGAACCAAGGATCTCTCCTGGCCACGGCCGATGTGGGATTTTCCTGGGGTGTCACATTCACCCCCTGTTAGAGTCTCATCGTCCCTGATGAGGTGTGTTCCTGGGGTGTCACATTCACCCCGTGTTAGAGTCTCATCGTCCCTGATGAGGTGTGCACCCACCATCCCGAACGGCACAGGAGTGGCTCTGATACCATCTATAACACCCCGCCTCTCTCACCACCAATATTGTCCGCTTTGCCCATCCAGAGCTCACGGATTTGTTTTTGGTTGCCCAAGTGGAGACTTCCCAGGAGGTTACCCATCCTGAAATTTCTCCCACCTGAGCACGCTTAACTGTGGAGTTCTCCTCTCATCCACTAACATTAAGCCCCAAAACGCGTTGGTGATTTAAGAGGCAAGACATTACTTATGAACCAAGGATCTCTCCTGGCCACGGCCGATGTGGGATTTTCCTGGGGTGTCACATTCACCCCCTGTTAGAGTCTCATCGTCCCTGATGAGGTGTGCACCCACCATCCCGAACGGCACAGGAGTGGCTCTGATACCATCTATAACACCCCGCCTCTCTCACCACCAATATTGTCCGCTTTGCCCATCCAGAGCTCACGGATTTGTTTTTGGTTGCCCAAGTGGAGACTTCCCAGGAGGTTACCCATCCTGAAATTTCTCCCACCTGAGCACGCTTAACTGTGGAGTTCTCCTCTCATCCACTAACATTAAGCCCCAAAACGCGTTGGTGATTTAAGAGGCAAGACATTACTTATGAACCAAGGATCTCTCCTGGCCACGGCCGATGTGGGATTTTCCTGGGGTGTCACACTAAAACTCTACTATCCCAAAACCTACAGACACATATAAATACGCGTCTAAAAACATGACCATATTATTTTCATAAAACTTAATCTTGTTTGATTGCTCATAAACAGTTATCAACTCCACGACTGGAAAGTTATTATACATACCTAGCAGTTAGACATTCCAAGTTACATTTATGATATGGTTTCAAATCACAGGTTCTGCTTATGTTACATTTACAATTTACTATTTTTGTAAACTTGCAATTTCAAGTTGCAAATAGTTTTCATTTGCACATACTATTTTGTGTCATATTTTCCTAAACAATATTTGATAGGTAACATGAAGGCAAATCTGAAAGAGGAAGGACCTAACCATACTTTATACTTATAACTTGTCATAACATAACATAACAGGTTCATTTTCATACACACGTATACCTAATATTTCTTAATGTAGTATTCCTAGTGGTTATAGATGGACGTAGCACCCTAACGAAAGGTAAATTAGTGATTGCGGTCCGGAACGTAATCATGAATTTGCAGGTACGTTAAGTTTGTGTGAAATTCTATTATGGTTTTTGGTAAACGTTTAATACGTTTTAGAGGCATCAAAGGTGTGGGGGTTAGCTGTGATAAACCCTATATATAAACACTAATGATGCATCCAAAGTTAAACAGTTACACATTTCCATAAAGAAATTTCGGGATGAAATTTTCAAAAGTAGGGGAAACTGTGAAATCCATCTACTTCATCTAAAATCAATTTACAATTTTAGTCCTTCAATTTCCCTGTATTTGTATTTACATTTCCAGTCCCTGTATTTTTTTCTGATAATTTCATGTAATAAAATTTCGAGAATTTTTGCCGCCATTCAATTTTCTTTATTTTTATAAAAATATCTATCTTCTTATTTATTATTTTTCCACAATCTTAATCTACCGCATCATCTCGAAAATCTTTTTTTGTGCAAGATAAAAATCTTTTTTTAGAAATATAGATTTTATATGATTAAATAAGAAATTATTTAATTAATTCCAATTTTATAAATCATTTTAGTGTTATCAAAATAAACGAATTTATGAATTTTATAATTTCAAACTTCATTTTTAAGGAAAATAAGGGGAATGTGCCATGTGTCACTCAAGGATTTTTTTTATTTTTTTTTTTTAATAATCATACACAGTGCGGCATGGCACACCCAATGGGTAAGATGTCCTCATTGAATGTCATTTCAGTAAAAGAGGCTTTCCATTAGTATATATACTAGGTTATATCCAGGGTGCTTCGCGAGATATACAAATTTAATATGAAGTTATAAAATGTGTGTATAATGTACCATAGAAATTAATGTACCGTAATATGAGAAAACAACAATTTTAATCATTCGAGTAAGAATGAAAATGTATAGTGAAAAGAAAATGTGCGTTTGGATGAAAAGCATAGGTAGAAGCAACCATTGCAAAGCAAGATTAAGCCGGTGGTCTTAAATGTGTAGCTTTTTTAGAAACGATTGGAATTGACGTATTCTGCCCTAGATAAAAACATAACTCCCATTAGAGTTTCATTTAGTATAACAAAATTCATTAGAAACATATGTATCATATGGGTTATAATATTTTTTTGTTTTTTAATTATTATTAGGTTTAAGAAGTTAATATTATGGGAGGTTGGATCAATAAAATATTAAATGGTTTAATAAGTGGAATATAAAAAGAATTAGTTAAGAAAAACAAAATATTAAATAATAAGTGATAAACATGAAATTATCAATTAATAATATTATTGTATATGAGAGAGAATTGACAAAATTATACGATTTTTATTTATTTTATAGGAAAGTAATAATAAAGATAAAGATCAATATAGTAAAGTAATGATAAAGATAAAGATAAAAAATATAAACTAATAAATATTGGATTGATTAGGTTATTTATAACCTAACGTTTTTGTCAGGAATTCAAGGGTCAGGATTGTCTCACCAAGTGACATGGGTCCCCACCCCAATCGTTATATATATATGGGTGTGTTCAATGAGGAACCTAAAAAAAGTGGGGAACTGGGAAACCATGCATTTAACATGTTAATTATATCATAAAAATCAATTTAAGATGTAAAAAATCATTTATATCAAAAAGTTTAATTGGAGATTTTGTATATAAATGTATGTAGAAGCTCTTTTGAGAAAAAAAATCGAAAAATAAAATAATTAAAAAATGCTTAAAATTAGTTAATAAGGGTAAAAAAATTTACAAAAATTAGTTTTTTTATTGTAATAGCTTCTACACATGTTTATATGCGTAGAAGCTATTCCAATAAAAAAAATTTACAAAAATTAATTTTTTTTTTACAAAAAATTTTACAAAAATTAAATGGTTTAATAAGCTATGAAGAAATTTTTGAAAAAAAAAAATTTTTTTGCTTGTTAAATTGAATTTTTAAAATATATTTAATATGTTAAATGCATGGTTCCCCAGTTCCCTATTTTTTTTTGAGGTTCCCCCATTGAACCTTACACTATATATATGTGTGTGTGTGTGTGTGTGTGTGTGTGTGTGTGTGTGTGTGTGTATACTAGTAGGAAACCTGCGCGATGCGGCGGGAGTGACACTTTTTATTTCGGTACTTATTTCAAATTCGTATAGTATTTGTTGTAGCATCATTGCGGTGGATATACGTCATAAGCGTTACACATGTCTAGTAACTAAAAAGATTTAACATTTAAATTGTAAAGTAGTTTTAAGAAACATTTGATAAAATAAAGTAACATACGAAAGGAAAAATAAGTATTAATAAACATAAAAGTTGAGAAAAATAAAAGCTAGTGAACTACTTGAATCATGAGATCAATTTAGTCATACACGTTCCAAGTCGGCTTGATCTCATCTATATTGTGTGCCCACCATTCGTCATCAAGAACGATCACTGAAATTTTTTGTGTATCTCCATGTTTGATTATTACATCTTTTGGTGAGGATGAGTTTCCTCCATTTTCTCCTATCTAAAGTGTCATTAAATATGTCTTCTTTGTCATTTTCATCAGAACTATCTAGATCAATAACTTGACTCCATTTCCATTAAGAGAGACTCTTGGATCTCTTCCTATCAATTTCATGCATCTAATTCTTAAAATAAATTAAAAATATTTAATACACAAGTTAATAGAAGATGAAATAAATGTTGATATTACCTATTCACTAAATTTATGTTGAATATCAGATTTGTAAGGACTAAACGTTACACCACAACAAATAATCTCAACACTATTATCACCATTATCCTGCAATAAAACACATACCACATAAAATAACAGCCATGTTAATATTAAAAAATTAAACATTAATTAATACAACCTTAGACGCTACTTTAGACGCTTGTATGGCTATTGGTTTGTTCATCTCCGTATGTTTTTCATCTAAATGAATATGCAAAACCAAGAACTTAAGACTTAAATGATTAAGATATGCATAAAAATGTATAATTAGTAAAATGGGATGATGAAAACCATAAACTAACAAATAACCAACATTAGAAGCTTCAACTTTTGAATTCAGTATCCATGCCTACGTATTTTAGCAAGTGAAATAGGTGTGCATTAGTATGTATTTTTTTTTTTTTTTTGAACGGCAAACCAAACTTTATTAAAAAAACTAGCAAGACGCTAGCACGCGACATCGCACACCACAATCCGAAAAACAGAAAAACCAAACCGAAAAACATAAATAAAGGAAACAATCCCAGACCACTACGACAAGGGCCCAGCCTGTAACATCTTTGCCGCGTCGAATCTGCACCATGAATCCCACGTCATGTTCCTCATTCTACCGCGATTTGTAACCCATAAGAAACTCATCACCTTGACCTCTTCCAGAATTCTCCGAGTAGTCACCTGTTTTTTATTAAAGATAAAGTCGTTCCGAGCCCTCCAGATACTCCAAAACACTGTTAGGATCACTGCATAAAAAGCTTTCCGAACACGAGTCCCATGTTTTGCCGTGATATGATACCTCAAAAGATCCTTCGCATGAAAAGCAAAAAAACTCGGAACGTTACACCAATCAAACACGATCTGCCATATATCCATAAACACCGAACAGCCCGTGAACAAATGATCCACCGATTCAAGCGTTGTATCACATATTCTGCATTAGTATGTATTTATAGAATAAACTTTAGTAGGTTAGCACATGGTTTAATTTTCAAATTCATGATTTTCCCACCCTTTTAAATTATGAAATTTTGTTAAACTTTAGTAGGTTATCACATGGTTTAAATTTTGAAATTGATGATTTTCCCACCCCCTTTAAATTAGGAAATTTTGTTTATCTTTTATTAAAGTGTAAAAATTATTGTGTATTCTGTGAATACCGAATTCAGTGCATTTATTTTTTTTTTAAACTTTGTACAAAGGAACCCCTTCAAATTAGGGAGTTTTGTTGTTTCTAACATAGATGTTCATAACACATGGATATATAATATGCATCATGTTTTTATACTAAATTGATGCATCTGAGGTTTTTAAAATAAATTCACCTACAATTAATATCTACAATGCATTTTTATATTTTTTCTAAACTTAATTATTTTAAAGTTTTATCTATTTAGCTAATTAGATATATTTAAAAGTTTAATGAGATTTCTATCAGTTAATTATATTTATGTGTATACCTATTAATATATGCATGCATACCCATATACATATGCATATATTGCTAATGTTGATTATTTAAATAGGATACTACAATTGAAACTATCGATAACAAACGTGATAAAGCATTCTTAGAGCCCAGTCTAATGTTGCAGTTTTGTTACCATGTGACAAATTATTTGTCTGTCAAAGCAAGGATGAACCATAATGTTTAACAATATTATCATATTTAAAGAATCACCAAAGCTAATATTTAGATTTCGAGTGCCTTGTTTGGTTTTTCAAATCGTTGCATTTGATTTATGTGAATTTTTCATTATTGGGCAGAACAGTATTTAACACCAAATTTAATTTTACAATTTTGAATTTTACTTGATCATGAAATGGTGTTATGATTCAACATCCATATTAACAATAAATCCATATTATATTTCATCTAGTTAGTACTTAAAACATGAAATGCAATAATCACTTGTACATAAGGCATTCTTTCTTGTACATTTCAATCCACACATCGGTATTGACTACGACAAACACCGACATGTCGACAAAAATGAGCCGGTCATTGTATATTCGAATGTTTTTAAAATATAATAGTTTTAAACTCATGATAGAATTAAATAAAAGAAATTATAATTTTGTAGGAGATGGGAGGAAAATGTAATTACTAACTAAAAATTAGGGAATTAAATTGTAAATAAGATAGGGTATTAAGGTGTAAATAATGCATGAATGACTATTTACCCTCATTTTAGAGTTGTTAATGAAAAATTAGTTCTTAATTTTTGGGTATCTTAAAATACCCCTCCCTCATGCATTATAGTATAGTATAGTATATATATATATATATATATATATATATATATATATAAGCTTCATAAAATCTTTTTAATATAAATCATGTCAACAAAAGAAAATAAAAATTTAAACTATGTTTTTAATATTTATATATATATATATATATATATATATATATATATATATATATATATATATATATATATATATATAGGGAATGGATATTTTGAGAACCCACATTAGTTGTGAGAACCATAGGAACTCATCTGGACCATCGATCTTGATGATCTAATGGTTGAGATTAAAAGATGAGGGTTTTTGTCTTGACTTGATTATTAAGTATTTTTTTAATCTAATAAAGTACATTAAGGGGTATTAAGGTAAAAACACCATGTGAGAGAAATAATTAATATAATATCATATTAATTTTTTATTTAATAATTCAAAATATCATATTTTTTAAACTATATTTTATTTATTAATTTCTTTGCTTTTTTTAAACAAATAATCAGATAAATTTGATAAGGATGGTTTACACTGGTGTAATTATTTACACTAGTGTAAATTTACCATCATTTACACTGGTGTAAATATTTTACACCAAAGTAAATCTACCATACACACAAAATTTGATAAGGATGGTTTACACTGGTGTAATTATTTACACTAGTGTAAATTTACCATCATTTACACTGGTGTAAATTACACCAGTGTAAATCTACCATACACACAAATACTACATTCGTATTACACCAGTGTAATTATTTTACACCAGTGTAAACACCAAACAAATATCTACACAATCGTATTACACCATTGTAAAATGCCCCCACAACATCAACAAAAATGTATTACATCAATGTAAAACAACTAAAACATCTATACATTAATACTACACACCTCATACTACACATATCTCAAAAGTTTTATACCATTTTTATTTACCTAATAAAAAAAAAAAAAAAAACTCATCATCTTCAACATCATTCATGTTCTTCCCATCAACATCTTCTTTCAAACAAAAAAAAACCATGAATAATAATAATAATAATAATAACAAAATTACCTCATACACTAATCTAGCTTGTGTCTGTGTCTGTTGCTTCCTCGATACACTATTCAAGCATAGCTATTCCACGTTGGTTTGTGTCTGTTGCTTCCATCACCATCATCTCCACCCCGTGCAACCACCGCCGCTCACCATCATCGCCTTCCTGTTCATCGGCCACCATCAAAAACACCACAAGCCCCCACCATCATCGGCCACCATCAAAAACACCACAACCCCCACCAAAGACCACCCCCTCCGCCTCCAGATCTGTTCAAAGGCCAACGAACCACCAAGAACCATCAATAAATAATAATAATAATCCTAATAATAATAATAATAATAATAATAATAATAATAACAGTATATAATAATAATAATAACATACCGGTTCCTGTTCATCGTCTTCCCCCTTCGTGTTCATCGTCCCCACCAAGACCACAGCCCTTCACACCGCCTGCAAACACCGGTTCCTGTTCATCGTCTTCCACCGCTTGCAAACCACCGGTAAAAAGACCACAACCCACCCACACCAGATCCAACCTGCAAACCCCATATCCAACCTGTAAACCCATCGGACCACCATCTACAACCTGTTTTTAGAGAGAGAGAGAGAGAAGAAGAGAGAGAGAGAGAGAGAAGAAGTTTAAAATGAGAGAGAGAGAGAGAGAGAGAGAGGAGAGATTATTTGTATTATTATTATTATTTAAAAGGTTGGGTGCGTAGGTGGGTGGGTGGGGTGGGGTGTTATTATTACTAAAATGCTCTTAAGTACTTGTGTATAAAGATTATCTTGCCCTTGATTAAACAAATGCAAAAAAAATACAAGACTGATGATGTGGCACTTGGTGATTGGTCCATTGGAGTTCTCAAGTTCTTACAACTGGGATGAGTTCTCAAATGATCCCATTCCTATATATATATAGGAAAAAGATCAATTAGGAACCAAGGTACTAGTTAGGAACTTAGGAACCAATCTGAGCCATTCATCTTTTAATCTTGATCTAGGGGTAGGATGGTAATTGAACAATTATGTTTTATATTTTAATTTTAAAAAAAAGTTATAAAATCCCCCATCTCTTTCTCTCAGCCATTCTCACACCACTCTTCTCTCATATACTTTCTCTCTCTAAAAAAACCCCAATTCCAAACCCTAAGTTAAATAAAAACATCACGTTACCCTCTTCCCTTCCCTTTCTTCCAGATCGAATCGCAATCGCCCCCTGCAATATAGGGTTTCACCTTCTCGATTGCATTCTCTCTTTCTTTCACGATCTTCTATTCTTCTTCTTCTTACTATTATTATTGCACTCCATCACCATATACAACCAATCATGACGGTTCCTAATGATTCTGGTTCCATGATGGACAACGAATCACTTTGCTTGCCCTGCACTCCACAACAAGAGGCTAAGATCATCAAAGAATTAACAGATAATTCCGAATCTTGTTTGAAAGAAGGCAACTGGTTCTTTGTTATCTCCACCAGATGGTTTACAAAATGGCAGAAGTATGTTGGTGAGGAAACTGGTGAATATGAGTTGGAAGAGGTTTATGTTGACGAACAATCTTCAACATTGACAAAAGCAGGGGAGCGACCTGGACTGATTGATAACACGGATATAATTAACAATGAAGATGGTCGTGATGGGGGTGACTTACAGCTTTATAGATCTGTACGAGATGAAGAGGGCGGCAGCGCCGCCGTGGCTCCGTCGTGCGCCGCCGTACACGGTGGTCTGGAACCCACCGGTTCCTTCCTTCTCTGGTAATATAATTAAACATAATAAACACTGATGTATATATGTTCAATTTGATGGTACTATAGAATGTTTTTGTATCACTAATTGTACTTTACACTGATGTATAATTGTTGAAATATGAATATACACTGACGTATATTTGTTGAATATTATGGTACAGTACAATCTTTTTTTGTAGTACTAATTGGACTATACACTGATGTATAATTGTTGGAATATGAATATACACCGACGTATAGTTGTTTAATGTTATCGTACAGTAAAATGTTTTTTGTAGCAATGATTGGACTATACACCGATGTATAATTGTTTGAATATGACGATACTAAACACTGTTCTATAGCATCAATTTTATTGGGGTCTGATGTATATTGTATGTATACACTGATGTATATGCTAAACAACCTTTTTTTTTGTTTTTCAGGTTACTCTTGATAAGACCAACCTATCAGTTCGTGTGAGTGCATGGAATATGAATATACACTGACGTATAGTTGTTTTAATGTTATCGTACAGTATAATGTTTTTGTAGCAATGATTGGACTATACACTGATGTATAATTGTTGGAATATGAATATACACTGACGTATAGTTGTTTAATGTTTTATCGTACAGTATAATTTTTTTGTACGCACAAATGATATTAGTTGTGGTTTTTGTCAGTTATAATGTATACTAAATAACCTATTAATACTCACATACCAAAAGACAATATTACCCCTTGATTTAATTAAAAGGTTAATTAATGTTTAACATATTTACCATCATGCCATTGAAGATGGATGGATGAGATTGGTTCCTAAAGTTCCTAACTAAGGGTTGGTTCTCAATTGAACCCTACCCTATATATATATAAACAAAAATAAATAAAAAAATTGAGTTCTCACGAGTATTCTGAAATGAAGTTGGTATTTAAAATATCCTTTTCCTATTTTCAAATCATTTTTTTTATTTAAACTTATATTTACAACTTTATGAAAAGAATAACATCCAATGGTAAAGATTTTGTATCAAAAGTTAACTTTCAATATTTATCAAAAGTAACGTTTACAATATGAATCAAATTATTATTATTTGTATATAGTTAACTAGCTGATTACCCCGGGAAGGTCCCGGGGTTGAAAAATTTAATATGATTTAATAAAAAATGATAAAAAAATGATAAAAGAAGAAAACTCAAATCACGAAAAGCGTAAATAACTTAAACATAATCAATCTTAGTTAAAAAAAACATTTATTTAAAAAGTTAAAAAAATAAAAAGCATAAACCATATTAAACATAATACAGTATTAAAAGGATAACCTTCAACATATAATCATCTTCACGTAATTTAAAATATGTTACAATTTGACTTTGACTTATATAGATGTAGAATTCATGATGGGGGCTGAAAAATATAACAATTCTAATAATATTAATACTAATACTAATAGTAATAATTATTACTCTTGTAATTAAATAAATAAAAAAATAACCTTGTTATAAGGTGACACCATGTGTTGCAGTGTTGCGTGATTCGTTCTCCGAACTTCTCTTGATGAAGTATACCTATCCATCTTTAGAAGAGTAAAATTCCAATGATAGCATGACGATTAGGCTGAATTTCAACATCGTAGATAAGAACATGGTTTAAAAGAAAAAACATGATTAATGAATAACCTGAACAATTTGTGTTTTTTTTTTCTGTATGAACATAACCCCACAAAAAATAGTCGTTTTTTTCTCCGTTTTTTATATAGCACTATGGTACTCGTTGGAAAGATAATAAAACGCTCGTTAATTTGGTGTAATTTTTTTAGTTAAAAAATCTCGAATATAAAAGATATTAACGTTTAAAAATTATCGGAGGAACATAAAAGAGAAAAATTTAAATTTGTTTTTAAATTCTTTTTTCCTAAAATAATTATTTTTAATTTTAGTAATTGAGAATTGAGAGATAGAGAGATAAATTTAAGGTTTTATGTTTATCTTTTTTTTTTAATTAAAAAATGAAATAATTCAAAAAACATTAAAATCTTTCAATTATGATGCCACGTGGCAGTTTCATGGAGAGGATGAAGGCACCATTGCACGCCACGTCAGTAATGTTCAATTCTTTTATATATATTAATAGATATATAGGGAATGAATATATATCTAGGTCAAGATTCTATACAATGTTATTTTTTTAGAAGTATGAGAAGGTATTGGATTATCTTAATCTATAGTGTGGATTAATTGGATGGTATTTTTATAATGAATGTTATAATTTTATTAATTGATTATACAATTAAGGGTATGATAGTAAAATACACAATCTATTTAAGTGCCTCATTAAAACCTCATCTCTCTCCTCCTATTAATTATGATTTCTCTCTCTCTCTCTCTCTTTCTCCCTCTCTCTCTCATCAAAAATTACAAATCAAAAACATGAACGAAAGCCAACAATTCATTCTACAATCATATGAAAAACACTTCTTCATTTTCAGCAGGAACGATAAACCAGCATGAACCAAAGAAGTTCAGCTGCAGCAGGAACGAAAACCAGCACCTTCATCAAAAAAACATGCCAGCCGACGGTGTTTTATGTTTAAAGGAGAGCGGGGCAAATCTGAAATGTTATATACCGGTGATGTTCAAAGGATTATTGTTGTGTTTTATGTTCAAGGGATTTTTTGTGGTTTAGTGTTTTTTAAATTTAAAGCACGTTTTAAATGTATGTATAGTTGAGTTATAAAGTACATTCTGGTGTGGTTTTTGAATGTGTTACTGATTGTGTATGGTTAAGATAAAACACATTGGATTATGTAGAAGATGATGATAAAACACACGGGACTGTTAAAACACAAAGTTGAGAATATGGTGATAAAACACACGGGTATGAACGTAAAACACCTTTTGGATGAAGCAAAACATAATATGACAAATGAATAAATACATTCATTTAAAACACCCTAGTATGAACGTAAAACACCGCAGTATAAGATTTGGATAATTGATGTAGTTGAATGTGAATGGCAATACGAGCAGAATGATTCTTTATAAGAAATCAGTAAAATTTGTGTAAATTCAAACAAATATCCGTAATAAAACTCTTATTTAGTAACAAAATTAATTACACAAATTATAAGCTTTACAACCCAAATTACAATGATGCACCTCCAGTTAAAAAAATCAACTGCCACATGTCACATCTAGATTGGTTCTCACAGTTCTCATAAAAAAATTGGTTTTTTACAAGAACCTAAGCCTCTATATCTATAACTATTAATAAAAGAATTGACTTATAATGATGTGACATTCAATGGAGGCCTCAACCCCCTCCTTGAATGTGCCAGGTGACATCATATGGGATTTTTTAATTATTGTAGGAAAAAATAAGAATTTAAAAACAAAATTAAATTTTCTCTCTCATGTTTCCTCCCATAACTTTTAAACGTTAATATCTTTTATATACGAGATTTTTTAAAGAAAAAAATTACACCAAATTAACGAGCATTTTATTATCTTTCCAATGAGTACGATAGTGCTATATAAAAAACAGAGAAAAAAACGACTATTTTTGTGGGGTTTGTTTTCAAATATATTTTACTCTACTAATAAATCACTACTTAGGGATTTTTATATTTGAATAAGAAACGATAAACATGATCACTTCATAGGCAGAGATTCTTTTTTTTATATTTGAACTAGCTGATTACCCCGGGAGGGTCCCGGGGTTGAAAAATCTAATTTTTCGTGATAACCTATTGCAAATGGCTCAAGTTAACTAACCACAAAATCTCTCAATCATTGCATGTTCATAGTATTCTAATCAGTAATAACTCATATTCCCCACAAAATCGAATTTTACGTGATAACATGAACACTTTATGTGTTTTTTTCCTGTATGAACGAAACCCCACAAAAAATAGTCGATTTTTTCTCCGTTTTTTATATAGCACTATGGTACTCGTTGGAAAGATAATAAAACACTCGTTAATTTGGTGTAATTTTTTTCTTTAAAAAATCTCGTATATAAAAGATATAAACGTTTAAAAATTATGGGAGGAAATATAAGAGAGAAAATTTTAAATTTATTTTTAAATTCTTTTTTCCTAAAATAACTCAAAAACACCAAAAACTCTCCATTATGATGCCACGTGGCATTCTCAAGGGAAGGTTGAGGCCTTCATTGCACGCCACGTCAGCATATACGTTTTCTTTTATATATATAGATAGATTCTTTTTTCCTAAAATAACTCAATTTAATTAAAAAAGGAAACAATTCAAAAACACCAAAAACTCTCCATTATGATGCCACGTGGCACTCTCAAGGGAAGGTTGAAGCCTCCATTGCACGCCACGTCAGCATATACGTTTTCTTTTATATATATAGATTCCCCACAAAATCGAATTTTACGTGATAACATGAACACTTTGTGTGTTTTTTTCCTGTATGAATGAAACCCCACAAAAAATAGTCGATTTTTTCTCCGTTTTTTATATAGCACTATGGTACTCGTTGGAAAGATAATAAAAAGCTCGTTAATTTGGTGTAATTTTTTTCTTTAAAAAATCTCGTATATAAAAGATATAAACGTTTAAAAATTATGGGAGGAAATATAAGAGAGAAAATTTTAAATTTATTTTTAAATTCTTTTTTCCTAAAATAACTCAAAAACACCAAAAACTCTCCATTATGATGCCACGTGGCACTCTCAAGGGAAGGTTGAGGCCTCCATTGCACGCCACGTCAGCATATACGTTTTCTTTTATATATATAGATAGATTCTTTTTTCCTAAAATAACTCAATTTAATTAAAAAAGGAAACAATTCAAAAACACCAAAAACTCTCCATTATGATGCCACGTGGCACTCTCAAGGGAAGGTTGAAGCCTCCATTGCACGCCACGTCAGCATATACGTTTTCTTTTATATATATAGATATAGATAAATAAATATGCTAATTTATGGCAGAGATTTGTTCAAAATAAATAATAATAATAATAATAATAATAATAATAATAATAATAATAATAATAATAATAATAATAATAATAATAATAATAATAATAATAATAATAATATGCGTAAAGGTCAAATACAAAGTGTTTTTTTGTGAGAACTGTGAGAATCAAGGGGGGAATTTATTTATTTTTTTTAGAATTTTTTTCCATGTGCTTAAACATACTTTTTAAATGAATAATACAAAAAAAAATTAATTTTTTTAGTGTAATTATGTCATTAAAGTAAATACATTAGTTTACACTAGAGTAATTACGTAATTACTCTGCAACAGTAATTACTTAATTACTCTATTCCAAATTTATTTATTTTTTGTTTTTTTATATTTCAATACTATAATACATGTTTAACAATATGGAAAAATATTCGAAAAAAAATAAAAAAATACCCCTCTTTGATTCTCACAATTCTTACCAAAAAAACACTTTGTACAGGATCTTTCCCCTTATTATTATTATTATTATTATTATTATTATTATTATTATTATTATTATTATTGGCAAATCACTAATTATATTGTCATATTAGATATTTTATTATGTCATATTAGATATTTCAATCCTGTGACGCTTTCGAGATAAAAGCCAATATTTTATATGTGCTTTAATTAACCATAGTCTTTATCATGCATATCTTAATAGTGCACACTTTATTACGTTTAAGATTTGCTTTCCACATCTTACATATCCAAAAGGAACAAATCAATGGGGCATTGTATTATTAATTCAACATTCACAAATGATTACTTGCTAGTTTATTAAAATAATTTCTCATCATCTTGTTAATTTATATAGATTACTAGATTTTCTCTAGGAGCGTTCCGGGTTGAGAAATCTAATATGACATATCAATTTTACATATGAAATAGACTTATGCGTTTTATAATTACATGTAAAAAAGTTTCGGGTAGCACCTACTCTAAAACAATTAACAATGTATCTTCGATTTTAACGCCCAACCTTAAACAATTTATAAATCTAATGTTAACATCTAACCTAAAACAATGTATAACTCTAATATTAATACCTAACCTAAAACAATGTACAACTCCAATGCTAAAACCTGTTGAAAATATAATTCATATTTACTAGTTTAGATATAATTAGTGACTTGCGTATACATGATTAATGAATTACCTGAACACTTTGTGTTTTTTTCCTTTATGAACAAAACCCAACAAAAAATAGTCGTTTTTTTTTCACCGTTTTTTATATAGAACTATGGTACTCGTTGGAAAGATAATATATATATATATATATATATATATAATTCCTATTTCTATTCTTTTATTAATAGTTATAGGTTAAAAGTCGTATAAAATAAGAAAACAATAAAACTTAAATATATGGCCTTATTTGTATATTAATATGAAATTATATATCATACTAGGTTATAATCCGGGAGCTTCCTTGTATAGACAATGTAATATTGAGTGATAAAATATCTGTTACGATTTAGGACATAAATTAATGTACAATAAAATAAGAAAGTAACAACTTTAATCAATCGAATAAGAATGGAAATGCATATTAAAAATAAAATGTTCGTTTGGATGAGAAGCTAAGGCAAAAGCAACCATTGCAGGGCATGATTGAGACGGTGGTCAAGAATGTGTAGCTCTTTTTAGAAACGACTTGTTTCGACATATTCTACTCCGGATGAAAACATAACTCTCATTTACAGTTTTATTTAGTGTAAAAAAAATTCATAAGAAACTTGTGTATCACATGGGTAATAACATTATTTTTTTCATTTTTTTTTATTTAGTATTAGATTAGAAAATTTAATATTACATAAGGTTGAATCAATAAAATATTAAATAGTTTTTAATAAGTGAAAATGTAAAAAGATTTAGTTAATAAAATAAATAAGGGGTAAACGTGAAATTATAATTTTAATAAGACTTAATGTCTAAAATCGTCCCCGAGGTTTGGCCAGTTTTCCTACATCAGTCCAAAAGCGATTTATTTTTACATTTTGGTCCTACAGTTTTACATTTTGTTGCCAAATTCGTCACTGAAACTAGCACAGTTAAATTATCTCGTTATGTTGAGGGGTATTTATGTCTTTTTGCCTACCCATTTAATTTTTAGTACTTTTTTTAATAAGTGGGACCCACTTCCCCACCTTCTTCTACCTCTTGACCACCCCCACCTTCTTACCCCAACCCTGCACACACCTCACCTTTCACAGAAGCACCACATCACCATTCGAACCTCACCATCACCATTTGAACCTCACCATCAATAAATATTATCTTTTACCCCATTAATTTGTTGAAGCTCTAGAAATATATACAAAATTAAGTTGCCGTGAAGCATCATCACTATTTGAACCGGTGACGGAGCAGGATTTGAGCATTTAGAGAATTATACATTGAACCACCTGTAAATTGAACTTAAAACAGAGCCATTTGAACCTCACCATTTAGGGATCTGCAAATCGAAATTGTGTACATCGAAGCACCATCACCAATTGATTTGTTAGGGCTACGGACCATTATCGTTGGTTAAAGCTCTATACCAATTCGATTGACTTTATGAAGGTAAACCTAATTCGATTGAGTGTGATTGTTGTGTTGGAGAGAGATGAAGAGGAGAGAGTTAAAGAGTTTTTTTAAGGCTTAAAAAGAAATAAAAATAACATAAAATAAAGAAAGTATTCAAAATGTCCAAAATGCCCTCGATTTCCTAGGTAAAAAGTCAGAAATTCCCCCCAACTTAATGTCATTATTTAACTGGGTTAGTTTCAAGGACGAATTTTGCAACAAAATGTAAAACTGAAGGACCCAAATCTAAAAAGAATCGATTTTGGACTAATGTAGCAAAACTGGCCAAACCCAGGGACGATTTTAGCCATTAACTCTTTTAATAACACACACACACACACATATATATACACTTCCCATAATAGGAGAAGCGTGAGTGACATTAGAAAGCTGATGTGTCAGCCGAAGAGACTGGCCACCAATGCGTGTATGATGCAAAAACTGACGTCATTAATCGCATTAAAATATTCAAAAAAGGCATGGGCCACGTTTAACCACCGCTGTTGCTCTCAACAGCAGTTCTCAATCCTTGGGTCTGCCAACCAATAGCAGACGGTATGCACATATCCTCTCAGCTGTTTAGGCCCTAAGTTTGAATTTTAAGGGGGGAAATTTAATTCCACGTAGGGAAACGTGCCTCATCAGCTCCCTATATATAAGCACATAACGAATGCACCCATTTCGTATATCATCTTTGAATTTTCTAAAAATGATTTTCAAATTTCCCTTTTAAAATTTAAAACAATGTCCACCTCAATGTACGATGAAGAAAGCCATTGTGATCTGAATCCAGCCAAAGACATGTGGTACACAAAGGCTCGAGTTATAAGAAAGTGGAAGAGAGCTTATCCATTGCGGAATTTGATGTTGAAATAAGAAGAAGAGTGTGGTTGTACTTCTCAAACCGTTGGAACACAGAAGAAGCCTGTTGATGAACTCATTGTTTCAGGAATTCAAGAGGTTTCAATATTTTATATGTAACTTTTATATGTCTTCACTTTACTATATTTTTGCATTTTTTAAAAGTGTATGTTTAATATGCATTGTGTTTGCAGCCGATGTCTTTTGTTGTGGTTGCCACCATAAAAAGTGTTGAAGAAAGCTATGGTTGGTTTTATGTTGCCTGCCGCAATTGTAACAAGAAAGTTTTAAGTAAATCTGAGTTTTTGCAAAATGCTGAAGAAGTGTGTGAAGCAATTCTCAAGTTGCCTGGTACTGCGTTGAGTTGTGGAAAATGCGAGTGGGAATGTACTTCCATTACCAGAAAGTATGTAAATCAGTAGATGTATACACTGTTTGTTTTCCAGATTTTTCACTTCATTTCATTCAGGTTTTTTAGATAAAGTATGTTTTATTTGTTTTAGAATCAAGTTGCATATAAGGGTAAATCAGTATATATATATATACACTTTTTTTTCATATTTTTCATTTCATTTCATTCAGATTTTTAGATAAAGTATGTTTTATTTGTTTTACGTTAAAGTTGCAGATAAGGGTACAAGATGAATTAGGCGGTGTATCATTTCTGATGTTTGATAAAGATGTGATGATGATCATTGGAGCTGCTGCATGGTATATTAGGGAAAGGGTGTTGAAGCAAAGCAACACAAATAGTTTGCCGCTTGCGTTGCCTCCAGTTGTTGAAAACAAACTGACTTTCAATACTGATGTTTGTTATTACAGTCTTGTAAATGAGTACCATGTGTACACTGTCGTTAAGATGAATTGTCATTGTATTATAATTCAAGAGTTTGTTGATGGATATGAGAATGTACAGGGTACTTCTGGCGAGGTATTTATTCTAATTTTTTTTTGTAATAATCATTTATTTTAACCCCACTCGATGGTTGGAGACCGGGCGGGTGCATATTGTCTCAATCACACGAGGCCTACCAGAGATGATGGTAGTCCGTAAAGGGTATCACACTATAAACCACAGTCAGCAATGGTTTCAACGGTAGTAGTAATTAACTTAACGCCTAGCTAGCGTTCACACAACATAGTAGTAACGGTAACGGTTTTCAAAGGATTATTGAAGCGCTTATTATAAAACCTGTGAACTCACCAGCATTATATGTTGACCTTTTTAGCATGTTTTCTCAAGTCGCTAAGGTAGCAGTAGTCGGGCTAGGCGCACGGAGTCGCACTCACGTCTAGGGGTCATGTTTGGGATATCAAACTTTAAACTCATGTTTTACTTTTGTTTGGATTTTTGTAAACTTAAATATGGTTCTGCTACACTTTAAATCATGGTTTTTGATTATTTCATGGAATGTCTTACGTATTTTCTTACATTTAGTTATCGTTTATTGTGACCGTTGACTTGGATCCTGGTGTGTCACGCGTCTCGCGGTAAAACCCCGCATGTGGAAATTTAAGGGTGTGACATAATAAATGATGAGTTACAATCAGTGTTTTACCGGTGTTTATCCTTCCACAGGTTACGCAATCTGTTTGCAAAAATACTGTTTAACTTTGTTGTGACAACAGCTGTTTTTGCCGTCAATAGATGTTATAAAAAATCCCTAAATAATGATTACGATTTTGAAGTTACTTTATTAAGATTATTATTTTATTATTATTTGTTGTGAAGCAATTGTGTTACATTATATAAAAAGTAAATAAAAAGTAACAAAAGGGGACAAATTCTCAACAGATGATTGATCTTTAGCAAACAAATATTAAAAATGTAAATGTGTTATAGTTGCTAGTAGCAACTGTTTAAGTCAACAACTGTTTGGACCAAACAGTTGAATTTACATCTGTTTTAATCAAAAGTCTTTTAAACACAGTCTTTAAAAAATTCTTCTATATTAACGGCTTGCTTTTAAAGATGTTACCAAAATGGGGTTTTTCTTTCAACTTTACATTTACTTTTTAATTTGATCATCCTCCTTTTTGTTTTGATATGTGTTATTTCAACAGAGCTTTAATTTGTCTGTACATTTAACTGGTATTGTGAATGTAACAGAGCTTATAAAATACAGTTTTTATTTTAACAGTAGGTTGACTCTTTAATTTGGTTTTTACCAAACAGAGCATAATAGTTGGTATGTCTATTTTTTTTATATATTTGTTAGTAATTGTTTTAAAGAATGAAACAGATGTTACTAAACATGTTTACTTTACAGCAGACGATTAGCTTCATAATGTTGGTATAAGTAAACAGACCTTAATAATTGTTTTAAAGAATCAAACAGATGGTAATAAACAGATGTTGTCATACAACAGACGATGGGTTCATAATGTCATTTTTACTAAACAGAGCTTAACATTTAAAATTAAACCGTACATAATAAAAATCATATCTACTTTACAAACTACTTAATTAGAATTTCAAATATCCTTTGTTTCTTTTTCAGAATCTCATTTGAAAGATCCCTTTTTAATTCCGTCAATCCTTCCTGGATGTTGTTGTTGATTCGTAGTTGTTGAGTCAAATAGTCTTCTATCTTGTCTCTTAAACCACTTGCTGGTTGATGCAACACCATATCTAGCAGGGAAATGTTTGCCCATGATTGTTCCTTAACTGTTTCTTCGATCCTCTCAACTTCATTGCAAATATCTTCATCTTTTCTCTTTTCTTTTAGCGACCAAGCGCTGGATAAAGACTTAACATCTGATGTATCAGCAAAATGATAGTATGATCTGTTTGCCATTGTTGTAGATGAAGTTTAGAATATGTACCGTGTGTAATTTATAGATAAATTTTAGGTTGGTTGTTAATATTGTTATAGTAATAATTTTGAAATATAATTAATTTCACGCGATATTTGGTGTAATTATTTAAGCGGGTTCATTTGTTAAATTCATACTTGATTATTTCGCCTATTCGTTTTCCAAAACATTCGTTCATTTATGTTTCACAAGTTGTATCGACTTTTTAGATACTATAAACGTTTTCAAATTAAATAATCATTATAAGAAAACCTTTTGTTTAACACGTTAACCCAAGTATAATAACTATTCTACCGTATGACCTTTCATTTTTCACGCGTTATTAGTGTATAAAATAGTAAAGACATTCGAAAGTTCATTATAAACCATTTTAATATTAACATTTGAATTCCATTCTTCACCAATTGCATCAATGGCAGCCCCAAGTGATAACCGTCAAGATGAAATGAAGGAGTTTGTTTGTAATCAAATTACAGCACAATACTATCAAGATCTGAAGACTACACGAGACTTGAAGATTTGTTTTGACTGTTTGCACTTGGACACCTTTGACCGAGATGATATGCAACGTACTTTGAAGTCAATGCCTTCGACCGCTGTTCGTGACTTGTCCGTGCTATGCAATTCAGAGTCCGGGATTAAGGACGTAGAATTTTTGGCAAGATTGAAAGATCTGCATGCACAGGTTGTGAAGCATCAATGGAATTGAAGCTTAAGTTTATTAATTCCTTTAACTAGCTATGTATATTAATGTTCAAAATTGATTATGTTTGTTTTGTTTAACGTTGATTATATATTGTTTTTTATATATCGCTACATATTGACTACAACTTTTTAATCCGTTTGTAGACTTTTTATTCCTTGGTTGTAACATTTCTGTTATTAAACATCTGATTCATGTTATTAACTGTTATCGTGGAAGGAACATCAGTTAACAGTAAATCTGCTTATGCTTTTTTATGTATATAATAATAATAATGATTGTTATAAAAGATATAAACAGACGTTGCGAAACAGTGGTTCCTGTCAGCATACGTTTGGTCTGTTGACGTGTCGGTGCCTACCAGACTGCGAATAAGGCTTGGCTGACTCCTCCCGTGTGTTTCCACACGGGATCTCGCCTAGTATATATATATATATATATATATATATATATATATATATAGTGTAAGTATATAGAGAAAACCCATTTTAGAGTGAAAACTGTGGAAACTCTAACTTCCCGATGTTTTTTTTTTATGAAAATTTTAGGGCATGTAATATACATGATTCTAAGCATTTTGAGCCAAAAAAACCAAAAAAGCGCCGAGCGGTTTTTTAAAAAAAAAAAAAAAAACCGTTTCTGGGTAACACATGTTACAGAAATAACATGTGTAATTTTCGTGTAACATGTGTTACCCGAAAACTTTATTTTTTTTTTAAAAAAAAACCGCTCGGCGCTTTTTTGGTTTTTTTGGCTCAAAATGCTTAGAATTATGTATACTACATGCCCTAAAATTTTCAGGCCCTAAAAAGTTTGGGAAGTTAGAGTTTCCACGGTTTTCACTCTAATAGTGGGTTTTCATAATATCCTTCCCCTAACATCCCGATGTTTTTTTTTTATGAAAATTTTAGGGCATGTAGTATACATGATTCTAAGCATTTTGAGCCAAAAAAACCAAAAAAGCGCCGAGCGGTTTTTTTTTTAAAAAAAAAAAAAACCGTTTCTGGGTAACACATGTTACAGAAATAACATGTGTAATTTTCGTGTAACATGTGTTACCCGAAAACTTTATTTTTTTTTTTAAAAAAAAACCGCTCGGCGCTTTTTTGGTTTTTTTGGCTCAAAATGCTTAGAATTATGTATACTACATGCCCTAAAATTTTCAGGCCCTAAAAAGTTTGGGAAGTTAGAATTTCCACGGTTTTCACTCTAATAGTGTAAGTATATAGAGAAAACCCATTTTAGAGTGAAAACTGTGGAAACTCTAACTTCCCGATGTTTTTTTTTTATGAAAATTTTAGGGCATGTAATATACATGATTCTAAGCATTTTGAGCCAAAAAAACCAAAAAAGCGCCGAGCGGTTTTTTAAAATAAAAAAAAAAACCGTTTCTGGGTAACACATGTTACAGAAATAACATGTGTAATTTTCGTGTAACATGTGTTACCCGAAAACTTTATTTTTTTTTTTAAAAAAAACCGCTCGGCGCTTTTTTGGTTTTTTTGGCTCAAAATGCTTAGAATTATGTATACTACATGCCCTAAAATTTTCAGGCCCTAAAAAGTTTGGGAAGTTAGAGTTTCCACGGTTTTCACTCTAAGAGTGGGTTTTCATAATATCCTTCCCCTATATATATATAGGGAAAGTATAAGCTAAAAACCCTTTTGAGTTAAGAAAACTAAGAATACCATTGTAAAAACCATCTAAATTTTTTTTTTTTTTTTTTTTTGAAAAAAATACACATGGTAACATACATGTATTAAAGCGTTTTGGGCCAAAATATAAACTTTGTTTATTTTTTTTAAAATATCCTATCGGCGCAAAAAATAAACTTTGCTTATTTTTTTAAAATATCCTATTGACGTTTTTTTTTATTTTTTGGCCCAAAACGCTTTAATACATGTACGTTACCATGTGTATTTTTTTCAAAAAAAAATAAAAAATTTTAGATAGTTTTTACAAGGGTTTTCTTAGTTTTCTTAACTCAAGGGGGTTTTCAGTTTATCCTCCCCCTATATATATATATATAGACACACACATATATGTGGTCATCTAATAAGACTTTGTGAATTCAAAGTCTAACATGTCAGCTCCATTGTCACACCCTCAAATTTTCACATGCGGAGTTTTACCGCGAGGCGCGTGACACACCAAGATCCAAGTCAACGGTCACAATAAACGACTAAATGTAAGAAAATACGTAAGACATTCCATGCAATAATCAAAAACCATGATTTAAAGTATTACGGAAGCATATTTAAGTTTACAAAAACCCTAAACAAAAGTAAAACATTAGTTTAAATTTTTTTATCCAAAACATGACCCTAGACGCGAGTGCGACTCCGTGCGCCTAGCCCGACTGCTACTACCTTAGCGACCTGAGAAAACATGCTAAAAAGGTCAACATATATTGCTGGTGAGTTCTTAGTTTTTAAAATAAGCATTTCATTAATCCTTTGAAAATAGTTACCATTACTACTATGATGTGTGAACGCTAGCTAGGCGTTAAGTTAATTACTATTACGGTTGAAACCATTGCTGACTGTAATTTATAGTATGATACCCTTTACGAACTACCGCTATCTTCGGTAGGCCTCGTGTGATTGAGACAATATGCACCCGCCTGGCCTCCAGCCGTCGAGTGGGGTTTACGGACTACCGTTATCTCCACATTTCCCCGCTACATACCCGTATTAGTGGTTTCTATGGGATTTAGATGAGCCGTATAGTAATAAAATGGTAGCCATAGTATAACTTGAAATCATGCGTTAAAAATGTGTAAGTATGTTTCTCCGCCGAAAACAAAACTGATAAAGTGGGGCCGTGAACTCACCTTAGGTTGCGTCTTCAGTTAAAGAGTAATCCGACACATGTGTGATAGCCCCAACTAGTGGGGACCTATCAATGAGTTTACATAAGTGTGATAACTACTAACCCGAAGGCTAATCAGTCTAAAATTGTCTAGACCATAACCATGTACGTTTGAAAACACCTTTGACCGTTAAACCGACCGCACAATACAAGACCCGACATCCCATTGGTGACCCGACATCACACGTGTTATCCAAGAACGAGAAATTAAGCAATCACATGCAACTATACACTTAACACGCATTCATGTTCACTTCATCTATCATAAGAGTCATATATAGCACAAACGAGTCCAAACACGTGTTACGAAGTTATTAGACATACCACTGGGTTCCTATCATGTTCCTAGGTGTCAAATCATGTTTCGGGATGTCAAAATACACTTACAATAGAAAAACACGCGATTAGGAATCAAACATGCAATTAGTAAAAGTCAACTGGTGAGTAGGGTGGTCAAACATGCGATTAGAGAGCCTACTCGCTAGTTTTTACATGTGATTAGGGCTCCTCGCCAGTTTAACAGGCGAGTAGAGCCCCTACTCACCCCCTATAGTCAAATCCTTACGAAAACATCCTTACAACTCCTACACATCAGAGGTACATCAAATTCATGGAAACATTCACGTTTTGACCATTAAAAACCGATTCTTGCATGATTACTTCACATATAGCTAGTATAAGGGTTTAGACTTGTTTTAGAAACTCATTTCAAAGGTTTTCAAAGACATAAACTTGATAAAACTAGGTCTGGACATTTGGGAACCAAGATATCAACAATACAAAGGCTTAGGGTAGATAACACACATTGGATCTTGCTAAAGAAGGAGTGTAAGCTTAGGAATGATGGGTTTTGGAGCAAAAACGAGTTCCAGAGATGTATTATAGTGTGAGGGAGGCTTGGGGCCAGTTAGGGTTGCACAAATGGTGTTTTACAAGTCAAGGGTTGTATTTATAGGTGTTTCTAGTCGTCCAAGCCATAACATGCGAGTAGAGTCTGCAACAGGCGATTAGGATTCCTACTCGCATGTAAAACTAGCGAGTAAGGCCTAATTGATAGTTCTAATCGCATGTAAACTAGTGAGTAGGCGTAAATGCATGTTGTAATCACCTATAAAGTAGTGAGTAGGCGTAAATGCATGTTGTAATCACTAGTATGTGATTTCGGGTTTTTGGCGCGTTAAACACTATTATAACACATATAAGCACGTATTCACATACCGAAAAGTCATATAATGATTATAAACACATAAAGCATATATAATGATTATAAACACATAAAGCATGATAAATAACACATTTACATTCGTTCACCAATTCCCAGGACTCGAGACTTGCGTGTGTGCATTAAACCCTGTGATTCCAAGAATCACCAATGGACCGACTCCCAATGATCCCGTGGATCATTGTAACGACTCCCGATGATTCTCCGAACCATCATAACGACTCAACTGACCCAGTTAAGTATGTAACATGCATGACTCGCTAAGGTAGACTTACTAGTTTGACGAAAGTTATTAACCGAAGTTTGTCGGGTGTCACATCCGTGTGATAAATAGCGCATAAACAAACAAAGGAAAGAAAATAAGGATGTGATAATATTAGAAGGAATGTGCATTTATGAATGAGCATAATGATAAAATAAAAAAAGTAAATGATGCATGTTTGGTGCAATCTTGGCGAAAGAAAAAGGAAAAGAGTCATCAAGCGCGTGGATCCGCCAAGCCTGATTGGGCTGCATGTGTGGATCAAGTCAGTTGGCCCAAACAACTACTTTCAAGCCCATATCGCTGGTGTTTTTTTTTTATAAAAACGTTTTAAGCCAATTTTTATCATTCTAACTCAACCCTAATCAACCACCACTTCTTAATTACGAAAATTAAACCCCTACCATCTGCTCTAATCAAGAATCATCAATTCCTAGAGCTTAAGTTGGTCTAGGATCATTATTTTGGAGTGCTTAAGGTGTGTAAACATGATCTTTATGTTTAAATATCCTTTAGTATGATTAGTTCTTGTTTTTGTCCATGAAACCTCAAGTCCAGATCTCATCAAAATTATTTTTATCAACTAATAATGATTAAAACATGATTATTATATGTTTGTAATGGGTTTTGTAGAGAAATTAAATATATAAAATCATAGGGTTCATGTTATAGCAAAAAACCTTGATTTTGTGTAAACCCTAGATCTTAGAACCTTGATGTTGGAACTTCCATGGTGTATTATAATGACGATGTTATGATTATTGTAGACGGATCGGTTTTGATAAAAACGTTTATGTGATCATACAAGTCTAACAATCCAGGTGCGGAAACCCTAGAATGTTTACAAAATCATACGAATTGAATCAAACACAAACAATTAACTTTTCTCCATTCTCATTAATAACTTGATAAAACTTGATTACAAATAGGTTTACAAAGATATAATTCAGTTTTAGAAAGGTCAAAACCCAAAGAGAGAACCTAGACCTGACACACAAACACAAATGGCAAAAGTTATAAACTTATCAAAAATTTCAGCTTATATAGAAGGCCACGTTCGACCTCTCGTCAAGGTCGAATGTGCTCCTTCGACCCACAATGTAGCTCGAACCAATCTTCAGTCTATTATCTTCTCCCTTCGACCACTTTAACCTTCCTTCGACCTATCAAAACCCACCTTCGACCCTACGATTATGCACAAAACACTTTATTTTGTTAATCCAAAGCAACTAGTCGCAATATGCATCTACAAACTCCCCTCGACTATTGCTTGGATTGTTGTCGTTGGTAATCAAGTGTTTTGTTCATCAACTTGATACGAAGATTCTTCTTTTGCTCTTTCGTCATCATTGGCTCGGGTTTTGGTTTCGATTTCTTCTTAATCTCACTAACCTTTACTTTCTTTCCCAACTTCTTATCATACTCACATCCTGCATTGACATCCCAAGCGAAACACAAACATACCACGCGATGGTATTTCATCGCTTGTTCACCATCCTTCTCCTCACAATAGACCGGGTTGTAATACAGCATGATTATATCTTCATAAGAACAGTTAGTCAACCACATGGGATCAAATATGTGAATCTTCTTATACTCTCCCCTTTTGTCTTTCAATAAGATGACGGCTTCTGCGGTTCTCCAATCATAGTACCACATGACAAATTCTTTGCTGAAGTGTTGCTGTATAGGCATCAACGAAATATGCTTTAACACTGTCGGTGGTTTGTATTTCAAGGTAACCTTGTTCAGCCCAGTAATCTGATCAATTTCTTTATGAACCTTCCTGATAGGATACTGTGGCCTGAACACATCCTAACTCGTTCTACTTTCTCTAGCCATACGATCTGCAAAGTATCCAACTGCATCGTTATTCACAATTGCACCAGTCATAGTGTGTCTGCAGATATCACGCACAGCCCAGTACGGTAGCGTTTTGATGTCATGGAATCTGTGAAAATACAGAATTCCTTTCTCCCACTTTACTGCAACGCACCGCAACTACCTAAGGTATTTCCATCCAAGAGCTCTACCTTTGAATAGTTCGTTGTGATATTTATAAAAACCACCCTGAACTTCAGTTTTGGGTTGATTTGCTTCTTTCTCTTTAAGCCTTCTCAACAAACTCTTCAGATCATTAGATTGTTCAACATTCGGCTTCTGATTATCAGCATTCTTGAAAACTTCATCAACGAATGTCTTGCTCTTTTTCTCTGCTAGTTTCTCAGCCTGTTCCAAAACTTCTTCAGTAAACTCAGGAATCACATCATCTTCTTTGTTTCAAAAGTATTCAGGATATTCTTCACTTGTAATATCTTCTATTTCAATATCCTCTAACACAGGTGTATCTCTATCATCAGAATGATTTCCAGCTTCTTTCTCAGGAATATTTGGAATTTCATTATCATTCATCAGTTCTTTAAGAGTTTTACCAACCTGTTTAGCCAATCCTTCTAGCATCTCTTTGGCAACAGCTGCAGAAACTTCTCCATCCTCTAGATCAGGATCATTATACTCCAACTCATACTTTAAATCATTAGACTCAAATATCTGTGGAAATTTTCCAGTCAATTCAATCATCCAAACTTTCCTAGTCAACATTTGACGATATAGATTCTTGTCCTCATCTGATAAAGCTCGTATCTTTTCAGTCCAGAAAATATTGTCATCATCAGTATTTCCACCAGGTGTTTTCTTTGAACTCGATTCACCTACATCCTTCTTATCAAACTCCCTCTTCTCATATCTATACTTATCAGTATCATCATCATCATCGTCACCAGAACTACCATCATCATTACCTTTATCAGAACTGCCATCATCATCATCATCATCATCATCTTTCTTCTTTTCTGGCTTTTCACCAGCATCATCAGATAGATCATCATCGTCTTCATCCTCATCTTTTTCATATTCAGATGGTTCAAAATCTACCTTTTCTTCTTCTGGTTCTTTGTCCTCCTCTCCAGCTTTCAATTGAGGAGCTTTTTCATACAGATCATCAATCAGCTTCCTCAAACTCTTGTTGTTTGTTCTAATGTTTTTGTTCTCAAGCTGAAGACATTTGATTCTACGAGTATTCCTCTGTTCATGCCCTAACAGCTTTTGATTTTCTTCCTGAAGCTGGTTAATCTTTGCTTCCAACTCTTCTTGGCTTTCCTGAGAAGATACAACAACTTCTAATATCTTCTTTTCATTCTTCTTCGGTTTTTCTATCTCCTGTTGTTGCTCATTTCACATTCTCATCATATTCTTTTTGTTGACTGCTTCCATTACATCACCAGCAACAGTAACTTGAGGTGTAGACGCCTCAACAACAGGAGATTTCTTCTTTTGAAACTTCCTCAATACATTTTCCAATGTAGTTTCAAAATCTGCAGGAGGATTAACAGCAGTTTCTTCAACAGATTTCTTTGATTTCTTAGCTACAGGGGATGTCACAGGTGTGGCAGCTTTCGAGCTTCCAACGTCAGGAACTTTCTTTCCTGCAACCAGTATCTCAATCTCTCTATCACGTTTCTTCTTCGGATTTGTCTTCTTAGCCATAGATTTGAACTTGGGCTTCAAAATCTTTCCAACTACAACAGGAGATCCAATAAAATCTTGATCTTCCAATCCAAGTTCTCCTTCTTCAACAATGATTGGACTCTTCTGTTGTTGTTCTTCAATCGTCTTACTCTCAATCTCACCAGCCTCAGTGGCCTTGGGCTTAGTGGTCTTAACGGTTTCATCACCAGAATCCCATTCTTCATTATCCTGAGTCTCTTCAGAATCAACAGACTCCTCATCAATAAGCAAAGTCTTGCTTTTCCCGGTCTTCTTCTTGGCAACACTTTTCAATCGTTTAGGTGCAGCTTCTTCCACAACTTTAGCTTTACCCTTTCCTGATTTTGCACTCTTGTTGATTACCTGTCTCTTTCTCTTTGCTTCAAGATCAACTGGCTGTAACAGATCATCAGTATCAGATGCACTATCATCATTTCTTGCTTTGTTATCACTTGGATTCTTATAATCTGGATTAATCAGATGACCAAATAAGTTCTTGTGTGGTCTCTTGTTCTCTAGAACACCCTTGTAAGCTTTCATTCTACTCAATGTACTCAAATTCATGTGGTGCTAAACTAATATCTCCTTTGGATCTTTCCTCATATTTGGATACTTCTTGTCAAAAATCATATGTAGAAATCTTGGGTACATCAAAAACTTATCAACTTTTAAACCTTTCAGCACCTCCAACATGATCAAAAATCATCCCAAATACGTTGAATGGTTTGTTCAACACCAAAGCAACTATCAACGAACTAATACTGCTCCTCATCACATCATAGCCACCATGAACTGGTCCAAAAACATGTAGAATCACATGTGCAAGAAACTTAAACTGTGGACACGGTTTAGCTTTGTGCAGTAACCCGTCTGTGATTGGACCATTATACTTCATTCTAAGAAAGCAAAGTCTTTGATCAATCCATGACAGCTTCCTTGGATCATTAGGAGAATCTTTTAAATCTAGTGCTTCTCGAATATCCTCTTCAGTAATCAGTAACAGTTCTCCATGAATCTTGCTTCTAATTGCCGTCTTGTTATCCCAGAAATCAATCACAGCACTCTTCCAGAATTCCACTTGGTGATCTTTATAGATAGATGTTGGAGTAGCTATAACATAGATCACCCTGCTTCTTCGTAGAAAATCAACGATTCCGGCAAATGCAACATGTTGTTTCACTTCTCCGATGAAAGCCCAACAATTGTGATCCACTTTGAACAATAACTCCTTTTCTTTTGGTTTCTCCTGTTCAGCAACCTGTTTTTCTGGATTTTGTTGCTCAACCATTGAAAATCTGCAAAACAAAAACAAGAAATTTATCAAAATCGGACAAAATTTGAAAGTTTGGTCAAGAATTCTTCCTTCGACCCAAACGTGGGTTCGAATGAAGAATCTTGTTGGTTCGAATGTAGAAATCTGGTTCGAATGTAGAAAATATTTGAAATTTTGTATATTCGACCAAAACTTCACCTTCGACCGTTTTAGGCTACATTCGACCCTGTTTATTTGGTCGAATGTATCTGTTCTTAATCAAAATTACCAAAAATCATTCTGACCATGATAAACATCAAATTTTGGTTTGTATTCAATCTAATATGGCCGATAAACCTGTATCAATAATCAAATTTAACTTTCAAACTGTTTTAGATAGTTTTCTATTAAAATCTAGGGTTTATAGGGTTTGATTAATCAATTCAGTCAAATATTATGTTATAAACCCAGATTTTTTATTATTCTCCCCCTAAAACTATCGAAAACATGATCACAATTATCAATTGTTGCTAATCAACTGATTAAACTGTCCAATTTTAGAGTCAAGGATTCCAGGTATAAAATCAAGGATTTCGAGATGATAAGCCATCCAATACCTGTGTATTTGGTATAGAAATGATCAGGAATATGCCAGGAATACAATGATAAGGTCTAAAAATCAAAATCAAAATAGTCTCCTTAAATCAGAAATTTGACTTTTTTTTTTGGAATGAGGGTTCGAGTGAGGAGTTGGGTATATATAGGCTTCTACATTCGAACCTTATTGGGGTTCGAATGAGAAACTTCAGCTTCCTTCGACCCTAGTGAAAGGCTCAAATAAAGAATGAAGGGTTCGAATGAAGAAAATTCATTAAAACAATCTCATTCGACCTTAATTATAGGCTCGAATGTAACCTCAAATGCACCTTCGACCCACTTAAGGGGCGAATGAGCATTTGGAAATCTGAAATTTTTACCAAATCTCAAAATCGAATCCCGTTTAAACTTTTTCAAACATTCATCATTTGTCATTTAAATGTTACAAAACTCAAATGGTCTGTCAAACTTCAGAAAATTAATATCAATCACCATCGGTTACCAAAAATAAAGTAGAAATGTAAAATCTTTTGGATTTTCTGAAATTTTTGTTAAAACACACCTAAAATCTTTTTGAGTTTTTGATATTTTGCAGTAAAAATAAAATACAGAAATGTAAACATGAAGCAGTAAACATTTTGTGATTTCCGGTAAGAGGATCATATCAGTTTTTGAGAAATCTGATCACACCATTGATCTTTAGTGTTTATTATCATTAAAGACAATGTGTGATCCGGCAATTGCTGATATTGTTATCCATATAAGCTCACATGCAGACTGATAAGGCTATGTATATTATAAACTAATTTGTCTATGGTTCCCACACACACGACATACTCCCGTATCAAGGAATTTTGCACATAGACCCATTGTAACACGTGATTATGTTTTCGTTATCTGTAATTTACAAGGTATGAGGCACAGAGGTATACAGGTCAGCAATTCAATGCTACAAAGTAAGATGTGTACTCTTACCAGGTTGAGGTCTTATATCAATCACGATTTGCATCAATGATTAGATACGATGCATTAGATAATCTTTGATTATTTTCATACATTTAAAGTTCCTCAATTCGGTACCTTTAGGTTTTGGCATTAAAGCTCTTTTGTAAACATACCCTGTCTGATCTAGGTCCGTAAAACCTTACGACAGAAGATCATATAGGCTATCCCCAGATAACTAATACCATAACGACCCGAAACCTCCGAATTTCGTACAAACCCTATCAAACGAAATTACGGTACCAAGACCATATGTCCATGAGGAGTTCATCCACATAACAAACAGTTTGTTATGTATGTATCAGGCACACACTACTAAGTCTACGAAGCCTACCAACACATCACTCAGATTCAACACACATCTTATATAACATTTCAAATCCTTAGCATGTGTCAGATACCCACTGATGTACTATCATTTCCACTTTTTATCCTGGAAAATCATTTTCGGCTTTTCTGATTTTTATGGCTTTTTGACTTTTTTAATGTTTTTGGTTTTTCTGAAAAACTAAAGACTCCCCTTAAAATGTAAAACATATTTTTGGATTTTTGATTTTTCTGAAAATAAAGTGATAAACCGAGGTGACGATCAGTCCTGTTTCTCTTTTCACCATTAGCTTTTAGCAAAAATTCGAATCTCGATCTGTCAAAAGCTTTGGTAAAAAGATCAGCCCTCTGATAATCAGTATGGATTTTGACCATGTCAATCAACCCTTTAGCATAACAATCACGGATAAAGTGATACTTAATCCGGATATGCTTAACTTTAGAGTGATTGTTCATGTCTTTCGTGAGTGCTATGGCAGCTTCATTATCACAATAAATTGGGGTTATAAGATACTGCAAACGGTAATCGCGCATCTGTTGTTGAATCCACAGAACCTGTGAACAACAACTCGAGGCTGCCACATATTCTGCTTCACAAGTAGATAGAGCGACCGCTGTCTGCTTCTTGCATTGCCAGGTCACGAGCCTGCTCCCAAAGAATTGACATCCAACCGTAGTGGATTTACTATCTTTGTCACAGCCAACAAAATCTGCATCACTGAAAGCAACAAAATCAAAATTATCATCATTAGGGTACCAAAGTCCTCTCGACAGACAACCTTCAGATATCTAAGGATTCGTTTGACGGCTGTAAGATGACTCTGTTTCGGCTTCAATTGGAATCGTGCACAGAGACATGTTGCGAACATAATGTCTGGACAAGATGCAGTCAGGTACATCAATGATCCGACTATGACTCGGTAAGTGAATGGATCAATGAGCTCCCCTTTAGCGTCAACTCCAATCCCGTGATTAGGTTGTATCGGGGTATCCATAGGCTTGGAATCTTCCATCTGGAACCAGATCAAGACTTTACATACGTATTTCGTTTGGTGTATGAAAATGCCCGTTGGCAATTGATCCACCTACAAGCCTAGGAAAAACTGCATTTCTTCCATTGCGCTCATCTCGAACTTTTCCTGCATTACTCTTTCAAATTCTCTGCAAAAAAGTTCGTTAGTAGAATCAAAAATAATATCGTCAACATAAATCTGAACTAGAAGCAAATCACCCTCTGTTCTTTTTGTGAACAGGGTACAGTTAACCAAACCTCGTTTGAATCCCTTTGAAAGTAGGTACGTACTCAGCTCCTCATACCATTGGCGTGGAGCTTGGTGCAACCCATAAAGTGCTTTGTTCAGTACGTAAACCTTATCCCAGTGGATAGGATCTTCAAAGCCTGGTGGTTGACCAACGTAAACCTCTTCCTTGACCACACCGTACAGAAACGCGCTCTTCACATCCATTTGATACACCTTAAATTTCTTGTAGGAAGCAAACGCTAGAAACATTCAGATAGCTTCTATACGTGCCACGGGTGCATAAACTTCATTGTAGTCAATTCCTTCAGTTTGACTAAATCCCTGAACGACCAATCGAGCTTTGTTTCGTACGATTACCCCTCGATCATCTTTCTTACACATAAAATCTCATTTAGTACCAATCTACTTTCTTCCTGGAGGTAAATCTGTAAGTGTCCAAACTCCCAGCTTCTGAAACTGTAATAATTCCTCTTGCATTGCTTCAACCTAAGCATCTTTGTATGTTCGTGGCTCAACCAGCGAAACATAACAAGCAAAGGACCAGTCATTTTGACAACCGGACTTTTGAATTTTAGCATAAAGGGCTAGGGCTCCAATATTATCATGTGAAGTTGCTCGAAGAAGTTGTCCTCTAGTCATGACACTGCTTCTGGGGTCACCAATAACTTGCTCAAGTGGATGAATCTGATGAATCCGAGATTCCAGATGATCAGGAACTTGAACTCCAGTTTGAGTAGTTAGATTCTCTGCTGTATCCAAATCATTACCCGTATTTGATGATGAAGCAACATCTGGATTTGGGTTCACCGGTAATTCCTCCGAAACATGATCTAGAATAGCTTCACAGTTAACATCATCTTCATCTTCTGATTCAGATGAGTTAAGAGTAGTCGAAGCTTCTTGAAAAACCTCTTCTTCATTAGCAGGAACATTGGTATCATTAGAAGCTGCTAGAGGAGTTACGGCGATCGGACGCACCAACGGTGATGTCACTAAGTTTTCACACTCGTAATAAAGTCGTAATACAGCCTCTTCAACCAAGTTATCTAGATTTAATGATTCAAAGAAATCTTTATAATAAAACATCCAATCAGGACCACTTCCTTGTACGTTCTAAGTGTATCGTTGTACTTAAACGTTAGCCCACTCCTCTACCTGACGAGTTCTTTTGTTGAATACCCGTTTGAGTGGGGTTGCATATCCAACAAAGTATCCCTCTTCAACTTTTGGTGCAAACTTCTCAGTTGGATTCAACATCGTACAAGGTGCCCCAAACGGTTCTAAATACTCCAAATTCGGCTTTCATCTATTCAACAGTTCATAAGAAGTTTTTCCAAACTTCTTCACCATTAATACACGGTTCAAGGTGTAATAAGCTGCGTAAATAGCTTCATTCCAGAACATTACCGGAAGATTTGAATCAGCAAGCATTGTTCGTGTCGTTTCTATTAGAGTCCTGTTTTTTTTTCAGCAACACCGTTCTGTTGCGGAGTGTACGGAGCACTATATTCATGATGAATTCCTTTATCTTCACAAAGTGCATCCATTTGGGAATTCTTGAACTCCGTACCGTTGTCACTACGAATTCTTTTAATCTTTAATCCGTAAACATTCTCCAATCGGGCGGACAGAACCTTCAAGTTATTGAATGTGTAGCTTTTGTGTTTCAAGCACATCACCCACGAGAATCTCGAGTAATCATCAGTAACCACAAGACATTAAAGCTCTCCAGAATGACTCTTAAGCTTGACAGGTCTGAAAAGGTCCATATGCAAACGTTCAAGTGGCATATCTACAGAATTCACTTTCTTCGGTTTGTGGGACTGTTTGTGTTGTTTCCCCTTTTTGCAACTCACGCATTTATCATTTAGATGGAAATGCTTCACATTAACCCCTTCTACTAGCCTGTTCTTCACCAAATGATTCATCTTTCTGAGGTGAATATGTCCCATCCTCCTGTGCCACATTATCAATTCTTTTTCTGTAGCTTTGGATAGAAAACACGTAACTTGGCCCTAAGTTGTCATAGCCTTGCTCATATAAAAAATGTACAAGTTTTTCACTCTTGGTGCTCTCAACATGATCCATTCTTTTGGTATGACGAAGCCGGGTTTCAGAATATAGCAAGATTTATCATCAAAGTGTACAGAAAACTGTTTGTCATAAATTTGGCTGACACTCAACAGATTATAATCAATTTGCTTCACATAAGATATTCTCTCAAAACTTACGATCCTGTTGTTTACACTCCCTTCCATCGTGATATAACCACCTTTATTTCCCGCAAATGCCACATACCCTCCATTCACGTTCTTGATGTCGAATAATAGCGTTAAGTCTCCGGTCATGTGCCCAGAAGCTCCACTGTCGACAATCTAAAGACTGCTAACTGGCCAGCTGGAGCTCCTTGCACCAAACAAAGAAATGATTAGTTCTTTCAGGGGACCCAAGCCTGTTTGGTCTTGGGTCTTTGAGTGTTAAACTTCAAAGATTCATTTTCACAAACACTTGGTTTTGAATCGACCTTTTTCTGATCATTCAAAACTTTCTCATTTTGCGTTTTGACATTGGTAGTTGAGGTAGAAGCACCTGGAGAACCCACTGGTGACCAAGATTGTTCTGAACGTTTAAGGATCCTAATCTGAGATTTTTGTGATTATTCTCTCTAGAGTTCAGTAAGGGTCTAGAAGTGTCTTATTTCATAATAAACCAACTTGTAAAGCAAATTTATCATGTTTATTAATGAAATCATGGTTGAAAAGGTAATCGATTGCATCGGATTCGATCTATATCATTTTGTATACAATCTAGGGTTTCCGCACCTGGATTGTTCGACTTGTATGATCATATAGTTGTTTTTATCAAAACCGATCCGTCTACAGAAACCATTTAGGGTTTAATTCAAAAACCCTAAAATCCCCAAGTCTAGTCTTTTGAACCCTAAATTCCCAATCTTCGATAGACGTCAAGATTATTTCCTTATAAATTTGTATCCCTTTAGGTTAATCCTTTGGGATCGCCATCATTTAAATCTCACCGTTCGGTAGTATACAATTCCTGAAAACAGTGAGTATATCTTTCCTATTTTTCTTGTTTTATTATTTTGGGGTGATATATGTGCCTTATGTTAAACGCAAATATTTCTTTAAAATGCGATTCTTGTACATGCTTTACATGTTGCTTTATGTTAGTTGTGTATACTTATGCCTTGTCAAAATCATTAACTTATTTTTAAGGCCAACGTAACAATGAGTAGTACTATGATTTATATCCCTTGATTGATTTACCATTTTGAGGAGAAGCTCTTGGTCATTGTTATGAAATTCTTGACACTTGATTCTTGATTCTTATGGGCTTAATTTTGAACATTTGAACTACTAGTTACATAATTGCAAATCATTTTTTGGGTCTATATTATATATATGAAAACTGATGTACTCACCAATATGTGTTGACAAAATTATTTTGAACATGTTTTCAGGTGCAGTTTGATTTCTCATGTTGTCACGCTTAGGCTTGGACCTAGTGCTTAATTAATAAAACGTGAAACTTTTGATTATGTTATGCTTGATTTCTATTTCGATTTGAGACATGTTGTAGATGCGTATTGTGGCTGTTGCTTTCGGATTTGATGAATAAAGACGAATATTTGAAGATTTTGGCTATTTACAAGTTCATTCGGCTCATCGATGGGTCGAAGGAAGATCTTAGAGGTCGAATGGAAGTTTTGATGGTGTTTATTATGTTGGTTCGAGCCTACGATGGGTCGAATGAGCCATTCGACTCTGTGCAAGGTCGAACCAAGAAAACTATAAATAGGGTGTGAATAGACTATTTTGCAGGTTTATAAAGAGTTTTTTATGTCAAAGGGTGTGAATGGACAATTTTGCCCTTACCTAGATTGAAGATAACTGACTTTACTAACTAGGTTAGTAGTAAAGGACACAATATGTTAGAAAAGTAGGGAATTTGGATACAAAATGAAATTTTTTTATTAAAGGGCACGTTCCATCATTTTGGTCATACATAAAGGACACAAAGTGTAATTTTGTCAAACTTGTAAAAAAACTGAATGGATTTGTTTAGCCGACTTACTCATTGGAGCCCACTCCAGAGAGTTTAGGACGGAAATGCATTGATGACCAATACCCAGTCAATTCATTCACTAAGTTTCATGAAGTACATCCATTTGAGGAGTACAAAGCTTGTTTTAAGTGTGGGGAGAGAGGGCATTTACTTGCTCACTGCCCATACGTAAGACACAAAAGGGAAGAGGTTGAGAATAGACAACACCATAGAAATCCGAATGTTGGTTATCCTCAGAGGCAATTTTATCCACAACAAAATTTTTATCAAAGAGGAAACCAACCGATTGTCTATGACAATCGCAATCGGATTGCTAGGGAAAAGAAGTTGCAGAAACTGACGGTGAACACAGTGAATGAGAAGCAAAAGGTTTACCCAAAACCGGCTGCTAATTCATCTACTGGACCTTCGTCTGTTAAATCAGAAAAGGTAACTAAGGGTGTTCCATCAAAGAACATTTCAAAGAAAATCGAGGAGGTTTAACAACCTCAAATTCGTATCTTGAAACGTTTGGAACAGTCTTGATCACCAAAGGGACCTTCAGGTGCTTCAAGCTCAACTTCTAAAGATTAATTGAAAGAGGTTCCTAAACCAAAAGTTTTAGAGAAACAGTTGGAAAAGAAAAAGAATGTTTTGAATGTTGAGAAAAAGAAAGTTTCAAATGTTTCAAAAGAAAATGTTTGTGAAAATAAGGATGCTTTGAATGTTTCAATCATTGACACTCAAAGACCCAAGACCACAAAGTCTTAGGTCCCCTGTAAGAACTAATAATTTGTTGATTGGTGCAGGGAGTTCCAGCTGGCCCGATTAGCAGTCTTTGGATTGTTGACAGTGGAGCTTCTGGGCACATGACTGGAGACATGTTGCTCCTGTTTGACATCAAGAACAATAATGGAGGATATGTAGCATTTGGTGGAAACAAAGGTGGTTATATAACAATGGAAGGGAGTGTGAGTAAGGGAATTGTAAGTTTTGAGAAGATATCATATGTGAAGCAGATAGATTACAATATGTTAAACGTGTCTCAGATTTGTGACAAGAAGTTTTCTGTACACTTTGATGACAAATTGTGTTACATCATGAAGCCTGGTTTTGAGATACCGAAAGAGTGGATTATGTTAAAGGCTCCGAGAGTGAACAACTTGTACATTCTCAACATGAGCAAAGCTACCACTACACAGGGCCAAGTTACGTGTTTTCTGTCAAAGGCTACTGAGAAAGAATCTATCATGTGGCATAGACGGATGGGGATCATTCATTTGAGGAAAATGAATAATTTGGTGAAAATGGGCTAGTGGAAGGCTTGAACGTGAAACATTTCCACTTAAATGACAAATGCGTGAGCTGCAAGAAAGGAAAATAGCACAAACATTCCTACAAACCCAAGAAAGTTAACTCGGTTAGTATTCCACTTGTGCGCCAACACATGGAACTTTTTGGACCTATGAAGCATAAGAGTATCAACGGAGATCTTTATTGTCTTATGGTTACTGATGAGTTTTCTAGATTTTCGTGGGTGATGTGCATGCAATACAAGAGCGAAATGTTCAACAACTTGAAGATTCTGTTTACCCGTTTGGAAAACATCTATGGTTTGAAGATCAAGATAATCAGAAGTGATAACAGGACGGAGTTTAAGAATTCTAATCTTCCGGTTATTTTCTGGAACGAAGCCATTCATGCAGCATATTACTCTTTGAACCGTGTGTTAACAGTGAAGAAGTTTGGAAATACTTCTTATGAGCTACTCAACAGACGCAAGCCGAACTTAGAGTTTCTAGAACCATTCGGGGCGCCTTGTACGATGCTAAATCCGACAGAGAAATTTGGAGCAAAAACTGAAGAGGGTTATTTTGTTGGATATGTGACACCACTTAAACGTGTGTTCAATAAAAGAACTAGAATTGTTGAAGAGTGGGCGAACGTGGATGTTCAGCGTTAGACTCATAATGCTCCTGGCAATGGACCCGATTGGATGTCTGACTACAAAGAGTTATTTGAGTCATTCAATCTAGAAAGCTTGGTTAAAAAGACTATTTTACGACTTTATTACGAGTGTGAGAATGCAATTACTTCACCGTTAGTGCATCTGATCTTTGTGACTCCTCTGGCAGCAGCTTCTAATGATACCAATGCTCCTGTACTTGAAGAGGAATTTTTTCAAGATGCTTCTACAATGTTTGATTCTTCTTAGTCGGAAGACGAAGATGAAGTTACTAGCAAAGCAGTCTTAGATAACACTACAGTATCACCTCCGGTGAACCCAAATATAGATGTTCCTTCTACATCGAATACGGGTATTGATATGGATACGGTAGAGAATTTGAATGTTCAAACAGTGATTCCTGTTCCTGATCATCCGGAATCTCGGATTCATAAGGTTCATCCATTAGAACAAGTTATTGGTGATCCTGGAAGCAGCGTGATGACACGTGGACAGTTGAGGCGTGCATCTTCGAATGAGAATATTGGAGCCCTTTCCCTATACTCTAAAATTCTAAAATCAGGTGAACAAAATAATTGGTCGTTTTCTTGTTATGTCTCGCAGCTTGAGACCTGAACCGAAGAAGAGCACATCGAACACTAAAGGTACAAGTTTAAAGAAGAAAGTGAAGGTTACCGTGAAGAAGATACAGACAAAACAATCTGAGCAACAGCCAAGGGGAGTTTGTAGATGCATATTGTGGCTATCGCTTTCATATTTGATGAATAAAGACGAAGATTTTGGTTATTTACAAGTTCATTCGGGTCATCAATGGGTCGAAGGAAGATCTTAGATGTCGAATGGAAGTTTTGATGGTGTTTATTATGTTGGTTCGAGCCTGCGATGGGTCGAATGAGCCATTCGACCCTGTGGAAGGTCGAACCAGGCAGTCTATAAATAGGTTTGAGTAGTTATCATTTATAATAGTTGGTCATTTCGAGTGTGTGTTTTGTGTGTGTGTTAAGAAAGTTCTGGAAACCCTCTGTTTTCATTAATATTACTTTGTAATTATTTAATCCTGATTATATTAAAGGAAAACAAGTTGAAAAGGAATCTTAACGTGTTCTGATTTTGATTTATATCATCTTGCATGTGAATTAGGGTGTTTCTGGAATGCTATTCAGACATATGAGGGAAGTATTTGAAGGGATTAAGACTGACAAGTCTTTGATATATCCAAGATTTCTAAAAATGATCTTTGATGATAAGTATCCAAAATTTGTGAGAGATCCATTGAAGATAGTGAACCAAGAACACATGAGCATGACAACTCTTAAATTGAAGCATGATTATTGAAAAATATATCTATGTTTTTTTTTTTTTACCAAAACCAATTTTTCTATAAAAAAAAATTAGCAATGCTGCAATCAAATTAAGGATAACTAGATTCTTGACTTTACGGTAAAATTTATCATCTCAAATATTGATTAGCCGTTACTTCATATATTAGTTTCACTTTTATATGATTTTTATGAGTTTTTTCCTAAAAAGGTGTAGGTGGAAAACTTATTTACCAAAATGGGTGTTTTGAAAAATATTTACCAAAATAGGTGTTTTTTAAATCTTACTTTTTCTCACTCCTAATTTATTGAATAAAAAGAATTGTTATTTAGTAATATGTTACCTAACTACGAGATTTTAAAAAAAAAAAGAAAAAAAGTTGCAGGTCAATTTTTTTACTAACATAAGTATTTTTTTTTGTTTTGTTTTTTTTTTTGCTTATTCTTATACTATTTTATTGAATAAAAAATTGCCATTTTAATAACGTCTAACAATACTAAAATATAAAAATTAAACAATGAGATTTTAGAAAAGTTTTTATTTATTTATTATAATTCTTTTATTAACTTTCGTTAACATATTCTAGGTTAAATAACTATCAACTTTCCAACACCAGTTAAATAAAATGATATAACACGATGAAAAACACATTTTAATTTGTTGGATCGTGAATTCTATAAAAAGTTTCTTAGTGGTCTTTTAATTATTTTTAACAGAAATATCTTTATTCTTTCACAAATTCTTTTTTATTCTTTCACAAAAAATATTTTTTAGACCAGGTGTACTGCAGCGCTAAGTTGGGCGCTTTTTTGATTTTCGCGCCCCCCCACACCACTACAGGGGGTGCTATGTTAGCTACTCGGGCACCCAACAATCGTGAAAGCACCCATACGCTCCTAGGTGAAGACACATCTTAGGTGCCCGCCTTAGAATGCGCCCGGTAGCTAACACACCAAGCCACCTATTTCGGATAAAACTCGACCCTTCACCCGCCCGAAAGCACGGCGGTAAAGAGCCGGTAAAACCGGTTGGATCAGGAATCGAACTCCTGACCAAGCGGTCAAAAGTCTTCCATCATATCCCCCAACCACCAAGCTATAAGCTCGTGGTTTTTTCCTCATTCACTACACATGCTCTTATAAAAGTTTGTGTTGGTTTTCTAAATGTTTTTATATATATTATTAAAATTGATTTTTGGGTCATATACATGTAAATATTTATAAGTGTAAATATGAACTTGCTGTAAGTGAATACAAAGAATTTACGAAAGAATAGAAAACTCTGTTAAAAAATAAATAAAGATTTAATTCAAAAATATGGTATCGGAGAGAGTCTATCCCAATTAAAAAATATTTATGAAAGAATAGAAAACTTTCTGTTAAAAAATATTCTAGGAAAGCTTAAAAAATTAATAAAATAATTTAAAAAATAGAAAACTAACACTTTAGTATAATTTTTTAAAGACTTGTTTGATAACATATTATAAAATAGGAATTCTTTGTATCTAATAAATATGAGTGAGAAAAACTAAGTTTTTGAAAAAACACCCATTTTGGTCAATATTTTTCAAAACACCCATTTTGGTAAATAAGTTTTTCACCTACACCTATTTGAGAAAAAACTCTGATTTTTATTATATACATTTATTAGTTTATAATATGGGAGCATCTCGGCGTTCACAAATCTGATATGACGTGATAAAATGTGGGTTAAAAAAGCTTAATTAATATGGAACTGTTTTGGTAAAGTATAAATTATCAGGGGATTGTATTAGCGAGTAAGGTCAATAATAATAATTTATGTGTATGAGATATATCTGAAGCATTGAGTAAAGAAAAGGTGACTTGAAGCCATGATTGAGTGACGATATGGTTCGAATATAGAAGCAGAAGCGATGAGGAATACTCAGCAGTTATGAACAAAATTCGACCATCTTGCCACCTACAACTACCGTATATAACTCGCATTCCATACAGCTTAGTTTATCCCAATGTTGACAACGAACCGAAACAACAGTTCACTCTTTGAAAGAATCCAATACCCAAGCAATTGAAAACAAAGCTAAAGCAAGGGAACATACCTCAAGAGTTTAAAAGGAGCATTTAAGGTACTCGACATTGGATTCAAAGTTAGATATGTAAAGCATTGCCTCAACACTTTTAAACGAAAACAGTACACCAAGAACCGCATTTAGAAACATCTCAACCGGGCTAAGTTTGACAGGGGTGTCATGTTTGTACTAATTTAGTTTCCTTTCTTTTTTTTTTTTTTAGTCGGAGCCATTTTCAACAAACTCTCAAGAAGCTAGGTCCCTAACGTATCCACATTGCCTATACGATTACACAATTACAAAATAGTTAATCAAACAAAAACTATAATGAAAAAATATATAAAAAGGTAAACTTTTAGAATTTAAACAAAGTTACCTTCTAAAAGTGCATCACAAACTTCCTCAATTGTCGCCCTAACTAAAAAAAACATATGATCAATGTATTAGTTGGTTAGGTTTTAAAAAGAGGGGAAAACTTCCATCTTATAAATAGGGTTTTGTTTGTTGTTAGTTGGTTAATAAGATCTCATACCATTCTCACAGCCATAAAAGTCAAAGAGGCATAAAAAAATCTATACAAAAAATCATATTCACAAGCACCCTCTAATAAGCATCAACCCTAAATGGCTAAAACTAAACAGTTGAGAAAGCACTCTGCACAATGACTCCTTTCTTCTAAAGAAAAAAATTATGAATGGTTCTTCGACTTTTGAATTTAATTGTCGGAAGGGTATTCGTCAGGGTGATCCGTTATCCCCATTTTTATTCATTATGGTGATGGAGGCGTTTTCGGGTCTTATTAAAAAGGCGTGTGATGTTGGTGCGTTCCGGGGTATTGAGTTTGATAGCGGTGGATTGGTGATTTCTCACTTACTATATGTTGATGATGCGATGGTCATGGGGGAATGGTCAGACGGCAATTTGGTTTGTCTGAGGCGCATTCTGCGTATTTTTCACATGTGCTCAGGTTTACGGATTAACATTCAAAAGTCTATGCTTTATGGAGTGGGTAAAAGGGTTGAAGAGGTGGTTGTGAAGGCGAGTGAGTTGGGTTGTCAATCGGGGGTAGCTCCTTTCACTTACCTTGGGATTAAGGTTGGGGCAAACATGAATAGAGTTAATAGTTGGGAGCCGGTTGTTAATGTGTTTAAGAGTAGATTGACACGTTGGAAGGCAAAGGTGCTTTAGATTGGAGGTAGATTAACTCTCATTAAATTGGTCCTGGTTAGTCTTCCTTCGTACGATTTTTCTTTGTTCAAAGCTCCGGTTGGGGTGATAAATGAATTGGAAGGTTTAATTAAAAAGTTCCTATGGGGAGGTAATGTTGATGTAAGGAAACTGCATTGGGTGGGTTGGGATGTTGTCACAAAGACGATTAAATTTGGTGGGTTGGGCATCCACAAGTTAGGAGATTATAATAAAGTGTTTTTGGTTAAATGGCTATGGAGATATCGTCAGGAAACAAATGCTTTATGGAGACGAGTTGTGGAAGTTATTCACGGATCACATCGTAGGTGGGAAGCGTATCCGCATAATCCTAGAGTTAATGGTACTTGATCAAAGATTGTTAAGAGTGGGTTACGGCTGAAAATCGGTGACCGATGCAGCCTAAATATGATCAGGGGTCGGGTTGGGAATGGGCTAGAAATCATGTTTTGGATTGATCCTTGGGTCGATAATATTCCTCTAATGAGCCTTTATCCGGATTTGTTTCGTTTGGAGAGAGATAAGTTTTGTAAAGTTAGAGACCGGATTATGGATGGAGAAGGTGTGGCGAATGGGCTTTGGGAGTGGAGGAGGAGTTCGCAGTCGACTATTGAGCTGGAACAACTTCAAGCTTGTTGTAATCTTCTTTCATCTCAAAGGTTGGGTGATACTAGTGATAAATGGTTTTGGGATAGTGGTTCTCTAGATGATTTCTCCATTCGAGATGTGAAAAAATGGTTGGATATTGAGAATTCTTCTCATACGGATGCGATATATAATTGGTGCAAATGGATTCCAATCAAATGTAATATTTTTATGTGGAGAATGCTCCTAGACAGGATCCCTACATAGAAAGCGTTACAAAGGCGGAGTATCGATTGTGGGTCTCTGGTTTGTAATTTTTGTGAAGACCAAGAGGAGAGTGTGGATCATTTGTTTACCGGGTGTGGCTTAGCTAATGGTGTGTGGTATGGTATAGCTAATTGGATGAAAATGCCACTTTTCTTTTTCTTTTCGGTTCATGACATTTTGCAGGCATCCTCTTAGCCGGCAAGAAAGAAGATGGTTATTCATGGGATTATGGTAGTTACTTGTTGGCGGATTTGGAAGGCTAGAAATGAAAAGATATTCCAAGACGTCAATCGGAATGTCATTCAGCTTGTCGCAGACATTAAAGCTTTGAGTTATGTTTGGTTTTCTAGTAGAAGTAAAAAGGGTGTAATGGGGTGGAAGGATTAGCAAAAGTTTGAATTTGATGTAGTGTAACGGATTTGGTTTTTTGGGGATCTCCATCTTGGAGATTGCCCGGTTTGTTTGTGTTGTTAATGAAATTTGCCTTTAAAAAAAAAACAAAATTTATAGCTGAAAGTCAAATCATAGTTACTGATACATGTAAGTTCTACAGGTTAATCAAAGCTAATTCAAACCTAATCACTTAAATCTATAATCAAACTCAAATTTATATACAATCTGCATGAATAATAAAAACAAACCTTATATTATCAAACAACACATTGACATAATCAAACAAAATACTGACAAGAATTCATACGATTCTACATGAGAAACGTCAAAAAGTCAATAAATTGTTTTTTAAGTGTTTCGCTTAACTTATTGTGAATATTTGTTGTGTGAGTGGTAGATTTGTAATTTTTTCCAAAAGATAAAAGCCAGGATTTCTAACTTCTCAAAAATAGTTTTTCCAACCTTAGAAGCCAAAGGCCAAAAGTGAAAACAAAACGTTATTTTGGGTTACACAAACATTTTATTGATTTATTGGCTTCTTGGAAAAGCCAATAAGTCAATAAGTTGTTTTAAAACTCAAACCCAAACACCCTCTAACCCTCTTAATTACTTTTGAGTATAGTACTGTTATATTTGTTAAAAAAAAAAAAAAAAACTCATGGTTATTTATATCCGTTGCGTTATCATTATATAGGTTGTGTAATAACTTAGGTATGTTGCGTTACTATTTATATATGTTGCGCAATACTGGTTGTAATTGTTTAACATTGTGCTTAATTATGGGGCAGAATAAAAAAAATTGAACTATCAATTTCATTCAAAAAAGTGTAGATTCCTCAAAGAAAGGACCACAGTGGAAAACAAAACCCAATTACACCATATACAAGGGATTTTTAACCCAATCTTTCCATACAATAGACTTAAGGAGCAGAATAATATACCTTTCATCTACAAGGAACGTGTCGCATTCTGATGGTTTCGTACCATCATATGCTAAGTAGACTTAATACTGTAACCCACCTCCACAAACATGTGTATGTATTTATTATTGGATGATATTATTTAGACACCCCCATAATTTTTCAGACATGTCCTATACAGGCCGTGGAGACCCCTACCACGCATAAAAAGTTAAAAGCATAAATTAACGGGCTGTGGGTTCTCCACAGCCCGTAAAAAATGTGGCAATTGGTAGCATTTAACCCTACACGCCCCGTGGAGGCCTTAACGAGTCGTGGCTGGGTACGAGGTATGGCGTTCAGTCTGAACTCCGTGCTTTGCAGGGAGTTCAGAATGAAAAGGCAGACATCCACGGCTCGTGGAGGCACCCACGGCTCGGGGAAAATCGGTTGTTAGGAGCATTTAAAACCCTACATGTCCCGTGGAGATCTCTACGGGCCGTGGGTTTCTCTGGTTTAATGCAGACGGGAGCCACTTCCATCTCATTCCAAACAAACATTCAAACACTACCACTGATTCTCTCTCGACAAACTGGTAAAACGATGTCGTATTCCCACAACTATTCCCTCAGTGATGTGTCTCCGAACAAGTCTTACGTCTCTGAAAGCGTTTTAGGGCTCGGGGTTCAAGTTGGTGAGGAGGAAGTTAAATCCGTGGTATGTTCTACTGTCGGGAATGTGCTGCCAGATCTGAACCAAGAATACGTAGAGGAAGATGAGTCATTTTTCGTGCCACCAAGCTATCCACGGTATGCATACGGGACTTACCATTCGCGTGGGAAAGGTGCTAAAAGGTGATAATGGTTTCGAGGAAGTTGCTGGCGACGAGAAAGCTGCTTATGAAGGTGTTGACATCAAAGCAGAACCTAACCCGAATGTTCCGTATGAAACCGATAATGTGTGTTTATTTATTTACACTTTTACATCTTTAGACTCGTATATATTATATCCCTGTACATAATTTTGGTTAAATAGGGTTTAGGATTTGTTGGATTTAGACTACTATATATTTTAGACTCGTATATACTTTTGCCCCGTACATATTTTGCCTAGTAGATATTTGCACCAAATATATTTAGACTTGTACAGATTTTAGATATTTTAAATAAAATTTTGATTTTTTAAATTATTTATAATGTAAAAAACTTAATTTTTAATAATTTAGAAATATATAACTACAACCTTGACCAGCTCTATCAACGACTGTGTGAGGACGGTCAAAAGGGTATATTATATTACTTTACAAGCATGCATGCATTCATACATATGTATTTTCTTTATTGATATCCTTATTCTATTTTTTATTTATGTTTTTTTAGTATATGCATGAAGTTTGGCTCAAAGATAATAAAGAAAAGTTTGTGTCAGCATGGACACACACAAACTATACATTTGGTCAGAATACGACCAACGGAGTTGAAAATCAACATGCAAGGGTAATTAAGGGGCCAAACAGCTCGCTCCACAAACTTGTGATGCTTGTAGACTAAGTTATGGAGTCACGGCGTATAGCGATAAACCACTCGTTCCAACTTAGTCGGTCAGAGAAAATGGGGCACCATGACTTACCGATGTTTCGGGACCTACTCGGTAAACAAAACGCCTAATCTATGTTAGCTTAGGTGTTTTGTTTAGAATGCCTAAACATATATAGTTTAGGCATTTTTTTAAAACGCCAACAAAAACGCCTAAACTAATATAGTTTGTCGATTAGTTAATAATTAGCGATGTATTGGTGGGATATTGATTGTGTTTCGACGGGTACTAAACTGGCATAAACCCCCTTTCTGTAGGTGGAGTCGTACAGATTCCAAGATGCGTTTATCATGCCATCAGGTCGCCTGTTGAGATAAGGGCGGATCTACGTGCGGTTGCAGCAGAGGCTGTTGAGTCGCGTCAGTGGCATGAGCGGATGGAGACCGAGACGCGTCAGTGGCGGGAGTAGATAGATGATGTGTTACACTGGTTGATTGTTGGCCAGCAACATATGTAACGCAGCATGTTTTGCAGCCTGGTGTCGCACCGCTTATACGGCCAAACACGCAACAGGCCGGGACGTCCTCACAGCAACCACTGCCCTATGATTCAAAGTTGTAGTTTTATATTTGTCTGTTAATGTAAACGTTTGTGACTACGCTTGTTTATATTATATTATCAATTGTTTATTTAAATTTGTTTGTTTATATTATATTATATTGTCACTTGTTTATTTATATTTGTTTGTTTATATAAATGTTTTTGTTGATACTTACATGCTTATCAAGACGACAACAATAACAAAATAAAATAAAATTTTATACAAATAACCAGAATTTCACAATCAAAAGTAAAAATTTAACATACCAATATATTTAGTATAAAAACAACTTTTTATAAAAAAATAAAAACACGTTTATCGAGACGAATATAAAACAACTAATTTTCTAATTATGGTTATATAGATAATTATATTTATTTTTTAAAACAACATTTACAGATAATCAACATTTTATATAGGGAAAATGGATTTTAATACTCCCAACTATCTCCTGTTGGCGGATAATACTCCTAACTATCACTTTGGCCATTAGCACTCCGAACTTTCAACTTGTTTGCTTTTATCACTCCTAAACTAACTGAGGTCTAACCTGGTTAGTGTTTGTGGCCAAAATGTAAAAACCTAAACTTACATGTGGCCAAGATATAAAAAACAAAACTTAAGGGGCATTTTTTTAAACTTTTATTTTAAATACCCAACCCCCCCCCCCCCCTATTCTGTAACAATCCCCCCCCCCCCCCCCTATCTCTCTCTCTCTCTAAATCATCACCCTTCACCGGAAACCACCAACACCCAACAACCTTCACCGGAAACCACCACCACCCAAACAAACAAACAAACAAACAAAACAGAAAAAATGAAAAATAAGAAAGAGAAAGAGAGAGTTACGAGGGAGAGAGTTGGAAGGAGCTTTCAAGTTCTGGTCATTTCCATCTCCGGTGGGCCATAAACCGAAACTCGGCCACCCTCCGTCACCACCTAATCAGAACAAAACCCTAATCCGGACCCTATACCGTCGCCGCCGTCTTCAACGACACCACCGCCTCTCTCCCTTTTCAGATCTAATTTTGGTCTCGAATTTTATGGCTTCAATTAAGCAATTAAGGGTTCGATTGGAAGGTAATAGAGGAGAGAAAGGTACCGGTTGTCAGAATAGAGGAGGAAGAGGAGGGTTATCGGGGAGGATGTCACACCCTCAAATTACCACTTGCGGGGTTTTACCGCGAGGCGCATGACAAACGAGGATCCAAGTCAACGATCACAATAAACAACTCTATATGAAAACGTAAACAGACACAACCAACAATTTAATAAGCGGAAGCGTTTCAGTAGCATATAATCAACTATGCTGTCATCTCAAAAGTTGTTCAAAATACTTTTATTACAAAACGTGCACTAAGACTAGACGCCAATGCAGACCCGTGCGCCTAGTTCCGTTCATTGCTACCTTAGCGACCTGAGAAAAACATGCCAAAAAGATGTCAACATATAATGCTGGTGAGTTCACAGGTTTGTTCAAAATGTTACCAAAATGTTACCATGTCCATACTATATCAAAGTTACCAAGTACGCTAGCTAGGCGTATGTTTCATTACTACTACGATTGGAAACCATTACTAGACACGTTTAGCAATGTTCAGCATGTTTAAGCAGCCCGTATGTTTAGCATGATACCAATGTACCTGTTCGAGACAATATGCACCCGCCCGGCCCTCCAAGCCGACGAGTGGGGCAGGTCACGCCCAATAGATCTATCCACATTTCCCCCGTTGTGCAACCCCGCACATTCATGGTTTCCCCCGGGACTTTCCAAAAGATCGTATAACAATATAAAGTTAAAACCATAGTATAACATATATTACCAAAACCGTTTAGCGCATGTTTTCTCCCCCAAAAGTTAAAGCAGTAAAAGTGGGGCCGTGAACTCACCTTAAGTAGCGTTCTTCAAATATAAGTAAAGATGTTTAGCCCTTGATAATCCCTCTACCGGAGATCTATCAAAATGTTCACATAAGTGTTCCGATTAATAACCTTAAGGTTATCTAGTCCCTGATTGTCCAGATCGTAACCAAGTATGTTTTAAAACGTGTTTAAATGTTTAACCGACACACTAGACCGACCCGACATCCCGTTGGTGACCCATTACCCTAACTAATCAAGTACACATAGATTACACACAAGGTTCAAGCATAAAACACTTAGTTTGTATCAAAAATCTCATTTCTGCATCAGAACGGTCGAACCAGTCAGTTTTAAGTCTCCTTCGCACCTTTTTGTCTCCTTCGCCCGTTTTTACATCTCGTTCGACCGTTTGATGCTTCCTTCGCCCGTTTTATCACATTCGTCCAATATAAACCCAGGTTCGACCCTGGATCCCTCCTTCGCACCTTCGACTGGTCGAAGGAGGCCAGGTTCGCCCCTGTTGTATAATTTTTCCTAAAAACGCTTCAAACACATTCAAAACGACCCGAAACATCATCAAACACAGCAGTCAAGCATGGATAACTTATCCCTACAAAACCCCACTGATTTCCCCCGATAATACGTCCGTTTCAGCCCTTTCCCAAAATGGTAAAGATTATGGAAACATCACTTTCATGCATGAATTATTTACCCAATTTGGAAACTTTTGAAATCGATTCATGTTTAGCTTAAAATACTCAGTTTGTCGATTATCCGATCTTCCTTATTCATTCTATTGATCATAAATATTCATACATCAAGTATTAATCCAATAAAACCCCCAAATATCAATATATCCAATCCTAACCCTAGACAACAATATTCCAACATTAATAACAATCCTATATCATGTTTCTATCATAGATATAGCAGCAAATCACTGAACAACACAAAACACCACATAATACACAATTTACATATGTTATTCATCATGAAAACCTATGTTAAATGATCATGTTTTGATTTATAAAGATGTTTAAAAGGTTTTTAATCATGAAAATACCCTTAGAACAGATCCGGACAATTAGGGTTAGATGAAAACGAATTAAAATGCTTTTAAAAAGGTTTTAGGATTATGAACGCACCTTGGATTCTTGTTTAGAGGTTGTAGATGGGTTAGATTATGAAAAAGAAGAGCAAAAACTCCTTCCTTAGTGTTTAAGATCGTTTGAGAGCGTTTTGGGACGGTTAGGGTTTGTGAAATGATGAAAAATGACAAAGGTTGGTATTTATACTAATCCTCCTTCGCCCCAATTCATTGGTCGAAGGTGGTCTCCTTCGCCCCTTTCACAGGGTCGAATGAGCCCTGTTTGGTCGAAGGGAATTCCTTAAATTCCACCTCCCTGGTTCGCCCACTTACAAGGGTCGAACCAGACACTTTCTTCTCCTTCGACCACTCGAAGTGGTCGAACCAGAATCCCTTTCTAACTAGTTTTCCAGTTTGTCGTGTTTAATGCATTCTAACACATCTTAACACATAAGCATGCATCCTTAGTCTATATTTAACACGTTTAAGCACAGATAGTCATTTACACATCATTTAAACACATCTAAGTATATAATCCACCACACGACCCATAATCTACACATATACTTAATTAGTTCATGTAATGTCACCAACAACGGAACCCGGTACTAGTGTATTACCAAAATGACTCCCAATGATCCTCCAGATCATTGTACCCTGGACAATCCTAACTTGACCCGACTCAACTAACCCAGTTAAGTTTGTTTATAAACGTTTCTCGCTAAGGTAGACTTAGATGTTACTAATATGTTTAAGCTGAACATGCCGGGTGTCACATCATCCCCACGTTGAAAGAATTTTCGTCCCGAAAATTGCGCAAAGCCCAAAAGAAAGAAACGAAAAGAACAGAACGAAAAGAGAATTACCGGATGTCACATCATCCCCACGTTGAAAGGAATCTCGACCCGAGATTCATTCCGCTTCAGCAGTAACATGCCTCGATTCAAAAGCGCGCTTCGGAAAGAGATGAGGATACTTAGATTTCATCTGATCCTCCCGTTCCCATGTGAACTCCGGTCCACGGTTCGAGTTCCAACGGACTTTAACGATGCGGATTTTACTCCGACGAAGGCTACGAATCTTGTAGTCGAGAATCTCGACAGGTTCCTCCACAATGCGAAGACGATCATCAACCTTGATCTCTTCCAGTGGTACAATGAGAGATTCATCAGCCAAACACTTCTTCAAGTTAGACACATGGAAGACGTTGTGTACACTACCGAGCTCCGCCAGTAAGTCAAGTCTGTATGCCACCGGTCCAATCCGATCCAGGATTGCGAATGGTCCGACATAACGAGGGTTAAGCTTGCCACGCTTTCCAAAGCGTATGACGCCCTTCCATGGTGAAACTTTCAGAAGTACCTTGTCCCCAACCTGGAACTCTAAAGGTTTTCGACGGCGATCGGCATAGCTCTTCTGACGATCCCGTGCAGCAGCCAAACGTTGACGGATCTGTACGATTTTCTCCGAAGTTTCGTACACGAGTTCCGGACCAGTGAGCTGGCTCTCGCCCACCTCGGCCCAACAAAGTGGTGATTGGCATTTCCGTCCGTAAAGAGCCTCGAACGGAGCTGCCTTGATGCTAGAATGATAGTTGTTGTTGTAGGAGAACTCCACTAATGGCAGGTGGATCTCCCAACTTTTGCCAAAATCGATATCATAACCACTAGGTGACCTTGGCAGCTTGGTGACAAAATCCATCGTGATTCGTTCCCACTTCCATTCTGGAACCTCTGGTTGTTGCAGGAGACCAGACGGCCTTTGATACTCCACCTTGACTTTAGCACAAGTCAAATATTTGCTGACGTAAGAAGCTATGTCAACTTTCATGTTTGGCCACCAATAAAGTATCTTCAAATCCTGATACATCTTATCGGAGCCAGGGTGAATAGAATACCGGGATTTGTGAGCTTCATCCAGGACAAGCTCGCGCAATCCCCCGAATAATGGGACCCAAACACGTCCCGCAAAATAGTGTAAGCCATCAGTCCTGAGCTCAAGATGCTTGTCAGCACTGTGCATCGTTTCAGCCTTAAGGTTTTCCTCCTTCAAGGCTTCCAACTGTGCAGAACGGATTCGGTCAGGCAACGACGAATGAATGGTAAGCTGTAAGGCTCGAACACGGCGAGGGTTCGCAGACTCCTTCCTGCTCAAGGCGTCCGCCACAACGTTCGCCTTGCCAGGATGGTATTTGATGGCACAGTCATAATCGTTTAGGAGTTCAACCCAGCGACGCTGCCGCATGTTCAACACCTTCTGGTCGAAAATATGCTGAAGACTCTTGTGATCGGTATATACTTCACACTTGGTACCGTACAAGTAATGTCTCCAGATTTTCAACGCAAAGACTACCGCACCCAGTTCCAAGTCGTGAGTAGTGTAGTTCTTCTCATGAACTTTGAGTTGGCGAGAAGCATAAGCAATAACCTTCCCGCGCTGCATCAACACGCAACCGAGACCACGAATAGAAGCATCACAGTACACAACGAAATCATCAGTGCCTTCCGGCAAGGATAAGATAGGTGCAGAACAAAGTTTAAGCTTTAGCATCTGAAATGCTGATTCTTGTGGTTCATCCCAGTCGAACTTTCGGTCCTTCTGGGTAAGAGCAGTGAGGGGTTGAGCGATCTTCGAAAATCCCTCAATGAAACGACGATAATAGCCCGCAAGACCTAGGAATTGCCGCACCTCAGATGGCGTCTTTGGTGCTTCCCAGTCTTTAATTGCTTCGATCTTAGCCGGATCGACATGAATTCCCAGTTCATTCACCACATGTCCTAGGAATTGAACTTCACGCAACCAAAAGTCACACTTCGAGAACTTAGCATACAACTGCTCCTGTCTCAAAAGTTCCAAGACCAACCGCAGATGTTCCTCATGATCCGCCTTGTTCTTGGAGTAAATCAGAATATCGTCAATGAACACGATGACGAACTTATCAAGGTAAGGCTTGCAAACGCGGTTCATCAAATCCATGAACACCGCTGGTGCGTTAGTGAGACCAAAAGGCATGACCAAGAACTCAAAATGGCCATAACGAGTGCGAAAAGTAGTCTTCTGAATGTCAGCTTCCCTGACGCGCAACTGGTGATAACCGGACCGCAAATCAATCTTCGAATAGTAGCTAGAGCCCTGAAGCTGGTCAAAGAGATCATCAATGCGAGGAAGAGGATAACGATTCTTGATGGTCACTTTGTTCAGCTCACGATAATCAATACACATACGAAGACTTCCGTCCTTCTTCTTCACAAACAAAATAGGAGCTCCCCACGGGGAAGAACTAGGTCAATGAAACCCTTTTCCAAGAGTTCCTGTAACTGGCTGGACAACTCTTGCATCTCGGGAGGTGCAAGACGATACGGAGCTCGGGCAATAGGAGCTGCGCCCGGAGTGAGATCAATACCAAACTCAACCTGACGATGGGGAGGAAGACCAGGTAAATCATCAGGAAACACATCAGAAAAGTCACAAACCACCGGAATATCCTCGATCTTCTTCTCATCGTCAGTAGAAACGTTAACAAGTGCCAGAATGGCCGAACAGCCCTTCCGAAGATACTTACGGGCTTTCATGCTAGAAATGATACTCAGCGGAGCACCGCTTTTCTCGCCACGAACAGAAAGAATCTTTCCATCAGGGAGAGGGATCCGAATAACCTTGTCAAAACAAACGATCTCCGCGCGATACAACGATAACCAATCCATGCCAACCACGACATCAAAACTACCCAGAGGTACCGGCATAAGGTCAATGGGGAAAGACAAACCCAACAGTTCCAAGCGACATTCCCTAAGGGTGTTTGTCGCTTCGATTTTCTTACCATCAGCCAATTCTATTAAGTACTTAGCCTCTAAAGGTGTGGGTACTATATCTAGCAATCGACTAATATCCAAGGATACGAAACTCTTATCGGCACCAGAATCAAACAAGAGAGAAACATAGCGATCATTAAGAAGGAACGTACCGGTAACTGTGTCGGGATCCTGCCTAGCCTCTGCAGATCCAATGACGAAAGCACGTGCAGTCCTGCCTCCGCCGCCATTGTTCCCGTTACCGTTCCCGCCCCTCCCATTATCGCCCTGCTTCAGTTTGGGACAGTCACGCTTGAAATGTCCCGTGTCGCCACAGTTATAACACCCCTGCCTCCCCTGAGTCTCCTGAGCAGTAGGAGCAGGAGCAGCCGCAGGAGTCTGAGTTGGGGTCAGTGCCACCTTGCAGTCCTTAGCATGGTGCCCCAACTGATGGCACCGATGACAACGAGCCCTATCACAACTCCCCGAATGATGAAAACCACACTTGTTACACTTGGGATGCTTCCCAACATACCCACCCGTCTTCGACCCAGAAGAAGACCCAGATGACTCAAACTTATTCGCCGGCTGAGCTGGCACCACACTTTTCCCCACACTCTCCCACTTCCTCGTGTTCCCCTCAGCAATCTTCACGGTAGCACCCTTGGGTGGCAAAACGCCTTCCGCCACCTTCAGGTTAGTCATCCGATGAGCTGATCGGACAACTTCAGCAATAGTGGGAAGATTCCCAGCAGCCACCAACCCAGCAATCTCGAGCACTAGTCCAGACACATAGTGCTCGATCCTCCTGTATTCAGGTGTGTGTAAGTCAGGACACAACACCGCCAGCTCGTTCCTCCTCACAGTGTACTCCTCAATCTCCGACCCAACCATCTTGAAACTCCAGACCTCATGCTCCAACTTATGTATCTCCTCCCTCGGACAGTACTCACCTCTCAAAAGCTGCACAAACTCCGCCCAAGGCATAGCAATAGCCTCCCCCAGTCCCACGTTCTGAGTAGTAGCATTCCACCACGACAATGCAGGCCCCTCAAATGTCGAAGTAGCATACTTCACTCGGTCCCCAGCAGGACAGTTACACATAACAAACACAGATTCCACCTTCTCCAGCCATCGGAGCAGTCCCACCGCTCCCTCAGTTCCAGCGAAGTTATGGGGCTGACAATCCCTAAACTTCTTATAAGAGCACTGAGGTGGGGGTGGATTGGCACCAACACCTGAAACACGGTACACGAATAAAACACAAACGAAAAGGCACGAAACCCGACAATGAGACAAGGTCGACAGAAATCAACTCACCACCCATGGCATTAATTCCAGCCTGGAAATTAGCCATAGCCATGTTCACTTGCTGCTGGAGCAAGTTGTTCAGTTCAGCTTGGGTCATGTTGATGTTCCCACGACCACCGCCTCCGGCACGACCACCGCCGCCAGCACGGCCACCGCCGCCACCACGACGTCCACCACCGCGAGCACCAGACATGATCTAGCAAATCAAGAGAACGAGGGATTCAGATTCACTTCCAGTGTCAACCACTAGAAATTTACAAGAGTTAACCTAGGGACAATCCAGGACTATACATCCAAACTCGAAGTCCATCGGGATTTTCATGCATTCCAGTTTATTATTTCGTGTGCACCCGAAATGATAAACTGCTCTACATGGTCCTCCAGATGTACCCCTAATCTAGACCCCAGTCACCGAACATTGTCGCCTATGTGGCAATAGGTGCAAGTGTAAGAAGGCATGTGTGTGCTAGAACCAACAAATCAACCCCTCCTCCTTCAATCCAGAAGAAGAAGACAAGAGTAGGTAAGAACCCAAATAAAAACGGATGATGTAACGGAGAAACATAATGATGATGTAAGGACACCCCGACAACGTTAGTACGTATCCCACTAATAGACCCAAAGTATGTGACCGTCTAGTGTGTGCGACTCGGCTATAGACCAGACTCTACATGCAGTCCTAGTTCACTATAACCATTGGCTCTGATACCAATCTGTCACACCCTCAAATTACCACTTGCGGGGTTTTACCGCGAGGCGCATGACAAACCAGGATCCAAGTCAACGATCACAATAAACAACTCTATATGAAAACGTAAACAGACACAACCAACAATTTAATAAGCGGAAGCGTTTCAGTAGCATATAATCAACTATGCTGTCATCTCAAAAGTTGTTCAAAATACTTTTATTACAAAACGTGCACTAAGACTAGACGCCAATGCAGACCCGTGCGCCTAGTTCCGTTCATTGCTACCTTAGCGACCTGAGAAAAACATGCCAAAAAGATGTCAACATATAATGCTGGTGAGTTCACAGGTTTGTTCAAAATGTTACCAAAATGTTACCATGTCCATACTATATCAAAGTTACCAAGTACGCTAGCTAGGCGTATGTTTCATTACTACTACGATTGGAAACCATTACTAGACACGTTTAGCAATGTTCAGCATGTTTAAGCAGCCCGTATGTTTAGCATGATACCAATGTACCTGTTCGAGACAATATGCACCCGCCCGGCCCTCCAAGCCGACGAGTGGGGCAGGTCACGCCCAATAGATCTATCCACATTTCCCCCGTTGTGCAACCCCGCACATTCATGGTTTCCCCCGGGACTTTCCAAAAGATCGTATAGCAATATAAAGTTAAAACCATAGTATGACATATGTTACCAAAACCGTTTAGCGCATGTTTTCTCCCCCAAAAGTTAAAGCAGTAAAAGTGGGGCCGTGAACTCACCTTAAGTAGCGTTCTTCAAATATAAGTAAAGATGTTTAGCCCTTGATAATCCCTCTACCGGAGATCTATCAAAATGTTCACATAAGTGTTCCGACTAATAACCTTAAGGTTATCTAGTCCCTGATTGTCCAGATCGTAACCAAGTATGTTTTAAAACGTGTTTAAATGTTTAACCGACACACTAGACCGACCCGACATCCCGTTGGTGACCCATTACCCTAACTAATCAAGTACACATAGATTACACACAAGGTTCAAGCATAAAACACTTAGTTTGTATCAAAAATCTCATTTCTGCATCAGAACGGTCGAACCAGTCAGTTTTAAGTCTCCTTCGCACCTTTTTGTCTCCTTCGCCCGTTTTTACATCTCGTTCGACCGTTTGATGCTTCCTTCGCCCGTTTTATCACATTCGTCCAATATAAACCCAGGTTCGACCCTGGATCCCTCCTTCGCACCTTCGACTGGTCGAAGGAGGCCAGGTTCGCCCCTGTTGTATAATTTTTCCTAAAAACGCTTCAAACACATTCAAAACGACCCGAAACATCATCAAACACAGCAGTCAAGCATGGATAACTTATCCCTACAAAACCCCACTGATTTCCCCCGATAATACGTCCGTTTCAGCCCTTTCCCAAAATGGTAAAGATTATGGAAACATCACTTTCATGCATGAATTATTTACCCAATTTGGAAACTTTTGAAATCGATTCATGTTTAGCTTAAAATACTCAGTTTGTCGATTATCCGATCTTCCTTATTCATTCTATTGATCATAAATATTCATACATCAAGTATTAATCCAATAAAACCCCCAAATATCAATATATCCAATCCTAACCCTAGACAACAATATTCCAACATTAATAACAATCCTATATCATGTTTCTATCATAGATATAGCAGCAAATCACTGAACAACACAAAACACCACATAATACACAATTTACATATGTTATTCATCATGAAAACCTATGTTAAATGATCATGTTTTGATTTATAAAGATGTTTAAAAGGTTTTTAATCATGAAAATACCCTTAGAACAGATCCGGACAATTAGGGTTAGATGAAAACGAATTAAAATGCTTTTAAAAAGGTTTTAGGATTATGAACGCACCTTGGATTCTTGTTTAGAGGTTGTAGATGGGTTAGATTATGAAAAAGAAGAGCAAAAACTCCTTCCTTAGTGTTTAAGATCGTTTGAGAGCGTTTTGGGACGGTTAGGGTTTGTGAAATGATGAAAAATGACAAAGGTTGGTATTTATACTAATCCTCCTTCGCCCCAATTCATTGGTCGAAGGTGGTCTCCTTCGCCCCTTTCACAGGGTCGAATGAGCCCTGTTTGGTCGAAGGGAATTCCTTAAATTCCACCTCCCTGGTTCGCCCACTTACAAGGGTCGAACCAGACACTTTCTTCTCCTTCGACCACTCGAAGTGGTCGAACCAGAATCCCTTTCTAACTAGTTTTCCAGTTTGTCGTGTTTAACGTATTCTAACACATCTTAACACATAAGCATGCATCCTTAGTCTATATTTAACACGTTTAAGCACAGATAATCATTTACACATCATTTAAACACATCTAAGTATATAATCCACCACACGACCCATAATCTACACATATACTTAATTAGTTCATGTAATGTCACCAACAACGGAACCCGGTACTAGTGTATTACCAAAATGACTCCCAATGATCCTCTAGATCATTGTACCCTGGACAATCCTAACTTGACCCGACTCAACTAACCCAGTTAAGTTTGTTTATAAACGTTTCTCGCTAAGGTAGACTTAGATGTTACTAATATGTTTAAGCTGAACATGCCGGGTGTCACAGAGGAGGGGTCACCGGACCGGTGGCTTCTGATCTGGAACTCTACCGGAGAGGATGCCGATGTGTGGTGGTTGTGGTGGAAGCTGTGGGGGGTGCCGTGGGTTAAAGATTGGTTTTTGTTGGTGCCGTGGTGGTTATGGTGGAAGCTGTAGTGGTTGTGGTGGAAGGTGTGGGTGGTGCAGTGGTGGTGGAAGGTGTGGTGGGTGGTGGTTGTTGGTGATTTAGAGATAGGAAAGGGGTGGTGGGGGTTTCTGTCAACAGAAGGGGAAGAGGGGAGGGGGATGGGGGTGGTGCAGACGATGGTGGTGCAGGGTTTAAACAGATTTGTGTTTTAATAATATATAGATTTGTGTTTTAATAATAATAATAATAATAATAATAATAATAATAATAATAATAATAATAATAATAAAAAGTTTCAAAAATGTCCCAAAGTTTAGGTTTTTACATTTTGGCCATAAACACTAACCAGGTTAGACCTCAGTTAGTTTGGGAGTGATAAAAGCAAACAAGTTGAAAGTTCGGAGTGCTAATGGCCAAAGTGATAGTTAGGAGTATTATCCGCCAACAGGAGATAGTTGGGAGTATTAAAATCCATTTTCCCTTTTATATAAATAATAAAATTTTAAATAATATCCCTTTTTATATCTCCAACCCATCCCAAACAACCATAAAAATCCATTTTCACCTCTCTAACACCCATATATCTCTTTTTAACATCTCCCACACATCCGAATGATTACCAATGAATTTCAATCATTGACAGTGTTCATATACAGACCGTGAAGTGCTCCACAACCCGTGAAGGATGTGCAAATAAAAACAGCCGATGTGTAGATAACCAGAGCCTTATTATTTAGATGCATTAGTATGAGATAATATTTGTAATTAAATAAGTCATAAAAACCTTGTAACAAACAAACATAAGAACTAATGAAAAATAAATAAATATAAGAAAAAAATATAAAATAGCTCCACATTATTACATTATATATATAGTATTAATTTACAAGTGTTGTGTGCTTCATAGTGTTTTACAGCACGCTAAATAAGCGTGTTGTGTATGTAAGAGTTGTATACCAGGCTACGTAGATTGTAATCTACTTTGTTTTTTCTTACTTTTTTGGGAAATTGGATTTTAACACCCTGAACTATTGATTATTGGTCGCTGATGCACTAAACTACAAAATTGTTCACCACCACACTGTACTTTCAACTTCTTAGCCAGTATCACCATCGGACCAACCATGGTTAGTTTTTTTGCTGACGTGGCCATTTTTGCTGATGTGGCATGGTGACGTGGCTATTTTTTTTTTCCTGGTGTGGCATGGTGACATGGCCATTTTTGCTGATGTGGCATGGTGACGTCATGATGCCACATCAGCAAAATGGCCACGTCAGCAAAAAACTAACCATGGTTGGTCCAAGGGTGACACAGGCTAAGAAGTTGAAAGTACAGTGTGGTGGTGAATAATTTTGTAGTTCAGTGTGTCACCGGCCAATAATCAATAGTTCAGGGTGTTAAAATCCAATTTTGCTACTTTTTTTTTACTTTTAACCCTAATAGTTTTCATCTTTTACATTTAACCACTACACTTTTTTTACTTTGAACTTTATCCAATGTATCTTAAATAGATTATTAGTTTTACGTTTCAATCAAAAATTTTTGATTTGGCACGCCACAGCGTGCTTATGTAGTTCAACGTTTTTTTCTATATTTTTACCCGTCGAATGGTAACGTTGTGTTTTAAGTTTCAATCTAATTTTGGCGCATTATCACGCTGCAACGGGCGTGCATGGTTCACCGATTTTACATCTACATTTCAATAAGTTTTGTTTTTTCTTTTTCTTTTTTATATTTTTTATGAGTTTTATAAGTGTTGTTGGTCGCATTATCACGCCATAACAAGCGTACATGGTTCATTATTTTTAGGTCTAGTTACTACAATTTTATGTCCTCCGCAGCAACGCGGAGGGCTTAATACTTGTTTTTATATAAAAGGTTAATATGATTACTTATTGATAGATTAACAATATATAAAAAAAATTAAGAATATATTTAGGTTATATATAACATCACACTAAGCTGATCATAGTTGTAACAATTGATCAAGCTTCAGATTTTGACACTTGTTTTGATACAAAGTATGAATATGAGCCTTCATCCCTACAGTAATATAATATAAAACTTTTTAAAGGTCTAGTTATTCTCACTTTTAGACTAAACGGAGTGGGGCGGGAGAGAGGGCGGGAAGGGGGGGGGAATACCGCCGCAGCCCGGCGTGGAAGTGGCGTGGAGGGGGGGGGCGGGAAGGATCTCACCGGCGTGGGGGGGGGGGAGTGATCCCACGTGGCATCTTTCTATTGGACATGCATTGCAACGGTCACTTTAAAAAAAAAAAAAAAAAAAAAAAATTAAAATTCCAAACGGTCACTTTATGCAACGGTCAAAAAAAAAAATTTATAAATTACCCCCATTTCACTACAAAACACCCACTTTAACCAAATTTTATACAATTTTCAACCAAATTTTATACACTTCTCATCCAAATTTTATACACTTCCTCAACCAACAATGAACCCATACAACCGAGGCTTCGACCCGAACAACCCATACGCGTACGTCCCAAACCCGAATACACCACCGGTTCACCCGATCCCAAACCGTCCACCCCATCCTTCACCTTGTCCCGACTACGCCGGTTATGCCGGTTTTATTAGTGGCCAAATTTATCCGAATTTCCCATTCAATGATTCTCTCGTTCCTTCACAACTTCCTTTAACCCAAACCGTACCCGAAACACAACCCCAAAATGTCGCGGGATCATCTTCGGGTAAAAAGCCCCCTCCAAAAAGAAGTCACAGGAGGAAGACGGCGGAAGAGAAAGCATTAGCCGCCGCTAACCGCCAACCACTTAAGTGGACACCCCAAGAAGAGCTTGCATTAACCAAAGCGTGGATTAGCGAGTCCGAAAAAGAGCAAGGTATTTGTAATAAATTTTTTAACATGAAATTTTTTTTTATAATATTACTAATATTTTTTTTTTTTTGTAGGAACAAGTCGCCACAAAAACGACTTCTGGGACGACATCAACAAAGTGTTCCATGTGTTGATGGAAAAAGACTTCTATCGAGCAAACGATAGTCTCTCGTCCAAGTGGACAGAGATAAACAGGGCAATGAACGCGTTTCACCCGCATTATTATCACGCAAGAAACAATCCAAGAAGCGGTGAAACGGACACTGACAGCCTGAGCCGGTCGCTACAAGCGTATCGTCTCGAAACCGGGCTCGAATTCAAGTTTCTTCATTGTTGGGAAGTCGCCAAGAACCATTCAAGATGGGCGTTCGTCCCCACTGCAAGCAACTCCGCAAAAAGGTCGAAAACAGGATCGTCAAGAAACCGTCAAACTGATCCTGAAAACGTAGAAGCCGTTAATTTGGATGATGACGAGTTTGAAGAGGAATTGAGTCGCCCACCCGGTAGAGATAAGTCAAAAAAGAGGGCGCAAAAATCTACTGCCTCGGGTTCGGGTTCTGGATCAACCGGCGCTTACAGCGCTGACTTGTAAGATTTAAATGCCACCATGATTCAGTTCAATACGATTCAAGAAAAAATGCTCGAGGAGAAAAAAAATATTCGCGAAGCGTTTGAAAAGAAGTTGACTATGAAAGAGCGCAAATTGTCTATCAGAGAGCAGCGCGAAAAACGCGAGGATTTGAAATTTCTCGCCATGAACACCGACCATATGCAAGGGCCGGAGTTAGAGATGACGCTTCAAATGAAGCGTGATATTATCGAAAAATATAATCTGAACTGATTTGTTAGTTTTTAATTTTTTTCGGTTTTATTGTATTTTTTTTAATTTTCTAGGTTTTTTTTTGTATTTTTCTAGGTTTGTTATTAATAAAAAATATTTATTATTATTATTGTTTTATATAACAAAGTTAAAAGAAAAAAAAAAATGCCTCATGGCACTTCCCCCCACCTCTTCCCCCCCCCCCCCCTTCCACTCCCCACAATTATTTTCCCCCCCACAAGGGCCCCACAAGTACCACATGACGCTTCCCCCCACCTCTTCCCCCCACCACTCCTTATAGTCTTAAAGGTCGGCACATTCAGCCAAAACTTTGTATAGTTGGATTTGTCTCTATACAACTAATTCATTTTAGTAGTTTCTCCAACCTTCATCTCCACCTCATATATATATTTTTTTAATAACTAAAAACTAAAATCTTGAAAAAACATGAGTCTTTGCATGTTTAAATGTTTTCATGTTTAAGTGATTGCTTTGATACATGTTCCCAAAATATTAATAACTAAAAGGCATCCTCGCGTGTTATAGCGGGGCAATATGACAAATGTCATTTTGTTTATAATTTGGACCGACGCACGTCGCACTTTCAGTGGCGAAACAAACAAACGGCAAACAAAATATTTTTATAGATGTTATGTTACCAAAACATTTTGAATAAAAATCGCTAACATAAACTATAAAAATTCAAATTTGTAATGCAAACACTCTGTAAGTATAAAGTAAATACTAACGATATACAAATTCAACACAATTTGACCTGAAAATGTTCTAATCCATCGTAGATAGTACTACCGCCAAGTCTTATACTCCACAACAATTAATTTAAGATTTGGGTGAAACTCGGTCTCATGATTTGCGATCTAACTTTGGTATGGATAGCGAGGTCGGCACGTATGCTCCACCTGGATTATCGCCCTGTAAGCGGACGTCACTTATGCTCCACTTGCACTATTATTATTCAAGGATGTGCGTTTTTTTTTTTACTACAAATGCTTGATCAAGCAATGATAGTGAAAAAATGCGGCCGTCATATATTCTCCACTCGAATTATAGTCTTAACGTCTAAAGATGCAAAACAAATAAACACTTAAAGAACTCAGATTAAATCACACAATAGCATAACAAATAATAGAAAAATAGTAAAAAAACACTAACCTTAGTCTATGATGAACGAACCTCCTAAAACTCATCATTACTTTTGCATTCCTGAACAACGACAACCTGATTTATTGTCATTGCAATATCTCAAGCTTATAGTCGTTTTTTCGTTCTTGAACAACGACAACCCGTTTTATTGCCGTTGCAATATCCTTTTTTTTCTCTTTGATGTCCCTAAAAAAGGTCCAGGTAAATATCATCATCTCCGTGGATAAAAAAACAAAGTAAATATGAAACTGAACTATGTACATGGAATCAAAATTGCTTACATAAATCATAAAAAATCGAATCTGCAATAAGTATAAAGTAACTATTAACATAACACAAATTCAGCACAATATGACTTAGAAAAACCTGTAAAATATCATAGATAACATAAAACAAATTCCATACAATGTGACATAGAAAAACGTCTAAATTGTCGCAAACAGTGCTACTGCAAACTCTTACATACCGCAAAAGAAGCGCTTCACCTTAAATATCATCTTTTTTAGATATAGATATTCTGACTTCGTAATAGTTATATAGCTTGGTCATGACGTATGCTCCACCTAGATTATCATCGTTTAAGCACGGATGTGACACATGCTTCACAAGGATTATTATTATTATTATTATTATTATAGGTTGTGCATTCTTTAACTATTAGTGCTTGATAAAGCACATCTAGTCAAAACATGCTGTCATAACATATGCTCCACACGGATTATAGTCGTTAATCGTTAAATATATAAAACAAATATATATCTAAAGAAGTCAGATTAAATTACACAGTAGCAAACAAAGACCAAATAATTAAAAAAGAGCCAAACTCACTAACCTTAATTAACGCCTTTAACATATATCAAGATAAAAAGTGACCCGTTCTTCCCTACTAAAGTAACATATAAGGAATTAGAAGCATAATATATTCTTTTGTGGATCCCAAGAGTGAACTAAGTGTTGTTGGAATTTATAAAATGTCATCTGAAATGATTCATTCTTATGGTGCTTCTCGGGGCGTTCTTTTGGATGTATACTTACCACTTTGTAGAAGACAATGTACACTTACCACTAAGTAGGTTGAAATATTTTTCTTAGAACAACAATTCCAACTAACGACAACTTGATTTATTATCGTTGCAGTATCTCATGCTCATGGTTTCTTTTCTATTCTTGAACAACTAAACCCGTTTTACTGCCGCTGAACCATCATCTTTTTACTTCAGTGTCCCCCTAAAAGGCTCGGGTAGAGTTAAGATCCTGTAAAAACTTGTATTAGTGTAAAAACTGTAGGAACAGATCTGGACCATTGAAAAAAGAAATCAATGGTGTGTGTTTGTTACATATTTATCCTTAAAAAATGTAGTGTATTTTAGTTTCATTAAGGGTAGTTTGGTAATTGTGCTATTTTAATATTAAAAAATTAAAATAAAATAAACCATGCATCACGAGTATTTTATTTTCAAGCACAACAAAACCTCCTAAAATTCCTCCTTCCCTCCTTTGATCAACAATAACACTCTAGCAACTATCATTAAACATTATACAATTCAACTTCTTTAGGGTTTATCACCAAATTTCTTTTGGTAAGATTACTTTTTCTTGTGTTGTTGTGATTTGTTGTTAGCCGGTCCGATTTTGTTGTTCTTGGTGGCTTCTTTGTGAATGTTAATTCTTAATTGGCTTTTTTCGATCGTCATGTGCTGTTAGATGGGCTGATGTGTTCTTCGTTTTTTTTATATCATGCCTTCATCTTGTTCTGATCGTAACTGTTTGTGATTTTGTGCTGATGTTATTCGTGTGTTGTTTAAATGGTAGCTTTCGTTGTGCTACTGTTGTTTAATGTCATTTTTTCAATCGTTTTTATAAGGTTTTTTTCTTGCTATGCAGCAAAGAACGGATAGAAATTTGAAGAGAAACGATAATGTTATAGGTGAGTTTGGTTTTGGTAATTTTTTTGTGTTACTAGGAGTATCAATTTTAGGGTTTGTGGGAATAAATAAAATTAGGGCTTTTGTTATGGATCTGATAAAATATTGTTGACTTATTTTGAGTTCAGAAAAAACAGTAATAGGAAGTCCATTGTTTATGCTGTGAATGTTATATTATATGGTTTTCATGGTTTGCTAATATTGGGAATGAAATAGAATGTGAGTGTTGTTTTTCAAGAAAATCATGACTATAATTGTTGTTTACTTAGTAATCTCTTGAGGATTGAAATTATCTGGTTTAATTGAAAAAAGATAGGAGTTTTGGGCAACTATTGGACGGATGACATGAACATAAAATGTTAGTACTAAGATTGTTGTGTTGTGCTATGTTTTAGTGCCAAGAATGATAGGTGTTTGTGCTATTTTAAGCAATGGAGTTGAATCGGACTTTGAAATCGACAACTAGAGGGTATTCCCATAGAGTTTGATGATGATGGGAATGACATGGCAGGTTATTATGTTTGATTATGGGTGTGTAGTGGGTAATATTAATAAAGTGTGAGCATCAATATATGCTTTAAAAAGGATGTTAACAGTTAAGTAAATAGCAAATGTGTATGTATAAAATGCAGGGTCCGCAAATGCGATAGTGAAAGACAAAGAAAATTTGTAGACATCCAGAATATGTACACTTTTATCGACGTCATCTTTGTAGGGTAACCATTTGGTTAAAATATGTTAGTCTAATGTGTTATTGTTTTTAAATAAGCAGGGTTTAAAGATGATAACAAAGAGACTGAAGTTAAATTTGCTACATCATAATAAAAAACAAAGAGGACAAGAAGAAAGATGTGCATAATACTCATAGAGGTTTGTAACATTCGATAAGCTATTGTTGATGTAAACATTTGTTTGGAAATGTTATAGTGAAATGCGTGTTTGCGCCTAGTAAACCAACACGTATGAAGATGCGATGGAGGACCAACAAGAATATAATTGATTGTGGTGTGTTCACTACGCAACACATAGAAATTTACAAGGGTGAAAACAGTGAAGCATTGGGATTGTGGGTCAAACATTGAATGCGGTAACCAACTGTACCAGCTGAATGATCTCCGGATATTATCCAAAAGTCTATTTTCTAACATGAACACTTAGATGATGTTGTGTTTGCAGAAATTTATGAGTATGGTAAGTTGGGTGATAATGAAAACAAGAAATGCGGAAGAATGCTTTAACACGATATAGGAAAGATCGGAGATGTAGGTAGCATGACAACACATCTACTTAGTATCGGTTTTATAAGCACTTTGTTTTAAACTTGTTAGCACTATGTTGACATGTTATGGAAACCTATGGTGCTTTGTTTGATAATATTTGCATGACATTTGAATGATATGGTATTTTAACATAAACCTAATTTTAATGAATGCAAATGATTATGTACACTGGATATACATAATCACTTTTAAATTGTTTGTTACAAGCAAGAAAGCATGTTAGCATATGATAGCACAAATGATTGGTGAATCAGCACATGATGTTGTACAATGAGCACCTAAAAAATGGAAAAGCAACACAATATACACCATAACTCGTTAATTTGTTAAAAAGATGTTGTTTTTTTTAAAGGCTTCACAGTATTTTAGCACACATGATTGTTAAATAAGCACATGGGATTAATAGCACTTGTTTTGAACATGTGAGCAATATGTTAATATGTTTTTGAAAAACTATGGTCTTTTAGTTGATAATTTTCATGACAATTGACTTGCTAGTATGATATTACTTCAAGTTTTGAAGGGACAACTGATTATAATATGCTATGTTCTTAGGTTGATACTATTTGCATGACAATTGAATTACTAATATGTGTTTACTTCAATTTTTGAAAATACAATTGATTGGAAGTATATATTAATAGTATGGTGTTGTCAACATAAACCTAAATAGTAATTTAGGGTATACACAATCAATGTTTTAATTGTTAAAAGAGACTTTTGTTTTATGCATAGAAACACAATATTGTAGCGCACCCGTTTGTTAAATCAGCACATGGGATTTTACAGTGATCACCTAATAAAATGGAAAAGCAACACAGTGTTGTATGAAATCAGCACATCAGTTGCGTGTTGACAAGTCAAAATTTAAAATCAGCACATCAGTTCAAGAACTATATTAAATCGGAAAAGCAACACAGTATTGCATGAAATCAACACATTAGTTCAAAAACTATATTAAATTGGAAATAACTTAAAAAGCATATCAATAAGAAAGGTTATTAAAAATGGTTAAATAGAGATAAATTTGGTTCTTACGTTGATAATAAAAAAAATACAAATTCAAACCATGCAATATAAACCTAAAAACACAAGTCACTAAAAAAATAGTCTAACATGCTAGATTAGTAAGACAGTAAAATTGCACTACTTTGGAGTTGGTTTCCGGAAGAATGTTTACACTTGTTGTTCTCATCGAAACCACATATACCACATGTTCTTTTCTTCATAAGAGATGTGTGTTCTTCCCTTCATTAGAACAAAGTATTTCAAGGTAACCAAAGCATATTGACTTTATGAGTGCTCTTACGAACCGTAAACCCACCAATTTTTTATTTTTTTTTGTGTTATGTTTATTGATTGCTAAATAAAACAGTCGAAATATAATAAAATATGGTGGATTCTCAAACACCATTTACAACTAGCTTTGGGAATTGGAATCTGAATAATCAACCAACAAAATTCCAACCCAAAACAAAAGAAGTCAAACTTTTTTCATTTGTAAAAGTCAGAAATAGTTCCTAAACTTAAAAGTCCAACACTTGCAGCCTAGTTGGTTGAGGGCCTAAAGTTTCCTATGAGAGGCTTGGGTTCAATTCTCACTAGCTACATTTGAAGGACATTGGTGGAGGGGAAATGAGGGATGACCCAGCCATTGGCTTGGGTTCGAGTCCTGATCCCGACCGGTTTTACCGATTATTTCACTGTCGTGCCTTCGGGCGGGTGAGTGGTTGGGTTTTCCCGGGAATTGGTGGCAATTGGTGGCCCGGGTACTCTCGAGTACCTGATTCACCAAAAGGGTGCCCGAGAGTGCTCGAAAATTGATTCGTTGGCCGTTCAAAAAAAAAGTTCCTAAACTTAAAACTAAAAAAATTAAAACTAGCATCGTTTGTCAAACTATTCCATGTTGCAACAACTAACTAAATATGGGGGTTATTTTGATTAGGAACAGAGGTCAGATCATCAACGAATATGGGGGTTGTACTTGTACATGAATTTTTGTTGATGAACACAATGGAGTTTTCTTAAACATCAACACAATGAATATCTTATTACAATCGGTGGTGAACAAAGGTTGATGTTACCCCCGGCCAATTCCATTGTCGTGGGAAATTCTGGATTCATTGTTGATTACACATCATTTTAATAGACAAAAACTTAAATCCTGATGAAAACTAATTTGGTTGAATAACTAGAACTAATGAATAATTTTGAAATCTGAATTGCATGAATATAGGATTTGATTAAGAAGTTTTAACCGTAAAATTCTGATGGGAATAATGGATTTTGTTAAAAAAAAAAAAGAACTTGCAAAACGACATTGATACCCTTATTAATAATTTTGATGAAAGCCAAGTGTCATTAAATAATTGGTTCTCATGGTTTTTAGGGGGGAATTGGTTTTTATATGATCCTTCCTCGGCTCAGGTAAACATCACCATCGCCCACAAAATACACAAAAACAAAACAAAAAAAGAAAGAAACAAAAAATAACACTAATAGGCTCAGATGAATGGCTAGCATTGGAACACAATTTTCTATCGTAAACATAATGTCAAGTAACTTTTTTGGATTGTCCATGGACTATTGAAAACAACATCATTGATCCTTTGTAAACCCACAAAATCTAGAGTCAAACCATTCATCATTGCCATGTAAGTGTTAGGATCTGAGTTTGTTTTGATTGTTTAACTAAATATGGTAATAATGAAAAGAAAATAGAATGAAAGTGCAGCGGAATAATAAACTGTAAATCAAAACAAGAGAGTAAATGTTTTCAGATCGAAAGCTTTCATTAATCCAAAAGATTACAATCGTACAATTACTCCCCCTCAGCCTGATCACACAGTGTTTGTCTGAGAGAATGTTTGTGTGTGTGATGTAATAGAACAGTACAAGCACTGTTCTATTTATAGACAGACTCAAAGCACTGATGACCTAGGCTGACGTCACCTAAGACAGTGACCTCTAACAGAATAACAAACATAAACATCTGCCTATTACAAACTACTGTTACATTGAAAGCACTGATATTAAACAGCTGTTGTAGATAAACTCTGATGGTCTTGTATCCACTGCTGGAGCCTAAGTGCTGTTGGTTCCAGCAGTGCTTTGGTCTTCAGTACTTGTATCAGCAGTTGTTCTTCATCAGACCTTTGGTCAGCAGTTGTTCTTCATCAGTTGTTTACTCAGCAGTTCTTTGTATCAGCAGTTGTTGAGCAGTTGTTTGGATAGAACAGTAGTTAGGGTCAGCAGTCTTTTGGGAGAAGTAAGTTGTAAAGACTGTTTATTCAAGGATCAAACTGATAGCATGTTTTGGCTTTCTAATCATTTGTTCTTCTCCAGGTCAGCAGACCCAACAATCTCCCCCTAGAACAGATGATGCCAAAACTCAGCTTTATTTATTGATCTTTATTCCTCATCAGACTTTCTCTGATTTGACCTTTGAATTGTAATTCAAAGTTCAGAGCAAATAAGTCTTCTTCATCTCTTTCTAGGTCTAGATTTAGCAATGTTTGGTGATCTTCTGCACATAGGCTGTAAGCATCATCCATGCTGATCTTCTGAACCCTTCCATCTGACCTGAGCAATGTCAATTCGTAGTTGTCTTTGTTGACTTTCCACTTTAGAATTTTTGAGTCAGTGGATTTGCTGAGATGAACTTTTATTCTTGATGAGTTGGGTGAAGGAGGTCTTCCAATGAGCTCTCTGAGCTTCTCTGTTGTAGGATCAGAGAAATAGTGTATTTGATTGAAGAGCCCTTCCTTGATGAATGTATCAGCAAACTTTCTTTGATCTTCCTCAGACATCTCCTTCTGCTTCTTGAATTGTCTTCTTGCAGCAGTTGTGAGGTCAGAGGTTTCAAGTAAGCTGTCCAAGTTAAAGGTCTGTTGGGGTCTCTTCATCATTGGTTCATCAGTGTAAATTGGTTTCCTTGGTAGGCTGGGATCCTTCTTCCTATTTTCTTCCAGACTTTTGTAAGTTTCAACCAGCCTTAACTCTGACCATCTGGAAACTGACCTCATCTCCCCATAGTTTGCAGCTACAATCTCCTGCCTCATCCTTTTGAATTTCAAGGCTCTGACTGGGTCTGTTGGATCAGTTTGCTCTTTTTGCTAAGTAAGAACTTGCTATCTTGACACTTAAGTGTTTAGCAAGTCCTTGTAAATCAGATTATAAGCACAGCGGAATGATTAAGTTAAAGCAACACTTTTTATACTAAGGAAGAGTTATTACTCCCCCTTGATGATTGAAACTAATAAATGATAAGTATTTATTATGAATCTAAGCAGTAAATGAGAATTAGATACTTAGACAGATTCACAATAAATACAGAAATGGAATAGAACAGTGATAGTGTTTGAAGGATTTTTCTATTTAAAATCAATGTCTAAAACAGGAGGTTGAAGCCTCCTATTTATAGACGTTTACATACATGTAACTTGTCCATAAAGCAAGTATACAAATATCAGAAACAAGTTGCACAAGTTGCAACATTGAAACAAACAAATACAGCTAAAAGAAATAATAAACAATACAACTACTGATGCAAAAGGCGGTGGAAAATATCTGATGCTAAGTGCTGATGAATGACAAACTACTGATGAGTAGTTTGTCTTCAGTACTTCTGAAGTGAACTTGTCTGGTTTGGACTTCAGAACTTCTGATGAAGTTTCTTCTTCAGCACTTCTCATATCTTCTCTTCAGCAGTTCTTTGTTTTCTTTTCAGTACTTCTATACTTAGCCAAAATGACAGAAGTGAATTAGACTAAGGTTTCCAAAAGTGGTTTCACCAATCCTCTTTGTCCTAACAATCTCCCCCTGGATTGATGAAGCCAAAACCTTACTAATTCCTTATGTTTTTCTTCTGTCTTGAACAATCTTCCATATCTCTTTGTACATGGTGTTCTTGAGCTGGTTTAACTGACCATCAGATAGAGATCCTCTCTGTGGTTCCAGATGTTGAATTGTGAGCAGGTCTTGTGTTGACAGTTTCTTCAGATCACTGATCTTTTTGTAAGCCCTGCTTGAGAGGTCTCTTCTTGTCAACAATACTGAGTTGTTATCAGTAAGTGACCATCTGATGATAGGGATCTTTGACTTGTTAAAGTCAGAAGAATAGGGAACCAGACTTGTCCCTTGGGTTGATGGTCCTGAGTGCTGGATGTTTTCAGTTTCAGATAGCCTCAGGTGAGATTCTCTTCCTTGTTGTTGTTGCATATCAGGCATCTGAACAGTTGGGAGATGGTGTTCAGTCACTACTCTGGTATGCAGCTTTTCTTTGATGGTCTTTTGTATTTGGTAGGCAAAAGTGGAAGGATCCCTGAATTGTGTTAACAGAGGTTTCTCCTCAATGTCAAAATCTGAATGGACTATTGAACTTCCTTCAAGTAGTACCATTTTGAAGTCAGTTTTGACATTGTCCTCTGCCTTCTTTTTCTGAGTAGCAGGTCTTCTTGATACACCAGAAGTTCTAACTACTGATCTTGAAGGATCAGCAGTTTGAAACTTCTCTGGATTTGCAGCCTTGGATACTGAGGCTTTTGAACCATAGCCCTCTGCTACTAACTCTTCTATTATTTGGGCTCTCTTGGCCTTTCCTTCTTTGCTTGTGGCCATTTTGTCTGCAAGCAGTTGTGCTCTTCTTGTCAGCTCTTGCATGGAGAGTCCTTTGAGTGTATAGGCTTTAGTCTTGCTGTTCTTGGTAATGTAAGACACCAGTTGTTGTCTTTTATCTTGTTCAGCAATCTCATCAAGGCTAGCCTACCTTTGTAGTTCAGCTTCATAAGCCTGAAGTTTTTCTTCATGGCTTAAATCTAGATCATCCCTTTCTTCCAGAGTTTTCCAGATCTGATCTTCTCTGGCCTTCTTGTTGGCTGCAACTAAGCTCTTCTCTAATAATTCAGCTGATTGAGAGATAGGAGAAGGGTTTAGTACAGTCATTGTTGTAACAGTTGTAGGCCTGATGGGATCAGATGTTGGTTGAATGGGAGCAGTGGTTCTGGAAGGGTCAGCAGTTTGAGGATTGGAAGTGTTAACCTCTGATGTGTTGACAACTGCTGATGGTTTGTCAACTACTGAAGGATTGTCTTCAGTACTTTCTGATTCTTCATCAGCAGTTTTGTCATCAGAAGTTTCTTCATTGAGCCTTAGGGATTCATCAGATGTTTGGGTCTCATCTTCTTTTTCTGCTGCTTCAATCTCTTCTACTGAGACACCAAACTGTTTGGCCAGTTTTTCTTTCCTGGCCTGATCTTTTTGATCTCTTTCAAGGATGGCCACTCTTGCCCTTATCCTGGCTTGGAATGACTCCTTAGGTTCCCTGATCTTCTCCCCCTTTTTGGATTCATCAATCTTAAGTTTTGAGGTTGAGGGTTGGGAGAATTGTCCTTGAAGATGAGCAATCTGTTTGCTGTTGAAGTCTATCTTGTTGGACAGATCATTCATCTTCGTCTTGATCACTCCAAATTGATTCTTGATGGACAGCTCCAAGTCAGCTGTGTATGTTTGGAAGTGATTTCTGATGAGAGTGTTCATCATGTGGTACAGGGGACCCTCTGGGCTGCATAGCTGGTTCAGGTCTATGCTTGTTTGCCCAGGGAATTGGGTAGGCATTTGTTGTGAAGGGGGTGTTTTTGGGAGATCCTCATGTTGTACAGAGGATGCCACTCTAGGGGTTTTAGGGATTGAGTGGACTTTAACCTGTGCAGGGGTGACTGGCTTCTTGAGCCTGGATACCCCTGAAACAGGACCTTCATAAAGTGCCGTCAATTCAGTAGTTTGTGTGTGTGAAACATCATCCAAATTAATGGAATCATCTGAATCCCTGATGTTGCCCTCAATGAGGACTGTCTCAGTTAAATCATGAGCTGAGCCCAACTCAGTTCTCTCATGAACCTCTTGTTCTTGGTTCTGAGGATTTCCTACTTCAGGCATTAAGCCTTCATCAGTAGTTGCCACATCTGAGGTCTTAGCTATGTTACTTCTATCCTCAGATCCACCACTGGGTGGTAACTGAGTATTAGCAGCCTCAGATGCCCCAAGAGTCTCTAAAATTGGGCTTAAAGACTCTGGTCCACCCTCATCTCTTGGGATAGGGCTAGAGATGTCCACATCCATGTCTGATGTAGTAGTTATGTCCTCTGTTTGTTGTGGTTGTAGGGGACTGACATAATCAGATGGGACCTTCTCTTTTAGCCCAGAGAGAAGTTTGGCAATTTCTATTGCCTCTTGTTCAGAAATTTGTGGGGTTGGTTCAGTAGTTTGGGCAATAGGTGAAAGTTGTTGTTCAGCAGTTTCAAAAGAAGAGTGTGTTTCAATAGTTTTTCTAAGTCTTTTTCTTTTGAATAAAATGGTTATGGGTGCTCTTGATGGGGTTTGAGATGGATGAGACTGAGAGGGTGTTTCAGTCTCACCAATTTGAAGAGCAGAATGCTCATGAGCTTGTTCAGGCATCTCAACCTCCTGAACAGCTTTTCTTTTGGGTTGGTGGGTTTTTGTCTTTGTTGGCTTGGGCTTGTTGGCTTTTGGTGGTGTGAGTTTGGAAGATGTGGGCTTCAGGGGGACTTGTTGTTGTTCTCCCTGATCATCTTCTGGCCAAGCAGCCGGCTTGTTATGCCTTGAGTATGCTTGTGATGTTAAATGATTTAAAGTTGAAATTTTTCCCACAAGCACCTCATTACCCAGTTCCCCTATTATGCATTGCATAATGAACCTTGGGTATAACAAAAACTTTTTCTTGGTATTATTGTGATGTAACACCAACTCATTGAAAAATAGTTTTGATGCCCTGAATTTAGTTTCATTCACAATGGAATGAAATATTGGTTGAAAAGTGGAGGGCATCTGGTCATAAGACCCTGTTTTAGGACTCAAACACATAATAATATAATGAAACAAAAGTTTGTATTTTGGTTCAAAATATTTTTTGAAGATTGTAGCATGGGAGAGAGTACCTTGATAACCACACTCAGTCATGGTTAGGTGAATATCAGAATTAGCAACATGGTCAGGGGCAGTTACATCATCCAGACCCAGTCTTGTTGCCAGTGTGGCCGGTGTGATGGTCAGTTGTTTCCCTTTTATTCTTGAGTTGAGGGAAATGACTTCATCATCCGTTGTGACCGTCTCAGCATTTGCCCAGAACTCATTCAGAGTTTCAGTGTGAATTGGTGGGTTTATTGTGAGAGCAGTAAAATATTGGGATTTTACGACAAGATCAATGATCTCATCGTATTGGGACCAGCCTTCTTGTTTTTCAAGAAAGGCCCTTTGATTGTGTCCCTGCTTTAGAACTAGAGCCATGTGGTTTTGGTTTTGATCGAACAGTTGATTTGCAGGTTTAGGTTATTGAGAGAGTTTTTGAGAGAGAAGGAGGGATATTTTGAGTTTGAAAGGATAAGTGTGGAGAAAAAGGTATTTATCAGAAGTTTTAACCGCTTGAATCTTCTTTATTAGAAGTTTTTAAACCGCCTTAGGTTAAAAATCTTTTTATCAGAGGTTTTAAACTGATTAGGTCAAACCTCTGATGATGGGAAAAGTCAGATTTGCCCTTTAGACTTAAACTGCTGATGAAGGATTACTTCATCAGTAGTTCCCATTTCCTCTTCAGTAGTTTTAACAGCTGATGAGAAATGTTTTTATAAATACTTTTATTCATAACTTCTGAAGGTTATTTTATCAGAAGTTACACACTTTTCAGAAAATTATCCCCATACTGATGTTTTGTTCATCAGTAGTTTCTCTCATTTTCAGAAGTTTTGTTTCAGACTTTTGTCTGTTTTGTAAGTGAAAAATGAAAAATTGCAGAATAATAAAATAAACACTTACAAATTTAGCATCCCAAGCATGGATACTAACTTCTGAAATGTTGATGTGTCAAGGGGTTTTGTGAAGATGTCAGCTATTTGATTAGCTGTTGCTACATGCTTCACCTCAATCTTGCCTTTTTCATAGCAATCTCTTATGAAATGGTACCTGATCTCAATATGTTTGGTTTTTGAGAACTGTACCGGATTTTGAATGATGCTAATGGCAGATTTGCTGTCTACAAACAAAGGTGTCTTGGTCTCTTTGATTCCATAATCAAGAAGTTGATATTGGAGCCATTGTATCTGTGATGTACAACTTGCAGCTGCAATGTATTCAGCTTCAGCAGTTGAAGTTGCAACAGATGTTTGCTTCTTTGATTGCCATGACACTAGACAGTTACCCAGGAATTGACAACAACCAGATGTTGACTTTCTTGTCATCTTACACCCTGCATAGTCACTATCTGAAAAAGCTGATAACTTGGTATTACTTGAAGCAGGATACCAAATTCCAAGTGTTGGAGTTCCTTTCAGATATCTGAAAATTCTTTTGACTGCTATAAGGTGTGATTCCCTTGGTGCTGATTGATATCTAGCACAGACACATGTTGAAAACATAATATCTGGTCTAGAAGCAGTTAAGTATAAAAGGGAACCTATCATGCATCTGTACATGGTTTGATCAACCTGTTTTCCTTGATCATCAGGTTCAACTTGTGTGATTGGTGTCATGGGAGTGGAACATGATTTACAGTCATTTAAAGAAAATTTGTTCAATAATTATTTAACATATTTTGATTGATGTATAAAAGTTCCATTTGTTTGTTGCTTGATCTGCAGTCCTAGAAAGTACTGCAGTTCTCCCATGGTACTCATCTCAAATTTTGATTGCATGAGTTTCTTAAAATCATCACACAGTTTTGTGTTTGTTGAACCAAAAATGATATCATCAACATAAATTTGAACAAGTAAGACATGATTTCCAACATGTTTAATGAAAAGAGTTTTATCAATGGCACCTCTTGTAAAGTTATTTTTGAGTAAAAAGGTGGAGAGAGTGTCATACCAGGCTCTTGGAGCCTGTTTGAGCCCATAAAGAGCTTTGTCCAGTCTGTACACCCACTCAGGATGAGAAGGATCCTCAAACCCAGGTGGCTGACAGACATACACCTCTTCTTTTATTTTTCCATACAAAAATGCACTTTTCACATCCATTTGATAAACTTTAATTTTGTTGGAAATGGCATAGGCCAGAAATAACCTGAGGGCCTCAAGCCTTGCAACTGGAGCAAAGGTTTCATCATAGTCAATTCCCTCTTCTTGAGAGTACCCTTGAACTACCAGTCTTGCCTTGTTCTTGATTATCATACCAGCTTCATCTTGTTTGTTCCTGAAAACCCATCTTGTGCCAATTGGTTGCTTGTTTGGAGGTAAGGGACAGATTTCCCAGACCTGTTGCTTGTTGAACTGAAGCAGTTCATCTTGCATAGCTTGCACCCAATTATTGTCTTTGAGGGCTTCCTGGTACTTCTTTGGTTCCAACTGAGAGATAAAGGCTGAAAATAGGCAAAAGTTGGAGAGTTGGTTTCTGGTAAGAACACCTGAAGCTATATCACCCATGATTTGATCAAGTGGATGATCTCTGTGTTCAATCAGTTGTTGTAAACCACTGACAGGTGTAGGTGGCTCTTGTTCTTCAAACAAACTACTGAGGTCTATAATATCTGGTTCAGCAGTTTTAGCTTCTTCAGTAGTTGCAGGTGCTGAAGCAGATGTTTGAGTTTGGCCTTCAGTATTTGTTGGATCAGAAGTTTGTGAAACTTCTGATGGTGTTGAAGTTGACTTAATGACTGTTTGAGGAGTCCATGGTGTAGGATCCTCATCTTCAAACCTTTGATCACCATAATAAGTAGGTTTGGAAGGAAGAACAGTCTTTTCAGGTCCAAAGTGGAAGTTATCAAGGTCAAAGAGTTCAGCAGGATGTGCTGGAATAATAGTGTGTTTTGACTCATTGAACTTGACATTCAATGTTTCTTCTACTATCCTGGTGTGAGAGTTAAAAACCTTGTAGGCTTTTCTAGTGGAAGAGTAACCAAGAAAGTAACCTGAGTCAACTTTGGCAGCAAACTTTGAAATAGATTCCTTTATGTTCAAGATGAAACATTGACACCCAAAAGTCCTGAAAAAGGAGATAAGAGGCTTCATCCCATGAAGAACTTCATAGGCAGTTTTGGAATGTCTCTTGACCACAAGAACTCTATTCTGAACATAACATGATGTGTTAACTGCTTCTGCCCAAAAGTACAAGGGCAGTCCAGAATCAGCTAACATTGTTCTTGCTCCTTCTATCAATGTTCTGTTCTTCCTTTCTACTACACCATTTTGTTCAGGAGTTCTGGGAACACTGTATTGTCTAATAATCCCTTTAGACAAACAGAATTCATCCAGAGTTTTGTTCCTGAACTCTGTCCCATTATCACTTCTAATGGTTTTGACAGATAGAGAATATTGTTTCTCTACTTGTAGAATCACTACTAGAAAAATACCCCTTTCTTGACGCGCATTGCGCGTCATAAAAGGGTGTTTATGACACACAAAAAAGTGTCAAGGAAGAACATGTCAAGAAAAGTTTATGACATGCAGGCGCGTGTCATCTTTTAATGACACGCATTTATGACACTCCTTTATGACATGCTTTTTTGACACGCATTTATGACACTCCTTTATGACATGCTTTTTTGACACGCATTTATGACACACTCTTTAATGACAAACATTCTTGACACTCATTTACGAATTTTTTTTACAGCATTTATGACATACATGAATTTATGACACACCTTTATGACAGTCATTTTGCGTGTCATGTTTTTTTACCAATTTTTTTTTTTTCTGCAAAACGAATAATATCCTGGAATTATTTTTTATTTATAATTACAAAAACAATAAATTTAATAATAAAGCTGCATATATTATACCACCAAAAAAACCCATTACAATTATGTCGAATTCTACCACAAAGGGTTACAAAAACATTGTATCAATACATTACATTAGTCGATTAGTAAGCCTAAACATACGGATCGTAACTTGAAAATGAAGGTCGAGGCATAACCCGACCATTCTTCACGAACATAATCAATATCCGCATCCGAGTAAGCCTCCACTCCTCCCCCAACCTGAGACACACTTAAATTAATAAGATGAAAGGTTAAGGGTTCGCGATGGTTTTAGTTTCAAGAAAACAAAAGTGACTAGAATTTGACTCGATCAACTTACATTGTCCAATATTCCAAGTCCGTCCGTAACGATCTCCTTCATGAATTTCATTACATAATAACCACATTCTGTGATCCCCGGCTGACACGGACACTGCACATTAAAAGAATTATATGGATAATTCATGCAAGTAAAAAAGAATGCACCCTACAGATAGTACCAATTAAATAAATAGTTAGGAGCATCTATATGCGAAACAGTATATTCAGATCAGTCCAAATAAATAGTTAGGATAATTAAGTGCTCACCTTGGTGTTGACCCATCTCAGTTTAAACCTCTTGCCGGTACTAGTCTGAGCACTATACACGGTCGTGGCCCTATTAAAAATAAATTATATCTTAAAGCATATTCAAACGTAACTTCCAATAAACTATTTTTTTTCAAAGCCATCATATACGACATTTACTTACCTATCAATAATTTGCCTTAACGGCTCGTAGACACTCTCCGGGCATATAGAATCAAGATAGTAACAAGTGGCTCCTTTCATGTCAAGCACAGCCAACACCCAATGGTTTCTACAAAAAACAAAGAGTGAATAGCCAAAATCGTCCCTAAGGGGGTAGTTTGGTCTTTTTCCTTATTTATTAGTTTTGATATATTTTCAGTATCATAAATGAAAATGCACTAAAATGAAAACGCACTAAGATGATCAGATAAGATCTATCATACCCGGGGTTGTAAGGCAACAAGATGATGTCCTTGCCATTTCTGTTTAATAAACGATCTACAACCACTCTACTTGCTTGCTCTATATTATGTTGGGATTTGGGTTTGCGGTCAGCCGGCGAGATTATAGCCGGGTTCGCAAAACAAATTCCATGATCGCGTTTTTGGCCACTCTTTATTTGCGAATCCAGTAACCTGTTAAACATACAAAAACAGAATCCATAAAATAAAATGTGTTTTACCAACGGTTATTTAGACTAAACTTAAACACTTACATAATATAAGAACTGATTACACCACCGCTCAGCTCATTCATTGTAAAAACGGCTTCAAAATCATCCCAATGTACATACGTGAAACTCTCATGCCCAAATACATCCTCATCCAACGGCAGTCTCAAAGACTCCACATTTTTAAGTTGTCCATCAACTACGTGGGCAGCCATCAATAAAGTCCCATTTGTATCCATTCTAACCCTTTGATTCCTTTGTGCTCTAGTCTTCTTTCTTTTTCCTACATTCTCAACAACTTGCATTTTGCCTTTTATTTGTTTCTTGCTTTCTCCTTTTTCATCTTCTATTTTGTATTCCTCATCAAGTTCTTTTTCATCTTCTTTTTTGTTTTCCTCATCATCTTTCCTGGGCCGTTTCTTAATTTCTATTTCTTTTCTCGTTTTGTCAGCTGGTTTTTTCTTTGGTTTCGCCATCGCTTTTTCCTGTAACTATATATAAATAACTTAGACATTGTGTATATATGTATTTAAAATAAGTAAATATTATTACCAAGTCAGAGCAACGAATGACAAGATCACTCGGCCAACTTAGTACGTGCCCAACAGCATCTGCAACCGTCTCAACAAACTCCTCATCAAGTGGATTAGGTACTTCGGCTTCTCTTTGTAAAGCTATTTCAACTTTCACTTCAACATTCTCCTCTTTATATGTATCCTTCATTATGATTCCTTTGGCGACAATATTTGAACGCACGTCAACCGCCAGATAACACGCATTATCCTACAAATATATATAAATTATAAAGAATTCTTTCTTAGATATAACATAGAAACTATTTAAAAAAACACTTGTACATAGATACTTACAACTGGTTCTTCGAATGAGTGGTCTTTAAAATCTTCATTGCCCCACATTTGGCAACTTCCGGCTTCAGACACATTATTCATACCCCTTCTCATTTTATCCAACTCGTCTTCAAGTTTATTGAACCGTTCTTCATACTTCTTCTTCTCATTCTCCATGTAATGTTTAACAGTCTTGGGTAGGTAAAAATACTGATGTGGCCTTACAAATCTACCCATTCCACGCACATGCCCCCGTTGTTCCTTAGTACCTAGGGCCTGTGTAAGCACATCATTTGTACCGCATGTGACCTCTCCAGAACCTTCATCATTTAGCATCTTGTCCTACAATGTGAAACCAATTCATGAAACATTTAGTAGCAATATATACTAAGCTGATAAAGTGATCTATTACCCTCATATCAGCCAAGAACACATCAAAAAAATTCAAATTGAATGTGAGAAAAAACTTACAATTTTATCAACTACTACTTGGACATGTTTGTCGAAACCTCCTGATTTTCGCTCTCTTGCTTTTTTCCACAGCATTGCCCTATCAATCTCCTCTTCTGTCTTCCCAGTTTCTGCCATCTATATAATCAAGAATAACAAAAGTGAGTTAACAAAAATTTCAACAAGTAAAGTATTCAATTAATTTAATTCATACCAGCTCAGCTTGAAGTCTGGCATATCCTTTTCGGCTCAAATGATGATTGTATATATTAAGTGCACGAACTTCCTTAGCTTTTTTACTTTTTTCCTGGATTAGAAACACACACCATTAAATTAATTCAGCCTGAAATCACCTAAAACATCCTTTTCGGCTCAATCCGTTTAACTCTATATCCTCTCATGTCTTTATAATCGAAAACTGTTAATCAAGTTGTTGCCCTCTAGTAAAGGTAGTAAAGTACAAAAAAAAATATTGTATTTTTTTTTATCATTTTTTACACAATCCACCAAAAGAGAAGTGCCCATTTTAGCATTGTAGTTTATTATCCTAGTTGGTCCGAGATAGTGTTCAATCAGTTCTCGAATATTGATCAAGCACGTTGGGTCTTCACAAATAGTTTCTACAAACTAGAAGAAGAGGTTAGTTTTGTTATTTTCATATATTTGTCCTGCCAAAATCATATTAGATGTTTACATCAAAGAGGAGTAACTTAGAATCCAGTTAATTAAAATGAAAGAAAATTTTAAATTCTTGAAAGAAGGATTTCAAATAAATATAGCATAGTAGATAAAATTAAATGACATTAAGCATATGAAAGGAGAAAAAACTAAATGTCAATGGTATCATTTTCATTGTTATCTCTAACCCAATGTTCGTTAAAACATAGTATAATTAACCGTATATCGTTTTTTATACAAACATATATTAATTTTAGATGGACATTGGAGCATGACTTGATTTTATTTAGAAGTCATGAAATAAATATGTAGAAAAAACATAACTATTGTATAAATTATGTTAACAAGTTTTTCATAGAAAACGTAAACTTATGTAATGAAATTTTTAGCAGTACTTTGAGGTTATAAGTTTGACCTCAAAAGTCAAAATGATATTTAGTAGGGCTGTTTTATCAAGTATCATACAAATAAATTCATTTTGCTTAAGACTACTAGTGAACTCGCTTATCAAAATGGTCTGTTGGCTCTTTTTTTTTATCAGTAAGCAGTAAAATAATAATATGTATTTTTTTTTAATTACTAAAGGCATTGTGATATGAGATGTGTACTTGTGATGATATTTTTAAATGAAAAATCTGGCTGGATAGGAACTTTGATATTTGATAAGAATGAGTTTAATCATTGGTCAGGCTATCATACCTGGAAAGTGTAGAAAAAAAGTTGGCACCTACCGCAGCAGCGCGCAGCAGCCTGCACAGAACAGCGGACCAGCAGCGGACCAGCAGCTGCGCAGCAGCGCGCAGCAGGCGAGCGCGCAGCAGCGCGCAGCAGGCGACTGCGCAGCAGGCGAGCGCGCAGCAGCGCGCAACAGCCTGCACAGAACAGCGCGCAGCAGCGCGCAGCAGCGCATTATCCTCTGACTTTCGGACTGAACCAGCAGCGGACCAGCAGCTGCGCAGCAGGCGACTGCGCAGCAGGCGAGCGCGCAGCAGCGCGCAGCAGCGCATTATCCTCTGAGTTTCGGACTGAACCAGCAGCGGACCAGCAGCTGCGCAGCAGGCGACTGCGCAGCAGGCGAGCGCGCAGCAGGTATAGTCCGAAACTCAGATTGGGACACCTCTGATTTGTAGTTCTTTGCGACACAAATAATTTGCCTTAAAATCACAAAGACGTGTAACAAACCTGCCATGTTTTTGTAGTTCTTTGCGACACAAATACTTTCCATTCGCTTTTTCCCACGGACGGACGGTCTGGAGGAGGATTGAGTAGATTATTCTTCAGCTCAGGGTCATCTTTTTGTACCTCAATATGTTCCTTATACAAAGTATGTTTGAAATTTCTCCACTTGGTCCCAATTGATTGTAAAGTTTGAGTCCGGCTCTTTGGGTCAACATCATAATTTGCCTGAAACATAAAGCGTAAACAATATTATTTTCAACAAAAACATAAGATAATTAATTTGAAGTTAAGATTATATGTTACACTTACCAAAATGTACTGCCATATTTCTTCCTTGGTATCAGCACTAACGTCTAACCAACTCTCATAAGTTATAGGAATCATAGATCTTGCAACCACTCCCTCAAAAGTAGAAAGTTTTGTTGACGTTTCTCCAATTGGGACACCTCTGATATTGTAAGTAACTGGAGGTTTCCCTTTATGATTTGTTTTCTTTCTCTTCATCCATGTCGGACCTCTTTGTGATCTCTCATCTCCTTCATCATGATCCGAACCAGAATTCGGTTCCATGTCAGAAAAAAATCTCCTGTTTCAACATTATCAGAAAATAAATTAAGTAATAAAAAACAAATTCCATGTAGTTTGTTATCTTCAACATGATCAGAATTAAAGACATACAAGAATATAAAAAACCACACAACATGATCAGAAAACAAATTAAGTAATAATACACAAATTTCATCATCAAGGTCTACTAAAAACACAAAAACTAAAGTTTAAATTAATATGCCCTCTCCATCCATACGCCTACACGAAAAATCATCATCAAGGTCTACTAAGGCGGAGCCTTGTGTAAGATCACCAGCAACATCAAATTCCAACATATCCTCAGTTTCATCACTTGCCCCATACTTGTACATCTTATGTGGTGTGAAGCCAACAACACACAAATTATCATCTTGTTGATCTTGAACATAAAAAACTTGTCTGGCTTGACTAGCTAATATGAAGCGTTCAGAATGGTGACCAAGCCTGTTGAAGTTTACCACGGTGAATCCAAAATCATCCTTTTTTACTCCACGACTATCAGCCCAATCACACATGAAAACAGGAACGGTAAACATGCGATAATCAAGATCCCATATCTCCTTTATACGGCCAAAGTAAGTAACAGCGCCATACACGGGACTGATGTCTTTTGCACTAGCAATCTGCATAGCATGTGCAACTAGAGATACTCCACTACATTGAGTTGTTTTAGATTCGTCTCGAGTTGTTGTATGGAACTGATACTCATTTATGGCGAAACCGCTATATTTATTAACAACAAAAGTAGGCCCTTTGGCCAACCAACGAACATTGTCACAAATACTTTCTCCGCTAGCCACACGTTTTTCAACCTATTGGAAAAAGAATTAATGTAAAATGTTACTAAAAATAATATGGTAATTCTAACAAACTTCTTTTAAAAAATAGACCTCGTTCTTAAGCCAGCTTATAAATGTTCGATTGTGTTGGTTTTGCAACCATGTACTATTTCGAGAGGCGCGAGGGTTGAGATCCTTCAATTCCAACATATGCTGCCTGAAGTATATATTGTAGATGTTAGTAGAAGCTTTATGTATTACATACAATACAAAAAGTATATAGTTTTATGCGATTCTCACTCTATATACGGCTCCACAACAGCGCTGTTTCTTAATACATAAAGATGAGCTTGGTCATGTAACTGAGCATCCACAACCTCCCTTGTAGCCCCCGATAAAGGCCTGCCGGTGCGGATTGTTTCATCAACACGTTCATAAGGATTGCCAATTGATTTCATGTTTTTTAAGTAACCCGAGCAAAATTCTAAGGCTTCCTCTGCCACATAACATTCTGCAATGCAACCCTCGGGTCGATAATGATTTCGTACATACCCTTTAAGTGTTTTCATGTATCTCTCAAATGGGTACATCCACCTAAAATGAACCGGGCCACATAACCTCACTTCTCTAACTAAATGCACCATCAAGTGAATCATGACATCAAAGAACGAAGGAGGAAAATACTTCTCTAACAAACACAAAGTTAATACGATGTCACTTTGCAACTTGCTTAGCGTGCTAACATCGACAACTTTACTACACAACTTATTGAAAAAATGACACAAGCTTATGATTGCTTTCCTCACTTTCTCGTGTAACACCCCCTTGATTGCAAAAGGAAGAAGTTGTTGCATCAGTACATGACAGTCATTAGACTTCAAACCATTCATCTTGGAAACATCATCGGACACGAGATTCTTAAAATTGGAAGAATACCCGTCAGGTACTTTTATGTTAGACAATGTATTATAAAATAGATGTTTCTCCGCGGTATTCAACGTGTAGCATGCAGGAGGAAGCAAAAGGCGTTTCCCTTTTTGTTGAGGTTGTAGTTCAGGCTTAATACCTAAATCCTCAAGATCTTGTCGTGCATTTAACCCATCCTTCGTCTTGTGAGGCAAATTCAACAATGTCCCATAAACACTCTCACACACATTTTTTTCTATGTGCATAACATCTAGTTGATGACGAACAAGCAACTTCTTCCAATATTCAAGTTCAAAAAAAATTGATTTTTTATGCCAAAATTTAGCTCTCTCATCAATACTATCTTTTTCCTTCTTTGATGTTTTCTTCTCTGGTGTTTCCATCTTTGACTTTTCCATCTTTGACTTTCTTTTCTTTGACTTGCTTATCTTTAACTTTACCTTCTTTGACTTTTTTTTCTTACCCCATATAGTCTTAAACCCCTCCAGACGATTGTAAAGTTCTTCACTTGATAATGGTTTTTTTATAGCCTCATTCTCTTGTAGATTATTGAAATCTTTTTTCCTTTTACGAAAAGGATGATTAATCGGCAGAAATCTTCTATGCCCGAGAAAACATACCTTTTTCGACTTTGGCAACCATTGTGAACATGTATTCTCTGAACATATTGGACAAGCATAATAACCTTTGGTAACACACCCTGAAAGATTACCATATGCGGGAAAGTCATTTATAGTCCAAAGTAATACTGCTCTTAGATTGAAGTATTCCTTCTTATAGGCATCAAATGTCTCAACGCCAGTTTCCCACAAGATTTTTAGATCTTCTATCAATGGTGCCAAGTAGACATCAATATTGTTACCAGGTTGGCTTGGCCCTGATATCAATAAGGTCAACATCATGAATCTTCTTGACATGCACAAATGAGAGGGTAGATTATAGGTTATTAGGATAACCGGCCAACAACTATATTTGGAACTTAATGACCTGTGAGGATTGATACCATCAGCCGATAAGGCTAATCTAAGATTTCGATTCTCTTTTCCGAATTCTTTCCACGTGTGATCAACAAGCTTCCAAGAGGGAGAATCGCGAGGATGGGTTAGCTTACCATTATTGGCCCTACCTTGTGCATGCCAAGTTAAGTTATGTGCAATTTCCGGTGAGGAAAACATTCTCTTAAATCTAGGAATTGGAGGAAAGTACCACAAAACTTTTGAAGGCACGTCTTTTGTATTCTTCTTCCAACGAGATGTGCCACAAGTTGGACACTTAGAAGCATCCTTGTGATCTTTCCAGAATAGAACACAATCGTTTTCACATGCATGAATCTTTTCATATTGTAGACCTACTACTTTTAGCAACTTCTTGGCCTCATATATCGAGCTAGGAATTGTATTGTTAGATGGTAAGATATCTTTTAGGACACCCAACAAAGCATCAAAACTAGCATCGGACCAGCCAAATTGACCCTTCAAATGTTGGAATTTCAATAATCCACTAAGTGCATTATGCTTTGACCCTAGGTAAAGTGGCTTATCACATTCTTCAAGAAGTAATTTCAGTGATTCGGGTTCTTCCTCTACATACGTGAAGGCATCATGTAGCATTTCCTTTGTGTGATCAAAGTCATCAGGTCTACATTTATTAGGGAAGCTAGAATCACGGTTGGGAAGTGATTCTCCGTGGAAAGACCAAACCTTATAATTTTCGTGGAAACCGCGGGCAAACAAATGATAACGCACATTATCAATTGACTCGTAACGAAAATTGATACAATCTACACAAGGACATCGAATAACATCCGATTTTGGATAATTAGATTGTGCAAACTCTAAAAAAGCCTTTACTCCTTCTTCATATTCATTTGATAATCTATGAGACGAAATCCATGATTTATCCATGACCTTTTGTTAGTAGATCTAGACCAACATAAATAAAGGATAAATAAAACATAAATAAAATAGTAAAATAGAAATATGCACTTTTATATTGGAAGTCAAACACATAACTAAAAAACAATACATAATAAGATAAAACATTGCTTTTCACTTCTAAATACTAAAAAAACCTTACAAAATCTAATATGTGGGGGACACAAGGGACCACATAATTAAAAAACAACAAACAACAAACAAAACTAAGATGTTGTCATGCACAATATTTATCATTTTCATCAGTTTTACACCAACAAGTAGATTTTTAGCCACATAATTAAAAAACAACAAACGAAACTAAGATCTTAAAAAGCTTATTTTTTCTTTTGTATCTTCTATCATATGCATTCAATACACAACAAACAAAACAACAAGTGACGAGCTAGGGTTCGACTGAACTCGCGTATTAAATCTTGCAATTAACTAAACCTAAAATCGAAAGCGATTGCTTGTTCCCACTCCCATCTTCATAACCTTTTCCAAATCTCTTTTTGCTTTCGGTGTGTTTCGTGATTCTTAATTTATTTGCCGATTAATTAGCTTAGTTTAATTCATCAATTTCCAATCAAACTTTTTTTACTTTCCAATCAAACTTTTTTTACTTTCCAACATCAAGTTTAAAAACATCATTTTAGGGCAATGGGAATTCATGTCACCCCTAAAGCAGATTTAGCTAATGTTGCTGCAAGCACCACCAAACTTGTCAACTAGGTAGCACCGAAACGGATACGGCAAGTTGGTACGGGGACGATACGGGAACGGGGAACGGCAAAACTCAAAAATTCAAGATACGGGAACGGCAAAGATACGGCAATAAAAAAATATAAAAATATATTAAAGAATAATATGTTTAAGAACTATTGATCCAATAGACGACACATTATGGTTATTTATTCTATGACTTGGGATGTTTTGGTAATTTTATTTGGTTTGATACAGTGCTACGTTTCCAACTTGCTGCTGCAATATAGCCACGTAGATGCCTCTTTATCTTCTCAATAATATTATAATAACATGAGAGACCTCAAATTTTTCCTCAGATCCTCACAAAATATTATCTTCTCAATAATATTATAAGCCGATTTCTTCTAGTACAACATCATCATCTTCACTATTTTTATTTGTTCCTTTTCATGACCCCATCATAAAAGGGGCATAAGATCACACTTCAAAGCTTAAGATTACATCAATATCATCTAAACATCAACAATTTTGAAACAGCAATAATAATCTAATACCCGAGTTCAATAATAATCGATTAACAGCATACTTACTGATCAAATGATGATGACGCAGAAGGAAGGTTATGAACGATCAGATGATGACCCTAGTGTAATTGTCTTCCATCTTCGTCTTCCATCAGCAGAAGGTGAACGATCAGAAGGTTATAAACGAGCAGAATGTTTTTTTTTTTGATTGCAGAAGGTTATGAACGCGCGCAGGAGCTAGGGTTTTTTTTATGAACGATCAGAATTATACAGAAGGTATGAACGAGGGTTATGAAGGGTTTTCTTTTGATAGGAGGGTTAATTATGAGGCGGGTGCAGGAATAGAGGAAGAGAGAGGGCGCGGGAATTGAAAAATGTGAAATTTGACATAATACATGACACTCAATTCTTGTAGTGTCATGTTTTTTAATATCTTGACACTAGATTCTTGACACGCAAAAAAAAGTGTCATTGTTTGACCAATTTTTTTAAAAGATGACGATTTTTTAATGACACGCGCTTTTGCGTGTCATGAATTCTCGCGTGTCATTAAATGTGTGTCAAGAAAGGGGTATTTTTCTAGTAGTGAATGAAGAACTTGATGATTTCAGCAGCCTCATCCTTGGAAAATAAGAAGAATACCCATGTGAATCTTGAGTAGTCATCAATGATGACTAAGCAGTACTTCTTTTTACCAAGGCTCATAATCTTGACAGGTCCAAATAAGTCCATATGGAGTAGTTGAAGACATGCAGTTGTTTTTGATTCTTCAATAGACTTATAGGAGGACTTATGCTGTTTTTCCTTTAAACAGGATACACAGTGTTCTTGACACTGGTATACTTTCAAAGGTAGACCTCTGACCAAGCCCATTTTTGTGACTTTATTTATGGTTTTAAAGTTCACATGGCCAAGTCTCCTGTGCCAGAGATATGTTTCTGAAGTTGATGCCCTTGAGAAGAAACAGGCAGTGTTGTTCAATACTTTGTCTTTCTCAATGTCCACTGCATAGACATTGCCACATCTTTTGGCAATCAGCAAAGTATGATCTTCAATAATCTTCTCTATCAACTTCTGGCCTTCTGGTGAGATGATCTTGCATGCTGTCTTTGTGAAAAAGGAAAAATATCCTTTATCACACATTTGTGACACACTCAGCAAGTTGTATTCAAGGTTTTCCACCAGATTGACCTTGTCAAACTGTATTTTGCCAGAGGAGACATTGCCATGTCCTAGCACATATCCCTTAGCATTGTTCCCAAAGGATACAGATCCTTCTCTTTGGCTGATAAAGTTGTTTATCAGATATCTGCATCCAGTCATGTGCATAGAGCCTCCACTATCAACATACCATATGCTGTTTAAGCCCCTGGAAACTCTCTGCACATAAAAGCAAATTAGTTAGGTTTAGGAACCCAAGCCTGTTTGGCTTTGGGTTTGCTCTTGAGAACAGTTACAGTTTGTTCTTGACCAGGTTGAGAAATCCATGTCTTTTTGGCAATGGATTTTTCATTAAGAACCATGGTGGTATCCTTTTCAGGACCACCATCAACCTTGGTCATCAGTAGTTGTACCATGTTCATTAGATTTTGTATCTCAGCAGATTGTGAAACTGCTGATGATTCAGGTCTAACTACTGACAAAGAATTTTGAGAAAAAGATTTTGGTTGAGATTTTATCTTTTTCTGAGAAAAGGTGTTTTCAGGTTGTTGTTTCTTGGGTTTAAAGATTCTTTCATAATCATTTCTGATTTGATTTCCCACAACCTGTTGTTTAAATTTTTGATTGAACTGAATTCCTTTTCTGTATCTACAAAATTCAGTTTTGTGGTTGAACAGACCACAAATTTCACACTCTTTTGCCTTTTGTTTTTTATCTAAAGGCAAATTTCTGACATTTGTGAAGAGATTTTGCTCATCAGTAGTTTTCAGGGTCTCAACTCCTGATGTAGATGAAACTACTGATGGCTTGTTGTCAGATTTTGTTAATACTTCTGAAGTACTTTCTTTAAAAATGCCAGGATTTCTGTTTAGAAAGTTTTCATGGAAAGATGTGCATTCTTTCCCTTCAGAAGTTTCATTTGAAACAATTCTTCTCCCATCTTCAGTAGTTTTGGGAGAAAAATCTGTTGGTGTTTCAACATGATGGTATCCTATGCCAAACTTAACATTTGAAGCACTTTGTTTGTTTAGCAATAATTGATACCCCTTACAAGATTCCACCCATTTTTCACATGTGATCCTGGTGTCAGCAAGCTCTTGTCTGACATCTCCCAGGTCATTTAGCATGATTTTAATTTGTGCTTGGGTTTCAATAGCTGAGTCAGTTAATTTAGAAACTTCTTTTGTTTTAGCACACAGTTTTCTTTCTAAATCACATTTTATCTGTGTGTATTTTCTTTCTAAATCATTGGCTTTACCTTGTAAGTGCAGATTTGTCTCTCTTATGAGAGCAAAAGTTTCTTTGCAAGAATTTGAGCAAAGTTTTGTCAAAGATTCTTTTGATACCTGTGACAATGCAGATTTTGAAGTACAGCCTTCAAATGCCATTAAGGCAAAGTTCTTTCTGCCATTGTCTGGTTCTCCCCAGTTGATGTCAAACACTTTGTTGTCTGCATCAGGATTGCACTCTGTGGTGTCAAAAGGGAGACTGCTCCAGTCAACATACCCTGAGGTGAAAAGACTTTGTTGTGAGGGTTGTTGAGGCTGTGGAGGATGTTGAGCAGCTGGAAAGGGAGGGATTGATTGTTGGCTCTGCATCTGTTGAGCAGGCACTTGAACATATTGTACTTGTGGCATGTATTGCTGTTGAGGAGCTTGTGCCTGTACAAAATGAGCACTCCCTTGAGTTCCATTATTCCTATTATAATTGGGGTTATAGTTATTTCCAGATTGTGATTGGTTAAAGCTAGAGCTTCTACACTCTCTAGCAAAGTGTCCCAACTTCTGACACTTGTGACATCTCAATTTAGATTTGTCAAAACCAATTTTTGTATTACTGGTCAATCCTGGAAATTTCCTTCCTGACCTTTTATAAAACTTGTTAGTTTTAATGCTTAGCATGGCCAGTTGGTGTAATATGTCCATTTCTTCTAAGTCATCACTGCTAAAATTTTTCAAATCATCCATGATAAAACATAGATTATCAGCAGTTTGACTTTGGTCATTATTGTCATAACCTGGGAAAGATCTTTCTGATGAGATCCCAGTTGTTATGTCAATATTGTCATAAGATCCATAGGAACAAGTTGGTGAATCTTGTCCCAAAAGTGCTGTACTACCTGGTAGGTAGTCATCAGCAGTTTTACCAGATGATTGTAATTTCTTCTTTTGATCAATTTCTCTCTCAAAAGTAAGTAATCTCCCATGGAGTTTTGTAAGAGTGAGGGAGCTAAAATCTGGTGAGGATCTTAAAACAATGGAGTATGTTTCCCATTTGTCTGGTAAAGACCTTAAGAATCTATGTAGCATAGACACTGTTGTATAGGTCTGACCATTTAACTTTAGCTCAGATATTAATGAGGAGAATCTTTCAAATTGTTGAGTCAAAGTTTCCCCATTAATATGAGCAAATGTTTCATATTGTTGAGCTAAAATCTCTCTGGTGTTGGCAATCACCTCTTCAGTTCCTCCAAACTGTTCTTTAAGACAATCCCAGAGTTCTTTGGCACTTTCACAATGTAAAAGGCCAGAGTATATCTCATTTGGGAGAGCCATTGCCAACATAGAGAATGCTTTTGCATCTAGCTCAAGTTTCAGGAAATCATCATCTGTATATTCTTTAGGGTCTTTAGGGACCTTAACATTAGTTTCAAGATTAACATTTACTGGTTTGTGAGGACCATATATCACAGATCTCCAACAACCTGTGTTGGTTTGTGACAAGGTATGTGCCATTCTCTTTTGCCATATGTTGTACTCATTTCTCACAAGCATGGCAGGTTTAGTGGCAGAACCAGTATTATGTGGATCCATTTTAAAGAGTATAGATTTGTCAGATGACTCTTTTAAGTGATGGATATTGATAAAAAGTGAACTTTTGATCTTTTTATTGAATATCAATAAGAGCTTTGTGTCTGATTCTCAATTTGTTAGATTGATATGTGATCAGATAAACCAAGGCTCTGATACCAATTGTTGGATCAGTTTGCTCTTTTTGCTAAGTAAGAACTTGCTATCTTGACACTTAAGTGTTTAGCAAGTCCTTGTAAATCAGATTATAAGCACAGCGGAATGATTAAGTTAAAGCAACACTTTTTATACTAAGGAAGAGTTATTACTCCCCCTTGATGATTGAAACTAATAAATGATAAGTATTTATTATGAATCTAAGCAGTAAATGAAAATTAGATACTTAGACAGATTCACAATAAATACAGAAATGGAATAGAACAGTGATAGTGTTTGAAGGATTTTTCTATTTAAAATCAATGTCTAAAACAGGAGGTTGAAGCCTCCTATTTATAGACGTTTACATACATGTAACTTGTCCATAAAGCAAGTATACAAATATCAGAAACAAGTTGCACAAGTTGCAACATTGAAACAAACAAATACATCTAAAAGAAATAATAAACAATACAACTACTGATGCAAAAGGCGGTGGAAAATATCTGATGCTAAGTGCTGATGAATGACAAACTACTGATGAGTAGTTTGTCTTCAGTACTTCTGAAGTGAACTTGTCTGGTTTGGACTTCAGAACTTCTGATGAAGTTTCTTCTTCAGCACTTCTCATATCTTCTCTTCAGCAGTTCTTTGTTTTCTTTTCAGTACTTCTATACTTAGCCAAAATGACAGAAGTGAATTAGACTAAGGTTTCCAAAAGTGGTTTCACCAATCCTCTTTGTCCTACAGGGTCTCTGCCTTTGCCAAAGTTAGGAGTAGAGACTTTAGCCTTGGGGTCTTTGGCCATTTCTTCAATCCTGAGTAGTTCTTCTCTCAAAGCATGAGTAGTCCAACCATTGAACTGCTTTTTGTTTGCTTTGTAAGGCTTGGTTGCCATTATCTGTTCAAGAAGAGATTCCCTTACCTCCTTTTCCAAATCTACACTGAGAGGCATGGAGGACATAGAATTGCTCAGGGTCTTAGCAAAATCTTCAATCCTTCTGAGTTTGCTAAGCTCTGCTGAATGGATGCCCTGAGCAGTCCTGTCATCCTTCCCTTTGCATTTCTCCTTAATGATGGCATCCACCTGTTCACCCTTGTATTTCAGATATTTATCAAGGTTGAGGGGAACAGGGAAGTTTGGGAGAGATGGGAAGGATCTTTCTGATGGCTGTTCAGTATTGTAGAAGGATTGTATTTCCCCCTTGAGTAGATCAAGTTCAAGGGGATACTGAACAACCAATGGTGTAATGGTTGGTGGTGGTCTATGGGATCTGAACTTGGATGTGTGTGGTGAGAATGATGTGATTGGAATAGCTGTGATGGGAGGAGTGGATTGGGCAGTTGAAATGGTGGTTGGTGATATGTGTATGTTTTCATCATGTACAACAAAGGTTGATTTTCTCTTCCTTGTGTACATGATTTTTGGTGATGGTGATTTGGTAGCAGTGGTTGGATTAACATCTGTTGGCCTTTTAGTAGGTCCAGCAGATGTTTGGGATTTAGCTGGTGATGTATGTTTGGTGGTTGTATGTTCAGGTGTGTTTGTTGGTTTGGGTATGTTTGTTGGTTTGGGTGCAGTGGTTTGGGTAGCAGTGTTTTGAGTAGTTTCAGTGTTTTGGGTGGCAGTGGTTTCAGTAGCAGTGGTTTTATCAACAGAGGTGTTCAACTTAGATGGTGGTTTTCTAACATGCTTGGCAGGTCTTTTCATCCTTTTAGAGGATCCCACATCTTCAGTTTCCCTTTGTTGTTTCTTTTTGAGTTCAATTAATGACTCTGCTTTAACTTCCAAAGTGTCAGCTCTTTTCTGTTTCTCTTGAGCAGCCTTTTCAGCTTCTATGTTTGCAGAGTCATCTACTGCTTTATTCTTCTCAGTGGTTGTTGTGGTGGTGCTGTTGTTGCTTGTTGTTGTTGTGGAACTTGTTGTTGTGGAGTTGATTTGGTAGACTCTGGTTTCTTGGTAGACTTGGCTTGGCCTTTTTGAGAAGGAGGATAACCAAAAGGATCTAGTTTTGGTAGCCTATCTCTGCCACTCTCCCCCTTTTTGGCATCATCAGCCGTGAAAGCATCATCATTTTCATCCCTGAGGATGGTGGTAGGGGCAGAGCCAGTAGTCTTCAGCAGGTGGTCCTTGATGGCTTTGATGTCAGCATGGGTATCTTTGTACCTTGCATCTACCATATTCCTGATCTCAGCCATGTAAGTTTCATGTGTCTGATCAGCCAGTTTTCTTTGAGCTATGATGATGGGGGAAACTGATTTCCATAACTCACTGGCTATATCAGCTGTGGATGGTTGACTTTTAGAAAGATCTGCAATTGAGCTCAGTATAAGCTTAACATCAGATTTGATGTCAGCAACAGAGGTTTCAATGACAGAAACTCTGTCCGTCAATTCTTGGTATTTTGACCCATCTCCTAAATTAATAGGATCATCTGAGTCCCTACCAGTGGTAGTTCTACCTGATTCAGTCCTAATAGGTGAATCAGATGCCCCTTTGTCTTGGTACTGGGGACTTCCAACTGTTTTTGGAGACACTATAGTGGCTTCAACAGTTGTTGCCTTCAAGGGAGTCTTAGCTATGTAATCACTGTCCTGATGTGAGACAGTGGTCTCTACATCAGTAGTGACTGCTCCACTTGAAAACTCACCTAGAGTTTCATTGAACTCAGGTGGTGTAACCTCCTCTTCTGTTTCTGGGATAGCAGATTGTATATTCTCAGGACCAGTCACTTGTTGGAGTATACTCTCAGTGACAGGTGGAAGAGAGGAACTGGGATCTTCCTGAGATTTGTCAATTGCTTCAAACAGAGGTTGCATTGTTTGTGGAACATGTGATGGTGAAGGTGGAGGAGTAACAAGAGAATTAGCCCTGGGAGAGGGGCTTGTGAACATTTGGTCAAGTGACTCAAATGTATCATGATGTGTGTCCCCTTGGCTTACAACATGATCCTTTTGAGAGGATTCATGAGGAATTTGGTCAGGTGGAGGTATGTCCAACTGTTGTGAGGAAGTAACAACAGTGGTTTCAGGTTGCATTTGTTGTGCAACAGAGGTTTCTTCTGGTACCTCAACATCCAGAAGCCTCATTTGTAGTTGAGTGGTGGTTTTTGTGGATGGATGTTTCTTTTTGGAAGTGGCTGGTGTGGGTTTCACAGCACTGGATGTAGTGCCATGATCACCAGGAGCAGTGGGCTCAACAACAGAGGTTTTGACAACAGTTGTTGCCTTTGTCCTCTTTGTTTGTGTTTTAGAAACTTTTGACACTTTAGACACTTTTTCTTGGGTGCTTCCACCCAGCATTCTTGTGAAAGTTTCATCAGTTAAGCTTTTCATTTGCATAGCCTCACCCTTTTTGAAAACTTTTTCTGGTAAGACTTTTTGTAAGATTACACTAAGAATTCTTGGGTAAATAAGAAAAGCATTGTTTGACCCAGACTTGACTGCTTTCACATTTGTAGATGCGTTTTGCGACTAATGATTGGATAATTAACATATGTTAGAGTGCTGATGGACAGAATGTGGAACAGACTGGGCGAATGTAGATTAATGTGGCGAAGATAGAAAGCTAGTGGGCGAAGGTAGAATGGACCTGATCAGAAGATATACATTCGTACCTTCTACTGGGCGAATGTGGAAGACTTCCACATTCGACCACAGTAAAGGGGCGAATGTGCAGAAATTATATATAGACTTTGTGTATTTGTGAATGTAAGAGAGTTATTAGTTGTGTGTGTTTTGAGGTCAGGTTCCAGGTTTGTTTGAGAGTGTCTGTAATTGATCTAGATTAACCAAAGTGTCATTGTAATCAAGTTTATGAACAAGTTAATCTATGAAAAGCTTTGAAAATGATATTGATTGTGTTTTGATTTGAGTTCTTATCAGTTTGTTCAAAGCTAGGGATTCCGCACCTGGTTTTGTAACTTGTATGATCATTTAATCCTGTTTTAGTCAAAATCTTTCGCTTACAAAGTGGTATCAGAGCTATACGGATCATACAACAACAAATTTGATAAACTCAGAGCTGATTTGGATCTATTTTTGATCAAAATACATCTGTTTTTGCATGAAAATGGTTTTTAAGTGTTTTTGATTGATTTGAAGTTGATTTTGTGGTTAAAATTCAAAATTCCAAGAATTAAAGTTGTTCCAAATCAATTCCGAATCATAACCTGATTAAGATCATTCAAATCCACAAACTTTTGAAAATCAGATATCAAAATAACCGTTTTTCAAAGTGTAACCGTTTTTCAAAACCTGTTTTGGGCGAACCTGGAACAAAGTGGTCGAATCTGAGTGGTTTTGGGCGAACCTAGGTAGTTTTTGGTCGAACCTGAAGTAATTTTGGGCGAACCTGGAAAGTTTTGTTTGAAGTTTTCACTTTCGGGTCACATTTTCCACATCAGATTGGTCGGGCGGGCGAACGTAGATTAGAAACGGTCGAACCTGAAATTTTCTGGGCGAACGTGGATTTGTGTTAGTGTGTTTTTACATTCTGGTGAGTTTTTACCTTCGAGTGATACTGTTTGGGCGAACATGCATCAGAAGGGACGAAAGTGAGTATATCTGGGCGAACCTAGGACTATAGTTTGGAAAATTTTCTAAGTGTTGAATTTTTCGAAGTTCGTGATCATGTGGAATTTTCCGACTACTCCGAGACCAGCAACGACACAACCACAACAGCAAGTGATGGACCCATGGACGGTGGCAGCACAAAAGACGAGCACACAGTCTTCGCAACCGATTAACTACATGGCGATGACGAGCTCGATGCCTCAAAGCGTAGCACCTCCAGCACCACAACCTGACTACTGGGGAGTAGCAGCAGCGGTGGTAAACACTCAAACTACAAATGCTATTTCCACACTGATTAATGATTTGTCTTCAGGTAGCGGGAATCGGCCACCGAAGCTTATGGAGATACAAGAATACAATCAGTGGCAGAACAAGTTCAAGATTCACTTGGAAGGCATGGGAGTGGAGGGAGCAGAGGCATGGAGTATGATTGCTAAAGGTTACACAGCACCGGTTTTGGAGAACACAGGTGAACCAATTCCGTTGGAAAGCTTAACTGAGGATGAGAAGAAGAAATTTGTGGTGGAAAAGAAAGCCTTTTCCCAATTGACTCAGGCAATCACAAATGATCTATTGCATCAATTTGGGACTTGTACAACGTCTAAGCAATTGTGGGATGTGCTTAAGAGGAGGCATGATGGGAATGAGAAGACTAGAAGTTTGAGGATGGATGAATTGAGAAAGGAGTTTGAGAATTTTTCTTATATTGGAAATGAAACTTTAAAAGAATTAACGCCTAGATATAGTCATTTGCTAACTGAATTGTCAAGTTATGGTATACAGATTCCTATGAAGAATTTGGTGGATAAGTTTGCAGATGCTTTACCACCTTACTGGGATCAGCATGTGGAAGTTCTCAGGGAGAAGGATGCATACCAATACTGGACTATTCAAGAGTTCATACAGAAGCTGGAAAACAAAGAAATGGAAGAGAAGAGGAAAGCTAGAAGAGCACAGATTCCTCAGAATCCTAGCTTATACTTTGGAGGCACTTCAGTTCCTGTGAGTAACTCAAATTCAGGAGGGATAGTTGCACCACATGTTGCTTGCATTTCCAATGTTATGGAATCACCAAAACCTACCATCAACTACATGGAACAAACTTCATCCTACTCACAACCATCATACACACAACCACCACCACAACAACAATACAACAATTCCTACATTCCACCATTCTCCCCAATGCAACAAGCAGCTTTCTACACTGCAAGCCAATCACAACAACCAATGAACCAAGTTACTCAATCTAATCAACAACCAGTGGTTTTGGAGACTTCTAACTTGGGCAATGTGACAGTGGAAGTTGCTCAGCAACATATTGCACTAGTCTCAGCAATGGTTTCATCTTACAACGGATTAGTTGCTAGTCAAATTGGGAATAACAACTTAACCAATGAAGACTATGCACAGATCGACAAGGAAGAGATGGAACTCATTGATATCCAATGGGCTTTTGCAAGCATCATGAGAAGAGCAACGGAGTTTATTGAAAAGACAGGTAGAACAGATTTGGGAACTTCTCCTAACACAACCTACGGGTTCAACAAGGAGAAAGTTACTTGTTTTAACTGTGGAGGAAAAGGTCACTTTAAACGAGAATGCACCCAGCCACCAAAACAAGGTAATAGAAACCCATTCAATGCAAGCTACCAGAATCGTCAACAACAAAACCAAAACCAAGTTTCTTACCAAAACAACAACAATTATCAAAACCGTCAAAATAACTCAAACAACAACCAAAACAGACAACCTAACACATCAAACCAGATCCAAAACCAATCTCCTAACAACACTAACCGAACAGTTATACCGATCACCACACCAAATGAGACACAACAGAACACGAGTCAGAATCAAGCATTGGTGACTCAACAAGATGAAAGGTTTGATTGGTCGGGATTGCAAATAGGAGTGGAGGAAATTACTACTAGTGGCAATATGGCTTGCGTTGCTTGCAAGGTTGATATTGAAGAGTCGGTGACGGTGGATGAAAAGAAAGAAACTGAGTGTGGAAGTGATGAGTCTGAGGCTGAAATGGATGTGGAGAATGAACCTGTTGAGGTTAAGGTTGAGGAAACTAATTCTAGAGTGGTGATTGATACTGTTTCTGATGTTCCTGAAGAGTGTGAATCGGTTTATTCTGATTCAGACAGTGAATCAGATACGGAAGCAAGTGTTACATCACTTGATGATGACATTGATCAGTTGCTAGCAGAAGCTGATTTTCTGATGACGAGGAAGTCGTGCATTACTGATGACACTTTCACCAAGATTGATTATTCTAAATTCTTTACTGGAAAGGAAGCTCATTTCGCATTGATGGCCATGACTGATCCGCCAAAACCTGTAAGTTCTGAGTGTAGCACTAATATTAAAAGTGATAAATATTGTGGTACATGTGATAGATTGACTGAGGAGAATAAACAACTCTGTGTTCAACGTGATAGTGCTATCATGAACAGTCAATCTACTCGCAAAGAGTTGAATGCTTTCAACAAGGTATTAGATGGCTACAAAAAGGACATTTCCGTCTTGAAAAACACTTTATCATTAAAACAATTGGCAATTAACAACTAGATCAATGAAATTGAAAATACCAAGTTGGAAATGGCAGCCATAAAATGCTTTGCTGAGAAAGTAAACAAAAAGTTGGAAAGCTATAAGCACATTGCTTACGTGGTAGACCATATCATAGATGATCAAACCACTAATTACAAGTCTGTGCCATCTCCGGTGCTTTTTGAAAATCATAATTGTCACCAAGTTACACCGGAGAGCTCGGTAAAATCAGATTCATCATCGGAAATTGAATCTAATACCTCGAGTATTGGTGATCCTCATTCCGATGTGAGACCGATTTTAGGTTTGAATGATGAGGGTGTTTATGCTGAAAGTGTGGATTCAGACTCAGAGAGTGATGATACTGGTAATGTTCAAACTGTTAATGCATGTGAAATTCCAAAAGAAAATCACATCATTACTACTGAACCAGTTTCACCATCTCAACATGTGCATCCGATGGCAAATGCTCATCGTGAGAAAAAGTCTGAAAAGAATGTGATTAAAAAGGACCTTGAGAATAAAGATGTTAAGAATGAACCATGTGATAAACCTGTCAAGGTGTTCTATCGGATGGAAGGATCCGATAAAATCATCTCTGATGAGGAATTTCCAATCAAAAATGTTAACTATGCTAAAATAGAAAAGATTTGGCAAGAAAGCACCATTTGGTTCCCAAAACATGAGAGAACAAATGAGATTCCACCAGCAATTCTAAAGAAATTGTATTTGGATGTTCCTCAAGAACCAAAGGTCCATGTCACAGAGTTCATTCGACCCAATAACAGAGCAAATGGTTTTCATGAGCCTACTTACTCAAAAGGGCCACTCCCTGAGAGTTTGAGGAATCAACAGTACAATGATCAATATCCTGTTAGATCATTTGCTCAACCAAATGCTCAATATGTTTTTGAAGAGTACCGTGCATGCTTTAAATGTGGGGAACGAGGGCATTTACTTGCTCAGTGTCCATATGTAAGGCATAAAAGGCACGAGGTTGAAGTGAGAAACTCCATGAGAAAACCGATTGATCATTATGTTCCACCACACAGACGAGTTGTTCCTCAACAACAACAGTTTTATAATCAAAATAATTTTCATCAAATGAGGAACAATCGTCCAATTCAATATGATCAAAGAAATCGGATTGCTATGGAACAATCATGGAGGAAGCCTGTGGTGAACGCAACAATTGACAGGCAAAAGGTTCCACTAAAACCGATTGTCAAATCAAATGTTGGACCTAAGTCTGTTAAATCAGATAAGGTAACCAAGAAAGTTACGTTTGTTAACAATGTTCAGAAACCGACTGAGAACCCAAAATCTCAGATTCGCATCCTTAAAAGGTCTGAACAATCTTGGTCACCCAATGGTACTCCAGGAGCTTCTACTTCTAAGGTCAATGAGAAAAAGGAAACTGTTTTGAACAATCAGAAAAAGATTGATCCAAAACAAAAAGTTGTTGAAAATGTTAATGAGAATGTTTCTTTGAATGCTGATGTTCAAAGACCCAAGACTTAGGCTTGGGTCCCCCGAAAGAACTAAATGATTTACTTTTTGTGTGCAGGGAGCTTCAGCTGGCCCTATTAGCAGTCTTTGGATTGTTGATAGTGGAGCTTCAGGCCACATGACAGGGGATCTAGCATTGTTGTTCGACGTGAAAAACATCAATGGAGGGTATGTCGCATTCGCTGGAAATAAAGGTGGATATATCACAATGGAGGGGAGTGTGAGTAATGGGATAGTGAGCTTTGAGCGGATATCTTATGTGAAGCAGATTGATTATAATCTGTTGAGTGTCAGTCAAATATGTGATAAACAATTTTATGTGCATTTTGATGACAAATCCTGCTATATTCTCAAACCGGGCTTCAAAATTCCTAAGGAGTGGATAATGTTGATGGCACCTCGCGTCAAAAATCTCTATATTCTTGATATGTCCAAGGCGATGACATCACAGGGGCAAATAACATGTTTTCTATCCAAAGCGACTGAGAAAGAATCGATAATGTGGCACCGAAGAATGGGGCACATTCATCTGAGAAAAATGAACCAACTTGTGAAAAATGGGCTTGTCGATGGAGTAAACGTGAAACATTTCCATCTGAATGACAAGTGTGTAAGCTGTAAGAAGGGGAAGCAACACAAACAGTCCCACAAAGTGAAGAAAGTCAACTCTGTAGAGATGCCACTTGAGCGATTGCACATGGATCTATTCGGACCAGTCAAGCGCAAAAGTCATCTTGGAGAGCTTTATTGTTTAGTTGTCACTGATGACTACTCAAGATTTTCATGGGTGATGTGTTTGCAAAACAAAAGTGACACCTTTAACAACCTGAAAGTTCTGTTCACTCGATTGGAGAATCTCTACAATGTGAAGATAAAGAGAATCCGGAGTGACAATGGAACGGAGTTCAAAAATGCCAAGATGGATGAACTTTGTGAAAGCAAAGGGATACATCATGAATATTCGGCTCCGTACACTCCACAACAGAACGGTGTTGCTGAACGAAAGAATAGGACTCTAATTGAAGCGGCTAGAACAATGCTTGCTGATTCAAATCTTCCGGTAATGTTCTGGAACGAGGCAATCTATGCAGCAAATTATACACTAAATCGGGTTCTAACAATGAAGAAGTTTGGAAAAACATCTTATGAACTGTTACACCGACGAAAGCCAAACTTAGAGTATCTAGAACCTTTTGGGGCGCCATGCACGATGTTGAATCCAGGTGAGAAGTTTAGTCCTAAAGCTGAGGAGGGATACTTTGTTGGATATGCAACCCCGCTCAAACGGGTATTTAACAAGAGAACTCGTCAAGTGGAGGATTGGGCTAACGTGGAAGTTCAACGATATACTCAAAATTTGCAAGGCACGGGTCCTGATTGGATGTTTGATTACAAAGATTTCTTTGAATCATTCAATCTAGATAGCTTGGTTGAAGAAGCTGTTATCAGATTACTTTACGAGTGTGAAAACGCGACGACTTCATCGTTGATGCGTCCAATCACCGTGAACCCCCTACCAGCTTCTAATGATACCAATGTTCCTATACAAGAGGAAGATGTGTTTCAAGAGGCTTCAACTTCATTAGACTCTTCAGAATCTGAAGTTGAACAATTTGAAGAAGTCATTCTTGAACATGCAGAAGAACCAGAGGCAATGCCAGTGAACCCAACTCCAACTCCAGATGTTACTTCATCATCAAACACGAGTCATGATCTGGATGCTGTAGAAAACTTGACTGCTCAGACGGGAGTTATTGTACCTGATTATCCGGAATCTCGGATTCATCGTATTCACCCACTGGAGCAAGTTATCGGTAATCCTGGAAGTGGTTTTATGACCAGAGGGCAGCTGAGAAGCGTTAACTCGCCAGAGAGTTTTGTTGCTTTAGCATTAGATGCCAAAATTCAAAAATCTGGTAGTCAAAATGATTGGTCATTTGCGTGTTATGTGTCGCAGGTAGAGCCAAGGACATACAAGGACGCTTTGAATGAAGATGCCTGGGTTGAAGCTATGCAGGAGGAGTTATTACAATTCCAGAAATTGGGAGTTTGGACGCTCACGGATTTGCCGCCGGGAAGGAAGAAAATAGGCACTAAATGGGTGTTTAAGTGCAAGAAGGATGATCGTGGGGTTATTGTTCGTAACAAAGCCAGATTGGTCGTGCAGGGTTTCCATCAAATCGAAGGGATTGATTATAACGAAATCTATGCACCGGTAGCACGGATTGAAGCTATTCGGATGTTCCTTGCGTTTGCTTCATACAAGAAATTCAAAGTTTATCAAATGGACGTTAAGAGCGCATTTCTGTACGGGAAAGTCAAGGAAGAGGTTTATGTCGGGCAGCCACCAGGCTTTGAGGACCCAATCCACCGGGATAAGGTCTACGTGCTGAACAAAGCTCTATATGGTTTGCACTAGGCTCCAAGACAGTGGTACGAGGAGCTAAGTACATACCTCATCTCCAAAGGATTTAAGCGCGGCCTCGTCGATTGCACTCTCTTCACGAAGAAGACGGGAGATGACTTGCTTCTAGTGCAGATTTACGTTGATGATATAATATTTGGTTCAACTAACGAGCTTTTATGCAGGGAATTCGAAACTGTCATGCAAGAAAAGTTCGAAATGAGTGCAATGGGGGAGATGCAGTTTTTCCTAGGCTTGCAGGTGGACCAAAGACCCGACGGGATCTTCATTCACCAGACGAAATACGTATCCGACATCTTGAGCCGGTTCCAGATGGAGGACTCTAAGCCGATGGATACCCCGATTCAACCCAATCACGGGATTGGAGTGGACGCTAAGGGGGAGCTGACGGACCCATTTACATACAGAGCAATCATCGGATCTCTGATGTATCTGACGGCGTCTCGACCAGATATTATGTATGCAACGTGTCTCTATGCTCGCTATCAATCGAAGCCGAAACAAAGTCATCTGACGGCGGTCAAGCGTATCCTTAAATATCTGAAGGGTTGTCCCTCAAAAGGCCTTTGGTACCCTAATGATGATGATTTTGATTTTATTGCTTTTAGTGATGCAGATTGGGGCGGCTGTGACAAAGATAGCAAATCTACTACAGCTGGTTGCCAGTTTTTAGGGAGCAGGTTAATTACCTGGCAATGCAAGAAACAGACTTCCGTGGCGCTGTCTACCTGTGAAGCTGAGTACATTGCAGCCTCGAGTTGCTGTTCGCAAGTACTCTGGATCCAACAGCAGATGGTGGATTACGGTTTGCAGTTTCTTAAAACCCCTATACACTGTGACAACGAAGCCGCAATTGCATTAACTAAAAATACTGAAAATCATTCTAAGGCGAAACATATCCGGATCAAATATCATTTTATCCGTGATTGTTACGCTAAGGAATTGATAGATATGGTCAAAATCCATACTGACTACCAACGTGCAGATTTGTTTACAAAAGCTTTTGACAGATCCCGCTTTGAATATCTTTTAAAAGTAAACAATATAAAAGAAAAACAGGACTAATCGGCACCTCGGTTTATCGCTTTTTAGTTTTTTAGTTTTTAATATTTTGCTATTTGGGAATTTCTCTTTGCTAATTGGGAATTTCTCTTTTCTATCGTAATCCTCAAAGAAGTTGATGCTTTCGAGGGGATTGTTTGATCCTCAAAGAAGTTGATGCTTTCAAGTGGATTGTTTCTTTCAAATTTTTGTTTTTTTTTTTTTTTTTGATTTTCAGAAAAATTAAAAACCCAAATATATGTTCTTTATTTTAGGGGGAGTCTTTTTATCAAAAAAACCAAAAACATTGAAAAATTCAAAAAGACCTAAACATTAGAAAATCCAAAATGATTTCCTGGATAAAAAGAGGAAATGATAGTACATCAGTGGGGATCTGACACAGGCTAAAGAATTGTATAGTATAATGAGGCGTATGTTGACTACGTGTGATATGCTGATAGGCTTCGTAGACTAAATATTGCGTGCATTAGTGATACAAACATAACAAACTACGCGTTCGTGGCTGAACACCTCATGGGCATATGGTCTTAGTACCGTAATTTCGTTTGATAGGATTGCCAAAATCTGAGGTTTCGGGTCGTTATGTTATGGTTATCCGGGATATTCTGATTAAACTTTTGTCGTATTGATTTACGGACCTAGTTTCATCAGAATATTTGCAAAAAGAGCTTAATTGCCAAAACCGAAAGTTACCGAATTGAGGAACTTTATGTTTTATTGATCAAAGATCATTATTACATCGTATTGACTTTCTGATGCAAATCAGTGGTTAATATCAGCCTCAACCTAGTGTATATGCACATGTTACTCTGCTGCATTCGTTTGCTGACCTGTACACCTCTGTGCTATATACTTTGTAAATTTTACGGATAACTCTGGCATAATCACGCGTTACGACGAAGCTTTGTGCAATTACTTGATACGGGAGTATGTCATGTGTGTGGGCACCACAATGTGTTAGTCTAATACATCTAACTCGTATCATTTTAAAGCATTGCGTAATTGTCTGCATGTGAGCTTACGTGGACCACAATATCAGCAATTGCCGTGTCACATATTGTTTCTAATGATAATATTAAACAAATAGATCAACGCTGTGATCAGATTTCTCAGAAAACTGATATGATCCTCTTACCGGATATCACAAAATGTTTACTGCTTTCATTTACTTTGATGCAATTTACTTTGTTGCATTTTACTTTTATTGTCAAAAAGATACAAAATCCAAAAAGATTTTAGGTGTGTTTTGATAAAATTTCAGAAAAACCAAAAATTTTTTGCATTTCTGCTTTATTTTTGATAACCGACGGTGCTTGATGGTCAATTTCTGAGATTTGATAACACCATCTGGGCTTTGTATCATTCAAAAAGTGAAAATTTGAGTTTTGGAAGTTTAACAGATTGAAAAATGTTGAACGGGATTCGAATTCGTGATTTGGCAAAATTTTCAGATTTTTCCATTTCACATTCGCCCCTTAATTGGGCCGAATGTGGAAAAATCATTACCTTCGGCTGTTTAAACTTGGACGAATGTGGTCATTTTAAAACAAAAATTCACCTTCGGGTGACAGTTTCACCTTCGGGTCATTTATTTGGGACGAAGGTGGAATAGCCCCACTTTCGACCACTAAAACGGGCGAAGGTGGCTTGTCTATATATACCAGTTACAGGTTCGAACCCTCATTACAATTTTTCAAAATTTTTCTTTCGATCTGGACACCTTGTTGCTTTGATTTTTCTTGCTTGTGCATTTGATTCCTGGTTATTTACTGATCATTTCTATACTAAAAACACAGGTAATGGAGCACAGACGAGATCAGAAAAGTCGTTTTTATGATCGAACCTAGGGTTTTAGATTTTAGGGTTCTAGGATGTTTGATAATGGATGTTTTTGATTGCTTTTCATTTCACATCAGTTTTAGGGGGAGAATAATCAATGAATTAGGATTATAACATCTTTTAGTTGGTTAATTGTTCGATTGAAGCTGTTATAAGCTAATTCCTTATTAAAACTGATGTAAACTGAATAATAAGAACAATTGGTCATACACGAGTGTTAATCGGCCTATTTAGGACACATTGTAATCAAAATTATAGGTTAAAAACAAGATTGACAAATTTTTGAAATGTTAGGGTTTAAGGTTTTACCTTCGGGTCTATCAAACGGGCGAAGGTGGAATCTTTTGGACGAATGTATCTTAAAACGGACGAATGTGATTTATATTCAAACTTATTCACATTCGACCAAAATGTTCCACATTCGAGCCAGAAAAACTCACATTCGTCCAGATCAAAACGGGCGAATGTGGAACTTTAAAACCTTAAAATTTTGAATTTTTGTCGTTTTTGTATTTTGAGGAATGTTTTCGATTTTGATGTGCAGATGGCTGACCAAACTGAGAACATTGAGACTCCAGTGGAGAATATCGTTTCAGATCCAGTTCCAGAGAACGTTCAGGAAGGTGAATCGTCAAGTACAAGCAGTTGGTTGTTTGAGAAAACACATAATTGTTGTGCTTATCTGGGAGATGTGGAAAAGAACTTTGAGTTTGCTGATATCATCAAGTTCTTGAAAAGAAGCAGAGTTGTGTATGCGTTAGCTACTCCGACTATTATCTACAAGGATATAGTTGAAGATTTCTACAATAACGCGAAGTATGACTTCTGGGACAATCAGACCATCATAAAGAGCAAAATACAAGACATGGAGATGTTTATTACAGAGTCTGATATTAGAGAAGCACTCCAGATAAAGTTTGAAGTGAGTGAAGATCCAAGAGAATTATCCTGGACTGAACAGAAAGCATGTTTTCTCAGAATGAAGTATAAAGGAGCGATTACTGATGGTTCCATGCATAAGGGAAAGCTGAGCGTGCAATTCAAATATTTTGCACATGTCATTATCCACGTGTTTGGATGTGTGAGCGGTGGATATGATGTGATGAGGAGAAGTCTAAGCTCGTTGATGGTTGCGTTGACTCTTAACAAATCATTCAATGTGTCTGGAATGATACTGGATCATATGCTGGAAATGTTAAGGGGTTTGAAGAAGAAGCAATTCATGCTATACCCGAGGTTTCTCATGATGATTTTTGACCACAAGTATCCAGAATTGAAGAAGGATCCAACTATGATCCTAGGTCAAGATCACATGAACATTCGTACATTGGTGAGAATGAAAGGATATAAGGGTGTGCCAGACAATAAAAAGCCACCTCACAGGAGACTCTTTGGAGCTTTGGCTAGTCAGGATTACACTGATCCTGGCAAGAACAAAGCAAGACATGACAACAGTGATTCTGATAATGATGATCCCTTGGTGTATGTTGATGCAAGCACTAAGAGGAAGAGACAGGTAGTTAATCCCGGAGCCAAAGGGAAGGGTAAGGGAAAGACTGATCAAGGGAGCTCTAAGCAACAGGTGGTGAGAAAGAAAACAACTGCCAAGAAAGGTACTAGTTTGGTGGATGAAGAATCAGTGGATTCAGAAGAAACTGAGGTAGAAGAACAATGGGATTCTGATGCTGAGAATGTTAGGACCACCAAACGTAAGGCCACTATGGTTGGTGAGTCTGAATCTTTAAACAAATCAATTGAGGAAGCTGAGAAAAGAAAGAAGTCGTTGAATGTTGAAGATGTAGGATTAGGCATTGACATGGATGAGTTGAATACTGGAGAGACTGTGGTAGTAAACTTGCCCAAGTCTAAGCACAAGACCATGTCTAAGAAGACAAGTACTAAGCAGTTGAGAGAGAAAGAATTAGCACAACTGTTGAAGGGAAAAAGAGTACCCGATGCTGGTACGTCATCAAAGCTGTCTTCACCGGTCACTAAAAAGCAAAAGAAATCTAAAGAGGCAGAGACAATATCCGCTGATCAATTAAATGTTGCACTGGATAATGTACTTGACATGTTCAGAAAGCCTCAGAAAGAAAAGGAAGTTAAAGTTGAGCCATCTAGATCCAAATCTAAGAAGGTCACTGTGGATGATGATGTAATGAAGCAGGTGAACAAGAAAATGGATAATATGATGAAGATGATAGTGGCTCAACAAGCTGAAATAGCCAAGTTCAAGCAGAATGAAGAAAAGATGCTTCAGATAGTGGTAGCTTCTAAGTCAAATCAAGATGAGATTAACGAGAAGGTTAAGAAGCTTGAAGCAAAGAATAAAAAGCTTGAGGGTAAATGTTCAAGAAACAAGAACAGGATAAAGTTGATCAAAGAAGACAACAAAGAACTAAGAGCTGAGAACAAACGCCTTAGTGATTTGATTGATGATTTGTATAATGTTGCACCCAAGTTGAAAGAGGGAGAAGAAGATAAAGAAGAAGAAGAAGAGAAAATTGATTTTGAACCGTCTGAATCGGACGAAGAAAAAGATGATGATGAGGATGATGAAGAGTCAGAGAAAAGTGATGATGAGGATGATAAGAATGATGATGATGATGATGCAGAAGGGTCTGGGAGTCAGAAAGAGGATGATAGTGGTAGTGATGATGATAATGATGGAGGAGATGATACGTCAAAGTTTACATATGAAAAAAGAACATCTAAAAAGAAAAATGTTGGAGAATCAAGTTCGAAGGAAAAGAAAGGTGAGAACGTTGATTCAGATGAGAGTATCTTCTGGAATGAAAAGGTGAGATCTTTATCAGATGACGCTAAACAAGTATATATAGATATGTTGGAAAGAAGAGAATGGACTATTGAGTTCACAGGATGTTTTGCTGAGATATTCCAAACAGATGACATGAGATATGAATTGGAATACAACGATCCTGATCTTGAAGAAGGTGAAGTACCTGCTTCTGTGGCAAAGGAAATTCTGGATGGACTTGCACAGAGAGTAGGGAAAACATTTGAGGAGTTTATTGTAGATGAGTCGATTCCAGATATTTCTGAAAAGGATATTGGAAGTCACTCAGATGACAAGAATACTCCTGAGCTTGATGAAGTGGAAGTTGAAGACATATCGCATGAAGAATTTCCACAGTACTTCAGACAAACTGATGAAGATGAGATATTTCCTGACTTTACTGAGACACCAAACATTTCGGCAAAGAATAAGGCAAAGCAAAGAAGTGCAGAGTTTGTAGAGAAGGTGTTTGGTGCTGATAAGCAAGAGTCTTCAAATCAATCTGATGAATTGAAGAGTTATTTGAAGAAATTAAGAGAAATGGATGAAAACCGACCGAAGCCTGAAGCTCAAGGAAATTTCTATAGATTTCACAATGCCAAGTTCAAAGGCAGAGCTCTCGGGTGGACATATTTGGGCAGGCTGAAGTGTATAGCTGCTAAATGGGAAATAGGGATCTTGTACTTTAACAGATTCATTGATTTGCTAACTCTACCGTACTGGGCGGTCAGAGATTTATGTAGATTCCCTATGTCAGGTGCTTCAGTGAACGGTACACATGTCGGTTGGTGTGCTGATAAGCTGGTTTGGGAAAGTAGAACGAGATGGAATAGATTCAAGCCACAATATCCCCGAAGGAAAGTTCATAGGGATATTGATCCTCAAACCAAGCTGAAGCGGGTTACTTTGATATACAAGGCACCTGAAGGGATGAGGAAAATACCTTTGATGCCCATGCCACAACATTTCAGTGCTGACTTTATTTTCTGGTATTATGATTGGAGGAAGGCTGAAGCAGTGATCGTGTTGAGAGACAGGAAGGATAAATACAAGCATGTTCATGTATTTGATCCGATGTGGTTGGTTAATTGTACTTTTGAAGACATCATCATGCTTTTCTATAATCCGATTTATTTTGAGCCGAAAGACGCTGATCAAGCAAAGAAGTATACTCAAGTGGTTGGAGTTTGCTTTGCATATGATATTAATGCGGGGAGTAATTTGGAGAACAAACTTCGCAAGACGGTGAAGATGGCAAATGTGTCGAAACCAGTGAAGAGAAAGTTAAAGCCTGTAATGACCAAAGAGCAGAAGAAACAGCTCAGAATTAAGTTGTTGAACAAAGCAATGGACGAAAACAGAAGACAATCCAATCAATAGTCGAGGGGGAGTTTGTAGATGCGTTTTGCGACTAATGATTGGATAATTAACATATGTTAGAGTGCTGATGGACAGAATGTGGAACAGACTGGGCGAATGTAGATTAATGTGGGCGAAGATAGAAAGCTAGTGGGCGAAGGTAGAATGGACCTGATCAGAAGATATACATTCGTACCTTCTACTGGGTGAATGTGGAAGACTTCCACATTCGACCACAGTAAAGGGGCGAATGTGCAGACATTATATATAGACTTTGTGTATTTGTGAATGTAAGAGAGTTATTAGTTGTGTGTGTTTTGAGGTCAGGTTCCAGGTTTGTTTGAGAGTGTCTGTAATTGATCTAGATTAACCAAAGTGTCATTGTAATCAAGTTTATGAACAAGTTAATCTATGAAAAGCTTTGAAAATGATATTGATTGTGTTTTGATTTGAGTTCTTATCAGTTTGTTCAAAGCTAGGGTTTCCGCACCTGGTTTTGTAACTTGTATGATCATTTAATCCTATTTTAGTCAAAATCTTTCGCTTACAACATTTGATACCAAGTCCATGAACAATCCCTGGGAAAGATTGAAGTTAGAGTTTGACAACATGGCATAACCCAGATATTGCATCCTCAATGGAATTTCATTAAAGGATGTGGACTTAGCAGAGACACAAAGAAGAAGAGTATGGAAGAAAAATTTCATGACTGGAGGGAAAAACTTTTTAAAAAGAGTTGACCCAGTCATCTGACCATCATACCCTCTTTCTTGGAACTCAGTGTGAAGCTCTGTTTTAGTAAAGGAATCCTTACCTGCCAGGTCATTCAGTGTGAAGGTTGTGGATATGGTTTCAGGGGTAATGACGATACTGGTTTCTCCAATTTTGGAAATAATGGAAGTAGGCTTTTTGTCTTGTAGTAGAAACTCAGCATTCAACCAAAATTCTTGGAGTGTATCAAGATAAATGGGGGCGTTAGCGGTTAGGATGGGTAAGTATTTGGAGTTAAGGAAAATGTCGATGGTGGAATGAAATGGAGTGTTGTCATCTGTTTTAATCAGATAGGGGAGACAATTGTGTGTAGCTTTGGCTTGAAGATCCATTGTAGTGGATTTCGAAAGTGAAGATGATAGAAGATTGATGGAGGGTTTGAGAATGAAGAAGGCGGTTATCAGTATTTTGAATACAATGAGACAGTGTAACGTCTGTTGTGATAAAACAGGGTTTTTATAGGCTCAATGAAACCGCTGATGTGTCCAAACCTCTGCTTATATGAGCAGACGTGGCAATCATCTGATGGATGAAACATCTGGTGGATAACAGTTGTTTTTGGCAAACAACTGATACAAACAGCTGATGGATCCAACTGTTTCTTTTTCAGATATAATATATATATATATATATATAAGCGGACAGTTGTTTTATCTGAACAGATGTTCTGAAACAGATTTTTCAACTAACAGTTGTTTTATCTGATCAGATGTTTTGAAACAGACTTTTCAACCAACAGTGGATATGAATGACACAGTGGTTGTTTATCTGATCAGATGTTATAAACAGATTTTTCAACCAAACAGCTATTTAAAAATTTGATTTGCAGAAACATTTTATTAAGATTTATTGAAACTTTATTTGTTTAGTCCATGTTTAACATACCAATTCTGGAAATCAGATTTGTAAAGGTAGATGTGTCTAAAGCTTTTGTTAACACATCTGCCAACTGATCCTCTGTTGGAACATGGTGTAAAGAAATCAAACCTTTTTCATAGCTGTCTCTGACAAAATGATGTCTTATGTCAATGTGTTTGGTAGTGGAATGAGAGACTGGATTCTTAATGATATTTTCAGCAGCTTGACTGTCCAACATGAGTGGAGTCCTAAGTGCAGTTATCCCAAAATCCAGTAGTTGATTTTGAAGCCACATGAGTTGGGCTGTACAGCTTGCTGCAGCAATGTATTCAGCTTCAGCTGTTGAAGTTGAAACAGCTGCCTGCTTTTTGCTTTGCCATGAAACTAAGGCATTCCCTAGAAATTGGCACCCTCCTGAAGTGGATTTTCTTGTGGTGTGACAGCCAGCAAAGTCACTATCTGAATAACCTGAAAGCTCAATGTTTCCATTAGCAGGATACCAGATACCAAGTGTGGGAGCACCTTTAAGGTACCTGAATATCCTTTTTACAGCAATAAGGTTTGACTTTCTGGGTGAAGCCTGGGATCTGGCACAGACACAGGTAGCAAACATAATGTCTGGCCTAGATGCAGTTAGGTACAATAAAGACCCAATCATACATCTATAATGTGTTTGATCAACCAGTTCATCCTTGTCATCAATAGTGAGCAGCTTGACTGTACTCATGGGTGTGCTACATGGCTTACAATCATTCATCTCAAATCTGGTTAATAAGTTCTTTACATATTTGTTTTGGTGAATGAATGTGCCATTTTGCAGTTGTTTCACTTGAAGACCAAGGAAACACTGAAGCTCACCCATGGCACTCATCTCAAACTCTGCTGTCATGAGTTTTCTGAACTCTTCACACATTAGGTTACATGTGGATCCAAAAATGATGTCATCCACATATATTTGAACAATCATTAAGTGTTTCCCTTTCCATTTAAGAAATAAAGTTTTGTCAATTTTACCTCTTGTGAAGCCAATGGATAAGAGAAATGTGGAGAGAGTTTCATACCAGGCCCTTGGTGCTTGTTTAAGTCCATACAAAGCTTTGTTGAGCTTGTAGACATAGTCAGGATGGAATGTGTCTTCAAAACCAGGTGGCTGACATACATAGACCTCCTCCTGAATTTTGCCATAAAGGAAGGCACATTTGATGTCCATCTGATACACCTTTATGTTGTGGTTGACAGCAAAGGCTAAAAAGAGTCTGATGGCTTCTAGTCTTGCTACAGGAGCAAAAGTCTCATCATAATCTATTCCTTCTTCTTGTCTGAAGCCTTGAACCACAAGCCTGGCTTTATTTTTGACAACAATACCCCTTTCATCAGTCTTGTTTTTGAAGACCCACTTTGTTCCTATAGGACAAACATCCTTAGGAAGTGGTACAAGCTCCCATACTTGTTGTCTTTTGAATTGAAGGAGTTCTTCCTGCATGGCCTCTACCCAACTGTTGTCTTTCAGTGCCTCTTGGTACTTGACAGGTTGTGTGAGGGATAAGAAACCTGCAAAAAGACAGATATTTGAGGATTGGCTTCTTGTGAGCACACCCTCTCTGATGTTGCCAATGATCTGGTCTGGTGGATGAGCTCTTAAGTAAATAAGATCTCCTTGATATGGAACAATGGCATTTTGAGGTGATGGACAGAGGTTTGGTGACTATGTTGGTGTAACATCTGTTGGTACTTCTGTAGTGCCATCAGATGTTTGGAATGGTAATGGAGGAATGGGTCCAAGTGGTGTGAAACTTGACTGACTTTTGTCAACAGATGATTGACTTTTGTCAACAGATGATAGGTCAGTGGTTGTGAGGGGTGAGGCAGTGGTTTGAGGATAAGACTGGCCAACAGGGGTTGACACAGCTGTGGCAGAGTTTTGACAATTGTCTTGAACAGCTGTTTCCTCTGAGGCAGAATAGACTTTATAGTGACTGGGGATCACAACATCTGTTCTGTAATCTTGCTGTGGAGACTGTGGAATACCTGCATTGTTAGCTTTAACAGTGATATCTTCAAATTTGAATTTATCTAAATCAAATAGTTCAGCAGGGTTTGCAGGGATTTTTAGAGATGAAAGTTCATTGAACTTTACATTCAGAGTTTCTTCTATTGTCTTAGTCCTTGTGTTAAACACTTTGTAGGCCTTAGCAGTAGAAGAATATCCCAGAAAATAACTACAGTCTACTTTGGCTGCAAATTTTGAAATGGAATCTTTGAGATTTAAAATGAAACATGGGCAGCCAAAGATTTTGAAAAATGAGATTAATGGTTTGATTTTGAACAAAATTTCATAAGCAGTTTTTTGATGTCTGGGGTTGATCAAAACTCTGTTTTGAACATAGCAAGCAGTGTTTACAGCTTCTGCCCAAAAGGACAGTGGCAAACCAGAATCTGCTAGCATGGTTCTTGCAGCTTCTATAAGAGTTCTATTTTTCCTCTCAACCACCCCATTTTGTTCTGGTGTTCTTGGGATGCTGAACTGCCTCACAATCCCTTTTGACACACAGAAGTCATCCAACTCCTTATTTTTAAACTCTGTTCCATTGTCACTCCTGAAGACTTTTACTGGCAAGTCATATTGCTTTTCAACTTTGGTGACAAAGTCCTTCAATATACCTGCAGTCTCATCCTTAGAATGTAAAAAGTAAGTCCATGTAAACCTAGAAAAATCATCAACTATGACAAGACAAAATCTTTTTCTTCTTAGACTCATGATTTTAACAGGTGACGTGCTTGTCGTGGTACACGTTAAATTTCCCAATTACAACTAAAGATAGTGGTAAGAAGGGTATCGAACACAGGGAGTTTGTGGAAAATGTGAGAATTAAGGTTTTGTAATTAAACTACTATTTAACAACTAAGAAAAATAAAGATCAAAGATTGTTTGTTGGTTTTGATTTAGATTTAAGAAAAGTAAACTAAATTGCTGAATTGAAATAAGATTGTGTTTATCAAATTGAGAAAGCAATGACCATCCCTGGATCCATCTCCCTTGAATCTTTATGCCAAAAGTCTCACTAGAAAGAGTTACATAGACATAACTCGTATTTTAACAAGTGTTGTGATAAAAGGGAACAAAGTACTCGGATTATATTAATGCGAGGTTGTTTCCCGATGACCAATTACTCAATTATCCAACCCAAATCCTTCCCGCAATATCCCGATTGTTAGCAACACCAAGAACGTGCAATCAAGAAGAGAAATTGATAAATTAAATAACCACTACAACCAAATGTTCAAATACCATAACAATTCAACAAAACATACCAAATTGTTATTCTAGAAATCATAAGACAAAAGCATAAATAGTTCAAAGAAAACTTCACCAAGGATGACCATTAAAGGTTTAGCCAAGCATCACCAAATGGGTCATCATAATCTTCAATCTATTGTTCATATGAATCAAAGATAATAACCTAATGATTAGCCATGTTCTTCAATGATAAGTTGCAGCCAAAAACTCTCCCAAGATGATGGAAAAACGTTTAGAGTGGAAGGGTTTATATTAATCTCCATCAAAGTGCTTTTAATTGCATAAGTTACAAAAACCTCTCAGGTCCACCGTACCCCTACTCCAGGGCCGTAGGGGAACGGTCAATAAAATGGCTCAGCACTTCAGGTCCACCGTACCCCTACTCCAGGGCCGTAGGGGTACGGTGAGTACAAAATCCTAACGGTCCTCAGGAGCGGGTATACGGCTTATTAGAATGGCCACAGGCCACCGTAGGGGAACGGTCCTGCCGTAGGCCTACGGTGGACCTGTTGAAAATTTGATTTTTCTTCTTCTTTCGTTCCACTTCGTTCCAATGCTTCCGATCCGTTCCGAAAGCCCGTTTTTCGCCGTTTTTAGCTCCTTTATCATCTGCAACCATAATGACCGTAGTTACCCAATTCCAAGCAATAACATGGATAAATGTGGATTAAATAAACATTTTAACATTATTAAAGGGTGTTCGTTGAACCACCCGTCACATCCCCACACTTACCCATTGCTTGTCCCAAGCAATCTACCAAAATCACTTTTTCGCAAAACAACCATTTTTAAATCAAGCATTAACGTGCAATCCATATACTAACCCGACCTTAACACCCGAATCAACACACCCCTCACAATTTCTCTCCTCTCGGTGACAACTGAAAACTAGCAATTAGGAGCTAGGCACACAAAAGGCAAATAAATGAGTACGCAACCATAAGCTTGTACCTGAATCAACCCTCTTCTTACACGCTAAACATAAGTGCAAATCAAAGGGGCTTGTTGGGTTGTAATTTGGCTAAGTGTAAAGGTAGGAAATGGGGTATATTTTTTAGTAGCGCGTAACTTTACCCGGTCTTTTATTACACAACGACACACACACACGCACATCTAACACACGCAAACGCAAATACTAACACAACTATAATAGCTATCACACATAAACTTCCCTTTTTTTTTTCTCTTCTTTTCTTTTCTTTTTCTCTTTTTTCTCTTTTCTCTTTTGCTCTTTTTTTTTTTTTCTTTTTTTTTTTTTTCTTTTCATCATTTTTCTCAATTTCTTCTTTTTTTTTTTTTTCAATACATCAAGCAATACTAATACATACACGTACGAACACACTCAACTAAAACTTCAACTTATAATACTAACATAACACACTAACACTTTATTTAGACACACAAGACCGGGTCAAGTTTGGTATTTATTTAGGGAACTAGCTAAAGGGTTAACAATCGATAGGCTTTTAGGCTCAAAATTGGGCAACTAAATGTCCAAACCCCCGCCCCTCTCGCTACCAAGCTCATATATATAATGCATGAGGTCCAACCCCCCAATTCCCACACTCTCACTCAAACTAACAAGGCTACCTAGCTTCCTAGTGCCCTTATCATCTCTACACTTATGCTCACACAAAGATTCAAGTCGCATTCAAGCACAAGTTCTAGTGCACCCCCACCCATTGCCACTCTCACAAAGAAAGATATATCTATATATATTGATTCTATAACTGTGGCTCAAATCTCACCAAGAATAAAAATGGGTTAAGGGTTGCCGGTGTGCCTCTCGAGGTTAGTTCAAGGTGTTCCAATTCTCACAACGCTACGCTTGATTTTTTCAAAAAATTTTTACATTCTTCAAAATTTTCCCCCATCCCCACACTTGGGGTACATTGTCCCCAATGTGCGGTTTTTGGAAGGAAACGCTCCAATACTCAAACCACAAACTTCTTTTTGGATTTTTTCATTTTATATTTTTTTAGATTTTTTTTTTTTTTTTTTTTTTAGATTTTAAATTTTTAAACACACACACACTACTACCACAACCCGAACTAATCATCATCAATCATAACACCACCCAACCACCCATTTCCCGAAACATAAAGAAATCAAACAAAGCAAAATATACACTATGTACAAAGGAAAAAAAAACACGACCTGGTCAATAGTAGCGGGGTTGAGGTGGCCCGAACACAGAGGTCATCAAATCATTCCACTCTCCAAACCCAAATGCGCCACTGCTGCTTCCACCTTGTTCCGATGCTTGTGGCTGTTGTTGTTGCGGGTCAACCCATTGGGAATGATGAAGTGGTGGTGTCGGATATGACACGCTCCCATCGTACGGTGGCAAAGACCCGTAATCCACCGGTTGTGGATTTGCAACTACGGGTCTTCCCGCATGCCAGTCGTCATTCATCCTCCTGTTTTGGTCATCAACATACCTATGATTAATTTCCACCTCTTGGGAATAGGCGTGTGCCCTATTCCACATTTCTTGCCGCTCAAACCCTTGCCTCATAGATCTCTCCACAGATGCGCTCATCATAGTTTGGTGGTCGAATAATGTGCGCTCTGATCCCGACCACGTCTCAAAGATTGATGTGGGTGGCCGCTGACTCTCAATAACAGATTGCATTGACCCCGCAAAAGCCCATCCATCCGCATACTCCCTTGTAGAAAAATCATAGAAACTTCCACCATGCGCTCCACTACAACTCCCCTGTCCAACATTTAACTGTCCTTCAAATGGGTTATCTTCCTCATCCTCGTCATCACTCGGTGGTCTTTCATCCCCACTCTCGGGTTCATCCGCCTCGCCGGGCAAAAGTGCCCGCGCATCCTTCTTTAACACCCTCCATTTTTGGCCACCATTCTTCAATTTGTGGTACCTTTCAGATACAGAGTACTCCCAAGCAGACCCCATTGTAGCTAAATCAATCGGCTTGAATTTCTTTCGTTTCCTCCCTTGATCCTCTTCAGTGATTGCGCCTTGTTGTTTCAATAGCCCAGTGATTATTCGACAATATGGAATAATTGTCCTTTCCTTTGAATTTCTACATATCCATACGTGATTCATAACCAAATACCGGAAAGAGAATTTCGGGCTTCCATTCGTCAAGGCATACAAAATGGGGACCTCGGGAAAACGAACTTCTGCCTTGTCAGCACGTCTCGGTAGCACATTCAGAGTGAGAAAATTTAGCAACAATCTAGGCTCTAACTTCAAATTTCGTCGATATAAAGTACCAGTATAAGTGCCTGGCAAGAACAACGCTTCCAACATAAGCATCCACCGTGGATGTTTTTCTGGACAGATCAGTAAGTCATTGATATGCGGGTTCTTATACTCTTTTGCTGGTAAACTGTCGAACTTAGCGAGCCTCCTTAATGTCTCGTAAGACATCTCCACTTCTACTCCGTTCACCTCACCAATTAACTTCATTTTAGATGCTGAGTCGTATCTCGGACATCGTAAGGTAGCCATCCATTCTTCTATTTCATCCAAAAATACCCGCTTTTCCTCTCCATCATGGCAGTTGAGCGCAGCTTCCCATCCTAGTGCCTTAAACCTGTCAAACACACCCAAACACTCAAAATCTTTTCGGCTCACCTCCCTTTCATAGATAAAGGCCCCTCCTCTATCTTGCAAATTCTTCAGCTGGTCATGAAACAGGGTAGGTTGCCAAATCCTTGGTTTATCAGTCAACGGTCCCGACTTCCATTCCGGCTTATCAGCCGGGTCTAGCCTTGGAACCTCCGGGACTTGAGGTGCTTGAGGTGCTTGATCCATCTCCTCATCAGATCCATTGCTTGGAGGAACATACTTTCGTCTTTTATATTGTTGAGCGGGTTGTTTCCCCTTATCCTTGGCAGCAGACGAACTTGACCCCGCAGCTTCTCCAGTACGTGCCATTACCTATACAATGTACAATAACAACACAAAGACAAAACACACCAACACAACAAAACAAATCAGTAAACCCAACTAAAATATCCCCACACTTGCTTGTTACTATGGTAGTAGATATTTGTGAACAAAAATCATCTTTGGTTTGACGAAAATTGGGCATGACGCCTCTACCATCTTAACATTACCACAGGTTCACCCAATACATCTCAAAATTACTTCTACTACCATCTTATTATGAAATAAACTATCTACATCCTATAACATTAACAAGCAAGTGGGTCAAAACTAAACCAAAAACATAAACCTAAAAATCTAACAATGTAACATTAAAAACTAAGAAATAAGAAGCATACCTTAGATTATAAGATGTTAGAACACAAGAAAACAAAAAATAAGAACAATCCCCAAATTTTCGGTTTTTTAGGGTTTTGATTCGAACCCCAAAACGTGTTTATCTTCCAAGTTACTCCCCAAAATCAGAAACTAGACGAAAAATTAGCCAAGATAGACCCAAGAATCGTTGATTTTGATGAAAAATTGAATGTTTTATGAAGGATTTAAGGGTGAAAGATGTTGGTGTTCTTGGAGGGTTAGAAGAAGAAGAAAATGGAAGAAGAAAAGTTAGGTGGAAGAAGGAACAACTAAAACCCGGTTTATGTAAAAAAAAAATTTTTTTTTTTTTTTTTTTTTTTTTTTTTTTTTTTTTTTTTTTTTTTTGCTGATGACCGCGACCGTAGGGGTACGCCGCCAGAGTAGGGGTACGGTGGCCTGAGGTCATTGTATAAGCCGTATACCCGAGGACTTTTGGCCGTTGGGTTTGTTGCTTTGGACCGTTCCCCTACGGCTGAGCCGTAGGGTTACGGTAGACCTGGGCTAAAAAATTTTTTTTTTTTTTTTTTTTTTTTTTTTTTTTTTTTTTTTTTTTTTTAAGTTATCCAATTTTTACAAACATAGAAATTACCCTACCCCCTCGAAAATCCCGTGTTGTCCTCAACACAGTGCTAGAACCGTTTTGTTACCGGTACGTCCCCACACTTGTTTCGAACACGGGTTTCGATCAAAACCGCAAATATGCAATAAAATAAAATAAAATAAAATAAAGTAAAAATCTACTATTTACACTACCAAACCTGGGCCTCTTGATCACATCTCCTCAACCGGGCTTAGAATGTAGCCCGATTTATCCATCTCCAAGTAGTTGATATCGTTGCCCTCCAAATACGGTTTCAAGCGGTGTCCGTTCACCGTTTGTTGCTTGCCAGTAATATCGTCTAAAATCTCAACATCACCATACTCACCAACCCGGCAAACAATATAAGGACCCATCCACTTGCTTTTTAACTTCCCCGCGAACATCTTGAGTCTTGAGTTGTACAACCAAACCTTTTGACCCACTTCAAAGGTTTTCTTTCTCAACTTGGCATCATGCACTTTCTTGAGTTTGTCTTTATAAGCCGATGCACATTCGTATGCCTCATCTCGAATTTCCTCGATCTCACTCAGTTGTAATTTCCTCGTTTTGCCCGCCTCATTATAATCCGCATTCACCGTCGTTACTGCCCAATGCGCTCGATGCGTTAACTCCATCGGTAAATGACAACCCTTTCCATATACCATGCGATAAGGCGTTGTACCAATGGGAGTTTTGTAGGCCGTTCGGTACGCCCACAAAGCATCATCCAATTTCCCCGACCAATCCTTCCTATCAACTCTCACCGTCTTCATTAGAATCTCCTTTATTTGACGGTTGGACACTTCGACTTGTCCACTTGTTTGTGGATGGTACGGTGTAGCAATACGGTGGTTCACACCATATCTCTTCAATAGCTTCCCGAAATTAAAATTCTTGAAATGTGAACCACCATCGCTTATAATCACTCTAGGCACACCAAACCGGGCAAAAATATTGGATTGAACGAATTTACAAACAACCGAATGGTCATTTGTTCTTGTGGCAATTGCTTCAATCCATTTGGAGACATAATCCACTGCTACTAAAATATACAAAAACCCGTTTGAATTTGGAAACGGCCCCATAAAGTCGATGCCCCAAACATCAAATATTTCCACAACCAAAATAGGTTGCATTGGCATCTCATCTCTCTTTGATATACTCCCCAACCTTTGACAATTTAAGCAATTTCGGGCGAACTGACAAGCATCCTTAAAAATTGTAGGCCAATAAAACCCACATGAAAGCACCCGGTAACCAGTTTTATGCCCACTAAAATGCCCACCACACGCGGAAGAATGAGCATGTGTCAAAATTTCTTTAACTTCCGCCTCGGGGACACATCTTCGAATCACTTGGTCGGGTCCAATCTTGAAAAGATCCGGCTCATCCCAAATATATTGTTTCACTTGGACCATGAATTGTTGTCGTCGTTTCTTGGTCCAATGATCCGGAATAGCACCTGTGGCCAAATAATTAACATAATGAGCATACCACGGTGCGGCTTGGGTTGATATGGCTAAAAGTTGCTCATCCGGAAATCTTTCATTTATTTCAGTCATATCGTCACTCCCTTCCATCGGAATTCGAGACAAGTGATCCGCTACAACATTCTCGCTTCCTTTTTTATCCCGAATCTCCAAATCAAACTCTTGGAGCAACAAAACCCATCTAATCAATCTCGGTTTGGCGTCTTTCTTCTCCATCAAATATCGAACCGCACTATGGTCCGAATATACCACCACCTTGCTCCCCCAAATATATGAACGAAACTTATCCAAAGCATACACCACCGCAAGTAATTCTTTTTCGGTTGTGGTGTAATTGAGTTGCGCTTCGGATAAAGTTTTGCTTGCATAGTATATCACCACCGGCTTCTTGTCAACTCTTTGACCCAAGACCGCTCCAATTGTTGTGTCGCTTGCGTCACACATAATTTCGAATGGCTTCGACCAATCCGGCGGTTGCAAAATAGGAGCCTTCACCAAATGTTCCTTCAAAACATTAAACGCTTGCAAACATTCATTAGTAAAATCAAATGGAACATCCTTCAATAATAAATTACATAAAGGCTTGGTAATGACACTAAAACCTTTAATAAACCGTCTATAAAACCCGGCATGCCCCAAAAATGATCTTACCCCCTTGACATTTTTCGGTGGTGGCAATGATGAAATAACACGAATTTTTGCCTTGTCCACCTCCATCCCTCTTTCCGAAATCACATGCCCCAACACAATACCCTCTTGCACCATGAAATGGCTTTTCTCCCAACTTAGCACCAAATTTTTCTCAACACATCTTTTTAAAACTTTTTGTAATTCGTTGAGACAAGAATCAAAACTAGTGCCAAATATTGAGAAATCATCCATAAACACTTCTAGCGACTCTCCAACCATGTCCGAGAAAATACTCATCATACATCGTTGGAAAGTAGCCGGTGCATTGCACAAGCCAAATGGCATCCGCCTAAAGGCAAAAGTACCATATGGACAAGTGAAGGTGGTCTTGTGTTGGTCATCCGGGTGGATTGCAATTTGATTATAACCCGAATACCCATCTAAGAAACAATAGTATTTTTGACCCGAAAGTTTTTCAATAATTTGGTCAATAAAAGGAAGTGGGAAATGATCCTTAGAAGTGGCGGCATTCAATTTGCGGTAGTCAATGCACACTCGCCACCCAGTAACGGGTCGAGTTGCAATTTGTTCACCACTTTCATCCTTGACTACTTGAATGCCGGACTTCTTAGGTACCACTTGAGTAGGACTTACCCAAGAGCTATCCGAAATAGGATAAATAATTCCCGCATCTAACCATTTAATTACCTCCTTTTTCACTACCTCCCTTAGATTAGGATTTAACCTCCTTTGTGCTTCTCTTGTGGGCTTTGCATCTTCATTGGTAATAATCTTGTGCATCACAATGGATGGACTAATTCCTTTGAGATCGGCAATTGTCCACCCAATAGCCCCCTTGTTTTCTTTCAACACCTTCAACAATGTTTGCTCTTGAGCCACCTCCAAATTAGAGGCAATAATGACCGGTAAAGTGTCATCATCCCCTAGGAAAGCATACTTCAAATGGCTAGGCAAGTCTTTGAGTTCCAACTTTGGTGGCACCTCCAATGATGGTTTGGTGCCCGAATCAATCTCCACTGGCAAATTATCAAACTGGTGGGACCATGGTGGTCGGCCCTCCTTCAAAGCTAACACATCTTGTGTCTCTTCCTCAATCTCCAAATCCAAAGCATGTACCTGTTCAGAAAAATTACAAGCACACAATTCCATTCCATCTTGTTCATACTCACTTGGGTTGCATCCTTCAATAACATCTGCCATAAAACATTCTTCAACACCAGAATCATTAGTATTGTTAGTAAAAACATTTAAACGCATTTTCCGGTTTCCAAATGTCATGTCAACCGTTCCAAATCTACAATCAATTACCGCATGTGCGGTGTTCAAAAACGGTCGACCCAATATGACATTTTGTTGTTGTTTTGACTCGGCGGATGAATAATCCAATACCAAAAAATCAACCGGGTAATAAAATTCATCAATTTTAACAATGACGTTTTGAACCATCCCCCGGGGTAACTTATGAGACAAATCGGCTAAAACAACCGTTGTCTCCACCCTAGCCAATGGACCAAAGTCATATTGATCATATAACCCACCCGGTAAAATACTCACCCCGGCTCCAAGATCTAGCAACGCCTTTGCCATTTGAAAATTTCCAACTTGAATGTTTATTAATGGCGTGCCCGGATCTTGGAGCTTAGGAGGAAGCTCCCCGTTCAAAACTGCACTCACTTGACCCGTGACATTTACCCGCTTCGGCATCTTTTTCTTTTGTTGCCTCTTTTGTGTACATAGTTCTTTTAAAAATTTTGCATATGCAGGTACTTGTTTTATTGCATCAAGTAAAGGAAGATTTATTTTTACTTGTTTAAACATGTCCCACATCTCTTCTTTTTGGGGACCTCTTGATGCAATAAAATTTTTCTTACCCGGGTCAAGTAGAGCCGATGGAAATGGAACTTGACTCGGCTCATTTTCAACTTTCTCACTCTCACTCACTTCCGGTTTTTTAACATTTATTTCTTTTTGTAAAACCGGTGTACTTTCATCATTGTCACTTTCTTCACCCGTGACATCTTCAACCACCCCCTCGACAAAACTTGGTGACAAGTCTGCCTTAAATTCTTTCCCACTTCTCAAAACACTTACATGATTAACATTAACATTGTTACCTCGTGACGAACCATGTGACGGGTTTACCTGCGTATCGCTAGGAAGTTTGCCTTTACCTTTCTTCAACTCCGCCACATCGGTTGCCAATTGACCCATTTGAGTTGTTAATGCTTGAATGCTTTTGTCACGAACTTCATCCTTTTGTATTCGTGCTTCATCAAGTTGATTTCGCCTTTGCATGTCTTGTTGCATGGCCTTAAGCATCTCCATGACCTCATTTCCGCTTGACGAATCATGACCCGAATTTCTTTGTCCAGTTTGAGCTTGCCCTTGGTAGCCACTGTTGTAACCGCCTCTATAATTCCCTTGGTTGTATTGTTGACGAGGCACAAAGTTACCTTGAGCAGCTTGAAAATTCGGGTTAGCTTGATTAGAAGCATTCCCATATCTGAAGTTGGGATGATTTCGTAACCCGGGGTGGTAAGTGTTGGAGTTCATGTCATAATTTCTCCCACCCCCTTGAATAGCATTCACTTCTTCACTTGGTGTTTCTTGCACACCCACTCCACAAACCTCCGCCGTGTGGCCTATCTCTTGACAAGTGCTGCAAACATTATACAATTGGTTAGAATTTTGCACATTACCTCCCTCAACTGCATGTACCTGTGGTCTTTGAATCACATGTCTTGCCCTTCTTGAAGATTGGGCCTTCCTTTTTGATGTCACCGCCATTTGTTCTAAATATGCCCAATCATCTTGTTCAAAGTTTGTACCAAAAGTACCATTTGTGATGGACATAAGATCCCGTGCATCCTCCGATGTCAAACCTTCATGAAAAGCATTTAGCAACTCCCATAGTTGGATACCATGGTGAGGGCAATTTCGTAGCATCATGTTAAACCTCTCAAATGCTTCATGAAACATCTCCCCCGACTGTTGTTGGAAACTCCTCAAGCCTCGTCTCGCATCATTAGTCTTTTGCGAACTATAAAACTCATCTAGAAAGATTTGTTGCATGTCAGCCCATGTGTAAATTGATGCGGATGGTAGAGTGTGAAACCATCTCTTTGCTTTATCTTCCAATGAAAATTGGAAAAGTACCAACTTGACATCATCCGGAGTAAATCCTTGGCCCCCAATAGTGTTGCAAATGGAATCATAAGTTTCCAAATGAAAGTAAGGCTCTTCCGTTGCTAGCCCCTTGAACTTTGGTAGACTTTGAAGTGCGGTTGTTCTAACCTCAAAAGTTCTTCCATTTGCATTTTGTGGAATCACTATGGGTGATGGATTATTGGTGATGATAGGCCGAAAATGTGCCTCAATTCCCCGTACAACATCACGGTGGAGTCTTCTAGGTGCTCCCAATGGCGCTCTTGGTGGACCCATTTGCCCTTGCATTGCACCTTGTGGTGCAAATTGTTGATGTTGATTCGGATGCATCGGTTGTTGTTGGTGATTTGGCCTTTGATGTTGAGCTTGCATATTTGGAGGCCGCATTTGATTTAGTGGCGTAGGATGCTGAAACTGCAATCCTTGTGGTCTAACATGTTGCACACCAACCGGTAGTCTTGACGGGTCTTGAAATTGCAAAAGTGGTTGACTTGTTTGACCCGTTTGAACTTGTGAATCCACATATGCACCTTGTCCTCCATAGTAATACCCCTCTTCATTGTACCCTCTAAACTCTTCATCATCATACCCCTCGTCATACACATCCCTTTGAAATCTTGAATTTAGATCACCTTGAAAAGATGAATGGTAAAAACCCGATTGATTAGGTGGTTGATAAGAAGATGTGGTGTGGACAATTGTCGAACCTTGTCCTTGTGGGTGAGGGATGGTAGAAGATGATTGACCCGTAGTTGGAAAAAAATGGGAAAATGGTGGAATGGTACATGATGGATTGAAGTTAAGGTTTGGATCAATTTGGGTGGAAGTTGGTTGAGTGGTATGGCTTGGTGTCTCAGGATTGGTGGACAAGCTAGGTAATGTGGTGTTGGGTGAAATGTGTGAAGAAGAAGGCATGAATGGTGAGGTCGTTTGACCAGTTGTTGGTATTTGAGAACCTTGCATTATGTTTCTTGGGGTGAACGGTGAAGTAGGTGAATCGATGACTTTGTTTCTTCGAATTAAAACTCGGTTCTTTCTCAAAGTTCTTTCAATCTCCGGATCAAACAAAAGTGGTGATGACTCGTGAGAGCCCCTAGTATGCATACACTTGATGTACCTGCACACTAAACACAACCAGTGTAAACCCGAAAATAACAAACAAAACTATTAACTTAACACACGTTGCGCACTACTCCCCGGCAACGGCGCCAAAATTTGACGTGCTTGTCGTGGTACACGTTAAATTTCCCAATTACAACTAAAGATAGTGGTAAGAAGGGTATCGAACACAGGGAGTTTGTGGAAAATGTGAGAATTAAGGTTTTGTAATTAAACTACTATTTAACAACTAAGAAAAATAAAGATCAAAGATTGTTTGTTGGTTTTGATTTAGATTTAAGAAAAGTAAACTAAATTGCTGAATTGAAATAAGATTGTGTTTATCAAATTGAGAAAGCAATGACCATCCCTGGATCCATCTCCCTTGAATCTTTATGCCAAAAGTCTCACTAGAAAGAGTTACATAGACATAACTCGTATTTTAACAAGTGTTGTGATAAAAGGGAACAAAGTACTCGGATTATATTAATGCGAGGTTGTTTCCCGATGACCAATTACTCAATTATCCAACCCAAATCCTTCCCGCAATATCCCGATTATTAGCAACACCAAGAACGTGCAATCAAGAAGAGAAATTGATAAATTAAATAACCACTACAACCAAATGTTCAAATACCATAACAATTCAACAAAACATACCAAATTGTTATTCTAGAAATCATAAGACAAAAGCATAAATAGTTCAAAGAAAACTTCACCAAGGATGACCATTAAAGGTTTAGCCAAGCATCACCAAATGGGTCATCATAATCTTCAATCTATTGTTCATATGAATCAAAGATAATAACCTAATGATTAGCCATGTTCTTCAATGATAAGTTGCAGCCAAAAACTCTCCCAAGATGATGGAAAAACGTTTAGAGTGGAAGGGTTTATATTAATCTCCATCAAAGTGCTTTTAATTGCATAAGTTACAAAAACCTCTCAGGTCCACCGTACCCCTACTCCAGGGCCGTAGGGGAACGGTCAATAAAATGGCTCAGCACTTCAGGTCCACCGTACCCCTACTCCAGGGCCGTAGGGGTACGGTGAGTACAAAATCCTAACGGTCCTCAGGAGCGGGTATACGGCTTATTAGAATGGCCACAGGCCACCGTAGGGGAACGGTCCTGCCGTAGGCCTACGGTGGACCTGTTGAAAATTTGATTTTTCTTCTTCTTTCGTTCCACTTCGTTCCAATGCTTCCGATCCGTTCCGAAAGCCCGTTTTTCGCCGTTTTTAGCTCCTTTATCATCTGCAACCATAATGACCGTAGTTACCCAATTCCAAGCAATAACATGGATAAATGTGGATTAAATAAACATTTTAACATTATTAAAGGGTGTTCGTTGAACCACCCGTCAACAGGGCCAATCAAGTCCATGTGCAACAATTGTAGACATTGACTGGTTTTGGACTCATCAATGGATTTGTAAGAGCTTTTATGTTGTTTCCCTTTTAAACATGAAACACAATGCTCATCACATTTAAATTCTTTTGATGGTAAACCTCTGACAAGGCTTTGTTTGGAGAGTGTGTTGATAGTATTAAGGTTGGTGTGACCCAATCTCCTATGCCACAATTCTGTCTCCTTAGTGGAGGCAGCAGAAAACAGACAGACATTTGCCATAGGATTGTCCTTTAACATATCAACAACATACACATTGCCACTCCTATGAGCAACAAGTTGTGCTTTGCTCTCAGCAATAATGGTATCAATCTTTTTCACCACTTCTGGCCCAATAATCTTACAAGTTTTCTTTGTGAAAAATGAGCCATAACCTTTGTCACTCATTTGTGAAACACTCAGAAGATTGAACTTGAGATTATCAATAAGATTGACATTTTCAAACTTGAGTTTTCCAGCCTGTACAGTCCCTGAACCCAACACCTTACCTTTAGAATCATTACCAAAGGATATATCACCCCCTCCATGAGCCAAGAAGTCCAGAAGCAGGGCTCTACATCCTGTCATGTGCCTAGAACCTCCACTATCTACATACCAAAGACTATCTAAACAAGCAGAAGCTCCCTGCACATCAGTAAATGATTAGTTTTGGTGAGTGTCCAAAGCCAAGTTGGCTTTGGATGGGTCCTCAGACCTTTCAGACTCAAGCTTTGGAAGGTGATCAGTGGTTTGGACCAATTTCTGAATTAAGGTCAACAACTGCTGCTGACCATTTGCCAGTGCTTGGATGTCAACACTTGGGGCAGCAGTTGTTTGATCACTTCCTGACAGATGATAATACCCATATGGATTTCTGTTCACTCTTGGTTTAGAGGGTCTCTTTGGCTCCTCATAAACATGTGGCAGACTGTGACAAGGAGGTTGACCATAACCTCTTGGGTATTTGCTTGTGGGTGGAGCATCTGTTACTTGGACATCTCTAGAAGCAGATGTTTCAAGCCTTTTTGTAACAGATGTTTGGACAGGGGTGAAGGTCTGTTTGGGCTTTCCTTTTGGAGTACTAACCACAGGGTTTGCAAGAGTTTTAGCTTTGTATTCTTGTATTTTTACATCAAAATTTTTGAGATACAAGCACTCTTTGGTCTTATGATTCTTTTTCCCACATATTGAGCATGTGGCTTTGGAATCACATTCACTTGTTCCTTTGTTAATATCATATGCTTTTAGAAGAAAACAGTTTTTGATGACATGATTCTTCTTTTCACAAAAATCACAGAACAAGTTGACAGTCTTTTCTTTCTTCTTCACCTTTTCAGCCTTCTTATCAGCAGATGTTTGAGCATCTGCTGGAGGATCTTTCAGGGGAATGACTTTTGCCAAGGGAATGACCCTTGCCTGAGGAGCTGTCTTTCCCTCAGGAGTTTTGAAATCAACAGGTTTATAATTCTCAAGAGTATCACACTCATCAGACCAAGTAGGTTTAAATTCATACTTTTCAAGTTCAGCAAAAGATGAGGAACCTTCTGGTTTTTCAAGAACAATTTTCTTACCATTTGGTTCAGTGATTTTAATCTCTTGACCCTGCAGGTTTGTTGGTACTATCTCAACAGACTTTTGACTCTTTGTGTCAGTGTTTTCAAAAGCTGGAGCAGTGGTTGCAAAACCAAAGCCAAACTTCACATGACTTTTGGTTTGTTTGTTGAGTAGCATCTCAAATCCTCTACATGATTCCACCCATTTCTTACATTCAACTTGGGTGGACTCAAGCTCACTTTTACAACTTTGATATTTTGTTATCATAGTTTGGAGCTGGTCTTTGGTTATAGTTGCCTCATGTTTTAAGCTGCTTATTTCAGACTCTTTTGCAGTTAAACTTGTTTTCAAATCTTTTGTGAGTTTTTCAAATTTAACTTCATCATCCAAAATTTTCTTTCTAAGGTTTTCATTCACCTCTTTGATGTTAGCAAATGCTATTACACATTTGTCAGAACACAACTCTTTAAGAATTTAAGGAGATACCTTAGCAGCAGCCATCAATGCACAATCACACTTGCACTCACAGTCATCAGATGCACCCCAGGGATCTGAGAGATTCACAACCTCTTCTTCAGGTTTTTCACCTGTAACAACTTCACTAACAACATCATCAGTCACAACATCAGATTCAGTTACCACCTCCTCAGATTCAATCTCATCTACCATAGCCATGAAACAAAAATTTTCTGGTTCATTTTCAGCTTTGGCAACTAGTGCAAAATTCTCATCTGTTAGCTCATCAGGTAGACTGCTCCAATCAACAAAGCCTTGTGTAAAGAAGTTCTGTTGACTGGTCTCTGCAGGAGCAGAGGATGGAGCAACAGTTGTTTGCACAGGTGCTTGAGCAACAGGTGTTTGCACATAGTGGATCTGAGGAACAGTGGTTTGGACATACTGGACAGGAACAGTGTTTGAAGACTGTGCAAAATGAGCAGTGTTTTGCACATTTGGTCCAGGGGCATTATAGGAATTCTGATAAGTGTTGGTCTGTGGTCTTTGATTTGGATAGGTTATCATAGGTGTACCATGTTGACCCCTACATTCCCTAGCAAAATGACCAAACCTATGACATTTATAACACTTGATCTTTGATTTATCCAACCCAACCTTAGATCTGCCAGTCAACCCTGGAAACCTTCTACCAGTTTTCTTGTAAAAATTATTAGTTCTTACACTGAGAAGGGCCATTGGTGCATAATGTCCATTTCTTCCAAATCATCAGGGTCAAAGTATTTCAGGTCATCATACTCAAAGGATATATTGTCAGATGCCTGGATATCACCACCACTTGCTGTGAAAGCATAGTTTGGTGAATAAGAATCAGAGTTAAAACCTGAGTTAAAACCTGAAGTTATGTCAATAAAATGATCATAACTCTGATCCTTTGTGTTTCCAGGCACCTCATCATGACCCAAAAGTGTTGTATTCCCAAACACATAGTCATCAGACACTTTTCCAGAGTCCTGGAGCTTCTTTTTCTGGTTAAGCTCTCTCTCATAGGTCAAGAGCTTACCATGAAGCTGGGTCAGTGATAGGTCTTTAAATCCTATTGAGTTTCTCATCACAATAGCAATAGTGTCCCATTTGTCTGGTAATGATCTTAAAAACCTATGGTTCAAGGTTGAATGAGGGTAAGTAAGACCAACCAATTTTAGTTCACTAATTAAGCAATTAAATCTCTCAAACTGTTGAGTTAATGACTCTCCTTTGACATGACTGAATGTTTCATATTGTTGGTTAAGTATTTCACGATTGTTTTCAATAACCTCCTCAGTCCCACCAAACTGTTCTTTCAGTGCATCCCACAACTCCTTTGCACTGTTACAGTGTAACAACCCAGCATATATATCATTGGGTAGAGCCATGGCCACAATACTGAAGGCCTTAGCATCTAGCTCAATTTTCTGAAAATCCTGGTCGGAGTAGTTTTCAAGTTTCTTTGGCTCAAACACTTTGGGATCTTCAGTACTCGGCACAGTCGGAACATGTGGTCCGAAGATAACCGACTTCCTACACCCAGTGTTTTGTTGAGCTAGAACATGGCTCATCCGACGTTGCCAGATATTGTATTCAGATCTGACAAGCATCGGTGGCTTGTTATTCGTGCCAGTGTTATGTGGATCGTGATTGATAGAAGCCATTCTCTGATTTTTCAAAAAACAAAGTCTGTTTAAAAACGGTTGAAACGAAATTAAACTATTACTCTGTTTTCAATCTAACAGACAAACGATATCAATAATTGTGAGCTGATTATTAAATTGATTTGTTAGATCGAATTTAATTGACCAAGCTCTGATACCAATTGTTAGGATCTGAGTTTGTTTGTTTTGATTGTTTAACTAAATATGGTAATAATGAAAAGAAAATAGAATGAAAGTGCAGCGGAATAATAAACTGTAAATCAAAACAAGAGAGTAAATATTTTCAGATCGAAAGCTTTCATTAATCCAAAAGATTACAATCGTACAATTACTCCCCCTCAGCCTGATCACACAGTGTTTGTCTGAGAGAATGTTTGTGTGTGTGATGTAATAGAACAGTACAAGCACTGTTCTATTTATAGACAGACTCAAAGCACTGATGACCTAGGCTGACGTCACCTAAGACAGTGACCTCTAACAGAATAACAAACATAAACATCTGCCTATTACAAACTACTGTTACATTGAAAGCACTGATATTAAACAGCTGTTGTAGATAAACTCTGATGGTCTTGTATCCACTGCTGGAGCCTAAGTGCTGTTGGTTCCAGCAGTGCTTTGGTCTTCAGTACTTGTATCAGCAGTTGTTCTTCATCAGACCTTTGGTCAGCAGTTGTTCTTCATCAGTTGTTTACTCAGCAGTTCTTTGTATCAGCAGTTGTTGAGCAGTTGTTTGGATAGAACAGTAGTTAGGGTCAGCAGTCTTTTGGGAGAAGTAAGTTGTAAAGACTGTTTATTCAAGGATCAAACTGATAGCATGTTTTGGCTTTCTAATCATTTGTTCTTCTCCAGGTCAGCAGACCCAACAGTAAGCGTGGGAATGCTAGTAAATTAACTCTTTACACTAATAGGCTTAGAATAATGGTTGCTAATTGAATGTAGTTTTTTTATCGAAAACATAACATTAGCTATTTCTTGAGTTGTCCATGAACAATTGAAAATAACATCGTTGATCATGTGAAAACGCAAAAAAGAGCAACCAACACATTCATCACTGACAGATAAACGTCAAAAATCAAGAAAATAATGTAAGCGCCCCCTTCGGGAATGTCCCTAGGTTAGATCTGTGTTTTGGTAGGTTTTGATTTGATTAGGGTAGCAATTCTATTACTTAAACGATTTAATTTATCATGTTCATAGTGGTTTAGGCGTATATGCCTGGAACCATCAGGCGTAAGAGCCCCTTACACCTAGAATAGTCCAGGTGTAAGGGAGGTGACCTATAAATTGGTACCGTGTGCTCCATTTTATTTAACTTTCGCATTTTTATCCAATACACATCAAATTGTTGCCCGATTTTAGTGTGTTATTGTTTTATCACTCTAAGCATTACACGACTAACAACAAACCATATTGTTGATTCTCGGCTCGTTTCGGTCACGCCGGTAGTCTCTAAATCTTGTAAATTGAGATCCGAATGGTCTTACAAGTGGTATCAGAGCTATGGATCGATTCTACACATGTTTTTTGTGTTGTTTATAGCATCAAATCTGAGTTTTTAATGCAATTGCTCATGCTCTTAATTGAAAACTCATTTATATCTTTAAACATGGTTGTTGATTATTTAGGATTGATTTTGATGTTTTGTTGTTGTTTTGTGTCTACAAATAGATTTAGATTAAATTCCAATCACAATTTGATATCAAACAACGTTGATCAGATCTGAGAATTTTGTGTTAAAACTTTGAAAACCCCATGAACTTGAGTTTTTGATTGATTTTCATCATTTTTGTATTATAATTAGTGTTTTTCTTTTGTTTTAAGCAATCTCGGCCTATTCAGATCATTACTGTGCACATAACCTCATATTTGGATCATCAAAACACTCGAAAACCCAAAAAGTCATCAAAATCATCCTTCCCATGAAGAACATGGTTCTTATGTGTGAAAAGCTTCTTACGCCTGATGCCCTTTAGACTTAAGGATTCATACATGTGGCGTGTCCCATACGTGTGCTCATACGTAACAACCTCATACGTGTGGCATGTAACAATCTCATACGTGTGAAATCATCCGCAAAGTGTGGAAATTGTCTTTGTACGCCTTTATCCTTGGTCATACGTGTGAATTGCGGGGTTAGTTAAATTTCGACCATTTCGAGTCTATCTTTGACCAAACAGTATCTTGAGTTGACTTTTGTTGACCAATTCACTTACACATCATATTTTCATCAGAAATGGCTAAACCCAAATGATCCTTGATGTTATCTAACACAAATCATCCGACCACACCAACAAGCATCTCTGTTTTAACCCCAAGTCGCGCACCCATGGGCGGTCGCAAGTGTTATGAACTAACCCAACACACAGCTAATGTAGCTACTTCGTGGTTTCCTTATAGTTAGCCCCCTCATCAACAAACCAACGTAATGGCTAATCTTTGGGCACTCGCCACATCCACGAATCAGTCGCAAAGCGTCCATAGTATTTTTTTTCTAGTGATAATGAGACGGCAGTAGCAACAAATCGACGAAGCTTAATTATCTACATTAGTAGTAATCTTCCAAGGGATAGATTCAACGACACATTAAGGGTATAGATTATGATATTTGGCACTGGGTAGAAAATTCGTACGTCATACTATTACAAGAGAATTCTAACATACCTATTGAAGTCTTCAAGATCGGTGCGGAATATGAGAAGAAATACAAGTATGAATGTAACGCATTTTCTATCATTAAACAAGCGTTTCCTAAACACTTCTTACATCGTTATGAATCATTTGAGAAAGCTGATGATCTGTGGAGTTTGTTAAAGTCAAGGTGTGAAGTTGATAAATGTGAAAGAAGGATCCATCAAGATCAACTAAAGAAGGGGTTCGAAGCGGTTTTTTCACATTGTCAATGAATCATTGAGAGACACGACCACTCAATTCCATCATCTCACGAATGAACTACATAAGTTTGAAGTTAGATATACTACTATTGAACTAATAGAACATTTTGTAGATGCAATACCACCGCACTGGAATAAACAAAGATGCTTTCACAACTACATATCTTACTTCGAATAAACAAAGAAGGCATTAGCATAAGCTCAATGTGAGTATGAAACCATCATGAAGAAGTTGGAAAGTTATTCTAACTCGAGAGATGTTCTAGATCATATTATTGAGAGTCAAATCAAAGAAAAATATGGGAAAAGGTTAGGTCACATTGCAGTTCCTCCTCCTTTGCGTGATAATTATTCCAAGTCATCAGAAGAGACGGAAACCACTCAAGTCAAGGTCACAAAACCTCTTGTTGCTGATCCAACTGAAATTAAAGAACTAGATATTGTGTAGGATGATAATTAAAGTGCGATTAAGACTGAAAATGATGAATTTAGTGAAGAAAATCAGAAACCTAGTTTAGGACTTAAGACCAGGATCCCTATTGAGAATCATATAAAGTGTGATCCTTGTCCTGAATCAGAGGATGGACACATCGAGATACCTTCTAGTGGTGATCTATTTTACATGATTAAAGATTTAGAAAAGGTTTGTTTAGATAAAGAATTTCCAATTAAAAATGTGAATCGGTCTTTGATCATTAAAGTTTTTCAATCGGCACCTAGTAAGAATATTGAACAAAAACTTTCAAATGTAATTGTTGAACAACTCAAAGCAGTGCCTAAACAACATATCCGAGTTCAATACGGTCAACCTAATCAGGTAAAATCACCATCTACTCAATCAAAGGACAAGTAGGACCAACAATTTCAATCCACAGAAATAGACTGGGTTCCTAAGAATAAGTCTAGGAGAAACAGATGGGGCCCACTAGTCAAAAGGCAAGTTTGTTAAATCATCTGGAACTAATCAGACGCAACATTTTGAAAACCATTCTAACCTAAAATATTTTTAACAAAAAGATGTAAGAATATGTGAACCTAGATCACATAATGAAGCGAGTTCATTACGCATGGGTGGTTCCAGTCCTAGACATTCTTAGAACAGTCCAAGATATTCACATCATGTCTCTCACAACCATCAAGAATGGAGAACAAGTTATGAATGTCAAGAGGTTAGGCATGTAATTTCTAACCATCCTTATCTAATACAACAACCAATTTCTTGATTTGCCAAATCAAGTTTCTAGTTCAAAAATGGGACAAAGGTAAATAAAATGTTTTTGAACGTGTTAAACAACCAGTCAACAAGTCAAACCATCAAAGACTAACCCAAAGGCTCCCCAACCGGGGATGGTGGGGGGGTCAAAGACGGGTCACAAGGTAACCCAACATGCAAAACATACGACTAGCCCTAAGGGACAACCTCAAGCCCAACCAATATCAGTCAAGCAAAAGCCACAAAATGTTAAGTAGTCAGACATGTAATTTCTAACTGTCCTTATCTGAGACCTCACCGAGGACATCTTGTTGAGAATTCTAGACACAACTACAACCAAGTTCTTGGATCGCCAAAATAAGTTTCTACGGTGGTTCAAAAATAGGACAAAGGTAAATAAAAGGTTGTTGAACATGTTAAGCAGCCAGTCAACAAGTCAAACCATCAAAGACTAACCCAAAGGCTCCCTAACCTAGGGGGGTCAAAGACGGGTCACAAGGTAACCCAGCATGCAAACCAACCGGCTAGCCCTAAGGGAAAACCTCAAGCCTAACCAATATCAGTTAAACAAAAGCCACAAAAGGACAAGCATGAATAGATTTGGAGACCGAAATTGACCGACAACGTTTTTGAGAGATCAACTATGCAAAGTCACATCTACCTTCGCAAAATGAACCGATTGGTTAATAACGGGTTAGTGGATGGTGTCTCGGTTAAAGATTTCATTTGAGTGACATCTGTGTCTGATGCAAGAAACGCAAGCAGAAGAAGAAGTCTCACCCAAAGAAGAAGATTATGTCAATATCAACTCCATTAGAACAACTTCATATGGATTTGTTCAGTCCAGTGAAAAGAAAGAGTTATTGTGGAGACTTATACTATCTTCTTATTACAGATGACTACTCTCGATTCCCTTAGGTGATTTGTATGAATCATAAAAGCAGGAATTTTGAAATCTGAAATTTCTGCTCCCGAAACTGGAATCCCTGTATAAACTTAAAATTTGCATGATTTAGAGTGATAACGGGAACGAGTTCAAGAATCATGCAATGGAAGCATTCTGTTCTGAAAAGGGCATACACCATGAATTCAGTGCTCCATATACCCCGCAGCAGAACGATATCTCTGAAAGAAAGAATCAGACCTTGATTAAGGCTGCAAGGACAATGTTGGCGGATTCCAAACTCTTTGTGATGTTTTGGAATGAGGTCATGTATTAAGCATGTTATACTTTGAACAAAGTCCTGATAGTAAAGAAGTTTGAGAAGACTAGTTATTAGCTTCTTAATCTTCGCAAACCCAATCTTGAATTCCTTGAGCCATTTGGTGCTCCATGTAATATGATTATTAAATCCGAGAAAAGCAGAGAGAAAGTTGAAAAAGGATTCTTCGTAGGGCATGTCACTCCTAAAATGAGGGTTTGGGATACTCATACCAGATGTATTGAAGAATGCATGAACGTGGATGTCCAGAGATATATAGCTAATCCCGAATATACGGGACCCTATTGGATGTTTGATTGTGCTACTTTATTTGATGAATTTAGTCTTGATAGTCTGGTAGAAGAAGTTGTTTCTCAAATTTATTATGAGTGTGAAAGAGCCTGATAACTCACATTATTAACATATAAAACAGATATAAATAGTCTCATAATAGGATACAATTAGGCTTATATTATTGAATTTGATGCTTAAATCGTTCCTATTTGTATTTCTCAGGAAAATGGAGCTCCAAGATGGAAAGGAAGGATTTCTGGGGAAAAACGAGCAAAAACTGAAGATTTCTGAAGATACGAGACTTGCTATATGTTCATTGTATGTTTGAAGACAATCCCGGGGCTTAAACAGTGATAAAACCAGTCCGGGAGTGACCCTGCACGCCCATGCACACTTGCACGAAGGCCCTGCATGCTAGAAGACAACGTAACGAAGCTGGAAAACGACGAAACTTGGGGAGCAAGGCAAGCACGCCCGTGCTTGCACAAGTGGCACGTCCATGCTGCCTCTGAAATGCCTATAAATAGCAAGAAATCCCTCACCATTTGTTCATCCCTTCTTGAGCTCTCTCAGGTCGACTACCAATCTTCTTCTAGGGATCTTGGGGTCCCTTCGGAGGCCTTCTGGTCCTTCTAACATCCCTCAATGGTTAGGATTCGACCTACCGTGATTAGCCTGGACAAGAAGAGGATCGTAGAGTAGTTATGCAATAAACATCAAGGGTCGTGAGGATCAAGACAGAATACATATCACTTGGAAGATAGAGAGCTTGTCTATGAGCAGCCATGATCCTTGTGTTGATCATTCTTATGGTTGTATCTTTCTTTTATTTACGAACCCGCTTCGATTTGTAGACTTTTATTATTATTATAGTAGTTTATTTTTAGTTACTTGTTGTGTTATCTTCTTCTAATCTTTATTTGTTTATCTTTGTGATAGGTTTGAATGATGATTAACTTAAATAACAGCCTTAACTTAATTAATCAATGGTATAATCATCTTCTGGTAGTCCCGAGCTAGATCCAAGGCGAGGAAACTGGTAGTGAGACAGATCCTTCGGGCTTCTGATATCCAAACCGGATTCTAAGAAATGGCTTCTGAAGTGGACTAGATCTGAGTGACACATTCCTGGTTCATACTAGATGGTTGAGTGATCTTCTTGGTAAAAGATGGTTCACCTACGGGCGCACCAGTTATTTTTGTATCAAACGCCTGTAGGGTTAGGTGCCGCATTTGTTAAGGATTTCATTCAACTCATGAGGTTATGGTTGGGTAATTAAGTCATCATTTATTTAAAAACCAACTTTATATTTAACAGGCCTGTAAAGTGTTACTAAGATAAATAAAATAAAGGTTCTTTATCTAGTTCTCGTTAATACAAAGCCGTTAACCAATGGAGGGACAGCCTTCCCGTGACAACCGTAAGAGAGATCTTTCGGATTTGACCGTTAACCAATGGGGATACGTGGTTGCCAGGATAAAGGGACCCTTCGGTACGGAACGCGAAAACTAAAGTGAGGTGTACCGTGTCCCTGGTTGGGAGTGAAGCCTCCAATTTAAGAAGATGATAAGTTAGAAGACCCGAAGACTTGACCGTTAATGAGCGTTTTATTATCTTTCCAACGAGTACCATAGTGCTATATAAAAAAACGGAGAAAAAAACGACTATTTTTTTTTGTAGGGTTTTGTTCATACAGGAAAAAACACACAAAGTGTTCAGCTAATTCATTAATCATATATAGGCAAGTCACTAATTATGTTCAAATCAGTAAATATGACTTCTATTTTCAACATTTGTTAGCATTGGAGTTGTAGATTGTTTTAGGTTAGGTATTAATATTAGAGTTATACATTGTTTAAAGTTAGGCGTTAACATTAGACATACATTGTTAATTGTTTTATGTTAGGTGCTACCCAAAACTTTCCTGCATAGAACTGTAAAGCGTATCATTCTATTTCATATATAAAATTGATATGTCATATTAGATTTCTCAAACCTCGGGACGTTCCCGGGGTATAATCTATTAATTTATAATCATATTATTTCTTACACCCTTAAGACTCCACCCGATGGAGAAGGGAGGGCAAGCCCCTCCATGCCATCCACACTACCACGCCTCTTCATGATGGGCGTTTCCCCTTTCCTTGTGAAAAGCTCCACAGGCGTTCCCTCCTTCCTCCTCATCACTCGCTTGACATTTTATTAATTTTCTATTTGCGCTTGCCCCATTGTCTTCGGTCACCCATTCCCTTATTTATTGTGGGGGGCAAAGCTCCAAAGATCTAATGGAGGCTTGTTTAGTAGGGCTTTGCCTCTTTTTCTTTGCCCACCACAGGGTGTAGTCTAAAAATGTCATTATCATACTACCTATTTTTATTTTGTAAGAGAAAATATATTGTTTTCATGTAACTTGTATTGTTGTTGATGATATGATAATGATAACCTAATTTGTCTTTTTCTATTTAACGAATTCTAACAGAAACAGTTGGTGATGTGAAACCATGGGACCGTAAAACAAGTGGTCACGTCCTCATAATGGAACTCCACGCAGGGATAACTCGACACATCGATAACATCCTTTTTATATGATTTTCTAAGACACATCTATTCACACCATTGCACATACAATAATGTTTTTCTTCATAAAAATCTTTTTCGCTCCCGATTTAACCCGGCCCGGCCCAAATAAAAAAGTTATTACATAGCAATAGACAAATGACCTTCGCTCCCCATGAAAACAACTATCGGGTCCGCCACTGTGCGTTGGTCATTTCATTAATATCATAAAAGGGATAAAAAAAATGCTAAATAACAAGTTGTTTATGCATCAAAACTTGTACCAATGCATTCTAGATTTTCTTAAGTGTCTTAAATTTAAAGTTAAATTACATTGATGTTTATATGGTAATATAGATATTTGTTACTTTTACTTTTGTTTTAGAGTTAACTGCAATTTGAGTCCTTGTGGTTTAGTGGAGCTGGCACCTTGCACCCATTTTCGAAACCTTTTGCACCCTGAGCCTCTATACTTGTATTTTCTTGCATTTTGAGCCCACCTATTAACTTTCCATCCAAATTAACATTATTACGTTGAATATACAAAGCTCCCACCACAATTTGTTTTTTCATTTTTTTTAGTAGACTTGAACATAATTTCAATTAATTAGAATGAGGGAGTTGACTAGTGAGTTATTTTAATAGTTACAGAGCTAAAATGAGGTTAGGTTTGGCTTAATGGAACCATATATATAATAAGGTTAGGTTTGGGGTTTCTAAAAATTTCGAGATTAACCAAACTGTAAACAATCAAAACTATGTTTGTACCCAAAAGCTGGATAATCCCTCCTTTGCTTTCCTATAACATCACCATTCTTTAAAAAAATCAAAAAATATCTGAGAGAGAGGGTGGTTTACCTTGGTATTTCAGCTGGAACACCATTGCATGTGACTTCATGGGCAACTCTCTCCCGTAGTCTAATATATGGATGGGAGGGTCGATTATAGCAGGGAAGAAGTTGAATGAGAGTGTAGATTATAGCAGGGAAGAAGTTGGATGGATGCTTCGACTAGATCAGTGAAGAAATTCGATGGATCCTTCGATTACCTCTGGGTCGATTAGAGCAGGGAATAATTGGGGAAAGAATTAGGGCTCATCAGTATGATAATGGGGAAGATGGGTATTTTAGTAACTTCAATTTTTTTAACGTTTAAGTGGATGGAAAGTTAAGAGTTGGGCTCAAACTGCAAAAAAATACAAGTATAGTGGCTCAGAGTGCAAAAGGTTTCGAAAATTGGTACAAGGTGCCAGCTCCACTAAATCACAGGGATTCAAATTGCAGTTAACTCTTTGTTTTACTAATAAGAGTTGTTTTTATATTATTTGTTATTACTATTACTTTTATAGGGTTAGGATCAAATACACAGTGAAAGAAAAATAGGAAGTCGTAGGAAGGGTATCAAACGGACTCCGATTGAACTCATTCAAGCGGCATTGGAACCGTTTTATCGAACCCTACAACGTGAGTTTTTAGGTCTTCGTTTTTTTGAGGTTTTAGCTTGTGGTTTTTAGAATATGCGTTATATCATTGTGTCTTTCATGTACCATTGTGTCTTTTTCTTATTTTCATCATTGTGTCATTTTTTCAATTGATTGTGTCTTTTTTCTTCAGCATTGTGTTATATTTTTTGGCACTGTGTTATATTTTGTGGCTCATTGTGTCATATTTCATGATTTATTGTGTTTTTTGTATCCTTCTCACCCTTCTCATTTTTATTACCTTGTGTAGAATAACTTGACCCTACTTTTATAATTCTTAATATTTGTTTATAAAGTAGTATTGTTTTTATTTTTTTTAGTTTTCTTTCTAATATTGTTTACTGGGTTGGGTTATTCTACAAAGGCTACAAAAAATAAGAAGGGTGAGAAGCCACTAGAAAATGACATATGTCCAAAGGATTAACAAGTGAGAGGGCTAATTTTGTCAAAACCATATGCACATGCAAGTCACATGTCATTTCCACCTTTATTTTTAAATGCCCGTAACTTATTTATACGTCATCCGTTTTTAAAAAAAAATTATACCATAAAATTGAGCGTCTTTTTATCTTTAATATGAGTACCATATTGCTATACTTTTGAAAAAAAAAATTCAAAACTCACTTGCGTAAGACACAATGGAATGTAAAACACAATGAACACCAATTAAATATAGGGTATAAAACACAATCAAGAATCTAGTAAAACACAATGGACGACATACTAAAGACACAATGAATAGAAGACTAAAACACAATGAATACTTTTGAAAAAAAAAAAGTTGAAAACCAGTTGCATAAGACACAATGGATGACATACGAAAGACACAATGAACAAAAGACTAAAATACAATGAATACTTTTGAAAAAAAAAAGTTAAAAACCCAATTGTGTAAAACACAATGGACGACATAATAAAGACACAATGAACAAAAGATTAAAACACAATGAATACTTTTGGAAAAAAAAACGTTGAAAACCCAGTTGCGTAAGACACAATGGAGATAACGTAAAACACAATGAGTACCAATTAAATATGCAATGAACAATAGGGTATAAAACACAATGAACAGTCTAATAAAACACAATGAACGACATATAAAAGACATAATGAACAGAAGACTAAAACACAATGAATAATAGACTTAAACACAATGAACAACATAATAAAACACAATGTACACCTAAATACAAAACTCATTTGCGTAAAACAAAATTAAAAGCATACTAAAAACACAATGGACAAAGTTAAATCATGTGTAAACTAAAAAAACATAAATAATATATTTATAAAGCACACATTCATACTATAACACAATGAACGTGCAGAAGACACAACGGAGAAAAAAACCCATTTAGCACGAATTTTTTTTTTCAATTTTAATGTAGCAATGTGGTACTCATATTAAAGATAAAAAACGCTCGTTAATATGGTGAAATTTTTTTGAAAAAAAAATGTCGTATGAAAAAGTTATAGACGTTTTAAAATGATGGGGGGAATTGACATGTGCATTGCATGTGGAGAGAGAAAGTCAACAAATGTGGTTTTCCTTTTATGCCCTTTATTTAATTTATTATTTGTTTTTTTCAAACAAACTAATCTCAACCATTCAAATATATGATCAATGAATCACAATCCTTCTCACCCTTCCTAGAAAAAGTGTTTTGTGTATTTGATCCTAACCCATTGTTTACTATGTCAATGTATTTTGTGATGTATTATTAGAATTTTTATTTGTTTTTTAATTATATTTATTATATTTATTGTTTTATACTATTAATTACACTTCATATTAAATATCTCATTTAATAAATATGAGGGACAAAATGATAAATAACCCCTTGTTTATGCTATAAGAGGCGTGTTGAGAGTGTACAAATTGATGATGGGTATGTAAATACATTTTTTTTTGGAAGGTGTACTTCAGCGGTGAAACCAATCGACAGACAACCCCTCAACCCTAGTTCGAATCACTACCCACGCACCGGTGTCCACTTTGAAGTTATCTCAAACCGTTACAGGGAATTTTTTCGTGGTGTGCAGGATTCGAACTCAAGACCAAGCCCGGGCGGGAACCCTCCGAAAAGGTAAACCCTCCCACCTCTCCCCAGCTGGGCTGGAGGTCATTGACGGTATGTAAATACATGTACCTTAATTATTAAAATAATTTAAAGTCAAAAATAACATTAATTTGTACATTCTCAACACGCATCCTGATGCTTAATACGTGGCTCGTGGTGTATAGTCATTTTCAATTTTCAAGAAAGACTAATTATGTCATATTATGTCTGGCTGTTAATCTATATGACTCGTATTCGTTTAGAGTGGCATATAGCCCAACCTTGTATAGGCCTCATATTGGGCAATATGGGGCGTAATGAATGATTTTTTTTTACAATATTTATCGTTTTAGCAAATATTTATAGAAAATTAAGTATTTTTTTTTAGAAAAGCATTGTTAAATTAATCACTTTTAGCATGCATTGCTAAAGAAAAAATAAACCGCTTAATGAAAGTCTTGTATAGGTATAGTATAGGCGTAGTATAACATCATATCATTGTAAATTTGTTTATTTAATATTTTCTACTATGTCAATGTATTTTGTGATGTATTATTAGAATTTTTATTTGTAAATTTTTTAATTATATTTATTATATTTATTGTTGAATACTATTAATTACACTTCATATTAAATATCTCATTTAATAAATATGAGGGACAAAATGATAAACAACCGTTTGTTTATGCTATAGGAGGCGTGTTGAGAGTGTACAAAATGATGATGGGTGTATAAATACATGTACCTTAATTATTAAAATAATTTAAAGTCAAAAATAACATTAATTTTTACATTCTCAACACGCCTCCTGTTTCTTAATATGTGGCTCGTGGGGTATAGTCTTTTTCAATTTTCAAGAAACACTAATTATGTCATATTATGTCTGGCTGTTGATCTATATGACTCGTATTCGTTTAGAGTGGCATATAGCCCAACCTTGTATATGCCTCATATTGGGCAATATGAGGCGTAATGAAGGATTTTTTTTACAATATTTATCGTTTTAGCAAATATTTATAGAAAATTAAGTAATTTTTTTAGAAAAGCATTGTTAAATTAATCACTTTTAGCATGTATTGCTAAAGAAAAAATAAACCGCTTAATAAAAGTCTTGTATTGTCTATATGTGTAATATAGGTATAGTATAGGCGTAGTATAACATCATATCATTGTAAATTTTTTTATTTAATATTTTTTTATTTTATTTTTTTTTAAATATTGCTTACATTTTTATTAAACACTTCTAATTGATAAATATTATATGTAAATGTTTGTAAAAAAACCATTCAATATGTATCATAGGACCAATACAAGACGTATAGGTAAAACTGTCAAACCAGAAATGACACCAGCCCTGATTTTGAAGCAACCATATACGTCGTGTATTTGCCAATAAGTGGCATATACACGTAATGGGAGGTTTAAAATGGATTTGAGTGGTGTAAATAGATTTCCCCTTTAATTATATTATTACCTTTATCAATCTCCTCAAATACTACTTTTAAATATAATTAAATTTTGGTCGAAAAGCTGTAAATTCTATTCTGGGTCCTATGATGGGGGATAAATGGATCAATAAACCAACCTTGGTTAAGAAGGAGGTTTTCACCCATTTTCGGGATCACTTCAGGGAAGTTCACAGGAATCGGCCAAGCCTATTATGCGACAATGTTAAAAGAATCCCATAAGGTGCGAGTGAAGACCTAATCAGACAATTTTCAAAAGATGAAATTAAATCGACTGTTTTTTTTTATTGTAGTGGAGATAAGGCTCCAGGTGATGGGTTTAACTTTAATTTTGTGAAGAAATACCGGGCGATTACGGAGGAAGTTTTTTGTAATATGTTTAATTATTTTTTTCATACATGTTGGGTCAGCAAAGGGTGTGCTTTAGCTTTTATTACCCTGGTTCCCAAGATTGATAATCCTACTGTTCTAAAAGATTACCGACCCATCACGTTAGTTGGTGTAATTAATAAGCTTATCTCAAAAGTCTTGGTAGAAAGATTGAAAAAAGTTCTTCCTTTAGTAATTTCCGATACTCAATCGACCTTTCTAAAGGATAGATATATTTTGGATGGGCCTCTGGTTGTTAACGAGGTGCTGGCATGGCTAAAGAAAAAGAAAGAAAAGCGTTCATCTTTAAAATTGATTTCGCAAAAGCATATGACAATGTTCACTGGAATTTCTTGGATTCTATGTTGGTTCAGATGGGGTTCCCAGATAGGTGGAATTAGTGGGTCCGTGGTATCTTACAATCAGCTAGAGCGGCGGTTTTGGTAAACGGGTCCCCGACATTCGAGTTCAATGCGCAGAAAGGGCTTAAACAAGGTGATCCGTTATCTCCTTTCCTATTCCTAATTACTATGGAAGCCTTGTCTTGTTTGCTAGATAAGGCGTCTTCTTGGGGAATGGTGGTCTTTAACTCATCTGCTATATTCAGATAATGCTATGATATTGGGAAAACGGGGTGAGAGTAATGTGAAAATTTTATCCTGTCTCCTTAGGTGTTTCTATGTGTGCTTCGGGTTAAGAATTAATCTCTCAAAGTCTAGTTTTTTTTTGGATGGGTCAAAATGGCGAGGAGGTGGAAAATATTACTTTGGTGTTGGGTGTAAAAGTGGAGAGATTCCTTTTGACTATTTAGGAATCAAGGTCGGGGCAAATATGTAAAAGTGTTGTCATTGGCGTAAAGTCATTGAGGTTTTTGAAAAACAGTTAGCGGGATGGAAAGCTAAAACGCTTTCCATTGGTGGGAGAGTGATAATCATCAAGTCAATTCTTGTTAGTATCCCGATTTATTACTTATCATTGTATAAAGTTCCCGTGGGAATCATCAATAAGCTAGAAAAAATTATGAGGCGATTTCTATGGTCGGGTAATTCGGATGCAAACAAAATACATTGGGTTAGTTGGGAGTAGGTGACATTAGAGAAAAAACACGATGGGCTGGGGATTCCGAGATTGAAACAGGTAAATGAAGCCCTCCTTCTAAAATGGGGTGGTCGCTTTCGTAAAAATTCGGATGAAATATGGAAAAAAGTGATAAAAGAATGTCATAAATCTCGAACTCAATTTTGGTCTATGCCGATGAACAATGCCGTGAAAGGTTGCTGGAGACACATAGTGAAAATTGCTCATGATGTCAAGGTTAACGAGTGCCCGTTTTTTTGGAAGTTTAGGGCAGAAATAGGTGAAGATATGACTGTCCGTTTTTGGCATGATGTCTGGACAGAAGATGGGTCTTTTTTGGTCAGGTGGTCGGCTCTGTATAATCAAGAAAGAAACAAATTTATTCATGTTGCCAAAAAGATTTATTAGAATGGTCATGGATGGGAATTAGTAAAAAAAGATTTCATTCGGCCTATGCAGAGAGATGTGGCAATAGAATATGATCAAATGCAAATCTTTCTGTTGACAGTGCATAGAAGAAGTGGGACGAATAGATGGAAATGGGAAAACAAAGCTATTGAGAAGTGCACTGTTAAAGATATAAAAAGGGTGATCAACAATCACTAACTTGACGGGCAAAATTTTCTGTTTCCATGGACGGGATGGGTTCCGCTAAAATGTAGCATCCTAGCGTGGCGGGTTGAGGTGGCTAGTATACCAACGAAATGGGAATTAAGAAAAAGGAATGTAAATACTGGTTCGACGGACTGTGGTCTGTGTGACTAGGACAGAGACAGCAGACCATCTTTTCTACAGTTGCACTTTTGCGCAGGAGGTGTGGGCAGGGATTGGGTCCTGGTGTGGGATACGTCCATTGTTGGTGTTTGGGATCCGAGACTTGGTTGATGTTGCTAGAGATATGAAGTGGATTAAATGGGCGAGGAGAATCATTCAGGCGTTTTCTTAGTCTCTTGTTGGTACAATTGGGAGGCAAATTTTTTTGGCTAGACATGTTGTTTTCCGCATCAAATGTTTGTCATTTTTTTTTGGTTTCAAAATAGGTCAAAGTATAGGTCAATAACATGGAAAGATTGGATTGTATCTCCTGTATATATGGTGTAGTTTTTTTGGGGCGATGGTCCTCGCATTTGAGGACTTAGCTGTTTTGTGTGAATAAAAAGTTAATTTTCAAAAAAAAAAAAAAAAAATTGAATATATGTTCTTTCTTCTTATAATTATTAAAACACGATATCATATAAAATTGTGAGTATGTTGGGTATATCAAAACCGTTATTGATGTGTTTTTATGATTTCCGATCGTTGTAACACATGTGTCATTGTTTTTTTTTTTTTTTTTTTTTTTTGGGTATATCGCAACTTTAATTTTTTGGTTTTTTCTTTTAGTTAGTATACCAAGTGCTATTACCTTAAAGATATAAACCGAACCGATGCCTATCAAATTCGGTTGCTATGCTAGTTTGCCACAAAGTGAAAGCCAACTTAAACTTTCAACTTATATGATTAATCCATTAGATTATTGTAACTTGTAAGTTCAACTGGTTAGGTGTATCACCAACCCTTTACAAAGCCCTAGTTATAATATAGCCTCTACAGTAAAAACTTCCAAATCTCAAGCTTTTGCTACACAGCGATGTTGACGTCTATGATTTGGTGATCAACTGAACATCAGATGGCCATAAGACCACCTGTACTCGGGCTTCATTTATAACGCCTGGGGCTGAGTTGGACAAAAATGGCGCCCCCCACACCGCTACGGGGGGGCTCCATTTTTCAAAAATAGCTTGGGGCTTTATTAATATAACGCCTGATCATTTTGTGCCCCTCCAATCAGATGCAGCCACATCAGCACTCTCTCTCTCTCTTTAATTATTTTATTATTTTTTTAATTAAAAAGATATAATAAAATATTAATAGGGGCTTTATAAATAAAGCCCCACCACTACACCCCTTTTTCAGTTTCTCTCTCCACGCTGACTCAGCAGCCACGTGGACCAATCACATTCGGGGGCTTTATAAATATAAAGCCCCACTACACATGGTCTAACTTATATTTACTTTCATCATACACCCATTTGTGCATGATCTTACCTATAACTGTAACTATTTCTTGCCCTACTTCTGTTACATATTATTAAATGATCTTTATTTTTATTTATATATATATATATATATATATATTAGGTTCAAGACTTAAGTCATCTAGTCTGTGTAAATGGTGCAACACTGTAATTTGAGGGTTATGTTATTGCAAGTTATTAACTTTATTATTGTGTTTTGACTTATGATCAGAATGGCTTGTCAATTAGCAATAGGGGTACACACAAATGTTGGTCATTTGGGTGATAATGCAAGAAAATGTTGTTGGAGTTTGATGTTTAAGCGTGATGGAGTCGATGAATTGTGGCCGAGAACTAACTGGCCGTTGCGTATAAGTGTGAACCGAATGTTTAAATGTTGTTCTGCAGTTTGTGATCCAAGCACATTGTCCGAACCGGCCAGGAGTTATGAACCGTTTAGGACAAGTGAGTGACAATTCCGAATCAGGACCGCATATTTTTGTTTCTTTAGTTTCTTTTTATTGATTTGCAATTTAATTTAGGAAATTTGTGCATTAACATTGCAAAATACTATGCTCATGGTTTTAAAAAGCAAGAAGCGCACAAAAGAGATGTGGTCTAAAACCGAGACGCAAAGCGCAAAAGTAGCAGGCTTTTTGTACCCGAGGCGTACGGTGATTATATATTTTTTTTATATATCCTACAGGTGTTTAGCATCCCTTATCCAAAATCCTATTTAACAACAGGTTGATGCATAAAAGCACCCAGAATACAAGAGGCGCGCGCCTGAGCCTCAGAAAACCCAAAAACACGCGCCTTGGCCCACATAAGGCGCCAACACCTGCGCCTCAGGCACGCCTTTTAAACCAAGACTATGCTTCAATTTCTAATTCTAGCAACTAACTATGAAAACTCTCTAAATACTAAAATGCTTATTTGTTTGAGAAATAGAAGCATTTGGCCCTTTTTGTCTGTATTTGAATTTCTTCTCAGTTTTTTAGGAATCCTATAAACTATAATATTTTAGCATTTGTTATTTAAAAGAAAGTACGAAAATACTGAAAGTTTAAGAAAAGACGCAGGAAAGGAGGAAGTAGAAAACAGAACAGCTAACTATTTATGCAAAAAAATAAAATAAATGGAAGGATGTTGCCATTGCCGTTGCCGTTTTAGAGAATGTTCATATTCGGTTGCTAGAATTACGAATTGGTTCATAGTATCTTGCTATTTTATGCTAAAAGACCTTTAGGTTACGGTCATGTAATATATTTTAATTACTCAAATCACTGTAATCTAAATTTTTTTGTGTATCATGTAAGACAGATGAATCAACTTTGATCATAGTTCGCCATGGAGAATCAATGTGGAATGAAAAGAATCTGTTTACCGGTTGTGTTGATGTGCCCCTGACAAAAAAAGGCGTGGAAGAAGCAATAGAAGCTGGCAAGAGAATCAGTACAATGCCACTTGACGTTGTGTACACATCGGCATTGGTTCGTTCTCAAATGACAGCTATGCTTACCCTTACCCAACACTGCTGCCAGAAGGTAGCTTTGTCAACTTACTAAGCTCTTTAGTTTAAACTTTAAAGTGGATACGATGAAACAACTATTCTGCTACACTAATATCTCTTGAATTTAGTATTCTGCTAGCATGCCGTTTTGCATAATAACAGTGTCAATTTTGTTACCTGTTTTAATAAATAGCATTTGAATTTGCAGGTTCCTATAATTGTTCACAATGAAAATGAAGAAGCCGAACTTTGGAGTCGAATATACAGTGAAGACACCAAAAATCAGTCCATTCCAGTTGTTAAAGCATGGCAATTAAATGAGAGAATGTAATCTTTTGTCTGTCTATCTCTCCCTCTCTTATGTTCCATTTGTAAGCAATAAAGTAAAAACGATAATATATTGTTGTTTTGTTCTATCAGGTATGGTGACCTTCAAGGTCTTAACAAGCAAGAAACTGCTGAAGTATTCGGCAAGGAGCAAGTTTTAAGGTGGCGTAGAACTTATGAAGTTCGGCCCCCGAATGGTGAAAGTTTAGAAATGTGCTTGAAAAGAGCCGTTACCTACTTTAAAGACAATGTAATATGACTTTTTGTTAGTGTTTTCACCCAAATGTTGTTGAAATAATCTTTAGAGTTGTACAGTGTAATAGAAAATGGTGCTGACATTGTTTCTATTGCGCAGATAGAACCACAACTTATGGCGGGAAAGCATGTGATGGTTGTTGCGCATGCGAATTCCCTGAGGTCTATTATCATGTATCTTGATAATCTAAGTCCTCAAGAGGTAACACATCTGTCTTTTTGGATAGCTTTTATGCCCTCCATAGTAGTGTAATATTATTTCTTTCTAAAAGGTAATCAACCTAGAGCTATCTACTGGGGTGCCAATGTTATACGTTTATAAAGATGGAAAATTCATCAGAAGGGGAAGTCCTGCAGGAACTAAGGAGGCTGGTGTTTATGCTTATACTTCGGTAACAAATCTGACCTTCATCTATCATGATATAATCTTTTTTGGATAATATGTAGGGTTATCTGTTTTTTAATGTGCAAGTATGCTATACATTAATTAGTTAAGAAGATTGTATAGCATTAATCAAGGCAAGAAATAAGAATAAGTATTTGATGCAATCTGTTCCAGCCTGCTATAGTACCTTCTATCAATTAGGTTACCATCACTATTTGACTTGTTTATGTTATAGACTCAAGTCTTTGGTGATAACTCACCAAGTCTCTCGTGAGAAGCTTTATGAGGTGTTCAACCTAGTTGCTCTAGGACTTGACAAACACGACACGTGTGGTACCGTTCCCAATGATTTTGTCCGACATGGATGTGTCTTAGATCAATGGTTGTTTTTCAGGTTGAGTTGCTTTTGTGCTGAGTTAACTTTCTCGTAGAAAAGGCAATCTTAGGTCGAGTAAATGTGTAACATACATTAAGCGCCTGATTGTACTGGCATATTCTAGTTGATCCATTGCTCAACTAGAATTCACATCAAGTCTATACACTTTGTTTTCTTATTTGGAGTGTTATGTGCTCGCACTTCTAACGTCTTTTGGAAAATTATCTACGACCAGTACTAGCGAGTATTGGTTATTTTATATACTAATATATACGGAACTGTTAGTCTGTTACATTGAAGTTTTGTGCGAATGTTGACTGCAAATGCACATCTTTTCAAGAAACTGAGATGAGCTATAACGAACTTGTTGTATTGTAGATTTAATACAGAAATCAAAGTCGAATATGATTTAATACATGAATATGATTGACAAGCAAGTCCCAACAACTGTTTTTATGCTTCTTTTAAGGTATGTAAACAGTTTATCAAGTGCCGATTAATACTAATCCAACAGGCAAGGCAACTGTTTATCAAAATAGTAATTTATGTATTATTCAAAAATCAAACCACATATCAAGTGCCCAAATAAACTTATAAATTAAAGACTGTATTACCAAAAACTTGGGAGAACAAGACACACACGTAGTTTAAAAAATGCAATAGCTATGGCGATTTGCGCTCTCATCAGCGCATCACGCATTACGTGCACATTTTAAAACCAAGATACATAATTTTAAAAAACCTCGAGGCGCCTAGTTGAGTGCTCCATGCCGTGAAGCATGGGCTATTCATATAGAACTTTCAGATTAATTCTAGATAACATTTTATATTTGTTAATTCTTAAGCACCCAAAAATAAGATAATAAAGAGAAATCCACACAATTTGTTATAATAAAAAGCATGAAAACAATCTAAATGTACAACCAAACAAGCTCAATATACAACCGAAGAAGTTTAAAAGTAAGATATAAAGAAGCTAAAACTAAAAGACAGAAATAGCATTTCCATAATTTTCATATTTTAATTTATCATATTACATACAAAAGAAATCAGAAAAAATATTTTTCATAGTTAAAATATTGAAAAATATTGAGAAGAATTATTTTTTCCTGGAAATTGTGCTGCAACACAATTGCAGAAAGAAGGCTGTTGCGAAAAGCAATTGAAACCCACTACAAGAAAGCAAGACACAACCATACACCACTTTTCCCCTCTCTTTAGGCCCTGTGGAGCTTCATGTCTCCCTTTCTCCCTTTATTATAACATTTCCAACTTTCTCAACCGATGGAAGATCACAACCTCCATCGCCTCAGCCAAAAAAAGTGCCGAGTTAGAGTTATTCTCCTCCTCACCATTATTGGAGCACTTTTGCTGCCGGCTCCATCGCCTCACACAAGTCACACTTTTTAAAACTAAGCACACACACACATATATAAATATATTTATAATTACATAGAGACCCCCCCCCCCCCCCCCATCTATATATTCATAAACATTTTTATTGTCAAATAACTCGTTTACCTAACCCAAGTTATGTAGTTACTTTTTAAGCATTAAAATGGAACCATTTACTCACCCTGACTCATAATTATAAATATTTTATATATGGCCTTGAATATATGAACCTAGCACTACCATCACAATGAACTTTGTAAAGATATTGGATACAATGCAGCAAAGTTAGCACTAGTATCTTGTTGAACACGTAAAAGTATGTCGAACATATGTACTCTTAATTCATTAAGCTAAAATCATCTTCCTGTTGATCACCACCTACTTGCTCTATATATTAGTGTTTGAATCTTTGCAAGTGTCATTGACACTATCGAGGTTCTATGTATATGAAGTGTACCTCTACCTCCACGCCTTGTATGGCTACAACATAAAACAGTTAAATAACATACAAAATAGGCATAAAAGGTGTCAAATGGATTGAAACCAAGTTCTTATATGACTTGTGTTTTCAAGAAACTTCTTTTTTAAAATCATAACTATGTTTTTGGATTTGATGCACAAAAATCCTTGTCTCACTTGTCACGGTTAGAAGCATTTTACTTTAACCCTCACCCTATCTCTAATACAAGTGTAAGTGTGTGTGCCCATATGCCATGAATTCATGTGCATATACCCCATACTGTATATATGATTGCTTCTTGCCATCTTTTTTATGGTGTTTGCGGTGAAGCTAACCACACATTTTCTATTCTCGGAAATGCAAAGTCCTTCCCATTCTATTATGGTACCTTTTGGAAGGAAATTAAAATTAAAATCGTTAAACTTGTGAATGTGTTTACACAGTTCTATCAAAAATGAAAGTTCACACGCGATCCCAAGTCTGTGTGCGTAAAAATGGTTTAGTTTTCAATGACCAAAAACCCCCTCCAGATAGTTAGAATTTTCCATGGATTTGTGACCAAGACGATCCATCACTAATCCGCCCCAAAATGGACTTTCTTTTCATTGTTAATCAGCCTGTAAGGGGTTTTTTTTTTTTTTTTTTTTTTTTTTTTTTTTTTTTTTTTGAATGATTAATTTAGTGACTTTGGAGTCCAGGCTCATTAGCGGATCCTGTGACTATGCTTTGGACTTGGGTCTAGCTAAGCAAATCTGGTAATAGATAAACTAGATTAGGTGATGAATAAACAGTGAGAATATTATCATGTGACTTATGGGTAAGTACTAAGTAATATCATGCCTTGTGTATCAGAATTTGGCTCTTTACAAGGATCAGATGCTGCAAAGAACCTTCACCAAGTTATAAGTTGGATGCTGCTGCTGCTGCTGCTGCTGCTGCTGCAAGGAACCTTTTTAGTTTCTAATCCGCTCGGACCACCGAAATATTTACTGTGTTTTGCATCCGAATGGTGAGAAAACATTGATTTGCTATTAAGTTTATATTTTTTATTCATGGTTTATAAGTGTTATCATTTGTAACACTATATGTATATTGGATCATGACCAAAATATTAGAATTTTGAAAAAAAAAAAAAAAAAAAAAAGTAGATTTCTTTATTTGATCTTAATCTGTTGCATTACTACTAATTCATAAAGTTTCAACTGTTGTATAATAAAGTAGTTTGTTCGTTTTATTGTTGATATTATTGTCAATGTTTTGACAGTTTGGTATAGAACTCCAATTTTATTAAAAAGATATTAAAGGCAACGACGTTTGGCAAATGAAAATGTAAAATGACACAAATAAACCCTCAAATAGAAATAAAAGGTACAATTTGTGTAATTTTGTTTTTTTTCAAAAGTTTTAGCTTTTTGAAAAGTAATTTATATCAATTTTACGTCTTTTTAAAAAGCTTGAAAGACGTTGCAACTAAACAATGCTTTCCTACTGGTGAGCGAGTGGAGGGTATAAAAGAGTCAAGTTGACTCTCAGATGTACTCGTATAAGTTGTAAAAAAAAAATAATAATAATAATAATAAGAAAGTTGAGTTTAAGTTTTACTTGTTTTGACGCCTATTCATTAAGATCAAGCTCCGTCGTTAATAGTTTTTCAAGCTTAAATTTAGCTTGGGCTTAGTTATGCGCACACGTATATATAAAATTATAGGTTTTATGTATCATAATATATATTGTTCTTTTATCGTAATTTAATATATATAATAAATATTCTTATGCAAAAATATATATTTAACATAATACAAAAAATATATATAAATAATATGCTTGTTTAGAATAGGGGTGTTCAACGAATCGAATAACGAATTTTCGAATTATTCGAATCGAATTATTCGAATTTTTAATATTTTTACCTGAATTCGTATTCGATTCGTATTCGTTTAAAATTCAATTTATTCGATTCGTATTCGATTCGAATAAGAAACTCGAATTCGAATCGAATTCGAATAAATTCGATTTAGTTCAAATTCACCTTAAATAACAAATTGTTTTACTTTTAGTTTTAAAACTAATACAAACTCATTATTTTTAACATATAAAATACAAATCTACAAATTGATAAACAACATTATGTCAAATACGAGAATAGTAAAAATAGTAGAGAGTATAGTTTTATAGAGTTTTGTGATATATAAGGTAAATATATAAAACATGGTTATGCTAAAAGTTATAGACACTATGGGTTCTTAGAGTTTGACCAAAATTTAGAAGTTTTTTTTTTCAATGTGTATACTTGTGTATATAATAATGTGTATATGTGTGTATATATTTAAAAAAATATACATGTACAATTTTTATTCGAATTTCGAATCGAATCGAATTTAAAATCATAAATTCGTATTCGATTCGTATTCGATTTACTGGACTCGAATTCGAATCGAATCGAATTCGAATTCTTAATAATCGAATCGAATTCTTGGTAATCGAATCGAACTAAATCGAATTTCGAATTTTTCGAATTCGAAACGAATTCTGAACACCCCTAGTTTAGAAAAGCGAAACTAGTCAATACTCAAAATCCAGATGTAAATCTTGAGTTTGAGCTTGTTTGTTATATGAGTTTAAATATAGGCTTGGGCTAATATTTAAAACCTCCCATAGACCCATCATCTATAATCTATAACTTATAATAAAAGAATTGAAGATTGATTAGCTGTCATTCAATGAAGGCCTAAGAAAGCCATTTTAATAACATGACATTTAAGGAAGCATTCTCCTCCTTGAGTGTGCCATGTGGCAAATAAAAAAAATAAATAATAATATAAAATCTAATCTTCTAAATTTAAATTGAGTTATTTTAGGAAAAAAGAATTTAAAAACAAATTTAAAATTTTCTCTCTTATGTTTCCTCTCATAATTTTTAAACGTTAATATCTTTTATATACGAGATTTTTTAAAGAAAAAAATTACACCAAATTAACGAGCGTTTTATTATCTTTCCAACGAGTACCATAGTGCTATATAAAAAACGGAGAAAAAAAACGACTATTTTTTGTGAGGTTTCGTTCATACAGGAAAAAAAAACATAAAGTGTTCAGCTTATTCATTAATAATGTTTTTTCTTTTAAACCAGGTTCTAATCTACGATGTTGAAATTCAGCCCAATCGTCGTGCTTTCATTGGAATTTTACTCTTTTAAAGATGCATAGGTATACTTCATCAAGAGAAGCTAAGAGAAAGAATCGCGCAACACTGCAACACATGGTGTCACCTTATAGCAAGGTTATTTTTTTATTTATTTAATTACAAGAGTAATAATTATTAGTATTAATATTATTATAATTGTTATATTTTTCAACATCGGTACGCTCCCGAAATAAAAGCTAGTAATCAATATTATTATTGAAATCCTTTGCAACTCGGGCCCTTATACACTCTACAATTCATGTCGGTTCTTTTTGAAAACACAGATGCACCCAATAGTTTTATCATTTATAAAAGTTTACGGTATGTTTTTCAATAAGTTTTTAAGAACTTTTATGAGCTTCAAGCTTTAAGTTTTTGAGAAAAAAAACTCTACTTAATAAAAACCCTTTTTGGTTAAAGGAGTTTGAAGCTTTTAGGTTAGAGAAAAAAACTTTATATTGAAAAACTACTACTATTAGCATTTAAGAAAAAGTTCATACTAGCTACAAACTTTTAATTAGTAAATGACACAAATACCATTCTATCATAAAAAAAAAAAAAAAAAAAAAGAACATGCATACAAGCTTTTAGTTAATGTTAATTTTAGTTATTTTATATATTTTGTTAAAAGCTCTAACAGTTCTGCCAAACACAAAATTTATTTAAAATGTTACAGCTATCAGCTTTCAGCTACCAACTAGTTTTGCCAAACATATCCTTAAACTTGATTTGGATAGAGCATTGCCTTCTGATTCTTATATTTAATCTGGTATTAAGATTCTAAATCTGACACAACTTTACGATATAAGGTGGGTTCTTAGATACCCCTGTAATAAACTAATACATAAACCCGAAATACTCACTAATATTTGATTAATAAAAAAAAGTTGGGATTATAAACATCAATTAAACATTTTATTTCTTAACTAGTTTATACCCTGGGAGCGTCCCGGGTTGAGAAATCTAAGTAAAGTGAATAAAATTACAAGTATCTAAACTATAAAAATGGCATATGCCAATATATGATTAATGAATATTATTATTATTATTATTATTATTATTATTTTAAACAAATATCTGCCATAAGTTATCATATTCAAATATAAAAAAAGGGTAATTGGGTCGGGTATCACCTAATCCCAGGCCCGACCCAAACCCACAATTTTTTTTAAACTAATTCCAAGCTTGACACAATACCTGTCGGGTTACAAAAAATAGTCGTTTTTTTCTCCGTTTTTTTATATAGCACTATGGTACTCGTGAGAAAGATAATAAAACGCTCGTTAATTTGGTGTAATTTTTTTCTTTAAAAAATCTCGTAAATAAAAGATATTAACATTTAAAAGTTATGAGAGGAAACATGAGAGAAAATAATAAAGTTTTAATATTTACATTAATGTTTGGCAAGGAACTTTTAGGAGTCAAGCTTTTAAGAAAAAACTCTTAATCAATAAAAAGTCTTGTTTGGTTGAAGAGCTGAAAGCTTTTAGGTTAGGAGAAAAAGCTCTATAGTGAAAAGCTACTAATATCTTTTAAGAAAAAGCTCTACAAGCTACAATCTTTTAATTAGTAAATGACACAAATACCCTAACTATTTTAAAAACAAAATAAAAACCTTCCTTACAATCTTTTAATTATGTCCATTTTAGTCATTTTATACATTTTATTAAAAGCTCCAGCTACTCTGCCAAACACCAAAATATATTTAAAAAGCTTCTAGCTACCAACTTCCAGCTACCAGCTTGCAGCTACCAGCTAACAGCTTCCAGCCTCCAGCTAATTTTGCCAAACATACTCTTAGTAGATTAGGTATTTAATAGATTATGTTAAATCATATTTATACTATATTTATTCCTCTTTTTTTTTAAATTGGTCTAGAGTTACCATATCACATCCTATGTAGCATCTCTCAAAAGAGAGATTACATAATATTATGACATGTCATTAAAAATGCTTTGGTTTATTATATATATATATAGATATAGATATAGATATAGATAAGTGATACTAGTGGGATTCCCCCACTCTACATTCTACATAAGGCATCGGCTAGTTTGCTTCGTTATTCGTAAGGTACAGACAATTATTATTGTTTGCGATACGAGGAAAAAAAAAACATCTTTACACAATTTGTTTCCTTAGGATGCATGTACTCGTATATTATAAAATATCTATTTATTATAAGGCTGGGTGTGTGGTGACGGGGGAGGGAAGCGGTGGGTGTCAGATGGCAGTTTTCTGTCCGGAACCCCCCCCCCCCCCCCCTCCCTCCCCCATGTGTTTTCGGTGTCAAGGGGGAAATATCACCGTCCCATATTTCGAGGAAAAAGTGAACGTTGGCCATCATTGATTTCGACCGTTTGAAAAAAAAATATTTTTCCTATTTAAATCTTTTATTTTTAAACCACATTTTAACCAAACAATCTCATACACTTCTAAATATTTATAAACTTTCAAGTTATTCCCCCATGAATCCTAGACAACCGTTCTTCCCACACACACCCGCTAATCCCTCGACCCAAGCCTCGTTCAGTTTTCCCTCGACACTCGGTACTCCCGCGTCACAACCAATGCCTTTTGGCGCGTTTAGCCACCCTCAAAATCCATGGCAAATGCAAATCCAATTGCAACAAGTCCCACCCATGCCTCAAACATAACCCGAAACACAAACACAACACGAGCACGATTTCGTTTCTTTAGACGCGTATGATGATGTTATACCCGAAACCCAACCCCCCCCCCCCTCCCTACAAAAAAAAAAACGGCGCAAAGAAGGGAAAAAAACCGGCAACAAGAGGAAGGCCCTAGTACGAAGGCGGAAAGCATTCCTTGGATGCCCATTGAGTTGGAGGCTCTAGCACGAGCTTGGATGAATGCTTCTACCGATCCAATACTAGATAAAATTTTAAATAATCATTCCTTATTTAGAATTGTAAAAAATTATTACTAACTTTTTTAAATAATTGTGTAGCTACAAATCGGAAAAGGGGATGGTTTTTGGAACTAAGTTTGTGTTGATTTCTTCAAATTATTACAACGTGAGCCATATCGAAAGGTTCACTCCGTTAGTACCAACTGTCGGGAGATGATGGGAAAATGCCAACTTTTTGCGGGTTACTATCAAAGTGCTTGAAACAATCGTACCTCGGGCCAAAGTGATGACAACGTGTTGAAGGTGGCTCTTGAAAGATACATCAAGAACAATGGGTCGTGAGGATACATGAAAGCGTACGAAATTTTTAGCAAGTGTGAAAAGTTTAAAGTGGTGCCTAATGAGGTGGAACAAGCGAAAAGGTCAAAAAAACAAGCGCATTGGGAAGTTACAGTGCTGGTGGGCCGGATGCGTGTTGTACTATCAACATAAATGACGACCCAGAGTTTGAAGACGAGACGCCAACCCCCGAATCCAAGAGGCCGATTGGAAGGGACCGCGCCAAGAAAGCGGCCTCGAGATCAAAGGGAAAGGCTACCGCTTCCGCTTCGAAAGAAAAGGCGGTGGAGAAAATAGAATAGTTGCTTAAAAACTTTAATGACTTTAAGCAAGTGCAAACGGAGCGGTACATGTAAAGAAAGAGGAGAAGGAAGAAGTCGCGACGAGGGATATCGAGAGGCTACAGTTGGATAGGAAACGTCTCGATTGGATGCTGATTTGGCGTTTTCAGGTTGGATACTTATGTGATTCAACTTTTTAATGATTGTTTTTTATTATGTGTTGTTTTGAGATTTAGTACCTAGGGTTAGAAATTTGATTGATTTTTGTTTAATTAGTATGGAACGACTGTTGAATTTTTAATTCTGATGGAATGGTTTTGAATCGGTGGCAGTGGTTAATCTGTATTGAGGGAAAAACCATCACCATGCAATTACTAAGAATAGATTGTTAAATGTATGTATGAGTTAATAAGTATGGCAGATGATGTTATATTAGATGACGCAATTAAGGTTTTGGTTATGTTTATATAAGGTTTCATTTGTGACATTAGCTTTTCTCATCACATCTCATTTGTTTGTTAAAGGCTTACTAGACAATCACTATCTTGCTTGGATTGATTATCATCCAGTGCCCATGGACGGTTTCTGTATTTAGTGGATTATGCTTTAGTTCTCATTATCGCAAAATAAAATTAGGGGATTTGAATTGCTTACCATATGACAACTCTACACATTGAAGAAAGGAATTTTCGTGAAAGTAAGTATTGAGTCCAGACTGATACTACAACACAATGAAGAGATGCTTAATTAACTGCACATGTTAACAACTTAGAATGTGTGTATTCTTACTTACTCATATCCAAAAGAAATGTGTTATCTCAAATGAATTTTGAAAAAGAGTTGAATAAGAGACAAAATCAATGTCGACTGATTGAACCAGAGTTACATTGGAGTTATACATTGTTTTTGGTTAGGTGTTAGCATTGGAGTTGTACATTGTTTTAGGTTAGGTATTAACATTAGAGTTACACATTGTTTTAGGCTAGATGTTAAGGTTAGATGTTAACATTTGAGTTATACATTGTTAATTGTTTTAGGTTAGGTGCTACTCGAAGCTTTTTTGCATGTAACTGTAAAGCACATTAGTCTATTTCATTCTTAAAATTGATGTGTGATATTAGATATCTCAACCCGGGACGCTCCCAAGATATAATCTAGTAATATAATAAAAAATTATTTGCAATGCAATACGCACCCTGTTGTATTGTACGTTGCCTCACGAAACCCTACGCCAAATCCCACTAAAAATATGGCCAGAGCTAATATGACCGTCTACATCAGGGTTATACATGGTACAAAGTTAAGAGGGTGTTTGGGATTGAGTTTGGAAATGCAAATGTGCTTTTTGTCAGAAGTGCTTTTTGTCTTATGACTTTTTGAAAAGAAAAATTGGATTGTAATAATCACACCTTTGTGTTGTTGGCCAATAATAATCCCATCTAAGTTTATTCTTCCCACCAGTCCCACCTTTTAATTTATTTTTTCTCATTGCACCCGACGTTAACTCACACTAACACCGTTAGCTGAAACTCACAATTCTAGGCTATTGTTCACCGGATCTGAAAGAGGGAATCGAGACTGTAACAACCCGACCAGGAGGGGGCCGGAAGAAATAACATATTGATAAAAAACTTGCACAACGGAGGAAACGATAACTAATATTAATTGTTTAATACAAATTCTAATCCAAAAATATAATACACAACTTAAATAAATAAACTAATAACTATGCAGGAACGAATCGCGACGGTCGTCGAAGCAGTTGAGGAGTGTAATCCGTTAGTCGTTCCATACTTCTACCAGCGCTTATCTCTAATGCTCTAGTCCGCAACACTTATAGTCTGAATCTTCTATCATGATAACCTCTAGTCCGCATCTAACAAGTATATACCTTGCAATGTCATCCATCCGTCTGCCGTACCTGAACACATGCTTAAAAGAGTTTGGGTCAGCAATTACACTGGTGAGTCCGTATAAGTAATTAAGTGAATCCAAAACAGTTTAATAGTTCAAAAGCAAGTTTATAAGTTTACACAGTTCAAAAAAATAGTGATGTACAAGTCACACCTCAATCCTAACACTGAATCCATCTACTCCCATTATGGATTCCCATGGCATAATATATTCCACAATGGTTCGTAGACCTCAGTGGAGGGTTTTCCGGGCTTCCGGATCCACTGTGCGTGGAGGATTCCCCAAGTAGTACTACCCATATATTAAGTGGCCGAACTCCCTTGGGTTAATGAGTGTGAATCTGGTTTCGGGAGCACCTTGTCACATCAAATAAGTTTACACACACAAGCATATGTTCACCCCAAAATAGTAAAACAAAAAGGGGGAGTACACGAACTCACCTTAGTAGCGTTTCACGTCACACAGTGTCATGGTATTCCAATCTGAAGTCCACCTATGGTTCACATACAATGTCCTAATACAATCATGACCATTAGTGTGTGTAACGGAGTATTGTGGTTACACGTGTGGGAGAGCTAGGACCTTTCCGGTTTTTAATGTATTTATCTATTCATGTAATTTTATAGCTTTTAGTCTAAATCTCTTCATATCGACTTGTTATCTTGGTCCAATATGTATATGTATCTGAGTCATAAGTAGTAATTAAATTACCGTCTTATGTTATGGCGCTTATACCATTCTCAGGTTTCCAAGTGTCAAGTCATTAGTTATGCAATTATACCTATGATTCTCTAAAGTCTCAAGGGTCTCGTGTCCGTGTGTCCATATGGTTTGCATAATGTCCAAACGTCCCATAATCAAACGTTCCCTACATTGTCGTTTATAACTTAATAATAGGTCCCATGGTTCCAAGTCTTATATCCGCAAATTCGTCTAGTGTTCAATGTATGTCCAACATCTCGTCTAATGTCCAAACTATCATTGTTTCCGTATTATCCGAACATAATCTTCTTCGTATAATATGTATAATATGTTTGTTTTTATACATCTTAAGTTGATTAGTTGTTATTATTATATAATTAAGTTGGTCCGAAATACGAATCGAGGTCCCACACGTGATAACCATCTCAAATAGTATCCTAAAACACTAAAATGGTTCGAGTTCTCGCTTTGTACCTCTCGAATCCTTTGTTTGACCAAACCTCCTGTCCTTTGACTTTTGTTGACCGAGTCAACTAGGTTGACTCGGGTCTTGGCCCTTCATCCTTTACACAATGATCCCTTATCAATAAACATCACAACATGCTAATATCCTAATTATTAACCTAGGAACCATTAATCTTACCTTAGTTGTTGGAGAGCATAACTGAACTCACCCCAAACACCCCGTCGTCAACTCGATCTGAGCCCTTAACTTGTAATGAAACCTGTTCATGATGATGAGAGCAGCAGCATCGTCGTGGCTCCACTGTGAGCCACCGTGGTTCCATCAGATCTTCACCACAGCCACCACCGAGACTACCAACCATCAACTCTTTTACATATTGATTATTACCCCATCATCAATAAACTATGGATTCCCTATAATAAATCCTGATCTGAACCACGATGTGAATACTCCATTGGGACCCTAACCGTCATCGGTGAACAGGGCCGTGCCGCTGTACGTGGTGGCTCTCCTCCGTGAGTAGCCGGGAGACCCACCGGTCTCCCTTCTCTCTCTCCTTCTATCTTTCGGCTCTCTCGTGAACTTGTGAAAGGCAGCAGCAATGAGATAGGTGTGGGGTGGGATTGGGGTTTTATAATGGGTTTGTTTTAGATGGTTTTTAGAAAACCATTTGAGTAAATGATTTTTAATGGTGTATTATCACCACAAGGGGAGGACATGTGTCCTACTTTGGTGACTCACCACTATAGGTTCGGGTCTGGGTTTAAGTTCGTTAATGGGTGTTGGTCCGGTCTCGCACGTGTATAATATTATTTCTATCGCCAAAATAACTAAGTAATTCATCGGTTCAGCTTCGCATTTGGTTATACATAAATATTTTATTATTGATTTATTTATTATTATACTTTTAGACGCGGAAAATTTTGGGCCCTACGGCCGGTTTGTTACAGAGACGATGATATTGGTATGTTCAATTGCTGAATGAGCATGGTTTGATGGTTTAATTGTCGGTTCCGGTCATCCCCTCTGACAAGAACATCAACCTAAAACGCATCAAACCATGCTCGTTTATGCAATTGAACATACCAATATCATCGTCTTGATTCCCTCTTTCAGATCTGGTGAACAATCGCCTAGAATTGTGAGTTTCAGCTAACGGCGTTAGTGTGAGTTAACGAGGGGTGCAATGAGAAAAAATAAATTAAAAGGTGGGACTAGTGGGAAGAATAAACTTAGGTGGGATTATTATTGGCCAACAACACAAAGTTGGGATTATTACAATCCAATTTTCCTTTTGAAAATGAGTTTTAGAAAAAGTGTTTGGATTAGCTTTTGGGATGAGAAACGTCAACAAGTCAATAGATTGTTTTTTAAGTGTTTCGCTTAACTTATTGTGAATATTGCTTGTATGGATGGTAGATTTGTAATTTTTTTTCCAAAAGCCAGGATTTCTAACTTCTCAAAAACAGCTTTTCCACCCTTAAAAGCCAAAAGCCAAAAGTCAAAACAGAAAGTGTTTTTCGGTTACACAAACAGCTTATTGACTTATTGGCTTATTGGAAAAGCCAATAAGTCAATAAGTTATTTTGAAATTCAATCCCAAACACCCTTTAAGTGCATGTATACATCTGGGCTATACACTGATTTGTGATGAAAATATGTTCTTGAATTACTAACGCATGATATTTAGGCTTTGTGTTGTGGCTCAGGCTGAACACAAACATTATCATCTCATATCGCGCCACTTGGATGTTGACGTGTCAATGAATAAAGCTTCAGTTCAATCACTTGACCCTGTTGTGGCTCAAGGTGAGCAATGGCTTTATCCAATTTTTTTGATTTTTTTAACCTTAGATTAAATAAAATAAAAAACATTACATTACAAAAAAAAACATTATATTAAATAAAAATAAAAAACGTTACATAAACATAAAATAACTAGAAAATATGAAACCTAACGTAATGTTGGGCGTAACATTTGCCACACCGAAACATGTGGAAAATCATACCTGGTCTTGGAAGCATACTCGACTTGAGTAAATACTATAACCACATCTTCTTTTTCATTGGGAAATTCGTTTGGGACTTTTTTTAAAAAATTGTTCGAAAATTTTACACTTCGATTTGAGGTACCCGTACTTGTAGGAAATTGAATCATAACTACGTTGTGTTCCTCTGACAAGCTTACCAAACTCGGTTAAAACTTTAGCCCATTGTGGAGCCCGACTTTGAAGACCTCAACTAGTCAATGCGCCATTGTCGTGCACGTTGTTGTATGTGATGATTAACTCAAGTAGCTCCTCTTCCGTCCAATGCACCATAGTTTTGAATGTTGTAGGAGAATAAATTGAAGTTTTGAATGTTGTTGTAGAAGAAAATGAATTTTTGAATGTTGTAGAAGAAGATGTAAAATAATGAAGTGGTTAAAATGAAAGGTAAGTGTGTGTGTGTGTGTGTATCAAAGGTAGTCGTTAGTGGACTTGACCGCGCTCTCTGAGATTCACTCACGACAACTACCACATGTGGTTGTGGTGGTGTTCACGAGCCATGTTGCTCGTGGGCTCACTCTCGTCGGGTCACTCGTGCTCTACAACACATAGCCTTACTTAAGCTGAGTGGTGTGGGGTAGGGGGTGTACAAAATGCTCGCAACTCGTTCGAAACTCGCTCGAAAAAAGCTCGACTCGAAAAAGATCATTTTGTTATCGAGCCGAGCTGAGCCGGCTCGATTACAAATCGAGCCGAGCTCGAGCTAGGGGTCTTGGCTCGTGGCTCGGCTCGGCGGCTCGGCTTGGTGGCTCGGTTCGTGGCTTGATAAGCATCTTTCATATATTTAATAATAATTTGAATTAATCAATAAAATATAAAAAATGATAGAACAAAAACAGAAATTATACAAATAATACTTTTAGTATGCCTTTCATTCATTAAAATATTAGAAAAATAAAAAAATACATGTATATGTGTAATTTTATTTTTATTTTTTATTTTTTGTTTTTTATTTTATAAATATTTTAAAAAAAATAACGAGTTGGCTCGAACCAGCTCAAGCTCGGCTCGAACATTTACGAGCCGAGCTCGAGCTCGGCTTTTCAGCTCGACTAAAAAAACGAACCGAGCCGAGCTGGCTCTGTAACACCCCAAAACCATTCGTTCGCCTAACTAAGCCATTAGGCGTGATTAAATAACGAAACGAAGTTAATGGTGGGTGTTTTAATCAACGGATAAAAACGAGCTAAAACTTAACGATACCGACCAACCTAGATAGTGATGTTATCTAAGAAACATGGAAATGTAAACTTGAAGGGCCAGTATGGTCAAGTTGATAAACTTGATTTAATATAGAACACACATGTGTATGTGTGGATCGACATTTTCATCAGGAGATGAAATATCCACACACAAAACACATACACTTCTCTAAACCTCAATTGAGCATGAATCAAAGGCAATTGAAGATCAAATTCGAGTGCATGAAGTGCAAATCCATCATCTAGGTCCTAACAAACCCCAAGGTAACCTCCAATTAAGTCTTGATGCTAAATTGGGAGTTTATGTGAATGATAAAAAATCTAGGGTTTTGATAAAAACGTGGAATTAATGGTTAATATGGGTTACCCTAGTCTTGGGGAGCCTTAAACATGTATAATCCGGTTACAAATCACACTTAATATGTGTATTTGATTTTGATCATATGCTTATGTATATGTGTAGAATTTTGGGGTTTAACCTCTAGGTTGAATCAACTTATATCTAGTAATCTTTGTGACTCTTAGGAGTTGTTAATATGAGAAATTTAGGCAAAAAGGTCTAAATAATGTGTTATGATGATGATTAGACAAATGGTTATGCTTTGGCTAATCTTGAGCTTTTGAAACTAAGTATATTGGTGGATGCTGTAACACCCCAACCGATGGCGGAAACATCGAGGTGTCACGTAGTGACGATTGTTCAATAGCTCATGGACTAAAAGTGTAAATATTGATACATTGATTAAATAATTTATTACATTGAAATGAAATACAACGTTTCTAAATGTCAACTAAGCTGAAATACAATGAATCCAAAATCTAAGTAAAAATTCCAAAGGCTTAAAAGTCATCTCATAAATAACCTGAAACATGTACGAAAATAGTATATGTCAATACAAAAATGTATTGGTGAGCATACCCTGTTTGAATAAATATAGTAGGAAAAGTGTTTAGCAATTCATGTGCGGTACCATTTGCAATTATGTAATAAGTAATATCCGTTCAAAACCAAACCTAAGAATAATGACTAACACATGACTAACCAACTGAATAATGAATTAACAAGACAATGACCAAGATTCTCTCAACAGAGTCTCAAGGGGGTATACCATAGTACTATTCATTGAAATGCTAGGCCGCCCAGCGGTTAATGATTTTGACAAGCCATAGACACACCAATTAACACAAAGCAAACACACATGAGAATTGCATTTAGTAAAAGAAATAGAAACTTGATTAATACGTACATGAGTAACCCCAAAGTAGTAAAGCAGTAAAAAGGGGAAAGATATACTCACCGTTTGCGAAAGCGATCAAAATCCACTTAAGCGGTCGTGAGCTAAGTAATGGGAATTCCGAGGAATTCAACCTATAATGTGTAAGAATACTAATAAGGAAGTGTCTAAAAAGTCTAAGGTAAATAGGGTCTAAGGCATTAGGGTTTGCTAAGTCGATTTGGGGAATTAGAGTTTTTATGATGAATCGCGTTAATGTAAAAGTTGTATAATAACATACTAAAGTTTGTAAATACGGTTCAGGTAATATATTTATTACCAATTAAAGATTTAGATAAAACTTATGTTTGAATAATTAAGACAAAATAACGTAATTAATTACTTTAACTAACTATTGTAAATAAATACAATAATTATAAATGTATAAATAAATGATTATGAGTTACACAATGATTCAACAAATAATAACTAAGACTTTCCAACATAAGAAATATTTCTATTTTATAAGAAAAGTATTTATAAAATAGATGTTGTAATAGTATAAATAAATAAACGTTTAATTATGTCGTAATTGATAAATAATACTAATAATACAAGACATGATTCAAAAATGTTATTTTTATAGGAAATGGATGCTTTTTGATGTAAACAAAGTGAAATAATTTTCCCATAACTTTTATAAACTTATTTATATTTAAAACTGATTTAATGAGATTAAATCATGTTTAAATGATTAAAAATAGGAAAATTAATAAAGATAAATGTTTTCTAAACCAACTATTTTTATTTCAGCTCATCATGATTAGAAATAATTTATAAAAAATTTTGAGATTAAAATCATTAAAAATGAATTTTTAATCAATTAAATATGATTAAAACAATTTAATTCATTAAAAATATAAAAATAATATATTTTTCAGAAAATAAAAGTGTGGAAATTTTCTTTAGGGTGTCAAGATGCTACACCTAAATTTTTATAATTTTTTGAACTAAAAATGAATTTAATATGAATATTCTAAGTATGATGCATTTATATAACTATTATATAAATATAAATAACAAAAAAAAAAAAAAAGATGAATATGGCTGCTAGTACCAGGGTTCAAACCCATCCCCTTTTTCTGTCACAAACAACCCTACAACCACTACTCAACTTGACTAGTTTGTTAATTAGTTTTGAAAAACAAGTTATAAGAATATTAATCAATAATACATCTTCTTCCCCAATTAGACTAACCAAGAACCCTAACCCTAGGTTTTTCAATTACCCCAAATCGGTATGATTACAAGCTGGAAATAAGGGGCAAATGATCGGCACTATCGACTAAACAAAATGAAATGATAACCACGAACTTACAAGGTCGTATAATACTCGGAATTGAGGCGCAAAAACTGAACAAAAATGCCACGAATTGAGATCTTACAGACACGATTAGACTAATATTTAGATGGGTTTTCGAGGTGTGGATGTGCAGAAATAAAAGGCAACGACCAATTTATAAGATGGGTACAAAAAAAGACGGTTTTGAGTGTTTTAAAAGCTTCCGGTCGGTTACACACTAACCCGAATTAAACATAATAAAATGCGCGTTATAATTCGTTTTAATGATGAGGATTTGAAGCATAACATTGGAGAAACGTATGGAGACTATTATATTGCGTTAAATGCATGTTAAAGGCCTGATTTGGGCTGCCGGAAGTCGGCCGGAAATTGGCCGGAAAAACGTGGAAGGAGGGAAGGGTAAATCAGATTTGAAACTTTGGATTTTTGGCAAGATTGGTCCCTCCTTGTTGACTTGGTTAAGTAATCGAACACCAATGCAACATGTCAACATAAGAAGCTGGTTTTCATTAGTTCCTTGTTCATAATTGACCTATTCTTTTTGACAATTTTATCATCCCCTGATATTCATGTATGTCATTAAAAATACATATTTAAAGTCTTTGTATTGTCTGGTAGATTTATTAAATTTATGGATCACCATGATAGGTTTTCTATAATTCAAAGTAGCCATTGTATTTGCTAATATGCTAAAAGAAACTATAGTTTGAAAAATGAAACGATTTCATTTTGTAATGTATTTTTAATGCTTCTTGCCTTATATTTTTTACTTTGTAAGTACTTTTTTTTTTTAATTTTGACAAGAATGATAATTTGGGGTTGTAATCGAACACCAAGACGAATGGTAAAACGAAGAGGTAAAACGAAGATGCGTGCATCTGCTGTTTAGGATGGATTGATATTTTGTTATATAACGTGCAACCATAGTACACAATGTTGTTTAGGTTTGTAGGAGTTAGAAGAGAAGATTAATAATATAATATGTAGTGGAGGAATTTATGTAAAATACTATATATGAACAATTTAGTTGATGGTCTTTATGTTCACAATTGACAATACACAGATTTGTATATACAGAGTACAAAATTTACATATGAACCATTGATTCAAGAAAAGAATTATATTTTTCTCTATGTTCTCGCAATAATATAAGATTATAATATAGGACTTTGTAATATACATCACTTTCAATAATATATTCCTTGCATTTTGTGAAGACGTTAGTGCTAACTGGTACAAGTTTTTTCTTTGTGTTTAACCAGATAACAAGTTTCTTCAAACTTAATATATAACCAGGGCTCCTTGCAAAATAAATCCGAAAACATGGATGCGTATATTATTCCTTACGGGGATTTGTTTGAATACGCCTCGTCTGCTCACTACACAGCAGAACTACGGTGGTCTTCTGGTGGCTAGTGGTGGGGGGATTCACATTGTGGTTACCTTTTGCATTTGTGGTATGCTTTTCATCCCCTTCACGCAATACTTGCCGAGCCAAGCAACCGGATCTCTTGGTGATAGACTCTTTTGATTTGTTTTTTTTTTCAGGCACTTCATAGTCTATTGCAAACTTGATATTTGGTAACAACATATAGTATTTGAATTTAATTTTAAGAAAATAGTTTCATTTCATGATGACATGGCTTTCTTGAAACTCCTTTTATATGTTTATATTAGTGCTCACACTTATTTTAGGGGTATTTGTTATCTTGATTGGTTCTGACCCACCACTGACTTTCAGCCAATTAATTGACATGGAAAACTCCATTGAATCACTAGCTCTCCGGTCGCTGCTTGAGGATCTACTCAATGGACTTAGCATTTGGTGGTAGGACTTTTCTAACTTGTTCAAATGAACTAATAGTGGCATAGTGCCCACAATTTGGGAGGTAGGTAGTCCTCCGAACTTTAAATCTATTGTTATTAGAAAATATTATAACTAGTATTATTATACTAGTAACCTGCAATATTTTGTTGTCATTGCCACATCGGGCGGGTTTTTTTAACTAGTACATATATGTGTTTGTAGTATAAAATTAGATTAAACGTAAATGTGTCAAATTCGGAAAACATGTACACATTATCCCAAAGTGTATTAGTACTATTAGTTTTATATTTTTTAAGCTTCATTTTGTTAATGTCACCTTATGTTTTGTAGGAGGTTTCTACGGATAGGGTTGCAAGATTTGAAGAAGGTGGTTCAGGTTGCAAAGTGTTTGAAGTGGTCGAGTTGCAAACTTTTTTTAGCTTTATTTGGAAAACATGTACATTTCTCAAAGGGTATTTGTTTATGTTTCATTCGGAAAACATGTACCTTTTGGGACACATTTTAATTATAAATGTATTTTTGGGAATGTTATTTTTTGTTTACTATATCTAATTTTGTTTTAAGGGCATTTATATCTTCTTGATGACCTTTTTATTGTATAATAAAAACCATTATTTAGATGTCCATAACCATATCGTAAAATTGTGTGTGTGGATGTTTAAAAAAGCGTTGTATCATATGTCTTGTTAGGACTTTAAAATTTTGTCCTATTAAACTTGTTGAAATTTGTAAAAATGTCTGAATTTGTTTTTCTTAGGACGCTATATGGGTTGTTCATAGACATATTATGTGACCATAAAATTGGTTTCATAATTTTATTTGGGATATTACGACCTTTTTCTAGGTACTAAAGTACCTATAATGTTACATCATAAGGGTCCTATAAATTAATTTTTAAGGACGCTTGTATGTGTATTAAAAGATTAAAAGTAGGTAAGTACATGTTAGAACATTGTATAAGTGTCCTAATAGGTTTTTATTAGTTGTTTTTTGGGTTGTTCATAGACATATTATGCGACCATAAAAGTGGTTTCATAATCTTATTTGAGATATTAGGACGCTTTTTAAGTTTCGGGACTTATTACGACCCCTTTACATGAAACGCTTTTACCGTTGGTCCTATTAAATAAAAGGTCCTATAAAATAACATTTTAGGACGCTTTTGTGCGTACTAAAAACCCAATTTTGTTGTAGTGTTTACAAAAACTTAACTAAGTTAGCTAATTAATTATAAATCTTTTAAACTAAACTTTTTATATTAAAAATAAAACTTTCATAAGTTAACATAATAATTATAGTACGTTTTGTATGTCAAAACGTGCGTATACAAAATGTTTACGTACACCATTTTAAAGAAAAATTTTAAAAAAAAATAATAATATTTGAAGAGAACTAAAGGTGAAACTTCAAAATAGATAAATGACTAAAATTGACAACTTGTTAAAAGACGAGGGTGACGGTTGTCACAGTCTCCCCTACTTTAGAAAATTTCGTCTCGAAATTTCCTTCAAGTGAAGGTTACTATGAAACAAGAGGCGTTGTAAAAGTCAATGAGTTTTAAAAATTTGCATCAGTCATAATTTGACAAAATTTAAAGTAGTTGTCTATTTATTATCTAGAGTAAAAGTTTCAAAATCTTTGACAGTTAACCCAAAGTTAGAAAGTTGAGGATTTAATTGGGAAAAGTTTTGCGAATGTGTAACGGGTGAGGGGCAGAGGTACTAATGAAGCAGTCTCCCCTACTTTAGAGAGATTTCTGACCGAACTTTATTAAATACAGGCAACAGGATTTCGACTAACAGGTAGTGTAAAAGTATACAAAGTTTAAGGGTTTCTGAAGAGGTGGTCAACAAGAAAAGCTCCAACAAAACTAATTGAAACTTATGTAAAATGTTCTTATTGAAAATTCTAGCTATTAGTCAACGATCTAATGAAGAGGTAATTAGCAAGTAATGGGTAGGTGCTTGGTCAGACTCCTAGTCCGCTCCCGCAGTATCGTTTATGCTTATATATAGGGTGTACCGTAGCTAACCCACCACACTCCCGATACTTTAGACTCGTACTGATTGTCTACCAATAGCCTAAATAGAATTACACACCACCCCCATGTACCTGTAAACCCATGATTGCGTTCCGGACCGTAATCATCGATTTACCTTACACTAGGGTGTTATGCTTTTTCATAACACTAACATAAATAATACCAGAAAAAAAAATGTGTGCAACCCATATATGTAATAGCCACTGTAATGAAATAATGTTCAATCATGACATGGTTAGAGGTCATTCCCTTTCGGGTTTACCCTTTAACAGTAATGAGAGTAACGTGTAAGTCATAGACATGGTTAGAGGTTCTTCCCTTTCGGGTTCACCCTTAACCGGTAACTTCTGTTCACATCGTTGGGCTCTAAACACCTATATTGATAAACTCCGAGATTTACACTGTTCCCCTCGGATTAAATAAATACTCTAATCCGAGTCGTACGTGGGCACTGGCTTAGATCTCATACGAGTTATCAACTAGTATGTTCGTTGGCCATGATGATGAACAAAATAATGTAAAGTATAACAGGGTTTTGCTCAAAAACGGGAAAAAAATATGCATACCAAATATGCGTCAAGTACATAAGTATAGCATAAAACTTCGATTGAAAGAATGGTATAATATAAATTAAGTAAATCGCACAATTTTCACAAAATGAAAGTAAACGAGTTAAGTTAATGCTCAAAACCAGTGTTATAGAAATGACTACTAATAATTAGTGCGAGAATAATTGTAAAAGCGAATAATTAATGAGTATATAAAACATCAAGAGATGGAACTTAAAATCCAAATGTTAAACAAAACTTAAGAGTCAATAATGAAAAACGGAAAAATGCACAAATAGCGATAGCTATTAATAGAGAAAACTCAAAAGACATAATAACTTCATTATAAAAAAATTTATGATAAGAGTTTCAAACAACAAATGAAAAATATATCAAAAATGTGATACTGAAAATATTTCTAATGAAGCTGGTGACTAGCCAAAAAGATTGAAATATTATTAGTGACTTGTGGGGAGCGTACTTGAACCTATGAGTGAATGGTCACTTTTCCCGATTGCACATACCCCATCACTGGTAAATTTCAAAACCTTTAGCGAGACTTTAAAACGAGATGTAGAAACAGATCCCTGAGATGTGGATTTCACTCCTAACTCAAAGATGTATTTCAAAATTGAAAACAATTGAGGAATGAAACCAATCACTAAGTTAAGGATATCACCCCTAGCTTAGTGGTTAAGTTTCTTTTTAAAGGAAATACTCTTTGAGGTGTGGATGTCACTCCTATCTCAAAGGTATATTCCTAAGATAAATAACATATAGAGGAGTGAAACTAATCACCAAGGTATGGATGTCACTCCTAACTTGGTGATATTGTTTCGTTTGTGAAATACGAGTGTCTTCTTTTCCAAACAAAATACCGAAAGAATAACGAGAAAGAATCATAGCGAAAATATCTTGAAATAAAATATAAGAAATAAGAGAAATGTACACGAGAGGACTCGTGAAAATAAGCTTAATTATAGACTAGGCTAAAAGGCATTCTAATAACCTAATTCCCTATAACCATGGCTCTGATACCAATCTGTAACACCCCAACCAATGGCGGAAACATCGAGGTGTCACGTAGTGACGATTGTTCAATAGCTCATGGACTAAAAGTGTAAATATTGATACATTGATTAAATAATTTATTACATTGAAATGAAATACAACGTTTCTAAATATCAACTAAGCTGAAATACAATGAATCCAAAATCTAAGTAAAAATTCCAAAGGCTTAAAAGTCATCTCATAAATAACCTGAAACATGTACGAAAATAGTATATGTCAATACAAAAATGTATTGGTGAGCATACCCTGTTTGAATAAATATAGTAGGAAAAGTGTTTAGCAATTCATGTGCGGTACCATTTGCAATTATGTAATAAGTAATATCCGTTCAAAACCAAACCTAAGAATAATGACTAACACATGACTAACCAACTGAATAATGAATTAACAAGACAATGACCAAGATTCTCTCAACAGAGTCTCAAGGGGGTATACCATAGTACTATTCATTGAAATGCTAGGCCGCCCAGCGGTTAATGATTTTGCAAGCCATAGACACACCAATTAACATAAAGCAAACACACATGAGAATTGCATTTAGTAAAAGACATAGAAACTTGATTAATACGTACATGAGTCACCCCAAAGTAGTAAAGCAGTAAAAAGGGGAAAGATATACTCACCGTTTGCGAAAGCGATCAAAATCCACTTAAGCGGTCGTGAGCTAAGTAATGGGAATTCCGAGGAATTCAACCTATAATGTGTAAGAATACTAATAAGGAAGTGTCTAAAAAGTCTAAGGTAAATAGGGTCTAAGGCATTAGGGTTTGCTAAGTCGATTTGGGGAATTAGAGTTTTTATGATGAATCGCGTTAATGTAAAAGTTGTATAATAACATACTAAAGTTTGTAAATACGGTTCAGGTAATATATTTATTACCAATTAAAGATTTAGATAAAACTTATGTTTGAATAATTAAGACAAAATAACGTAATTAATTACTTTAACTAACTATTGTAAATATATACAATAATTATAAATGTATAAATAAATGATTATGAGTTACACAATGATTCAACAAATAATAACTAAGACTTTCCAACATAAGAAATATTTCTATTTTATAAGAAAAGTATTTATAAAATAGATGTTGTAATAGTATAAATAAATAAACGTTTAATTATGTCGTAATTGATAAATAATACTAATAATACAAGACATGATTCAAAAATGTTATTTTTATAGGAAATGGATGCTTTTTGATGTAAACAAAGTGAAATAATTTTCCCATAACTTTTATAAACTTATTTATATTTAAAACTGATTTAATGAGATTAAATCATGTTTAAATGATTAAAAATAGGAAAATTAATAAAGATAAATGTTTTCTAAACCAACTATTTTTATTTCAGCTCATCATGATTAGAAATAATTTATAAAAAATTTTGAGATAAAAATCATTAAAAATGAATTTTTAATCAATTAAATATGATTAAAACAATTTAATTCATTAAAAATATAAAAATAATATATTTTTCAGAAAATAAAAGTGTGGAAATTTTCTTTAGGGTGTCAAGATGCTACACCTAAATTTTTATAATTTTTTGAACTAAAAATGAATTTAATATGAATATTCTAAGTATGATGCATTTATATAACTATTATATAAATATAAATAACAAAAAAAAAAAAGATGAATATGGCTGCTAGTACCGGGGTTCGAACCCATCCCCTTTTTCTGTCACAAACAACCCTACAACCACTACTCCACTTGACTAGTTTGTTAATTAGTTTTGAAAAACAAGTTATAAGAATATTAATCAATAATACATCTTCTTCCCCAATTAGACTAACCAAGAACCCTAACCCTAGGTTTTTCAATTACCCCAAATCGGTATGATTACAAGCTGGAAATAAGGGGCAAATGGTCGGCACTATCGACTAAACAAAATGAAATGATAACCACGAACTTACAAGGTCGTATAATACTCGGAATTGAGGCGCAAAAACTGAACAAAAATGCCACGAATTGAGATCTTACAGACACGATTAGACTAATATTTAGATGGGTTTTCGAGGTGTGGATGTGCAGAAATAAAAGGCAACGACCAATTTATAAGATGGGTACAAAAAAAGACGGTTTTGAGTGTTTTAAAAGCTTCCGGTCGGTTACACACTAACCCGAATTAAACATAATAAAATGCGCGTTATAATTCGTTTTAATGATGAGGATTTGAAGCATAACATTGGAGAAACGTATGGAGACTATTATATTGCGTTAAATGCATGTTAAAGGCCTGATTTGGGCTGCCGGAAGTCGGCCGGAAATTGGCCGGAAAAACGTGGAAGGAGGGAAGGGTAAATCAGATTTGAAACTTTGGATTTTTGGCAAGATTGGTCCCTCCTTGTTGACTTGGTTAAGTATATATGTTTTTAGTTAACTTTTTCTTTACAAAAACTTAACTAAGTTAGCTAATTAATTATAAATCTTTTAAACTAAACTTTTTATATTAAAAATAAAACTTTCATAAGTTAACATAATAATTATAGTACGTTTTGTATGTCAAAACGTGCGTATACAAAATGTTTACGTACACCATTTTAAAGAAAAATTTAAAAAAAAAATAATATTTGAAGAGAACTAAAGGTGAAACTTCAAGATAGATAAATGACTAAAATTGACAACTTGTTAAAAGACGAGGGTGACGGTTGTCACAGATGCACACCAAATGTTTGATGAAATGCCTAGGCGAGTTAATCTCAACTAGACATGTAAGAAAATACCTATGGATTTAGCTAGTAATGATAATGAATACATGATGTTATGGATAGTGAACAAAATTCCATATTATGTATTCTAATAGACAAGTTTGACTCATCCCCAAGTTAGGTATAACAAAGAGGGAGCAAACGGGTCAAACGGATGCAAGGCGAATGCGTATGGAAGCAAGAACGGATATGAGGTAAGTTTTACTTACACCAATGTACTATAACATAGCTTAATTGTTATAAACATTAGTTTTAAATCTTGAGTGTGAGATAAAGATAAACCCCAAGGGGTTGAATCTATTGAGTGGGTCGCCTTATGTGCACTCAATACAAAATGTGGTAATGAGTTATGACTAAATGGAGGAATCCATCAAACGGGTCAACTAATAAAGGTATATGAGAAATGATGTTTTGATCCAAATAAAATTAATTGAATGGAGTCGTTAAGCATGATGTTAAATGGGTCAAGTTTGTGTCACTTGAACCATAGATAAAAATTTGGGTAACCTAATATTACGAACTATGAGTCTAAACGGGTCAAAAGGTGATGCCCTCACCATGTGAGTCCAACACTTGATGCTTGTATTCCAAGCATTAAGATTCATAAAGTTAAACGGGTCAAATGGCAAGTTATTGCCATTTGAGTTCCGAGAAATTAATGTTGTCTATTTAGAAAGCAGACAGGTAAATGCATTTGCGCGTGCATGCTCGATGATAAGAATCATGGAGGATAAACACAAGGTATGAATATGGGTCAAGGCCACCCGGTAAGTCCGTAGTCAAATAAACGCCTTCGGGCGAAGCGACATAGGTGATAAAAGTACTCACATGAAGTGTGGGTGCCAATAAAGTAAGTTATTTTCATAACTGTGTCAAATGCGCGCTAATGCGCTTAAAATTGACTAAACAAGTGAAAACTTGAGAAATGATGAAACTCTAAGTCCGGAAGGACTTAGAGGTTTTTAAACAAGTCATTGAGTTAAAAACATTGGAATTGAAACCAGGAGTTTCGCCACGAAAGGCTAAATCGCAAGATTTGGCCATGAGGGGCATTTTGGGGATTTAAAGGATTAATAAAGGTTGATTCTAAGAACCTAAGTCAAAATGAAACAAATCGGACAAACGCTTTTGTTGATCAAGTGTCTAATGACTTGACAACTCAAACGGTATGCAATTTAAGTAGTCAAAAGTGCCTTGTTTGATTCAAGGCCTTAACGGGTCGATATGGGTAAAAATCAACATAAACACATAAGACTTTGAACCGGGTCATAGCACCATGAACCGGACTATAATTTCAGTCAAACAAAGGTGTATTTAGTCGACAAGTCAATACTTAGGCTTCGGGAATCATCAAATGCGGTTGCGACATGATTCCCATGCTTAAAAATCACCAAAAAACGATCAGAAGCTGTGCGCGGCTGCGCGCTTAAACCGACCGGCCGCGCGCTTAGACCTGCATGTCAGCACGATCTTTAAAATTTCATATAAAATCGTAGAAAAATCGTTAGGAGGTGTTTATTATATGCCTGGAAAGCTCTCGGAGCGTAGAACAATTCTCATTTGAAAGTCGAAGTCAGATTTTGGGTTTTAGAAGGGGTAAAAGCGATCCGAACAGCTGCTGCGCATAAGTTGCAGCAGTTTGTTCTCCTGATAAAGGGCCGTTTGGCCTGGTTCGTTCCGTTTCGACGTGTAACGACTATCGTACTAGTTAAATGTTTCATTTGACCACTCACTAACCATTCTTTGAATGGTTCTAGGTAAACATGTGATGGAAGTCCCGGAGTAAGGATCAAGTCGCGATAAGAGCCGAACACACCCGATCACTCATACAAGCTTTCGCACTAGAATCTAACGAACTCCCGTTAAAAACACAAACTTTAATACATTCTTTTTTTGTAGCAATGATGTAAACTTTATTGGAACTAAACGTGTATTGGATTCATTAAGTTGGGTTTTCATAATTTACCAAAGTTTTAATCAGGAGTGGTTTAAGTAAGGTCCAAACCCGTATGATTTGGGCGTTGATCGCGTGATTACGGGTTAGGGTCTTACAGGCTAATTTAAATTCGAGCTCGAGCTTAGCCTGGCTCAACTCGGCTCAGCTCGATTACACCCCTAGTGTGAGGGTGGGGCATCCCCTCCACCTAAGCTGTTATTTGTTCAATAGCTTCCCCCTCTCTATTTCTTGGGCGTCATAGGGGGCGCAATCCACCTCTTCGCCAAGCACAACCAAAAAGATAATGGACATTAACGTGGGCTCACCTCATTCTGCACCATTTTTTTCATTTTTTTTCTTTTAACTTGAGTGTTATTGGATTGAGGTAATAGAGCCCCTTTTGACGTGGCATTGAGGTGACACTTCTACACCATGTAGCTTTAGTTTTTGCAAAATCGGTTTTAAATGTGTATATTTTTAGGAAAGACATTGTATAAAGGAGCATTGGATTTAAATAAACCCAACTATTAGCAATTGGCCACTATCAGTCACAACTAATGAAACGTGTGTTGACGGTCACACTTTTTAAAATATAACAAAATACTAACTTATTATATAAGTCGAACAATTTTTTTATAGTTATAGTTCGTTGGTGGTCAATATGTTAAAAAATGATTTTAAACATGTATATTTTTAGGAAAGACATTGTATAAATGAAGCTTTGAATTTCAAGTCTCGGGTGGCCGCTATTAAAGTATTTTTGTATTATCCTTCTTGAGGTGGAATTATGCAAATAGTGGGACCTAAACTCTAGAAACCCTATTAAAATTATTGAGTGTTACATTATGTTCCTGCATAGAAAACAATCAGACATGACCATATTCATTGCCATAGGATCAAGAGGAGGTTGGACCTTGTGCATGTAGGTTCAAAAGGCAAAAGTGATAATTCATATTTATGGTTGGCCATGTGTATGATACGTGTTGTCATTTGTCGTGTGATAGAGAAAAAGACACAAGAGGAGAAAACTAAAGAAAGATGCATTGAATTTTTCTACTATTTAGTTGATTACTTACTAGAAGATGGTTTATTTATGTGGAGGTTTTTACACATATTAGAATTAGGATATATGGTGTGGGAGCAACCTCCTCCGATTCTTTCAATTGCTACATCAGCATCACCTCATTTTCCCCCTTTAATCTTCTAAAGTTTGAAAATGGTTTCCCCCAATTTCTCAATTCTCCCTTCCTTTTTTTATTATATAAAGTTTGATTTTAAGAAAATGGACCAATGACAAGACTCGGCACATCGGTACTTTGCCACCGAATTCACCGAAACAATAAGGGGGAGACGGTGTTCCCGATCGGGGCACTAGCCACCTCATCCCACCGAGTTCAATCCCCGAAACCACACCAAAAGGCCTTAGGGCCTGTTTGGTAGCCTCTTAATGAGGCTCTGAACCATTCCGCTCTGAATAGAATGATTAAGAGTTAAACCATTCAGACTTAATGCATAGCTGAACCATTCAGCACTTAATAATTAAGAGTCTTTTAACCATTTAGACCTCTTAATGATTCAGCACTTAATCAATCAAACAGCTCATTAGTAACAAGGTAAGGTTGATATGTAATTTAGATATATTATGGTACTAGCTGATTACCCCGGGAGGGTCCCGGGGTTGAAAAATCTAATTTTACGTGATAACCTATTGCAAATGGCTCAAGTTAACTAACCACAAAATCTCTCAATCATAACATGTTCATAGTATTCTAATCAGTAATAACTCATATTCCCTAATCTAAAACCTAATCAGTAATCATCTAAAGAATCACTTATGTAAGCTGCAACTATTCAAAAACTTATCACATCTCTCTAATTTCTCACATTCTAATGGCTCTTATAATTCCTAACCTAATCAACTAAACAAACACTTAAGTTGAAAGTTGTAACCATTGCATCTCATTATGCCACGTGACATAATCAAGAGATGGTTGAAGCCACCATTGAACGCCATGTCAGCAACTATCAATTCTTCCCGGTAGCGTCCCGGGGTTGAAAAATATAACCATTCTAATAATACTAATACTAATAGTAATAATTATTACTCTTGTAATTAATAATTAAATAAATGAAAAAAATAACCTTGCTATAAGCTGACACCATGTGTTGCAGTGTTGCGCGATTCTTTGTTCTAACTTCTCTTGATGAAGTATACCTAGTAAAATTCCAATGATAACATGGCGATTGGGCTGATTTTCAATATCGTAGATAAGAATCTGGTTTAAAAGAAAAAACATGATTAATGAATAACATGAACAGTTTGTGTTTTTTTTCCTGTATGAACGAAACCTCACAAAAAAATAGTCGATTTTTTCTCCGTTTTTTATATAGCACTATGGTACTCGTTGGAAAGATAATAAAACGCTCGTTAATTTGGTGTGCTTTTTTTCTTTAAAAAATCTCGTATATAAAAGATATAAACGTTTAAAAATTATGGGAGGAAATATGAGAGAGAAAATTTTAAATTTATTTTTAAATTATTTTTTCCTAAAATAACTCAATTTAATTAAAAATGAAATAATTCAAAAACACTAAAGTCTTTCAATTATGATGCCACGTGGCAGTTTCATAAAGAGGTTGAAGGCACCATTGCACGTCACGTCAGCAATGTTCAATTCTTTTATATATATTAATAGATTTGATTTCTTAATTATCTCTAGACACTTGTTATTGAGAAAAGTTTGTTTAAAATTTTGGTGTATTAGCACAAAATCAAAATTTTCCATAAGAAAATTTATTGTTATTCTTAAGAAAATTATTAAATTAAATGAAAAGAAAAAAAAAAGATTTTTATAAAAAGTTGATAGATATCTTGTGAAACTAAAATATAAGTGTGTGAAAATTATGTAAAACCCATTGGTAAATAGGTTACTTTGTCTTACTTTTACCTATGTTGTGTATCATAACAATTTGACTCATTTCCAACCCTCATCTATCCACACGCGAAAACTAAAAGTAGTTATTTCACGACTTTGTTCTGGAGAAAGTAGTTTAGAAAAGTTTGTGGTGCACAAGAAAAAGTAATATTTTGTAATTTTTATAAGTTATATTTCATTTTTCATATATCATACTAATAGACAATATTATAATTCTATTTATAGAAAATTTGTAATCAATATTATAGAATATTTTCATTTGAATTTGTAATCATCCCTAAAATAACGGGATTGTAATTATTATTTAAGAAGAACTCGAAGAGAGAATGGATCAAGGATCCAATTGTTTCATGGTATCAGTGTACCAGGAAACCTACCCTCTCCTTTCTTCCCCATAATCTACGGCGGCTGCCCTCCTATCGCTGCCCTATCTCACCCTCCGATCCTATATTCTTTGCCTTCCCTCTTCCCTTAAAATCTCCTCCTAACCTTTTGTTACCCTCTGTTACCTTCGGCCTTCCCTCACCATGACAGAAAAACTACATCCCGCCCTAACCGTATCACACATCACCAACTTCATCCCTATTAAGCTTGAATTCGACACTGCACATTGGCCTACTTGGTCCGAGCTTTTTTAAAATCCACTGTAAAGCGTACCAAGTTTACGACCATCTCCTTCCCAGACCACCACCAACCGCCCCACCACCCACTGATAAAGACAAAACACCCGCTTCGTCCTCCTCCACAGCCGATGAGATCTGTGAGAGATTGGATTCCATCGTCTTGCAATGGATTTTTGGAACCATCTCTCAGGATCTTGTCCACACCGTTATTGAACCAGGCCAAAACAAATATGCCTACGAAGTATGGGTCGCTCTTGAGGATCTATTTCAAGATAACAAGAGTGTCCGTGCTTTGCACCTTCGCCATAGGTTCAACAACACCCGACTTGAATCTTTCCAAAACGCCTCCGCCTATTTTCAATAGTTAAAAACTCTGGCAGACCAACTTGCAAGTGTTGGACACCCCGTCTCCAACGACGATCTCGTCTTACAACTCATCGCGGGGCTTACCAAACAATACGAAAGTGTCGGTACAATTATTCAAGGTCAGGAGCCTCTTATACCTTTTTATAAAGTCCGGTCAAAGTTATGCATGTTGGAATCTCAGAAAACTGAACATGCTCTTCACGCGGCAAAATCCGCGAGTACTCCCCTCCAGACGTCTTCTCGTCCTGCTCCTTCACAGCCACAATATGACCCACAGCCAGATCGCTCCAGGGGACGGGGCAGAGCAAGAGGCCGCGGGCGAGATAGAGCCTCATGGGGCCGTGGCAGATCTCAAAACCCATACGGCTACTATCCTTCACAATGGGTCGGTCCACCACAGCCTTGGGGTTGGCCGGTTCCTCCATATGGGCCTTGGTCTCCATCAGCCCAACCGCCTTATTATCCTTCACAATGGGCTGCTCCTCCATGCCCATATCCCACTACCCCAAGTCGACCCAACACAAACACCACTACAGCAGGCATTTTGGACTCCAAGCCGAATCAGGCTCATCACACCGCGTATGTCCCAACGGACATTGATCAGGCTCTCAACGCCATGTCGTTGAACAATCAGCAAGAACCAACCGGATACATGGACACCGGCGCTACAGGTGATATGTCCAACACCTTTGTTAATTTCGATTCTTTTTCTAATAATGGCTTGGGTCAACAAATAGTTGTCGGTGATGGTTCAACCATACCGGTTTATGGACATGACAACCAAACCCTACCACCACCCTACCCACCACTTGTCCTTAAAAACGTCCTTTATGCACCTAAATTACTTAAAAATTTAATCTCAGTTCGTCGGTTCACTACCAACAACTCTGTCTCTGTTGAATTTGACCCATTTGGTTTTCTTGTGAAGGACTACAAGAACCGGATCCCTATCATCCGGTGCAACAGTAGCGGTGATCTCTATCCACTCATGCTTGGGCCCGGAACCACAACCTTTCCTTCAACCTTTGCTGCTCGCACATCATCTCTTTGGCACCAACGTCTCGGCCACTCCGGGCGTGCACCACTTCAATCTTTAAAGACATCTAGTTTTGTTAAATTTTCCAATTCCAATAATAATGTTTGTCAATCTTGTGTAATTGGCAAGAGTATTAGACTACCATTTACTAGTTCTACTACTCGTATTTACTTTCTTTTTTATTTAATTCACGGTGATTTATGGACTTCACCCATTTTGAGTTCCAATGGTCATAGATATTATATTTTGTTCATTGATGATGTAACTAATTTCCTTTGGACTTACCCCTTGTCAAATAAGTCACAAGTATACTCTATTTTTTGCGAATTTCACAAACAAATCACCACCCAATTCGAACGCCTCATCAAAACATTCCAATGCGACAATGGCACCGAATACATTAACTCTTCTTTCACACCTTTTTCTCCACACATGGTATCCTTTATAGACGGTCGTGTCCACACACATCGTCTCAAAACGGAAAAGCGGAACGTATGATTCGCGCCATTAACAATATGACCCCCCCTCACTCACCCAATGCACTTTCTCAGCCCAACTATACCCCGCCCCAATATCACGAACCCACATCCACCACTACAACTCCCTCATCCCACACCAATGACCACAGCCCTACACATCCGTTCAGCCCACCCTCTCCAAACTCGCCAAATACCACCACTTCAGCCCACTCACCCGTCCCATTTAACCTCTCACCTGGCCCACCCGCCCCATCAACCACACCCACTGCTCCCACTCATACGAATCAACCACCACCCCAACCATCTCACCCCATGCGCACACATGCCATGGATGGTATATCAAAACCCACCCAACGCCTCAAGCTTAACACTACCACTACCACCATTGTCCCCATACCCAAGTCCCCTACCGATGCCTTGTCCACACCAGTCTGGCACAAAGCCATGACTGATGAATACCAGGCCCTTATTAGGAATGAGACATGGGAATTAACACCTAGGTTACCGGACATGCATGTTATACGGAGTATGTGGCTGTTCAAACATAAATTTAAATCAGATGGGTCACTAGAACGGTACAAGGCGAGATTAGTTTGTGATGGTCGCCTTCAACAGGTTGGTATAGATTATGGCGAGACTTTCAGTCCTGTAGTTAAACCTGCCACCATACGTACTATGCTATCACTTGCCCTCTCACAGGCCTGGCAGGTACATCAGCTAGACGTCACCAATGCATTTTTACACGGCCATTTGCACGAAACTGTTTACATGTACCAGCCGATGGGGTTCCACAATAAAGATTATCCTGATCATGTCTGTCGTCTTAAAAAGTCACTATACGGGTTAAAACAGGCACCAAGAGTGTGGTATCAACGCTTTACTGATTATGTTCTTACTATTGGGTTTACACAGAGCAAGTGTGATGCTTCTCTATTCACTTATCATCACGACTCCCAGGTTGCATACCTTCTCTTGTACGTCGATGACATAGTCCTGGTTACTTCTTCAGATTCCCCCCGTGCCACCTTAATGACTCATCTCTCTGCCGAGTTCGCGATGAAAGATCTCGGATGAGTATGGGTGGGCAGCTATCCTTTTTCTAACCTCTAAGCTTCTTTCTTGGCCTTTCAGTTAAATGCCATGAAAACACCATGTTTCTATCTCAGCAGGCCTATGCTCGGGAAATCATTGAACGTGCCGCCATCTCTTCTTGCAAACCGGTGCACACCCCAGTTGATACTAACTCCAAGCTTGGAGCTAATGCGGGCACCGACTTTCTTGACCCCTCTCTATACCGCAGTTTAGCAGGTGCGCTTCAATACCTCACTTTCACTCAGCCAGATATTAGTTACGTGGTTCAACGAATTTGCATCCATATGCATGCTCTTAAAACGGATCACTGGAACATTCTCAAGAGAATTATCCGCTATATCCAAGGCACCATTAGTTTCGGCCTCACCCTTGGTATGTCTAAAAACCCACACCTACTGGCTTATACTGATGCAGACTGGGCTGGTTGCCTGGATTCACGACACTCTACCAGTGGCTTTTGCATATATTATGGAGATAATCTTATTTCATGGTCATCAAAAAGGCAATCAACCATCTCCCGTTCCAGTGCAGAAGCGGAATACCGTGGTGTTGCAAACGTTGTTGCAGAAGTTTGTTGGCTCAGAAACTTGTTATTGGAGCTTCGCCGTCCTCTTTCATCGGCCACTCTTGTCTATTGCAACAATGTTAGTGCAATTTATCTGTCAGGGAATCCAGTGCAACACCAACGCACAAAGCATATAGAGCTCGATATCCAATTTGTTCGCGAAAAAGTCCAAAAAGGTCAGGTCCGAGTACTTCACGTCCCTTCTCGTTATCAAATGGCAGATATTTTCACCAAGGGACTTCCTCGCGTGCTATTAGAAGATTTTCGTTCCAGTCTCAGTCTTCGGTCACCTGCGGCTTCAACTGTGGGGGTGTAATAGACAATATTATAATTGTATTTATAGAAAATATGTAATCAATATTATAGATAGAATGTTTCCATTTGAATTTGTAATCATCCCTAAATTAACGGGATTGTAATTATTATTTAAGGAGAACCCGAAGAGGGAATGGATCAAGGATCCAATTGCTTTACATACTTTAAAGTGGAAATGGATTTAAATACTCCTAACTATCGCCTATTGGCGGATAATACTCCCAACTTTCACTTTGGCCATTAGTACTCCCAACTTGCAACTTATTTTCTCCCATCACCCCAAAACTACGGAGGTCTAACCTGGTTAGTCTTCGTGGCAAATATGTAAAAACCTAAACTTAAGGGACAGTCTACGTAGCAAAAATGTAAAAACATAAACTTAAAGGACCTTTTTGAAACTTTTTATTTTAAATCCCTAACCTACACACACACACCCCCTTCTTCTGGTGACAGACCCCCGTCTTCTCTCTCTGTCTCTTTCTCTCTCTAAAACACCACCACCATCTGCCACCAACCCACCCCACCCCACCCCACCCCACCACCATCTACCACCAACACCACTATCAACACACCCCACCACCATCGGTTACCACTATCACAACCGATTATCAACCATCGACCATCACCCACCAAGTTCCACCATCTACAAAAACCCACCAAGTTCCACCATCTACACTACCACTGCCCCTTGTAATTTGGGGGGTTTTTACCTCTCGTCTTCAGTGGCACGGTGGTTCTGATTCACAACCTTCCCCTTCTTCCAAACTCATTTGCCCTCACTGCCATGGTGGCTTCTACAAAAACCTACCAAGTTCCACCATCTACACCACCACCGTCCCCTATAATTGTGTTAGGGTTTGGTTCAAGGAAGGAATAGCGACTCAAGTCAAGGGTTTCGGTTTCCCTCTCGTCTTCAGTTTCAGTTACCTGATGGTACATAACAATATTTAAATCCCTAACAACAACTAAATACCTCCTAATAACTATCAGTAATGACGTTGCAAAAGTGGTGAATGGAGTAACAAGTGCCGTAGAAGTGGTGAATTAAGGTGAATTGAGGCCGATGGTTGTTAACGTTGCAGAAGTGGTGAATTGAGGTCGATGGTTGTTGAGGGTTTACAAGCGGTGACAGGTGGTGGTCGGGTGGTGGAACTTGGTTTGTGATGGTCGATGGTTGTGGGTGTCTGGTGGAACTTGGTGTTGGTGGTGGGGTAGGGTGGGGTGGAAGGTGTGGTGGTTGTGAGATGAGGTGGTGGGTGATTGTGGTGGAAGGTGTGGTGGTTGTGGTGGAAGATGATGATGAAGATTAGAAGATGTGTGTGTGTGTGTGTATAGATGTGAATAATAATAATAATAATAATAATAATAATAATAATAATAAGTTTCAAAAATGTCACTTAAGTTTAGGTTTTTACATTTTCGCCACGATGACTAACCAGGCTTTGTTAGTTTTGGGGTGATAGAAGAAAATAAGTTGCAAGTTGGGAGTGCTAATGACCAAAATGAAAATTGAGAGTATTATCAGCCAATATGCGATAGTTTGAAATATTTAAATCCATTTCCTTACTTTAAATTCATAATGAAAATAGTAAAATCATTGCTTAATTAATAGAGGCAATAATTATCAATTATAACTAAATAAGTAAATTCCTTTTTTTTTATCAATTATTTTCAATAAAATAAATCAAATCTTTAGAAAATTAGATTCTTTTAGATAAAGTTATGAAAATATTATACAAAAGATGATTTGAGTATGTTTATATAATTAATTCCTAAAGTCATCACTTTTATCATTAATCTTTTATGATACACTTTTGTATTAAAATCAATATCTTTTTTTGGAACAAAGGTACATGTGAAAGAATGAGATGAAGAACAATGGTGGTGTTGATGAGTCATCCTGTCAGATTCCTCTATCTTTTTTTTCATAAATCCACCATGACCCACATTCATTCAACCCTTATCAAATCTTTTACAAAAGGGCATTGTTACCTACATTCCTGTAAAAAGAGAATTAACTCCACTGAAAAAGAGAATCAACTCCATCAAGAATGCCTTAGGCTACGCGATGTGGTTCTTCACTTCTTCCTTTCCGGTTCTTCCCCTTATATATCTCAACGTCACGTCACTCTCCCCTTCTTTTTCCCCAAATTAAAGAAATAATTCTCCCTTTTTTTTCTCTTTTTTTATTTATATACTAGGTTATATCCCGAGAGTTTTCCGAGATAAACAAATTTAATATTAAGTAACAATATATTTGTTACGATATAGCATATAAATTCATGTACTATAATATGAGAAAACAACAATTTTAATTATGTGAATAAGAATGAAAATATATATTAAAAAGAAAATATATGTTTGGATGAGGAGAAGGGGCATAAACAACCATTGCATTGCATAATTGAGGCGGTGGCCTAGAAGGTATACTTTTTTTTTTTAAACGACTGCTTTTAACATATTCTGCTCTGGATGAAAATAGAACTCTTATCTATAGTTTCATTAGTGTAAAAAATTAATTAGAAACATGTGTATCACACGGGTTATAACAATTTTTTTTGTTTTTTTAATTTATTATTAGGTTAGAAAATTTAATATTACATAAGGTTGGGTCAATAATATATTAAATAAGAGATAAATCTGAAATTATAATTTAATAATATTATTTCATATGAGAGAGAATTGAGATAAGCATAATATTTTTATTTATTATATAGTAAATCTATTTTCGTCACTTCCTTTTCCTTGGAACCCGATGCCTTTCCCTTTGAACTTGAGGTTGTTTTTTAGACGTGGTCCCTTCTAATTGGCCGCTCTGATTTCGGGAATTAGAGTTTCGTCTTCGAACTATGGGTCGTCGTTTATGTTGATAACACAATTTGCATCCGACCCACCCACGATATAACTTCCAGACGCACTCGTTTTCAATCTTTTTTGCTTGTGATACCTCATTACGTACCACTTTTCACTTTTCACATTTGCTCAAATTTTTGTAAGGCCTCATGTACCCCCACGACCCATGCTTCTTGGTGAATTTTTGAACAGTCGCTGCCAACACATTTTCGTCACTTTGACCGGTCGTACGATTGTTCCAAGCATTTGATATACACCCGCAAATAATTGGCATCTTCCGCTCATCTCCCTAAACTTGGTATCAACGGAGTGAACTTTTTGATACGGCTCGCGTTGCATTAATTTGAAAAATTCAATGCAAACTTGGTTCCAAAAAATATCCCTTTTCTAATTTGTAGCTACACGTTAATAATTCTTTTTAAAAACATACGTAAATATAATAAAAACCGTCCATCTTTATTTATATAATAAATTCTTACTTATTATCAGTATTGCAAAACTCGGTTTGGGCTTGTACTCGACGACCTACCCTGGAGCGAGTACTCGGCCTAATCGGGGGAGCACTCGAGGCTCAAATCGGCCTATACGGGGAGTAGTTGGAGTACTCGGCCAACTCGGCGACCTACCCTGGAGCGAGTACTTGATGAGTAATCAATCAACTCAGCCTTGTTTCGCAACACTGCTTATTATAGAATCAGTAGACATATTCACCCAAGCTCATGCTAGTGCCTCCGTATTAAAACTAATACTCTCACCAACATAGGATTGATTAGTTAAGCATCAATGTTGGCATACACCCTCACTCCCTTTCAAAAAGCCAGCGAATCAGATTCCCAGATATTCATGTTTCCTCTCTGGATTCAACTACTTTTCTCCTTTCTTATACACCCTTTTCCTCATTAACCCATCTCACTTTCTCTTCTCTTTTAAAAAAAAAAAAAAACAAAACCCAACTCCTTCACCTCTTAGTGTACACTTCTTCATCTCTTTACTATTAAAACTTGGTGATCAAAAAACAACACAAGTCCACATTTTCAAAATATTACAAACCTTAACAAATTGGTTCATTTCACCTATTACATTTGCTCCTTTTTTTTTTCCTTTCATATCCTTCAAATTCTATAAATCATCCTATTTTTTTCTAACCAAAACACCGAATTCGAACCAACAATGGGAGTTTCGAATTCGAAAACCGAACCATGCGAACCATTGCGATTATGCAAAGAACGTAAAAAGTTCATAAAACAAGCCATTGATTCACGTTACAGTTTAGCAGCATCCCATGTTGTCTACGTTCAGTCACTTCATAACCTCGGAATCATCCTAGGTAAATTAGCAGACACAGAGGTATTATTACTAGAATCCTCTGCACCACCTTCTCCATCCCATAACATTAATCCAACCTTAAACTACATGCAATCAGTTGGAATCAGTTCTATAACCGTTAATATTAATCCATCCACTATTAATAACAAAGTTTACGTAGACGAAGATATCGAATCATCGCCATTAACAATGTCCCCATCGCCACCACCACCGCCTCCTCCACCGCGCTTTTCGTGGGACTATTTTGATCCTACTGATGGGAGCTTTAGATTTATGGCTCATGATCGGTTACTTATGACTCCTGAAGCAGTTAAACATGATGAACATGGGGATCATGAAGCGATCGGGGATGATTCGGGTTGTGAAAGTGGTTGGATTGAGCAATGTGGAGCGAATTCGAAACATGGATGTGTAACAGAGGAAACAGGGGATCATGCAGAGGTTATGTGTGATAGGAGCAAAGGTTTTGGTTGTAGGATGAAAGAGATTGAGGATTGGTTTGTTAGGGGATCGAAATCGGGGAATGATGTTTCGAGGATGCTTGAGGTTAATCAGATTCAGATTAGCTACTCAGATGTTAATGGTATGTTGTGTTTTTGTTTTTAGATTTGTTTGGTGATTATATGGTTTTTGGTTGTTTGATTGTTTTGTGATTTAAGATTGTGTTTGTTTTAATTAGGTGGTTTAAGTAGATCTAGATCAACTTCGTCGATTCTGACTTGTTTTCGAGGAGAAAATTCGCTCGGTTTACATGGTAAGTTTCGTTGTTTCGCCTGTTTTGGATTCGGTGGGTCGGGGTCTTTGAGCCGGGTCCCCAGGCTGGACCAATGTCCGACACATGACGTATGGGCCGAAAATATTTCATAATGGTGTATACCCGTTTATGATATCATGTGGTGGAAAATAAACCCGTGATATGGCCATTACCTAAAAGCTGATCTTAAATTCACCTGATTTGAAATATTAAATATATCACTAAAATTCTAACAATTCTACATAATTCAAACAACTTAAATGTATTTTTTTTATTATATTTTTTAGATTTTAGATACATTAATGTATTCAGATAATCGTTATCACCTAATCCTATACCCATTTCCCGAATATTTTGGGTTTCCCCATTGGCTTTGTAGTTTTTTTTTTTTTTTTTGTCTTGCCATCCCTAGTTGGACTAGGCCCATATGTCAAGCATGATCCGGACTAGAGGATAGATGGTCAATGTTCATGATAAGAAAGAAAACATTGAATGAAATAGGACGTCAATAAACATGTTAAGAGTGTAACCTTTTCTTTCAATTGTAGAACCACAACAAACAACAAAACTCATTACATGGAAGCGATCAATGTCTACGAATTCATCGTTGTTGCGTCTTCCGGGTCCAACATCAACCGATGATAACGAAAACAATTTCGTAGAAGAGTTTTGCATGATAGCAGGAAGCCATTCTTCAACTCTTGATAGATTGTATGCTTGGGAAAGGAAGCTCTATGATGAAGTGAAGGTACATTTTGACTTTTTGGGTCGATTGTCTTTTTTTGATAGTTATTTATGATTGTTGTGTTTTTTAAATAAGCAGGCGAGTGAAAGTATTAGGAAGGACTATGAAAAAAAGTGTGATGAACTTAGACATCAATTCGCAAAGGATCTCAAACCTCATTTGATCGATAAAACACGAGCTATTGCTAAAGATTTGCACTCGCGTATGAAGGTTGCATTGCATACAGTTGATTCCATATCAAAACGGATTGAAAAAATGCGCGATGAAGAGTTACAACCTCAACTCATGGAACTCGTCCAAGGGTAAGTATGTGATTGTGTTCTAGTCTTTGTCATGGCAAATATAGGGGTGGCAATATCAAATGACGACCCGAAACATGACATGAAAATAATCAGATTTTTAGTTCTCACATCTAACATGTTTATTAAACGGGTCGTATTTAAGTTGACATTTTATTGAAAGGCTTGTGTTCAAGTTGCCATGTTTGGCCCGTTTAAATTAAGCTGGTCTGCCCACCAACCTCTTTCACTCATTAATTACAACCCAACAACCCAATTAACAAGTTTACATCTTGATTGCTACACGTCAACCCATTTGACATATTTAGATAAACTGGCTAAAGGTTCTTGCTCGGGATAGACGATTTTAATTGTCTACGCTAGGATTGATGTTTTTGACCCGAATAAGAATGTGGGCTGTGTTTGGGATGTGCAATTCAGCCCATCAACCCATTAACCTCATTTATTACAACCCACCAACCCGTTTAACTAATACAACTTTGGTGACTAATTAAACTATGCAGATTGATGAAAATGTGGAAGTCAATGCTGGAATGCCACCATGCCCAATACATAACATCCAACCATTCAAAGTATTCAAGAACCCGAACTCGGTCCACGAATCCAGTGATCATGGCTGAGCTGGAACACGAGGTGGAGCGCTTCATGTCAAGTTTTTCAGACGTGGTCAAATCATACACATCGTATGTTGAGTCAATCAACAACTGGCTCCAAAACTGCATCAGTCAACCAAAGGAGCGGGTCAAGGGCCGGCGAGCATTCTCTCCTCGACGGGCCGTGGCCCCACCAATCTTCATAATGTGTCGTGATTGGTCAGCCGGGATTCGAAGTCTGCCTTGGCAGAAAGTTAGTGATGTGATCAAAGAGTTGTTGTGTCATATTCGCCGGCTTTCGATGGAAGAAGAAATGAAGAACAAGGAGATGAGTTTGATTGAGAATGGGGAGGAGAAGAAGACTGAAGGGTGGGATTTAAGCATGATTGAGGGGTGTTTGACCAAGGTGTTTGATCGTTTGAGCAGCTATTGTGAAGAATCATGGAAGATGTATGAAGATATAAAAGAAAAGGGGGAAAGTGCAGGAAATGTGTATTTGAATTATAAACCACCACCTAGACCTTCTTCTTCTATCATATGATCCATTTTAAGTACGTACCGCACCTAACCAGCCTTTAATGGACCTTGGTCCGTCCAAACCACCGGCTAAGGATGATATGTAACTCAAGGAGTAGAACCATCAAACCTAAGTTGGGTCCAGACAGTAACAAAGATTTGACCAAACTATCATTTTCATAATGTCTAGTGTTATTTTCGCAACAATAACAGATGAATCGATTAAAAAAGTAACAAATTCACCACATTATGTTCTTATTTTCAGACTTTTGAGATTCTTTTTCTGAGTTGTATGATCTGATTTCTTTCATTAGAAGCCAACAAATTGGGTGTATTCGGCATAGGCTTCACCTGGTGACTGCTTTCCGATTGGTGCCCTTGTCACATGATCGGGTAAATCAAAAGCGTCAACCAGTTCTTTAGCAATGTTCTTCACCTGGAAACTTAAATAATCCGCCAGCTTGTGGATTGCCTACACAAAACAAGAAGAAAGAAAACGGGCAAATATTTAGAAACTTATAATCCTGTACACAAACATTACATGTCTAACCCATTTATCTTAACGAGTCGAACACGCTTTGACATTTTGGTGGGTTGTAAACTATTTATTTAACCAAGTTGAAACTGTGCCAACCGTCCGTGTAGGAGTGTTCTAATAAATGTTTAGAAACTTGAGTTGATGGATCAACTAGAACACAGCTCATTTAATTGAACAGGTCGACCCAATCATAACCCCTTTGATTAAACGGGTTCGTTACAACTCAAAATCTAAGTATTTGCGTGTCCTATCAGGATTGCCACCATAGAAACTGCCGACTATTTTAAGAATGCTTAGATAAAATGACAAAAAAGGACATTACTATAGGTAACAAATGGTATTGACCTTGGCTTTGTTAGGCGCAACATAGTCCACATTACGATAAGTTCCTATATCGCTCCATATGAGATTCAAGGCGTAAAGATCACAAACAAGCTTGAGAGCAGCTCGAGAATTTGCATCCGGGCAGCTGAATCAGACAACATAAACCAAAACATTAAGACGGACGATATATTTATATGAACAGAACCACGACAAAAATATTTAGATACCTCTTAATTGCTTCAATGAAGTGTTCAAGAATGACCGTCTCTATGTGGGATTCGGCAAGCGTCAAAAGATGATTTAAACATCTATTCCATGCACCAAAGCTTCCAAGAGTCTTTGTATGCTTCCTTAATCGGACTGCAGCACTTTGTAGCAATCTCGATGTACGATACTGCACACGTACATATATATTTACAAGTTAACCATCTTCTGAATGATAAATACAGTTTAACGGAAGGGGCAATTTCATATATACCCGGGAAAACTTGTATTATATCAAATCTACCAAACAAATATAAAATAAATATCAAATATGCCTATCCAAAACATTTAAAGCTTCATATTTACCCATTTCATCAAATATCCTCATCTTTCTTCTTACATCTGATATTATTTTTTGTTGGGTAAATATGATATTATACCTTATCAAAATATCGACATGTATCTCTAAACCACATGATAATACAAATCCTTGCGGGTTTAATATCAAAAGTCAAAACATTGACTTTTTGGGATACGAAGGCATAATACCGTTAATCTCGTCAAGAAATTACTGAACCGGTGAGATAATGATTTTGGGCCACAAGGGAGAATATAATATAAAATTAATTTAAAAAAAGTTGATAATTACCCGGAAAGCATCCAACTGGAATTTAGGATCTCGTAAATGATCCTCACCTTCCCACCTGGCAGTCACGGGATTAGGCTGAGAAAGATAAGTGTTCATCGACTCTCTCAAGTAACTCCATGTAGCAGCAAATGCGCCACCACGGAACTTCTCCTGGTACTGCTTCAACAGATCACCTGCCACCTAAATAAAAAATTATAATTAAAATTAATTAGATGATCTTTCAAATAATATAATCTTTTAAACATTATTTTACAGTATGTTCGTCACAAAAACTTCTATAAAAACTACAAAAAGAGAAAGAGGATCGGGTCAGGTAAAATAAATGAAAATTCACTAAAAGGAAACAAGATGGAAGTCACCGCGAGTGTATAGCTAACGCATAAAATCTACCATAATTTGTTCAAGAACAATTGGAAAAAAATTAAAGGAAATGAGTTGAAGTCACCGCCAGTGTACAAGTAATGCATAAAATCGACTACAATTCGTTCAAAAGAACAAGATGATCTTTCAAATAGTTTGAATTTTCTAATCATCATTTGACACAATATTTACTTGCAAAAACTTTCAAAAAAAAATTGCTCAAAAATTTATTTTAGGTCAAGCAACACAAACCAAGTAGACTCCTTTAACCCCTACACAGATATGACCTGTTTTAACACATTACTCAAACCGCCCGACCACGTAAAGAAATCGTACCTGCTGTAAAAGCACAGTGTTGTCTCCTTCAAATGTTTGAAAAATATCATGATCGTTCCTCAAACTGCCAAACCGATTAACCGCCGCATAGCCATGGCCCCCACAAGCTTCCCTACAGATGCTTAACGACTTAGCCGTATAAGACGTCACATAAGATTTGAGTCCAGCTGAAAGTGCATGAACATCAGCCACCAACTGTTCATCATGGGTTTTCTTCATTTGAGAATATTTTTCAACCAAATGCACGGTTGCAAAATGAAACGCGTAAGTCGAGGCTAACATTGGCATTAACTTATGTTGTTGAGATTGATAATCAAGAATGCTAATTTCTGGTTTTTTCGGAGGCCCGAATTGCTGTCTAAGTAACGAGTATCTAATAGCAATAGTAGCAGCTATTTTGAGTACACCAACTGATGAATAAGCAAGCCCGACCCGTCCACCTACAAGCTCACCTAATGTGGCTGCAAATCGTTTGTTAATAGTTGGAAGGGGACTTGTGTATTTTCCATCTCTCGCCACGTCTCCAAATCGATTAAGAAGATTATCTCGTGGGATTCTAACATCACGAAATCTTAATGCACCGTTGTCTACTCCATTTAGACCTACTTTATGGCCACAATCATTTATTTCAACTCCGGGAAGTGTTTTGTGGGTTTTTAAATCCCGTATTGGAACAATAAAAGCATGAACGCCCATATCAGACAAAGCATTTTTGTCATTCGGTAACATTAGCTTAGCAAAAACTGTTGCAAATTTACCATGCACTGCAGCATTCCCAATCCACCATTTTATAGCTCCATCATTCGGGGTGGTGATAATAAACTCATCCGTTATGGGATCGAAAGTAGCAATAGTTTGGATGCCTTGAACATTTGAACCTTAAAGAGACGCAGTCAAAAGAGAGTTTGTTAGCTGTCATTGTTCACAAGATTTTATGTTTAAATGGTTGGTTCGGGCCTTACATAAGCTAACAGGTCAGAAAGGTAAACCTAAACACTTGACTAGAGGAGAAACGGGCCAAACGAGTAAGCAGATAAAAAAAAGTAGCCAATTACGTAATACATTATTATTTTACCAAATTTCATGTTTTGATGGTTGGTGCGGGCCTTACTTTGAGCTAACGAGTCAGACATGTATCCTTAAAAACTTGACTAGAAGGGAAACAGATCAAACGGGTTCAGCAGATTAAAATTATCCCATTAAACACTCAATTATTATTTTACCAAATTATATGTTTTAATGGTTGGTTTGATCCATGCTTTTAAGCTAACAGGTCAGACAGGTCAACTTGAAAACTTGACTAGAAGGTAAACCGGTCAAATGGATCGAGCAGATTAAAAGTAGCCCAATACATAATCAATTACTTACTAAAAAAAAAAAGAAAACAAAAACAAAAAAGACAAGGAAAGATTAAACTCTTACCATGGTGAAGCTCTGTCATGGCAAAACAACCAAGATACTCCAAATTGTCAATACCTTCAAAATACTTATCCCTATGTTTCTTGGTACCCAAGTTTAGCACTGATCCACCCCATAAACTGCACATATTTAAAAATCAACCATTTAAACTTTTAACACAAACTAAGCCAAGAAACACACACATACCCAATCTTAAACTAACAAAATTCAACATCTTTATCCACAAGAAACCCATAACACCCAAACCCATAACCAAAACAACTAAAAACCGACCGCTAAATTACACTTCATAACAAGTTAAACCACAATCAATATAAACAAGAATCAAAATGTAAGAATATAATTTATATATTCCATTAAACAGCCTTTATTATCATTCATCTAATAAATTATCATTTACCTTAATACCCCTATATATTAATTGGTAATTATTCTATTGACGTAATTACCCTTACCAGATAAAAATTTCCCCAGGTGTATAATTAGAGATAATAAAGATTTCCCCATATATTTAGAGATAACTAGGGAGGATTAAAGACTAATTAAAGTAATCCTAACCGTACACTCTAAACGGAACTCAATCAATCAAAACATGTCTACTTCTTCTGCATACATACATCTCTATGTTTTAATGTTCTTTTCTGTGTCTATAATATTTAAAAAGAATTGATGAAACAAAAACCAAATAAAGTTAAATAAAACAAATACCTATACTGAACACCCATTTTAATACCCAAAGACATATCAACACTGCCAACAGCTTCAAGAATAGCAAAATACTTAGAAGGATCATCAACAACATATCTAAAGGGTCTAATCCCAGCCTCTCTAACAAGACCCACAAGCTGCCGCATACAAAGCTCTCGATACTCATCCTTCAATATCTCTATAGGCGTCTGCAGATCAGGCCGTGAGTTAAAATATTCAAACACCTGTTCTTGCACGTCACGGTGCTTCCCCCTCAAGTAGGTTGATAGTTGGTTGGTGTCCACGTCTATCTTGGCGCGTGAAGAACACGCTTCCAGCTGAAGGAGGTTGTTGTATTGGTGGGTTGTTGGTGGATTGAGGTGGAGAGATAAGAGACGCAGTCTTCGGGTTGTGGGTTGTTCGTGGTCAATGGGTTCGTTGACCTTATTGTTGTTGTTGGGGATTGTTGTAGAGGACATGGTTAATGGCTGGTGATGGAGAAGAAGGTGAAGATGATGATGATGATGATGATGATGATGGGTTTGTTGTAAAAAGGATGAAGATGGAAGGGAGTATGGGGGTGTTTTTATTGTTTAAAAAAATGTCAACTGGGTCGGTGTGTATATAACGAACGATTCAAGAACATAATATTGGACCCACTTTGACATATAATGATAAAAAAAGGGTGTGTAAGAAAAATAGGAAGTCTTAGAAAGGGTATCAAACGGACTCCCATTGAACTCATTCAAGCGGCATTGGAATCGTCTTATCGAACCCTACGTCGTTAGTTTTTAGGTCTTCGTTTTTTTTGGGTTTTAGCTTGTAATTTTTAGAATATGCGTTATATCATTATGTCTTTTATGTACCATTTTGTCATTTTCTTATTTTCATCGTTGTGTCATTTTTTCAATTCATTGTGTCTTTTTTCTTCAGCATTGTGTTATATTTTTTGGCACTGTGTTATATTTTGTGGCGCATTGTGTCATATTTGATGATCTATTGTGTTATTTGTATCCTTCTCACCCTTCTCATTTTTTGTAACCTTTGTAGAATAACCCAACCCTATAAATAATATCAACTTTGTTCTTATATTTTGTAAATATATATTGACCAAAATTGTTCTTCACGGTCAAAATAGTGCGCGCTTCACCGCGAGATTTCTGTATGTATCAGGTTGGATTGATATGGTTGATATGGTATTGGTATTTGAAATATCAATCGAAAGAGATACATTAAAGATGATATATATTGACACAAGTATAACCATAAAAATGAATATCGAAATTCATGTTTGTTTGGCCTTAAATTTATGTTAAAGGTGTTTCAATGTAACACGAAAATCTTTTTTTTTCCCTAATCGGCTAAATGTTGCTTTAAAGTTAAAAACCAAGGTTGGTAACATTACACAACGGGTGGGGGCAACACCACAATTATGAAGAACATTTAGCCATTTACCCTTATTGCCCGTTTGAAAATATAATTTACATCAATTATTATTACAGTTTCACAACCAAAATATATATTAAAATTTTCATTAATTATTTAATGTTTTCACTACAAAATTAATAAAAATGACACAGAGAAGATTAAAAGAAAAACTAAACAGAAACCAAAACATTAAAATTAAAAGTATGAAAAAGCAAAATATATTATACATATTTTTGGACATATATCTATCTCCGTGACGTCAATTGGATAGATAACGTGCAAGTGAATCCTGCACGCAATTCAAGGCTTGAAGTCTCGTAACGAAGGATTGGGACGCCACGTCAATCCTTGTACTTTGACGATTTATCTTTTTGTTTTGAACGATCAACTAAAGTATTGCCGGGTACTCTGTACGCGGCCCCCAATGGCCGAAAGGGCCCCAGACGGCCTCTAGTCCGTACGGACAGAGCCCTTCGGCCCACCCGTCTCCTGTTCCAGGGAAAACCCGACCCATAAACCCGCCCGAAGGCACGACGGTAGTGAACCGGTAAAACCTGGAGGGATCAGGAGTCGAACCCATGACCACAAGGGTCAAGGGTCTCTCCATCACTTCCCAACCACCTACCCCACCACAAGGGTGGGGGTATCCATCACTTTGCCGATTTATCTGTTGTTTCATTTTTAGACGGTTTAATGTATTTATTTGAAGTTTGAAAAATTACATGTTTTTTCATCTTTGTATTGTACAAACGGCAATTCTTTATTTCTTTAATTTAAAACTTCAGTCTTGTTTTATTACTTAACTTAACTAGTATATAACCCGCGCGCTAAGCGCGGCGCAGAAACATACAGCTGGTATAACCGCCGTTGTTAACACCGGCCTACCGACGTTGCGGGAAGCTGTCGAATCCACGCGGTTGTTCGAAACCCACTTCAGCATGGACACTGTAACGACGACGAAGGAGCCGACACGTATCTATGACTCCGGTTTCAAGAGCCATAACGGTACCGTTGACCCGAACAGTCTACGACAGAGATGAAGAAGATCATGCTCGATGTGGCTGATGAGCTTGGGTGTTCTCCGTTGCAGATGGCGGTGTAGCAGGGGGCAAAGGAGAACAATCGTTCCAAAAAAAAGGTGGCAAAGGAGAAATGGCAATTCCGTAAATAACCGGTAAATGAAGGCTAATTTATGGTTGACAGCTACGTTTTACTATTGCTAACGATCAGAGATGTTATATATATATATATAATTATAAAGTTGTTGGGTGCCGTATGGTTACCTCACAACTAGGGCTGTAAACAAACCAAACGTTCGAGGAACAGTTTGTGAACTGTTCAGCGGGAAGTTCATTTGTGTTCGTTCGTTCAATAAATGAACAAACACAAACAAAAAATTCTGTTCGTTTGGCTAAACAAACGAACATGAACAGGGGCCGTGTTCGTTCATTTATGTTCGTGAACGTTCGGTAACGTGTTCGTATATGTTTGTTTTTGTTCCATAGTTCATTAGGGTTTTTAATATTTTATATTTAATATAAGTATTTCAAATTTCCCAGTGGTAGATTATTTAACATATATTAGTGTATCATATGTTAATATTACTTTAACTATTTTGATTAACTGTTATTTTTGATGGATTAAACTATGATTTCAAGTTTAATACGATAGCTCTGTGTTTTATAAGAAATTATGTGATCAAGATTATGTCATGTATATTTGAGTAATTGGATTAGTATATTCTAGGTGGACAATGTTAGCGATGAAAAATGCAAATTTTCAGAATTTAATGTGTTAGTTTGTGCTCGATTTTATTCAGTAATACCTATTTGTGTTCGTTTACATTCATATGTGTTTGTTTGTGTTCGTTTGTGTTCGTTTTTGTCTAACACTTAAATTTAGCAAACATATACAAGCGAACACGAACAAAAATCTCGTTCGGTAAGTGTTCATGAACAGTTCGTGAACACGTTATTTTCTTAACAAACGAACACGAACAAAAAATCTCGTTCGGTAAGTGTTCGTGAGCAGTTCGCAAACACGTTAATTTCTTAACAAACGAACATGAACAAGGCCTTGTTCGTGTTCGTTTGGTTCATTTACAGCCCTACTCACAACAACTTCAGACCTAAGGGAAAGGGTACTTGTTGTAAAGTTTTTTCACTTAACAGATTTTAATTAATCATGCATTGTCACATCAATTCACTGATTTACTTCACTAAAATATTTTTTTTGAGGTAGCACTCCACTGATTCTTTTCTTTTTCATTTAAATACAAATATAACCTTTTGTTTTAAAAAAAAATTCACACGGTTTTATCATCAAAACCGTCAGCACGATTTAATTTCAACCGTCTCCAGCCAGCACGGTCAAAAATATTTATTTCCATTAATATCGGTCTAATCTAACCGTCAGATTATCTTTAATTTTACATTCAATACGGTTGGATTTTTTTTACTATATAAACCACCATACGACGGTGGTGAAAGCACAATTCAAATCAACACAATATCATGAACACCCCCACCACACAACATCAGAATGACCCATTGGACAGAAAACGAAGAAATCGCCCTGGTTGTGAGCTTCAAAGATGCACAAAACGACCCATCCTTGCAGCGCCAACGCCGTCAATGGTCAGGTTCCATGGACACACGGTTCCGGGACCGTGTTTTGGGTGACTACAATCAACAGGTCGGCCCAAGTGCCCGCACAATCGAGAGTCTGCAAAGAAAATGGGTCGATCTAAACGTTAAGTGTGATCGGTGGACGACATTGTACGAGCGCACAATGAGCCGCCACCCGGGCATTGGGGAGGAGATTTCTGTAGAGATGACTCAGGCAACCTATGCGGGTCGTTACCCCGGCACATTTGACCATATCCAGGCGTGTCACCTCATGCACGAGCTTTAAGCTTTATTTTTTATGTTTTTATGTATTTTTATTAATGTTTAAATATTTAATGAATTATGTTTATGTTTTTTGTTATTTAATTTTGTTTTAGTTTATTTTTGTTATTTTTAAAACACACGGTTTAAATTATAAAATACAATAACAAAAAAATGATACACATAAGGTTATAATAAAAAATTGATTTATATTAATTCAAAAATAAATAAAAAACGGTTACCAGCACGGTAGATACAACCAGCAAAACGGTTCATTGGACCACTACCAGCATGGGTGGCGGCAGTGCTACCGTGCTGGTAGTGGGTACCCATGATCTATTCAGGTGACGCATGTCCCCCTTATAATGTGTTTCATGTCAATTTTCACTCATGTATCATCCTTACGTTTAATAATACAAGAAGCTCAGTAAATTTATAGAGAAGATAACACATTATTTTTATCTAGCTACTATGTGGTGTGGGCTGCGAGCGGCCAATTGATCCACGTGGCTCGCGAACACCACAACACACACGCGTGAATGTGGTCGCGAGTGAGGCCACGCTATCATGCTCGCGTGGGTTAACGGGTGAAATGTAGCCGTTGGAATTCGAATTTTTTTACCTTTGGAGGCTAGCGACCGTCAGTCACTGGCGGCTTATTTATTTTTAGAAAGCTTTAAAAATTATTCATAATCAAATTTCAAATTTTCACACTCTCAAAAAAAATGGAATGGAATGATTTTTCTTCGTCCGACTCTTCGGAGGAAGACGATTTGATTATGGAAGTGGGCTAGATAACAGTTGACTACTTGATTGCCCGGTCTCGAAGGCAAAGGCAACCCGTGCTAACGAGACAACCACCACTTGATCGTGAAAGAGAGGAAGCAAACGAAACTTTGATACGACACTACTTTAACCCTGAGTCTCTATACAATTAAGAACATTTTAGGTGATGTTTTCAAATTAGTAGACAACTATTTATGCGTCTATCAAATGATTTGTCAGAGCGATATCCTTTTTTCAACAAAGAGTGCAAGGGGGCGACTAGGGCTCACCTTTATACAAAAATGTACAGCCGCTCTTCGACAACTGGCATATGGGCTTTCGTCGGATGCAATAAACGAGTATATAGCAATGTCCGAAAAAGTTGTGCTCGTTTCGCTTCATTTTTTTGTCAATGTGTGTGTATGTATATTTTACTTACATTTCACATATTGTTTAAACTTTTATTCTCAACGTCGTTTAAACTATTGTAACACCCCGACCAAGGTGGGCCTGGCCGAAGCACAGATTGATGTCAAACTTGCACAGGGGAAGTAACACGTGACTTCTTCAGTGGCAAGGATTTCTTGTGGAGTTTCGGTGAGAATAGTGAAGTTCACAGATCTGTCTTTTCCTGAAGGGTTCTTTCCATCAGACCTTTGAGAGTCGGGTCCCTTGTGACGTCTGTCGTAGGATCTAAAATTTCCCTTTTTCGTTGAGGGCTTGAACTCCTCCAGTTGGCTGGTCTCTTCCTTTGTTCCTTGATATCTACAGCTTCCTCCCCCCCCCCCCCCCCCCCCCCGAATGTGAGCTTCGGCCCTTTCAAGGGCTTCGTCAAGGGTTCTTGATAGACTTTTGTTGAAATATCTGGTGAGGTATTTAGAGGTGATGGCATTCATGAACCCTGCAACCTTCATTTTTTTCATCAGCACCGATATAGGTGATACCTTCCTTCTTGTAACGTTCAATGAAGTCGCGAAAGCTTTCGTCATATCTTTGCTTGATCTGGAAGATGACGGTTGCATCCTTTACACATCGCCTTTGCTGGGAGAAATTGGCTAGGTGTGACATCCGTCACCTTTCATTTTATCTTTTATTTGATTTTAGTCCTTCTTCATTATAATAATAATAATAATAATAATAATAATAATAATAATAATAATTTTTTTATTTTCAAGTTTTATTTAAAGAAAATATATATATATATATATATATATATATATATATATATATATATATATATATCCATGGAAGTATATTTATGCCTTGTTCTACCTAAGGCTCATATTTGATACAATTCCAATGCGATTTATATAAAAGGCCTTCCAGAAACAGATTGTATCATCTGCTGCTGCTGTTCGCTGCTGTTTCAGCAGTCAAACACCCTCTTTTTCCCTTAGTTTGACTCGTGATTGTACCTAAGAATGTAAACAACTAATTAATCAATGCGTGATAAGGTATGGACAGAGTAATTACGCGTATTATGCTCAATCACACAGTCAAAACCTTCCATTTCTATGATTATCACGCGTAAACATTTAAAGCCGGTCAAGACCTTCCTTTTCGTCGAATTCGTACGCAATACTATAAATTGAGCACTCCTCTTTGTCCTAAATGTGCCGAAAATTCTTTCCCTTCTCTCAAATCTTTCTGTTCGAAGCTTTAATTCACGATTTCAAGACCCGTTGACTTTTTGTTTGACCAAGCATTATACACGAATTCGTGTTTGTAAGTCCAATCTTTTTGATGGGTTTCATTAATCGGCTATAGAGCAGCAATAACCCCATGTATAATCGGGTTATTGCTTGCTCATTCAAATTATTGTAAAATCTAGGGTTCTTATGGTTTTAATTGGGGATAAATGGTGTTACAGGTTTTTAAATAAACTTTGAATCTGATTTAATCAACAAACGAATACCCAGACCAGTTGGTCTGGGCATGCTATTACTAAATACGGGTCTAAGGTTCGATTCCCGGCTACAACAGCCATTTTTTTTATACTTTTAATATTATATCCATTCTATTTAACTTTTAAAAATACATTTAAAATACCAAGTATGATTTATAAACTCTATAAAAATTATCTTATGTTGTCCAAATGTTAAACTTTATTATAAAATTTTTAGAATTTCAAAAATCATTTATTTTATATATATTATAAATATTACAAGTTTATTCATTTATAATTGTAAAATTCTATAAAAATATCAAAACGACTTTGTAAAATTCCACAAAAATTATTCTAAGTTTATAAATCAATAAACATTTCTGAAATAATTTTTATTTCAGAAAAATCGTTTATTTAATATTTTTAATCAATTTTTGTTAGTTTTAATCATAAATAAATCATAACAAATTCATTTTTCAATATTTTTGCACCAAAATTTTACATAAATTATTTCTATTCATTTGGAACAGAAATACAATTTTTAATTTAAAAATTCTTCAATTTTAATATTTTTAGATATTAAAGTTGTATTTTGACAAATTTGAAATAAATAGATTTAATATATTCTATTTAAAAGAAAATAATTTTATAAAAATTATTTTCATACTTAAAACTTTATATTGTGACCATCTTTAATTTAAAATTTACAAAAAGTCTTTTGTTTGTTTAATTATCAAATTTCTCTCGTTTATTAAACGTTTAACTTATTAATCGAACGATTACATATCCCCAATTCGAAACCCTAGAAAATACTTATAGACTAGATAGACTTAGACTTATTTGTTACATTATACATAGGGTGATACTTGGCAACGTTGGATTATACTTATTCAATTCCACAAGACTTACCACCACCTTGCTAAGGTGAGTATTACTTATCCCCTTTTTTTCGCTTTTACAACTTTTGGGGTGATTCATGCACAAGTATACAAAACTTTCATATTCATTTACACATACATTTTTTTTATTCATTTACAATTCATATACGTGTCTTGTTTATCTTTGTGCTTATGTTTGAACATGAACGTAGCTTACATACAAAATCATACATCTAGACATAACTTATGTTATGGTGCTCTTTACATATAGACGTAACTTATGTTACGGTGCTCATTTAGACATAACTTATGTTATGATGCTCTTTTAGACTTGACACGTGTTGAGGTGCTCATTATCAATTTCAACTTATCAACTTTACATTTGATCTTTGTCTTGTTTGGTTACTTGCGTGTTTACATAATGCCTTGGTGATGCTAGACACATGAATTGTACTACTTTTTAAACTTATACTATATGTACAAAGCTAAGTAGTACTCACCAACATCATATGTTGACAAAATTTATTTTCGTGCATGTTTCAGGATAAGCTGCTTGACGCTTCATATAGGACTTTGGACTTAGACTAAATAAATCAACTATCTTAATTTTGTTATGTATTCATTTTCATATGTTGTAAAACAATATTCAATAATCAAATATTTACATTTTAGTACCATGAGCTTTTGAACAATCGTCACTACGTGACACCTCGATGATTCCGCCATCGGTTGGGGTGTTACACTAGGAACCCTTTGCCTACGTCGTCAAAGGACCGGAATCTCCCAGCAGGAAGGTCGTTGAACCAAATTCGGGTCGAACCTACGAGTGTTTGCATAAACATGGGCAACACTCGGGGTTACCCCACTTCTCCATCCTGGCAGCACCCGAGAAGATTTGCAAATGATCTTCAGGGTCCTCGGTACCATCATAGGTCTTTATGTGAGAAGGCATATTTAGCTTGGTAGGGAATTCATAGTCGGCTATTTGTGGAGAGAAGCATGAGAGGCTGCTGGGTTTGTAAGGTCTGTTCATGTCATTCTCGAGTCTAGTGTTGGTGTTGCCACTCGAGTTGCCTTGATGTGTGGCGAATGCTTGGCTGATAAATTGTTGCCAAGGAAAATAGGCTATCATTTGAGCCATCGTTTGTGGCATGAAGTTGAAGCCTTGAAGCCTTTCAGGAGTAGCTAGGGCTGTGAATGAACATGAACAAGCCCTTGTTCGTGTTCGTTAAGAAAATTAAATGTTCACGAACAGTTCATAAACACTTACTGAACGAGATTTTCTGTTTGTGTTCGTTTGTTAAGAAAACACTCGTGTTCGTGGTCATTTGTGTTCGTTTGTTAAGAAAACACTTGTGTTCATGGTCATTTGTGTTCATTTGTTAATTTTGTTCATGAACGCACACGAACATAAACGAACATTAATGAACACAAACAAGTGTTCATGAACACAAATAAGTGTTCATGAACAGAAACAAACACAAAGGGACATATATTAAGACAGTAGCTATATCCACCCAAAATATAACCTAATTATCCAAACATACTTAGTACTTAGCATAATAATGGTAAACATAATAAAGTAGTGTCTCAAAAAACTAAGTTCGCATTGGAGATGGATGGAGGAGGGTGTCGGAGGTGGATAGTAGAGGGCATCGAAGGTGAAGGGCATCAGCACTGGAGCGTGAAAATATAATGAACTTGGATACTAAAAGTAGGTTTATTAATCTTATATAGTCATATATTTACCTCACATATATTAGTTATTTGGATAAAATATATAAGAATATAACAAATTATAAAACTTAAAAACCCTAATAAACTACCAACACAAACGAACATAAATGAACACGTTACCGAACGTTCACGAACATAAACGAACGAACACAGCCTCTGTTCATGTTCGTTCGTTTAGTTAAACGAACACAAACGAACTTCCCAGTGGCATGCTCATGGCTGCACTTCGAGCTATCGCCAGGGATGTCATGACTTGTTCCCATGAGATTGGTGCAGGAGGTGGAACACTAGAGACCGGTGACTGCAAGAGTTGGTCCAGGGTTACTTCATGCCCCAAGGGCATGCTTGGGACCAAAGGTTGGGATGTGAACAACGGAAATGCAGCAAGGCTTGATCTCCCGACCTGGTAAGAGTTGGTGTTGAAAGGCATTAGAAGAAAAGTTCTTACGGGGAGTTTTAGGTTGGAGAATAAGGCCATGTTTGGTAACCTCTAAATGAGCCTCTTAATGGCCAAGCGCTGAATCGGTCAACAGTCAGAATCGGTCAGCAGTCAGAGCGTTTGGTTTATGTTCAGTGTAGCCTCTTAATTGTGCAGTCAGTCTGAATCATTCAGTTTTGTGGTGATACTGAACGGTTCAGTTCAACAGTAGAAGAAGCGGTGATCGACTTGCTGCGAACCTGAACGACCGAAAGCATCAGGCCGTCAAATAACTCCGGTGACCGGCAACAACCCACCATCTCCGTCGACCTTCCCTTTTTTTCGATTCTTAAACCATCTTCGGTGACCGGCAACAACCCACCATCTCCGTCAACCTTCCCTCTTTCCAATTCTTAAACCATCTCTGGTGACCCCCCCCCCCCCCCAACAACCCACCATCTCTGTCAACCTTCCCTGTTTCCGATTCTTAAACCATCTCCGGTAACCCTCCAACAACCCACCATCGCTTTTACCACCAGTCACCACCCGATTCTTTAACCATCTCCAGTGACCCTCCAAGAACGGTGCCTGCACAGAGAGAGAGAGAGAGAGAGAGAGAGAGAGAGAGAGAGAGAGAGAGAGAGAGGGAGAATTTGGGATAACTTGATAAGCGATGTGTGTGTGTGTCTGTATTGAAGAATGGGGAAGGGTAGGTGGGTTTGGGATATTATATAGAACAATTGATTTTTATATATAATAACCAAACAACCATTACTCATTCAGCACTTAACGGTTTATTTATTTATCTATTTATTTTCTTTTATAGTCTTATGTTTTAAAAAATCTAGAATATATGAAATTGTAACAAGTCATCATAATAATCTTTGAAACATTTAATATATAAATATATATGATTGTATGAATTTTGAAAACTATTTATATATTTCATAGCATATAAATATAAATAATAATGTTATTAGAATATATATTTTAGACAAAGACAAAAAAAATATTTTTCAAACAATAAATCTATAAGAATGAAACATTACTAAAAAATTGTTAAGAAAAGATATATATAAAACTTAAAAGTCTTCGGGTATATATTTATGGTAGGCGGGTATTTAGTTTCGGTTAATCGAGTCGGGTATCACCTAATACCATACCCGTCCCATACCCGCGAAATATTTTTTTCCAATACCAAACCCGTCCCATACCCGGCAGGTATCGGATATACCCATCCCAAATGCTTCGGGTTTCGAGTATACCCGTTAGGCTCGGGTTTTGTTTGCCATCCCTAGACTGTCAATGCACAGGGGAGTTGGATCGTTTAAAACCATCCCGTTTAAAATTGTTCAACTGAACATTCACCAGAGTCAGTAGAGGGGATAACTTTAATTTTTGGACAAACAATTTGTTAGCATTGTCATCTCAAGTAAAGTTTCACCTATGATGTTTCAAATTGCTTCATCAAAGCCAAGTAGTCGAATCAAGGTAGTGAGATCTACGATTTTGTGACCGTGGGGTGAAAGAGAGCTCCAAATTCGGAGGTTTAATTGGAATAATAGTGTACTACCCCTAGGCCAGAAGAGGTGGATCATATGTTGTTGTCATGTATGTTTGCTAGAGCTGTTTGGTGGCAAGTTTTTGTATATTGGGTATGTTTGGCAATGAGCTTTTAAGAGCTTTTAGAAGCTTCAAGCTTTTAAGAAAAAACTCCTACTTAATAAAAAGCCTTGTTTGGTTGAAAGGGCCGGAAGCTTTTAGGTTAGAGAAAAAGCTTTACAGTGAAAAGCTACTAGTGATAGCTTTTAAGAAAAAGTTCTACTAGCTACAAGCTTTTAATTAGTAAATGACACAAATACTAATTCTATTTTAAAAATAAAATAAAAACCTTCTTTACAAGCTTTTAATTATGACCATTTTGGTCATTTTATACATTTTATTAAGATTTTGATTCAGTCAAATTTTACATTTGGTCAAGGAGGCGATGAACTATACAAAATCTTTTAAGTAAACAAAAATACAAATCCAAAAAAGTTGAACCTTGTAATAACAATTGCAGTTGTTCATGAACCAAAAGATTGATAAATAGTAAGATAGATTCAAATCCAATAAGAACTGAAGCTGAATCACAACAAAACTTGTTGCCAATTTAAACCCAAACAATAATCCAATTTAACACAAGATAAAATGTTTGTACTATCTCAAAAAAAAACCTAACAGACAGCAGCAACTTCAAAGCATATGAGAGTAGGGTAGAAGAATTACTGTGAAACACCGAGCCACTTGGTGAATACATCAAACTCGGCGTAATCACTGTCAGAGATCATTGTCTTGTACCACGACTTGCTAGCTGCCTTGATTTTAGCCGATTCCTCCTGTTTCACAGCAATATAGTTATTAAAGCTGACACAACTTCAGCAAGTAAAAAGCCAGTTTAGTAAACTAAAACATGTAAGAGAGAATATAGATTATGTGATTATAGAACCAAACCGTATGTATCACAGGTAAAACAAATAGATACATGTGTGAAACTTGTGAGAGATTCTGTAACAATATACTTTGTCTGGTGCCCTACTTTGTACATATAATCAAATATCTTGCTCAAGCTAAATTAAACATACTTTTGAGCCCTATTTCTTTGTAACTGAGCCAAAATGTTTCATTAGACAAAGGACATAAATATAAATTTTATAAAAAGAAAAAAAAACAAAATGTTTCATGAGCTGAATCCTCAATAGAATGTGGCACTGCGTCTGCTGGTGATATCCAATCGCACTCGAGTACAATGCAGATAACACATAAGCTCCATAACAACATTTGCATGAACAATTCACAATTATAGCTTCTTTCAAAACCAAAATGCCAAAAAAAAAAAAAAAAAAAAAAAAAAAAATTGGCTTATGATCTACTCAACAACTTTTAGCTAAACAGCTTTATATCCTTGATAGACTCAATGAAAGTCTCACTAACCTAATAAAAGTCTCACTAACCAGCTTTTAGCTAACACTTAAAAGTCTCACTAACCTAATAAAAGACCGACTCCCTATTAATTCCCTTCAAAACTAAAGATAAAAAAAATCACTGTGAACTATGAGCGAATACTAAACTACTGTAAAACAAGACCAACAACATAAAGAGGGTTAGACAATCAATCAAGCAACCAAAACAATTATGGCTCAACACGTATTTATAATTAATGAAACAAAATCAGTGAAATAAAATGAAAACAAAACACATCAAATATACCTTAGATACGGGCTTCCTCTTGCTGTCAAGCTTCTCTTTCTTAGCCTTCTTCCTCTGTTCCTCAGCAAGCACAGCCATCCGCTTCGCAGTCTTAGCATATGGGTTCAACCTCAGCATAGTATTCAAATTCTTCAAAGGATTCTTCTTCATTGGAGCCCTCTTCACCTCCTTCTTAATCGGCTTCACAACCGATTGCACCTCATCAGAATTAATAATCCTCGCCAAATCCGCATTCTCCATCTTCGCCCTAGGCAACACATACCCCTTCTTCTTCTCACTCACCTTATCAACCGACCCGTAAATGGAATCCAGCTTCTCAAATGCCGATTTCGTCCAAATCACAAACCTCCCAACATGCCCACCAGGAGCCAGTTTCAACAAATTCAACCGCTCAACATTCGCAATCTCCACACCGGGTATGTTCCTAAAGGCTTTCACTAACTTAGCACCTTCTGTTCCGTACACAATCAAAGGTCCTTTACGAGAAATATACCTGTTGAAATTATAAAGTTTGCATCAAAAATATTATCTAAGAATCATTTATTTATGTACATATGTAGGTAAAAAAAATTTAGATAGTCCATATGGATCAGTTTTTTAAAGTAATTCAAATAATATGTTATATGTGTGCAAATGTATTATTAAACAAATACAACAATACCTCCTGTTCCTCATCTTCCCTTTTCCAGGCCTAATCCCAATCGAATCCTTCGCCTTTTCGGCATCCGAATACGCACCAATCTGCTTCAAAACCTTAATCGCACTCTGCGTCTTCTCAACCCCTTCAGCAGAGTCACTAACCACAAGCGGCAGCTCAGGAACAGACTCAATCCGATGCCCACGCGCCATCACAAGCGAAGGAACAGCAGAAGCAGCAATAGCCGAAACGACAGCGTATCGTTTCTGATTAACATTAATCTTCCTATGCCACCTTCTCCAGATCCGAGTAGGAGCAAACATACGTCCACCACGACACATGTTTCCAAAGGCTCCTTGACCTGCCCTGTGGGTCCCACCGCCGGGGACACGTGGAATACGAGAAACGGCTCGACCGGTTCCCCATGACTCGGCGGAGGTCTGATGGCCGGCTTTGCGGGAAACGGCGTAGGGTTGGCGGGAGTTTTTGGAAATGTTGGAGTGGACGAAGTTGACGATGTCGGGACGGATGGAGGATTTCATGACGGATGGAAGAGGAATGCCTGGGTTGTCCGTGGACATGTCGGAGTCGAGGGGCTGGACGGTGACGAGAGGACGGGCGGCGGCGGCCATTGTTGTGTGATGTGGTTGCTAGGGTTTGGGCAAAGAGGTTTAGGTTATGGAGTGGGGGTGTCATATAGATAGGTGGTGATGGGATTGGATATGGGCTGGATGATAATGGGTTGTTTCGGGTTAAATGGGCCTTTGGTTTTTGTTTTCTTTGCTTTTGAGTTTTTAAATAAGGCTTATTGACGTTTTATGAGGTTAAGAAGATGTGATTCATACTTGCAAGATTTTTTTTTTTTTTTTTTAATTATGAGTGAAGAATTGATGTACACAGTACATGACAATTGTATCATACAATGGGTCATGAGATATAATACAACAAATCATAAAATATAACACAATGTTAATAAATATAACACAAATGTCAAGAAAAAAGACACAATGAATCACATATATATAACAAAATGATTAAAATAAAGAAAATACACGATGCAACATATAAGACACAATGATATAACACAAATTCTAAAAAACACAATCCAAAAAACCTAAAAACTAAGATCGTATGGTTCAATAAGACGGTTTCAATGTCGCTTGAATGAGTTCAATCGGGCTTCGTTTGATACTCTTCCTACGAGTTCCTAATTTTTTTCACGGTGTATTTGATCCTAATGCTACATGTAACTGATTTATTTATATGTCGTATTGAGTATGAATGAGAAAGATAACAATTGATTTCAGTTTTTTAAATCATGTCTTTATACGTTATCAACACGATTATTTCTTTAGATCTCACAATCATCATCTCTCTCGAATTTTGTGATTCTTCTATACGAAATCATTTCATGAGCTACGTATCAACTACATACCATAATTACACCAACTTAATCTCTCGCCTTGGCTCCATGTTTCATTTTGGATCTTGTTTGCAATAGTTACAGCAGCTCGTACGAGCCAATATTTGTTTATCTATATCTATACTATATTATAAAGCATTTTCTAAAGACTTCTTAAAAAATAAGAAGTACAAGTATATTTGCTTATCATACAATACATAATGCGCATCTTAACTACTTTTTAGTGACAAATTTGTTTTTTAAACTTGTCTTTAATTACATCACATTATAGTTAATGAACCATAGTAATATCAAAGACTTTACATTAGTCTTGTATAATTAATCCATTAGTAATATTAAATGATTGTCCATGATAGTATTAATATTTTTATAAGCAATTATTATTTAAATTTAGTATCATCTTATTTAAATATAGTAGTGGTGATAGTGGTGGTACCCAAATATAATCAGTGTTTAAGACATATTAAGTTAGAAAAACACTTTCTAAAAGCGACTATGCGACATCCGCCGCATCGCACGGGCTAACCCACTAGTGAGACTATATGTCACTATGGCTCATGCTACTTTGTGAGATGCAAACATCACCAATCATACATCTCCACCAATCGTTGACCAAACATATTCGGTCTACGACCATTAAAGCAACCATAGAACCATTGTTAACTTGTTCGAAAATCCAATGACAAGTGTACAAATCCAGCCCACTCTCTGAATAATAATACTTAGCAACATAGCTGGGTTAAGTTTTTGACAATTTAAATAAAATAGTAAAAAAAAAAACACACACAACCATTAAAATTGTTTCAAGACCTACCTAAGCCTGTAAACGAACCGAACGAACACGAACACAGGCGTGTTCGTGTTTGTTAATTTAACTTTAACCGAATACGAACATGAACACGAACACATAATCGAACACATTTTTTTGTTCGTGTTCGTTCATTAAGAAATTTGTTGTGTTCGTGTTCGTTTATGTTCGTTCATTTAAAACCTAAATGAACACAAATGAACATTAATGAACACAAACAAAAACAAGTTTAATAATGATTCATCACAATTCAACCAAGTTTAATACATCACAATGCAACCAAAACAAAATCTAAATTAGTAGGGTTGTGGAGTGTGGAGAAGAGAGGTGGGGCGGGCTGTGAAGTGTGGAGATCGGTTGATATGTTTAGAATGTTAGGGTTAAGACTAAATTTCAGAACATATCAAATATATTGTATATAATATAATATGAATTAAGGTTACTTAACCAAAGGGAAATAATTAATAAAAATAAAGTAAATTTTAATTAAATGAACGTAAACGAACAGAAATAAACGAACATAAATGAACGAACATAAATGAACGAACAAAACGTGTGGTCATGTTCGTTCGTTCATTTATCTAAATAAATGAACATAAACGAACTTCCCACCGAACAGTTCACGTACAGTTCATGAACGTTTGGTTCGTTTACAGGCATAGATCTACCTAATAGTAATACAACCGGGGGTAAGGCTAACGTAAAAAGTAGCTTATGGTGAGAAACGTAAGAATGAATAAGGGGCTGACACATGTCCCTAGCAAAAAAATGGTATTATTGTCCATTACCATAATTGTTGACTTTTTTTTTTAACTTTCACCCCATTTTTAAAACGGTCATAAGTTTTTCATACGATATTATTTTTTAAAAAAAAACTACATCATAAAAACAAGCTTTTCATCATCTTTCATTTCCATACCATATTAATATACTTTAAAAAAATTTGTTGGGTTGATAACTTGCGTTTTATTGAGGGTATACTTGCGTTTTAGTATCGCAAGTTATACCTGATAAGACGACCTGGTAAAACGACCTGATCAAATGCAAGTTATAAATGATAAAACGTAAGTTATACATGCTAAAACGCAAGTAAGTAATATCAAGTTTTTACATTTAGACGCAAGTTATTATTGTTTATTATTGTTTAAACGCAAGTATGTAATATCATGTTTTTACATACATGTAAGTAGGTTTACAAATTGTTGGGTCTGCTGACCTGGAGAAGAACAGATGATTAGAAAGCCAAAATATGCTATCTATTTGATCCTTGAATAAACAGTCTTTACAACTTGCTTCTCCCAAAAGACTGCTGACCCTAACTACTGTTCTATCCAAACAACTGCTCAACAACTGCTGATATAAAGAACTGCTGAGGAAACAACTGATGAAGAACAACTGCTGACCAAAGGTCTGATGAAGAGCAACTGCTGATACAAGTACTGAAGACCAAAGCACTGCTGGAACCAACAGCACTTAGGCTCCAGCAGTGGATACAAGACCATCAGAGTTTATCTTCAACAGCTGTTTAATATCAGTGCTTTCAATGTAACAGTAGTTTGTATAGCAGATGTTTAAGTTTGTTATTCTGTTAGAGGTCACTGTCTTAGGTGACGTCAGCCTAGGTCATCAGTGGTTTGAGTCAGTCTATAAATAGAACAGTGCTTGTACTGTTCTATTGCATCACACACAAAACATTCTCTCTGACAAACACTGTGTGATCAGGCTGAGGGGGAGTAACTTGTACGATTGTAATCTTTGAATTAATGAAAGCATTCGATCTAAAAACATTTACTCTCTTGTTTTGATTTACAGTTTATTATTCCGCTGCACTTTCATTCTATTTTCATTTCATCATTACCATCATTTTGTTAAACAATCAAAACAAACAAACTCAGATCCTAACAATTGGTATCAGAGCTTGGTCAATTAAATTCGATCTAACAAATCAATTTAATAATCAGCTCACAATTATTGATATCGTTTGTCAGTTAGATTGAAAACAGAGTAATAGTTTAATTTCGCTTCAACCGTTGTTAAACAGACTTTGTTTTTTGAAAAATCAGAGAATGGCTTCTATCAATCACGATCCACATAACACTGGCACGAACAACAAGCCACCGATGCTTGTCAGATCTGAATACAATATCTGGCAACGTCGGATGAGCCATGTTCTAGCTCAACAAAACACTGGGTGTTGGAAGTCAGTTATCTTCGGACCACATGTTCCGACTGTGCCGAGTACTGAAGATCCCAAAGTGTTTGAGCCAAAGAAACTTGAAAACTACTCCGACCAGGATTTTCAGAAAATTGAGCTAGATGCTAAAGCCTTCAGTATTGTGGCCATGGCTCTACCCAATGATATATATGCTGGGTTGTTACACTGTAACAGTGCAAAGGAGTTGTGGGATGCACTGAAAGAGCAGTTTGGTGGGACTGAGGAGGTTATTGAAAACAATCGTGAAATACTTAACCAACAATATGAAACATTCAGTCATGTCAAAGGAGAGTCATTAACTCAACAGTTTGAGAGATTTAATTGCTTAATTAGTGAACTAAAATTGGTTGGTCTTACTTACCCTCATTCAACTTTGAACCATAGGTTTTTAAGATCATTACCAGACAAATGGGACACTATTGCTATTGTAATGAGAAACTCAATAGGATTTAAAGACCTATCACTGACCCAGCTTCATGGTAAGCTCTTGACCTATGAAAGAGAGCTTAACCAGAAAAAGAAGCTCCAGGACTCTGGAAAAGTGTCTGATGACTATGTGTTTGGGAATACATCACTTTTGGGTCATGATGAGGTGCCTGGAAACACAAAGGATCAGAGTTATGATCATTTTATTGACATAACTTCAGGTTTTAACTCAGGTTTTAACTCTGATTCTTATTCACCAAACTATGCTTTCACAGCAAGTGGTGGTGATATACAGGCATCTGACAATATATCCTTTGAGTATGATGACCTGAAATACTTTGACCCTGATGATTTGGAAGAAATGGACATTATGCACCAATTGGCCCTTCTCAGTGTAAGAACTAATAATTTTTACAAGAAAACTGGGAGAAGGTTTCCAGGGTTGACTGGCAGATCTAAGGTGGGGTTGGATAAATCAAAGATCAAGTGTTATAAATGTCATAGGTTTGGTCATTTTGCTAGGGAATGTAGGGGTCAACATGGTACACCTATGATAACCTATCCTAATCAAAGACCACAGACCAACACTTATCAGAATTCCTATAATACCCCTGGACCAAATGTGCAAAACACTGCTCATTTTGCACAGTCCTCAAACACTGTTCATGTCCAGTATGTCCAAACCACTGTTCCTCAGATTCATTATGTGCAAACACATGTTGCTCAAACACCTGTGCAAACGACTGTTGCTCCATCCTCTGCTCCTGCAGAGACCAGTCAACAGAGCTTCTTTACACAAGGCTTTGTTGATTGGAGCAGTCTACCTGATGAGCTAACAGATGAGAATTTTGCACTAGTTGCCAAAGCTGAAAATGAACCAGAAAATTTTTGTTTCATGGCTATGGTAGATGAGATTGAATCTGAGGAAGTGGTAACTGAATCTGATGTTGTGACTGATGATATTGTTAGTGAAGCTGTTGCAGGTGAAAAACCTGAAGAAGAGGTTGTGAATCTCTCAGATCCCTGGGGTGCATCTGATGACTGTGAGTGCAAGTGTGATTGTGCTTTGATGGCTGCTGCTAAGGTATCTCCTCAAATTCTTAAAGAGTTGTGTTCTGACAAATGTGTAATAGCATTTGCTAACATCAAAGAGGTGAATGAAAACCTTAGAAAGAAAATTTTGGATGATGAAGTTAAATTTGAAAAACTCACAAAAGATTTGAAAACAAGTTTAACTGCAAAAGAGTCTGAAATTAGCAGTTTAAAACATGAAGCAACTATAACCAAAGACCAGCTCCAAACTATGATAACAAAATATCAAAGTTGTAAAAGTGAGCTTGAGTCCACCCAAGTTGAATGTAAAAAATGGGTGGAATCATGTAGAGGTTTTGAGATGCTACTCAACAAACAAACCAAAAGTCATGTGAAGTTTGGCTTTGGTTTTGCAACCACTGCTCCAGCTTTTGAAAACACTGACACAAAGAGTCAAAAGTCTGTTGAGATAGTACCAACAAACCTGCAGGGTCAAGAGATTAAAATCACTGAACCAAATGGTAAGAAAATTGTTCTTGAAAAACCAGAAGGTTCCTCATCTTTTGCTGAACTTGAAAAGTATGAATTTAAACCTACTTGGTCTGATGAGTGTGATACTCTTGAGAATTATAAACCTGTTGATTTTAAAACTCCTGAGGGAAAGACAGCTCCTCAGGCAAGGGTCATTCCCTTGGCAAAAGTCATTCCCCTGAAAGATTCTCCAGCAGATGCTCAAACATCTGCTGAAAAGAAGACTGAAAAGGGGAAGAAGAAAGAAAAGACTGTTAACTTGTTTTGTGATTTCTGTGAAAAGAAGAACCATGTCACCAAAAACTGTTTTCTTCTAAAAGCATATGATATCAACAAAGGAACAAGTGAATGTGATTCCAAAGCCACATGCTCAATATGTGGGAAAAAGAATCACAAGACTAAAGAGTGCTTGTATCTCAAAAATTTTGATGTAAAAATACAAGAATACAAAGCAAAAACTCTTGCAAACCCTGTGGTTAGTACTCCAAAAGGAAAGCCCAAACAGACCTTCACCCCTGTCCAAACATCTGTTACAAAAAGGCTTGAAACATCTGCTTCTAGAGATGTCCAAGTAACAGATGCTCCACCCACAAGCAAATACCCAAGAGGTTATGGTCAACCTCCATGTCACAGTCTGCCACATGTTTATGAGGAGCCAAAAAGACCCTCTAAACCAAGAGTGAACAGAAATCCATATGGGTATTATCATCTGTCAGGAAGTGATCAAACAACTGCTGCCCCAAGTGTTGACATCCAAGCACTGGCAAATGGTCAGCAGCAGTTGTTGACCTTAATTCAGAAATTGGTCCAAACCACTGATCACCTTCCAAAGCTTGAGTCTGAAAGGTCTGAGGACCCATCCAAAGCCAATTTGGCTTTGGACACTCACCAAAACTAATCATTTACTGATGTGCAGGGAGCTTCTGCTTGTTTAGATAGTCTTTGGTATGTAGATAGTGGAGGTTCCAGGCACATGACAGGATGTAGAGCCCTACTTCTGGACTTCTTGGCTCATGGAGGGGGTGATATATCCTTTGGTAATGATTCTAAAGGTAAGGTGTTGGGTTCCGGGACTGTTCAGGCTGGAAAACTCAAGTTTGAAAATGTCAATCTTATTGATAATCTCAAGTTTAATCTTCTGAGTGTTTCACAAATGAGTGACAAAGGTTATGGCTCATTTTTCACAAAGAAAACTTGTAAGATTATTGGGCCAGAAGTGGTGAAAAAGATTGATACCATTATTGCTGAGAGCAAAGCACAGCTTGTTGCTCATAGAAGTGGCAATGTGTATGTTGTTGATATGTTAAAGGACAATCCTATGGCAAATGTCTGTCTGTTTTCTGCTGCCTCCACTAAGGAGACAGAATTGTGGCATAGGAGATTGGGTCACACCAACCTTAATACTATCAACACACTCTCAAAACAAAGCCTTGTCAGAGGTTTACCATCAAAAGAATTTAAATGTAATGAGCATTGTGTTTCTTGCTTAAAAGGGAAACAACATAAAAGCTCTTACAAATCCATTGATGAGTCCAAAACTAGTCAGTGTTTACAACTGTTGCACATGGACTTGTTTGGCCCTGTTAAAATCATGAGTCTAAGAAGAAAGAGATTTTGTCTTGTCATAGTTGATGATTTTTCTAGGTTTACATGGACTTACTTTTTACACTCTAAGGATGAGACTGCAGGTATATTGAAGGACTTTGTCACCAAGGTTGAAAAGCAATATGACTTGCCAGTAAAAGTCTTCAGGAGTGACAATGGAACAGAGTTTAAAAATAAGGAGTTGGATGACTTCTGTGTGTCAAAAGGGATTGTGAGGCAGTTCAGCATCCCAAGAACACCAGAACAAAATGGGGTAGTTGAGAGGAAAAATAGAACTCTTATAGAAGCTGCAAGAACCATGCTAGCAGATTCTGGTTTGCCACTGTCCTTTTGGGCAGAAGCTGTAAACACTGCTTGCTATGTTCAAAACAGAGTTTTGATCAACCCCAGACATCAAAAAACTGCTTATGAAATTTTGTTCAAAATCAAACCATTAATCTCATTTTTCAAAATCTTTGGCTGCCCATGTTTCATTTTAAATCTCAAAGATTCCATTTCAAAATTTGCAGCCAAAGTAGACTGTGGTTATTTTCTGGGATACTCTTCTACTGCTAAGGCCTACAAAGTGTTTAACACAAGGACTAAGACAATAGAAGAAACTTTGAATGTTAAGTTCAATGAACTTTCATCTCTAAAAATCCCTGCAAACCCTGCTGAATTATTTGATTTAGATAAATTCAAATTTGAAGATATCACTGTTAAAACTAACAATGCAGGTATTCCACAGTCTCCACATGTCACACCACGCCAATGGCGGAAACACGTGGCGCGACGCTCGAAAGCATATCAAAGTCAAGATTAACACAAACTATATTTAATTAGAAAAGATCATTATATTAAGATGTCGGGAAGGAGTACCTGGTTTCAAACATTACTTAAAACCACAAACATTAAGTTTTAAAGTGGGGTGTTTCCGTTTATGTCCCAACCCGAAGGTAACAATAGATGAAAACCCCCAACCATTGTCCGACATCCCAAATTCCACCGTACTAGCCGCATACCTGTTCAGCACTTAGCTACCTGAAAGATATGTTTAAAAAGACGTCAATATATAAAATATTGGTGAGTTCACAGGTTTTAGTTTCGTAAATACGACATTTTTACATTCTGTGCAAATCCAGCACGTTTTTACTTCCTGTGCAAATCCAGCACATTCTTACATCCTGTGCAATCCTGCACATTTTTACATCCTGTGCAATCCAGCACATTTTGTGGCCTTTGTACGGAGTAGCTAGCTCCTACAAACTATGATGATAAGTAATCCCCTGAGTCCCATAACCAAACCAAGACTAATAAATATGCCCCGCTCCAAGTCGTTTCTCGGAACCCAACGACTTAAGTTCAGAATACGTGCACCTCTTGTCTTTACCGGGTTGACGCTATCAACCAGAGGTGGGCCTCGTCAGGCACCGATAGTACTATCCAAATATTCCTTTGGTTTCATTTTACCTGAATTAATGGTTACAGTAGCGAGGACCCAACCCCGAGTGGCGACCAAAAACTCAAGTACTCATCATGCCACTTACCACATTTTAACCTTTGAAAACATTTCAATATGTGATAATTTTTGACAAACATATCTTTCCCCCAGTTAAAAACAGTAAAATGGGGCCGTGAAACTCACCTTAATTTCCATGCTTAGCTAGCAAATAAAATCCAACGCCTTGACCGACTTTCTCGTGCCCTAAGTACCAATAAAGGACACCTTAAAGTCTATCATATATAAACCTAGATTAATTTCCGTTTAAAAGATAGTTTATTCAACTATCTTGACTCGTGTGTACTAACTCGAGTCTTTAAGTGTTTTAACTCGACGAACCGATCGTGACTTATCATAATTCATGAGTTCACATACGACATAGTACCCAAGTCGCGCACCTGTTACTATTCGTGTGTAAACCATGTTGGACTAATACCACGAATTGTATAACTCATCCGAGTCATAGCTCGTCTCGTAACTCGGATAATTGCATTTGTCTTGTATAATATTTTTGGAAAAATATACTTTGAGGGCCATAAGTGTAGTTATTACAATCAATTAACTTCAATTGTTGCTCCTTTTCCCAAATCCGCTTGCCTTTAAAGATTTCAAAACATTAATTTTTATAAAAGTTTCCAAGTAAAGTCGAACGTTTATATACTTTTTGAGTCCGAACAATAACCATTATTTAGTTACCGAAATCCTTCGAAAACTTGTTAATATTTGGCACTCGACAAAGACCATATCCTTGTTTTGAAATATTGTCCGGTATAGACTTTTATTGTTACAAATAATCTTTGTCAATCAACGTCGTGACTTTGCATAAGACTACATTTGTCAAACACTTGGAAAGTTTATTTGTGAAAACATATACAACGATATTAACCGCGTTGTGCTTCGGATTTTATAAAAATTTCGGCAGAGTTTCCTCTGTTTTTGTACAAACCAGACAACACAAGTTGTCTACAATTTCCCAAAAATCAGTCTCCAAATCACAAGACAACAATTTCATTTATCCGCAATTCCATTAAAACGAGACACTCTACGCTTCGATAACTTATATAAATACCAAACTTATTTATATAAATATATATAGAACAATGTGTACATATAGTATAGTCCAATATTTTAGTCCGACGACAACGTAAAGTCACGCTTATACGCGAAACCAAACATCCGTCTTTTACTTTTTGTTAATATCTTATCGGTTCGTTTCGCGAGTTAAAACTATTTTGTTCGTATTAATATATTCATAAATACATAATATTTATAAATAACACCATAATAAATACGAATTTGACTATACCGAAGTCACGCGTGCGTAACCCGTGGCCGCCTCGAACGCCGCGTTGACCGAATCGTTGGACCCGTTGACTGAGCGTCTGACTGAACCGGGTCGTTTGACCAGATCTGACCGTGATAACGACAGTTGACCGGGTTATACTCGACTTGAAGCAAGACCCGAATCGCAATCATGACCACAAGACTAACTCCAGCCAAGATCTGACACGAGACCAACCGATCTGACCCGAGCCAACCCATAACTGGACCAAAACCACAACCAGATCTGGCCAGATCTTGTCTGGCTGGCCCAGACCCAGACCCGGCCCGAGCAACCCCCTGCGACTATCACCCACCTCCGAACCACCATCATGACCACCTCAAGCCGAAACCCACTTGATTCAGTCATAAATCACTACCATCGGACAACCACCCACCTTAACTGACCACCTGCACAGCCCGAAACAACCACCCATCAGCCACCATTACCACCGTAGATAACCACCATCCTCTTCACAACCAGAACCCGACCAAAACTCACGAAACCTGACCCGATTAAACCCCAAAACAGACCCGAATCATCACCCACAACTCACCTTTCTCCTACTGCTTCTGCTCGTCTTCGAGCTCCATTAACCAACCACCACCGGCCCTCCTAACCCACGAGAACCACCCCTTTGCTGCTGTTTTCTGCGCGTTTCGGGCTGCAGAACCACCGCACAGCCACCACCGTGGGTGGTGGTGGCCGATCGCCGCCGTAGGGAGGGGGAGGGAGGTGACGGGCGGGTGTAAGGGTAGAGAGAGAGGGAGATGCAGATTTTTAGAGAGAGAGTAGAGAGAGAGAGAGAGACTGCGGCTGTTGCAAATGAAGAAGAAGAAGGCTTATGCCTTTTATAGCTAGGGCTTGGAGTTAGGTGGGGTGTGTACCGCGTATCGAACCCGTTTAACGTCTTAAGGCTCGGTTTGTATTTAGGCTCGAGAATATGTTATAAAAATCATTCGGTTTTGTTCGTAATTAAAAACACAACTAAACCGAGCAATTTAGTTATTATTCTCGTAACTCGACGCGTGAAAACGGAACACGCGTTAAAATCGCGTTAATCGATCCGGTCGAGCTATACTTCATTTAGACGACCCGTTTACTTTCGAAACTAAATAAATGAAGTTATTTATAATAAATAATTATTCCGGAAGTTCGATAACGGTTAAAACCACACGTTTTGACGTTCGAATCCCACGTCAGTTCCTCTCCGCGTTCTCCAAAACGCTGCGTTTTTGGCCGTTTACCACGCCGATTTCACATCCGTTCGCATCGATAGTAAATACGTGTCGTATTTTCATAGAATAAGCTTATGTTATTCCAGTTTGACAAATTTTTGCTGATGTCAGTTCGTTACGTTAAACACGCGAAGTCTTTCTTTAAAGGCATCAAGACTTCAACGAACTTTCAAACGGACATCGTAGGACTCGTATTAGCTCAACTAACCATAATTAACCTTAAACCAGGTTAATTATTTCTAAAACATGATTAGCATCACGTTAATCGTTGTACGAAATTTGCCGGTTGTCACATTCTCCCCCCGTTAAGAGAATTCCGTCCCGGAATTCAGTTCAAGTCATCCGATACATTAGTATCCTTGAACAGGGCGGGATGTTTGCAACTCGCACGATTACCCCTTTTCTTCGTGAACTCCAGTTCACGCTTAGCGTCCTAACGAACACAATGTCATGAGTCGGCTACGGCCGAGCTCTTGGGTATCGCAATCCGGCACAAATATCGGTTTTCCCGAAATAGTAGAGCTTTGCGTCAACCTGAATCCTGTCTGTTGAGGAATTGACAATGCTTCCTCAAGCCAGACCTGCGGGATTCGTCAAGAGTCCCACTAAGCTCTTGCGATAGTTCGAGCTTGTTCGTTGCAAGGCCAATTTTAACTGACATATCCGAGTCACTGGAGTACTAAGCGAAGTCACTCCATTACCGTTTTCGTGCTTAACCACACCCTTTCAGAGTATAACACTCAGCAAAGTCCTATACCAATTCGAAGTTCCTAAGGCCAACGCCTTGCTAGTACAACTTCTTGATTGGTTTGGCCACTTATTCAAGCAGGTTTGAATCTACCAGATTCGTTGGTCACCTCTTGAACTCACGCCAGATCATGTGTATATCTCTATCTGACATTCAATGTACTAGAGACGTACACGTATGCACTCCAGAGGACTTCGAGCAGTACACCCCGAACACTAGGGTGATGATTCCTATCACATAGGAAATTCTGGCGATGAAGTACACGAGTTTGATTTGCCACCGACACTAATTGTATCACACAGGACACTTCCGTCCAGGACAACAATTCATTCGTTCAAGAATGGTAATCCATACTCATCTCGAATTGAGTATCCCAGACTTGCGTTCAAGGTTTGGCACACCCTGGGGCAGGATAACTACTAAAATCCGATATTGTGAACGTTGGCATCTAGTGTCTAGCCACGACTCTCCAAGAGTATAGATGGCTACCCGTATGCCTCATATTATGACTGCAAACGAGCAGGGGATGAGGAGGTTCCAAACAGCAATCGATCACTACCCGTGTCCCATCACAGCCACCGAACACCTCAGGCGACAGGACCATTAGGTTCGCTCGTTCGAATTTCACTAATCGGGTGATCTTACCAGATCACAAGCAGTCGACATTCTCGAGGACGCTCCAGGTTGTTTATAGTAACGGATGGTAATCCTGTGTCCTCACATGGACCGAAATCCACCATGCATCCACTTACAACCTTTTCGTATGAGCGATTATGGTTAGTGGTACTAGGACGCCTAACATGGACTGATGGAGGTCGAAAGTTTTTGCGTCACTCCCACCCCTCAGTTCCCCAGGCAGTAGACAGTGTATATTCAACATACAACCGTACAATTCCACAATACACGAGAATTTAAGCCGACTAAAACACAAATGTCTAGAGGTTCACATCAACTCACCACGTTGGTCAACACGGGAATGATGTATATGAATCATCATGATATGGTTGCAGCAACAGACAAAGGGTAAGGTCTCGACAACATTTCAACACGTTGGTTTCCTCGAGACGGTAAGCAGAGCATTGGTAACTACCCGAAACAAGGGTACCCAGTGCTTGTCCTGCTATATGTGCCTCACGAGCACTGGTGTCCTATCGTTATTAGCAACCTAGTAAGTCAATTCTAAACAATACAGGACACACGTTCCTTAATTTGACTTTCAGATCCTATGCAGAGATCTGAGTGAAAGGAGTCCTGACCCGGAATCCTCACTCGCCGAATATTCCAACTTTCGGGATCTTTCGAGGTAAGAGGTGAAATTGAGTCATAATGAATGCATCTGGCATAGATCTCACGTTTGGGCTTGACGGCTTCATGCGCCAAAATCGTTACTTAAAACAGCAAACGACCGAGATCGCCCTACAAAAGGTAGTCTTGAGCCTTCCAATAAGGCATCCCATTCAACGACTCAGGTAGTCACACGCATGGGTGCAACATGCAAGCTTTCGAGCTCATCTTGGTTAGTCATGGACTAAACGCACTAACCAGGTAGCTCACCTTACTTTGGTGTCTCCAACAGTGCCTGTCAATGACAGGGAATTTTGGCTCTAGCGCGAGCAATGCTACTGAAAAATAACTGGGAACACCCGTATCGACCCAAGGTCGAAAGGGTTCCACTATCCCAAGAATCTACGCACGACACCAAGACAAGATAGACCTACTATCAGAAGAATAGCAACATTTCCCGAACGGTTGAATCGATCATCCATCTCAACACGGTAGGGTAGTACCCTTATAGAGTAGACAATGTTACACGCCCTTCTAGACTCAGGGTTTCATAAGGCCTCTGAATCATTTACCAGGGACTCCACCAATGCACACGCTGTGGGTGGGTCCACACTGTTATTCCTGTAGTCATCGGCATGACACGTTGGCAGGTATGATGTTAAACAATCCACTGGGATGAGCAATACTAAATTGAGTCTTTCAACTCTTACTAGCCCAAAGGTGTGGGTCATAATATCGCTCACCTTTACTCGATACCTTCAAGTTCGAGATGTACTCGAAATCCCTTATCACGAAGACGAGCCTCACCCCGTCGTGTGTGGATCATGGGATTTCCTTTCGACATGATTCGAGAGTGGTTAGTCGACCGATGCCTTAGGTCTTGAAGAGGTAATGCTCACGAAACGCGCGAGCATATAATGAGGTCGACACATGATTCGGTCGATTACTCAACTTACGAGATTCGAGCTTTAGAGAGATACATGTGCTAACACTAGGATTAGAGTGTCTTATTATGACTTTCCGAAAGTCCGTTGGACACCCGAAATCCTACATAATCAATGGCGACACTACACAACCATTCAGCAATATAACAACGGTTACGTGGGTTTGGGGTAATGTCTTTATTCCAAGGGAATCAAGAGTGAATCAAACGACAAGTTATCACATCATCAAGTCAATCCAACAATTGTAGCAATACGCTCACGGTGCGATACGGCAGTAGAAATAACATGACATGACAACAACACATCCACGAACACATCAACAAGGGAACACCGCAACATGGACCGCATGACACAGAGAAATACGACAACAAGGCTACACCACTGTAGGAGCAGCACAACAACAGGAATGCACCGTCGACAGCGAAACGCAACCGCATGGATATGCAGTCGGTAAAACTGTGCAACTACAAGAATGCACAATCGTTAGGGGTAACATCACAACATGAACTCACGACAGTAGGACGACACGCAACCTAGCGAGTCCACTATACATAACTACAGAAGCTCCATTACGGTGAGCACGCACCCCGGTGCGTTTCAGCTCACTTATGGTGATAGAATCCTTATTCGTATCCTCAGCCACAAACCTATACTCCATAGGCTCATTAGTAGGAACGATTGGATCACCAAAGGCATCCGCCATCACAACAGAAATGGGAACAATGGGTTCCACATAATTTAGTAGACTTATTAGGCCGACGTCGTCCTTAGGGAAAACGACTGCAGGCTCGATATAAGTCACTCGAATAATGGCGACTGTACCATTGACAGACTTAACCCAAGCTTGAGAACCATTCTTGGCAGGAGCCAGGGAATGATAACGAGCGGTTCAACGAAACCTCAAAGAAAATGGAGTTAATGGCAACGAACTCCATCGTGACACAAACATGATCATAGCGGCTTGGCAAGGGTCTTAGAGATATCTATGTCAATGGCAATGATCTTGGCAGGAGCCTTCGAAACAACAGTAACATCAAACTTGACAACAGTCATAGAAACATCCTCAACACGCTCAGCATGAGCTACACTCTCAGCAATGACGACATAATTCGCTTGGGCCATAGAACAACGATAGCAGCAACAACAGTAGGCTCAGCAGAAACCTTAGGCCCGTCGTAGCTATTAGATGTGTGGTAAATAGTATCCATAGGACCTAGAAACCAACCAACATCTTTTCCAGTATCAAAACATTGGTCACAACAAGAATAGTAGAGGTAGAAGGATCATGATTTATCGAGACACCACGATAAGATAAGAACGATACAGACTCTGGCAATTCAGCCGAGTCATCCTTCCCATTAGGGTCCTATTGCATGTTATTTTGGCCCTAGCACCGATAGTCATCAACTGAAATGCCTCTCCAACACCTATGCGGGGCCAGCGAACTTTCTTCCTGATAGGCTACGCAGTGAGAGTTTCGAAATATGACAAGAGATCAGACAAGTCACATTGTCCATGACAAAGGGATCTCGCAACCTTAGTTTATAAAACGCCGTGACAAAGGGACGCAACGTCCCAATATCTATGGGGACTGATGGAAAACACTTCGCATCAATTGCCACCCCAAATAAACAACCAGTCTCGTCATCCCGACGAGGGTAGCGGACGTTCAACATTGCAACATGAGCAATGGAATTGCCGTCCCATGGGTAAGTTTAGTTGACAGAATAACGTGACCACTTCCAGTAGTCCGTTATTTGATTTTCGAGGGGGAGTTTCGATGTCTGCCAGAGCGTTCCGTGACACTTGACAATTACGTGTCACACGCTTTACGATTTCGGCTCCCGAAATGTGGTTTCACTCCCCGAGTATTATGACGGATTCAGACGCAAAACGCACGTCGTGATCCTATATTCAATATATATGTATGTCTCCATATATATTAACTGACTTGGGTAAAATTATCTCCGACTCGACTCACTTTACCATATAACTACTCTCCCATTAAATAGTCATACTAGGATCTTGTCAGTCGAGATTTCATTTTTCCCATAATCGACTCGACTCATCCTTCCATATATTTATTTTCCCATTAAATAAATATACTATGATATTGTCGATTCGATATTACATTCTACAACCATCGACTCGACTCACTTTACCGTATAATTATTTTCCCATTAAATAATTATACTAGGATCTTGTCGATTCGACACTACGTTTTACAACCACCGACTCGACTCACTTTACCGTATAATTATTTTCCCATTAAATAATTATACTAGGATCTTGTCGATTCGATATCACATTTTATAATCATCGACTCGACTCACTTTACCGTATAATTATTTTCCCATTAAATAATTATACTAGGATCTTGTCGATTCGACATTACATTTTACGACCATCGACTCGACTCACTTTACCGTATAATTATTTTCCCATTAAATAATTATACTAGGGTCTTGTCGGTCGATATTTCGTTTTCGGCACCCGACCCGGCTCACCTTACCATATATTTATTTTCCCATTAAATAAATATACTAGGATCTTGCCGATCGATATTTCATTTTCAATACCCGACTCGGCTCACTTTACCATATATTTATTTTCCCATTAAATAAATATATTAGGATCTTGCCGATTCGACAATTCATTTTCAACACCCGACTCGGCTCACTTTACCATATATTTATTTTCCCATTTAAATAAATATACTAGGATCTTGCCGATCGATATTTCGTCTTCAACACCCGACTCGGCTCACTTTACCATATATTTATTTTCCCATTTAAATAAATATACTATGATCTTGCCGATTCGACATTGTTGATTTAGACGCGGGCTATCATGCCTTCTAGATAAAGATGATCAAGCCTATTAACTCCGTAAGGACGATCTTGCCCTCCGATAGGGGAAGGAACGCCTGACCCTTGAAGACAACTTGGGCATGTGTTAGATCAAGAATGACTTACTCACAGTAATACTACAGCAGCACACGGGCCACTAGTCTCAATACTGATCCACACAGGGTCCCGTGCTCAAAACGCGCTGGTTTCGCAAGGACGCACCCTTGGTCTTCACTGCTTTCCAAGCTTAGCATTCCACGCATCGTACCATGCATTCATCTCTTCGGTAGGCAGTGCATCCTCGTATGTCCGCTCCATCGAAGAACTTCGTGCGGAGGCATTAAACTCCTATACAAGGAAGTTTTCGTCTCCTGTCCTTATCCGATGCGAGGGTTTACGTCAGATTACTCATATGAAGTAGACGTCCGAGCTCTTCCGTGTTCGTACCTTAGAGGTAATGCTGAAGAAAGCTCATTCAGTTTGCGAGGATCAAAATCAAGGGATATCAACAAGACTTCCCTTTTAGCCCGTTGGCCAATCAAAAGCTAAGACTGACCCTACAGTACAAGAATAGACAGGGCAAGAAGTGATCACCAACCCCAGCCCTAGCGCCCACCTAGGTTACCGTGCACCACAAGTTATTATTACGTGTGCACCCGCAATGATAATCGGTGTTGCCAGGTAATTTTGGTGCCCGCTAGTTCCGAGCTTCCTGATCCAAAACAAAGATTTCACACAATAAAGGACCTAGACTAGCTTTGCCTTCACAACATTAGCAACACGACAACGTCCACTAGCACGATAAAGGTTAGCCCTTCCGATCATCCCGTCCGCAGGTAAGCGGGTGAGTTCGTCGTAGACCACCGCTTGTCCTTCCCGCTTGTCGATGTCGGTAACCGATGCAAAAGTGCGGACTAAAGTGAAGTGTGAGACGATATCCTTACAGGCAAGCTATCTGTACTACTTATATGCATTAACTAGCACTAGTTAGAAAATCGGATCTCTACACAATTTAAACATTCCTATCCTTATTTTCTAACATTTTATATATTGACACACATGGCTAGTCGGTCGGAATTTCCCTTTGTACAATCCATGTACAATTTTCTTTCTTTTCTAAAAATGTTTCGTCGTGTTTTATTTTTGAAAACTCCGTTTTCGAGCCAAAACCGGTTATAGTCTAGATTTTTCAAAAATACTAGTTCGCTATAACCTTGGCTATGATACCACTTCTGTCACACCACGCCAATGGCGGAAACACGTGGCGCGACGCTCGAAAGCATATCAAAGTCAAGATTAACACAAACTATATTTAATTAGAAAAGATCATTATATTAAGATGTCGGGAAGGAGTACCTGGTTTCAAACATTACTTAAAACCACAAACATTAAGTTTTAAAGTGGGGTGTTTCCGTTTATGTCCCAACCCGAAGGTAACAATAGATGAAAACCCCCAACCATTGTCCGACATCCCAAATTCCACCGTACTAGCCGCATACCTGTTCAGCACTTAGCTACCTGAAAGATATGTTTAAAAAGACGTCAATATATAAAATATTGGTGAGTTCACAGGTTTTAGTTTCGTAAATACGACATTTTTACATTCTGTGCAAATCCAGCACGTTTTTACTTCCTGTGCAAATCCAGCACATTCTTACATCCTGTGCAATCCTGCACATTTTTACATCCTGTGCAATCCAGCACATTTTGTGGCCTTTGTACGGAGTAGCTAGCTCCTACAAACTATGATGATAAGTAATCCCCTGAGTCCCATAACCAAACCAAGACTAATAAATATGCCCCGCTCCAAGTCGTTTCTCGGAACCCAACGACTTAAGTTCAGAATACGTGCACCTCTTGTCTTTACCGGGTTGACGCTATCAACCAGAGGTGGGCCTCGTCAGGCACCGATAGTACTATCCAAATATTCCTTTGGTTTCATTTTACCTGAATTAATGGTTACAGTAGCGAGGACCCAACCCCGAGTGGCGACCAAAAACTCAAGTACTCATCATGCCACTTACCACATTTTAACCTTTGAAAACATTTCAATATGTGATAATTTTTGACAAACATATCTTTCCCCCAGTTAAAAACAGTAAAATGGGGCCGTGAAACTCACCTTAATTTCCATGCTTAGCTAGCAAATAAAATCCAACGCCTTGACCGACTTTCTCGTGCCCTAAGTACCAATAAAGGACACCTTAAAGTCTATCATATATAAACCTAGATTAATTTCCGTTTAAAAGATAGTTTATTCAACTATCTTGACTCGTGTGTACTAACTCGAGTCTTTAAGTGTTTTAACTCGACGAACCGATCGTGACTTATCATAATTCATGAGTTCACATACGACATAGTACCCAAGTCGCGCACCTGTTACTATTCGTGTGTAAACCATGTTGGACTAATACCACGAATTGTATAACTCATCCGAGTCATAGCTCGTCTCGTAACTCGGATAATTGCATTTGTCTTGTATAATATTTTTGGAAAAATATACTTTGAGGGCCATAAGTGTAGTTATTACAATCAATTAACTTCAATTGTTGCTCCTTTTCCCAAATCCGCTTGCCTTTAAAGATTTCAAAACATTAATTTTTATAAAAGTTTCCAAGTAAAGTCGAACGTTTATATACTTTTTGAGTCCGAACAATAACCATTATTTAGTTACCGAAATCCTTCGAAAACTTGTTAATATTTGGCACTCGACAAAGACCATATCCTTGTTTTGAAATATTGTCCGGTATAGACTTTTATTGTTACAAATAATCTTTGTCAATCAACGTCGTGACTTTGCATAAGACTACATTTGTCAAACACTTGGAAAGTTTATTTGTGAAAACATATACAACGATATTAACCGCGTTGTGCTTCGGATTTTATAAAAATTTCGGCAGAGTTTCCTCTGTTTTTGTACAAACCAGACAACACAAGTTGTCTACAATTTCCCAAAAATCAGTCTCCAAATCACAAGACAACAATTTCATTTATCCGCAATTCCATTAAAACGAGACACTCTACGCTTCGATAACTTATATAAATACCAAACTTATTTATATAAATATATATAGAACAATGTGTACATATAGTATAGTCCAATATTTTAGTCCGACGACAACGTAAAGTCACGCTTATACGCGAAACCAAACATCCGTCTTTTACTTTTTGTTAATATCTTATCGGTTCGTTTCGCGAGTTAAAACTATTTTGTTCGTATTAATATATTCATAAATACATAATATTTATAAATAACACCATAATAAATACGAATTTGACTATACCGAAGTCACGCGTGCGTAACCCGTGGCCGCCTCGAACGCCGCGTTGACCGAATCGTTGGACCCGTTGACTGAGCGTCTGACTGAACCGGGTCGTTTGACCAGATCTGACCGTGATAACGACAGTTGACCGGGTTATACTCGACTTGAAGCAAGACCCGAATCGCAATCATGACCACAAGACTAACTCCAGCCAAGATCTGACACGAGACCAACCGATCTGACCCGAGCCAACCCATAACTGGACCAAAACCACAACCAGATCTGGCCAGATCTTGTCTGGCTGGCCCAGACCCAGACCCGGCCCGAGCAACCCCCTGCGACTATCACCCACCTCCGAACCACCATCATGACCACCTCAAGCCGAAACCCACTTGATTCAGTCATAAATCACTACCATCGGACAACCACCCACCTTAACTGACCACCTGCACAGCCCGAAACAACCACCCATCAGCCACCATTACCACCGTAGATAACCACCATCCTCTTCACAACCAGAACCCGACCAAAACTCACGAAACCTGACCCGATTAAACCCCAAAACAGACCCGAATCATCACCCACAACTCACCTTTCTCCTACTGCTTCTGCTCGTCTTCGAGCTCCATTAACCAACCACCACCGGCCCTCCTAACCCACGAGAACCACCCCTTTGCTGCTGTTTTCTGCGCGTTTCGGGCTGCAGAACCACCGCACAGCCACCACCGTGGGTGGTGGTGGCCGATCGCCGCCGTAGGGAGGGGGAGGGAGGTGACGGGCGGGTGTAAGGGTAGAGAGAGAGGGAGATGCAGATTTTTAGAGAGAGAGTAGAGAGAGAGAGAGAGACTGCGGCTATTGCAAATGAAGAAGAAGAAGGCTTATGCCTTTTATAGCTAGGGCTTGGAGTTAGGTGGGGTGTGTACCGCGTATCGAACCCGTTTAACGTCTTAAGGCTCGGTTTGTATTTAGGCTCGAGAATATGTTATAAAAATCATTCGGTTTTGTTCGTAATTAAAAACACAACTAAACCGAGCAATTTAGTTATTATTCTCGTAACTCGACGCGTGAAAACGGAACACGCGTTAAAATCGCGTTAATCGATCCGGTCGAGCTATACTTCATTTAGACGACCCGTTTACTTTCGAAACTAAATAAATGAAGTTATTTATAATAAATAATTATTCCGGAAGTTCGATAACGGTTAAAACCACACGTTTTGACGTTCGAATCCCACGTCAGTTCCTCTCCGCGTTCTCCAAAACGCTGCGTTTTTGGCCGTTTACCACGCCGATTTCACATCCGTTCGCATCGATAGTAAATACGTGTCGTATTTTCATAGAATAAGCTTATGTTATTCCAGTTTGACAAATTTTTGCTGATGTCAGTTCGTTACGTTAAACACGCGAAGTCTTTCTTTAAAGGCATCAAGACTTCAACGAACTTTCAAACGGACATCGTAGGACTCGTATTAGCTCAACTAACCATAATTAACCTTAAACCAGGTTAATTATTTCTAAAACATGATTAGCATCACGTTAATCGTTGTACGAAATTTGCCGGTTGTCACACCACAGCAAGATTACAGAACAGATGTTGTGATTCCCAGTCACTACAAAGTCTATTCTGCATCAGAGGAAGCAGCTGTTCAAAACAATTGTCAAAACTCTGCCACAGCTGTGTCAACCACTGTTGGCCAGTCCTATCCTCAAACCTCTGCTTCACCCCTCACAACCACTGACCTATCATCTGTTGACAAAAGTCAATCATCTGTTGACAAAAGTCAGTCAAGTTTCACACCACTTGGACCCATTCCTCCATTACCATTTCAAACATCTGATGGCACTACAGAAGTACCAACAGATGTTACACCAACAGAGTCACCAAACCTCTGTCCATCACCTCAAAATGCCATTGTTCCATATCAAGGAGACCTTATTTACTTAAGAGCTCATCCACCAGACCAGATCATTGGCAACATCAGAGAGGGTGTGCTCACAAGAAGCCGATCCTCAAATATCTGTCTTTTTGCAGGTTTCTTATCCCTCACACAACCTGTCAAGTACCAAGAGGCACTGAAAGACAACAGTTGGGTAGAAGCCATGCAAGAAGAACTCCTTCAATTCAAAAGACAACAAGTATGGGAGCTTGTACCACTTCCTAAGGATGTTTGTCCTATAGGAACAAAGTGGGTCTTCAAAAACAAGACTGATGAAAGGGGTATTGTTGTCAAGAATAAAGCCAGGCTTGTGGTTCAAGGCTTCAGACAAGAAGAAGGAATAGATTATGATGAGACCTTTGCTCCTGTAGCTAGACTAGAGGCCATCAGACTCTTTTTAGCCTTTGCTGTCAACCACAATATAAAGGTGTATCAGATGGACATCAAATGTGCTTTCCTTTATGGCAAAATTCAGGAGGAGGTCTATGTATGTCAGCCACCTGGTTTTGAAGACACATTCCATCCTGACTATGTCTACAAGCTCAACAAAGCTTTGTATGGACTCAAACAAGCACCAAGGGCCTGGTATGAAACTCTTTCCACATTTCTCTTATCCATTGGCTTCACAAGAGGTAAAATTGACAAAACTTTATTTCTTAAATGGAAAGGGAAACACTTAATGATTGTTCAAATATATGTGGATGACATCATTTTTGGATCCACATGTAACCAAATGTGTGAAGAGTTCAGAAAACTCATGACAGCAGAGTTTGAGATGAGTGCCATGGGTGAGCTTCAGTGTTTCCTTGGTCTTCAAGTGAAACAACTGCAAAATGGCACATTCATTCACCAAAACAAATATGTAAAGAACTTATTAACCAGATTTGAGATGAATGATTGTAAGCCATGTAGCACACCCATGAGTACAGTCAAGCTGCTCACTATTGATGACAAGGATGAACTGGTTGATCAAACACATTATAGATGTATGATTGGGTCTTTATTGTACCTAACTGCATCTAGGCCAGACATTATGTTTGCTATCTGTGTCTGTGCCAGATCCTAGGCTTCACCCAGAAAGTCAAACCTTATTGCTGTGAAAAGGATATTCAGATACCTCAAAGGTGCTCCCACACTTGGTATCTGGTATCCTGCTAATGGAAACATTGAGCTTTCAGGTTATTCAGATAGTGACTTTGCTGGCTGTCACACCACAAGAAAATCCACTTCAGGAGGGTGCCAATTTCTAGGGAATGCCTTAGTTTCATGGCAAAGCAAAAAGCAGGCAGCTGTTTCAACTTCAACAGCTGAAGCTGAATACATTGCTGCTGCAAGCTGTACAGCCCAACTCATGTGGCTTCAAAATCAACTACTGGATTTTGGGATAACTGCACTTAGGACTCCACTCATGTTGGACAGCCAAGCTGCTGAAAATATCATCAAGAATCCAGTCTCTCATTCCACTACCAAGCACATTGACATAAGACATCATTTTGTCAGAGACAGCTATGAAAAAGGTTTGATTTCTTTACACCATGTTCCAACAGAGGATCAGTTGGCAGATGTGTTAACAAAAGCTTTAGACACATCTACCTTTACAAATCTGATTTCCAGAATTGGTATGTTAAACATGGATTAAACAAATAAATTTTTTTTTTAAAAAAAAAACAATATAATAAAATGGTTCAGAAATTCAATTTTTTTTAATAGCTGTTTGGTTGAAAAATTTGTTTATAACATCTGATCAGATAAAACAACCACTGTTTCATTCATATCCACTATTGGTTGAAAAGTCTGTTTCAAAACATCTGATCAGATAAAACAACTGTTAGTTGAAAAATCTGTTTCAGATCATCTGTTCAGATAAAACAACTGTCCTCATATATATATATATATATATATATATATATATATATATATATATATATATATATACTATATTACAAAAAAAAAAAAAAAAACAGTTGGATCCATCAGCTGTTTGTATCAGTTGTTTACCAAAAACAGCTGTTCTCCACCAGATGTTACATCCATCAGATGATTGCCACGTCTGCTCATATAAGCAGAGGTTTGGCCACATCAGCGGTTTCATTGAGCCTATAAAAACCCTGTTTTACCACAACAGATGTTACACTGTCTCATTGTATTCAAAATACTGTAAACCGCCTTCTTCACTCTCAAACCCTTCATCAATCTTCAATCATTTTCACCTTCGAAATCCATTACAATGGATCTTCAAGCCAAAGCTACACACAATTGTCTCCCCTATCTGATTAAAACAGATGACAACACTCCATTTCATTCCACCATCGACATTTTCCTTAACTCCAAATACTTACCCATCCTAACCGCCAACGCCCCCATTTATCTGGATACACTCCAAGAATTTTGGTTGAATGCTGAGTTTTTACTACAAGACAAAAAGCCTACCTCCATTATTTCCAAAATTGGAGAAACCAGTATCGTCATTACCCCTGATATCATATCCACAACCTTCACACTGAATGACCTGGCAGGTAAGGATTCCTTTACTAAAACAGAGCTTCACACTGAGTTCCAAGAAAGAGGGTATGATGGTCAGATGACTGGATCAACTCTTTTCAAAAAGTTTTTCCCTCCAGTCATGAAATTTTTCTTCCATACTCTTCTTCTTTGTGTCTCTGCTAAGTCCACATCCTTTAATGAAATTCCATTGAGGATGCAATATCTGGGTTATGCTATGTTGTCAAACTCTGACTTCAATCTTTCCCAGGGATTGTTCATGGACTTGGTATCAAATGTGAAAGCAGTCAAGTCTGGGTCAAACAATGCTTTTCTTATTTACCCAAGAATACTTAGTGTAATCTTACAAAAAGTCTTACCTGAAAAAGTTTTCAAAAAGGGTGCTGCTATGCAAATGAAAAGCTTAACAGATGAAACTTTCACAAGAATGCTGGGTGGAAGCACCCAAGAAAAAGTGTCTAAAGTGTCAAAAGTTTCTAAAACACAAACAAAGAGGACAAAGGCAACAACTGTTGTCAAAACCTCTGTTGTTGAGCCCACTGCTCCTGGTGATCATGGCACTACATCCAGTGCTGTGAAACCCACACCAGCCACTTCCAAAAGGAAACATCCATCCACAAAAACCACCACTCAACCACAAATGAGGCTTCTGGATGTTGAGGTACCAGAAGAAACCTCTGTTGCAAAACAAAAGCAACCTGAAACCACTGTTGTTACTTCCTCACAACAGTTGGACATACCTCCACCTGACCAAACTCCTCATGAATCCTCTCAAAAAGATCATGTTGTAAGCCAAGGGGACACACATCATGATGCATTTGAGTCACTTGACCATATGTTCACAAGCCCCTCTCCCAGGGCTAATTCTCTTCTTACTCCACCACTCTCACCATCACATGTCCCACAAACAATGCAACCTCTGTTTGAAGCAATTGAAAAATCTCAGGAAGATCCTAGTTCCTCTCTTCCACCTGTCACTGAGAGTATACTCCAACAAGTGACTGGCCCTGAGAATATTCAATCTGCTATCCCACAAACAGAAGAGGAGGTTACACCACCTGGGTTCAATGAAACTCTAGGTGAGTTTTCAAGTGGAGCAGCCACTACTGATGTAGAGACCACTGTATCACATCAGGACAGTGATTACATAGCTAAGACTCCCTTGAAGGCAACAACTGTTGAAGCCACTATAGTGTCTCCAAAAACAGTTGGAAGTCCTCAGTACCAAGACAAAGGGGCATCTGATTCACCTATTAGGCCTGAATCAGGTAAAACTACCACTGGTAGGGACTCAGATGATCCTATTAATTTAGGAGATGGGTCAAAATACCAAGAATTGACGGGACAGAGTTTCTGTCATTGAAACCTCTGTTGCTGACATCAAATCTGATGTCAAGCTACTACTAAGCTCAATTGCAGATCTCTCCAAGAGTCAACCATCCACAGCTGATATAGCCAATGAGTTATGGAAATCAGTTTCCCCCATCATCATAGCTCACAGAAAATTGGCTGATCAGACACATGAAACCTACATGGCTGAGATCAGGAATATGGTAGATGCAAGGTACAAAGATACCCATGCTGATATCAAAGCCATCAAGGATCACCTGCTGAAGACTACTGGCTCTGCCCCTACCACCATTCTCAGGGATGAAAATGATGATGCTTTCACGGCTGATGATGCCAAAAAGGGGGAGAGTGGCAGAGATAGGCTACCAAAACTAGATCCTTTTGGTTGTCCTCCTTCTCAAAAAGGTCAAGCCAAGTCTGCCAAGAAACCAGAGTCTACCAAATCAGCTTCACAACAACAAGCTCCACAACAACAACAACAAGCAACACCAACAGCACCACCACAACAAACCACTGAGAAGAATAAAGCAGTAGATGACTCTGCAAACTTAGAAGCTGAAAAGGCTGCTCAAGAGAAACAGAAAAGAGCTGACACTTTGGAAGTAAAAGCAGAGTCATTAGTTGAACTCAAAAAGAAACAACAAAGGGAAACTGAAGATGTGGGATCCTCTAAAAGGATGAAAAGACCTGCCAAGCATGTTAGAAAACCACCATCTAAGTTGAAAACCACCATCTAAGTTGAAAACCTCTGTTGATAAAACCACTGCTACTGAAACCACTGCCACTACCCAAAACACTGAAACCACTATACCAACACACACACCTGAACAAACAACCACCAAACCTACATCACCAGCCAAAACCCCAACATCTGCTGGTTCTTCTAAAAGGCCAACAGATGTTAATCCAACCACTGCTACCAAATCACCTTCACCAAAAATCATGTACACAAGAAAGAGAAAATCAACCTTTGTTGTGCATGATGAAAACATACACACATCACCAACCACCATTTCAACTGCCCAATCCACTCCTCCCATCACAGCCATTCCACTCACATCATTCTCACCACATACATCCAAATTCAAAATCCATAGACCACCACCAACCATTACACCATTGGTTGTTCAGTATCCCCTTGAACTTGATCTACTCAAGGGGGAATTACAATCCTTCTACAATACTGAACAACCATCTGAAAGATCCTTCCCATCTCTCCCAAACTTCCCTGTTCCCCTCAATATTGATACTTATCTGAAATACAAGGGTGAGCAGGTGGATGCCATCATCAGGGAGAAATGCAAAGGGAAGGATGACAGGACTGCTCAGGGCATCCATTCAGCAGAGCTTAGCAAACTCAGAAGGATTGAAGACTTTGCTAAGACCCTGAGCAATTCCATGTCCACCATGCCTCTCAGTGTAGATTTGGAAAAGGAGGTAAGGGAATCCCTTCTTGAACAGATAATGGCAACCAAGCCTTACAAAGCAAACAAAAAGCAGTTCAATGGTTGGACTACTCATGCTTTGAGAGAAGAACTGATCAGAATTGAAGAAATGGCCAAAGACCCCAAAGCTAAAGTCTCCACTCCCAATTTTGGCAAAGGCAGAGACCTAGTCAGAGCCTTGAAATTCAAAAGGATGAGGCAGGAGATTGTAGCTGCCAACTATGGGGAGATGAGGTCTGTTTCCAGATGGTCAGAGTTAAGGTTGGTTGAAACCTACAAAAGTCTGGAAGAAAATAGAAAGAAGGATCCCAGCCTTCCAAGAAAACCAATTTACACTGATGAGCCAATGATGAAGAGACCCCAATAGACTTTTAATCTGGACAGCTTACTTGAAACCTCTGATCTCACAGCTGCTGCAAGTAGACAGTTCAAAAAGCAGAAGGAGATGTCAGAGGAAGATCAAAGAAAGTTTGCTGATACATTTATCAAGGAAGGGCTCTTCAACCAAATACATTATTTCTCTGATCCTACAACAGAGAAACTCAGAGAACTCATTGGAAGACCACCTTCACCCAACTCATCAAGAATAAAGGTTCATCTCAGCAAATCCACTGACTCAAAAATTCTAAAGTGGAAGGTCAATAAAGACAACCACGAATTGACATTGCTCAGGTCAGATGGAAGGGTTCAGAAGATCAGCATGGATGATGCTTACAGCCTATGTGCAGAAGATCACCAAGCATTGCTAAATCTGGATCTAGAAAGAGATGAAGAAGACTTATTTGCTCTGAACTTTGAACTACAATTCAAAGGTCAAATCAGAGAAAGTCTGATGAGGAATAAAGATCAATAAATAAAGCTGAGTTTTGGCATCATCTGTTCTAGGGGGAGATTGTTGGGTCTGCTGACCTGGAGAAGAACAGATGATTAGAAAGCCAAAATATGCTATCTATTTGATCCTTGAATAAACAGTCTTTACAACTTGCTTCTCCCAAAAGACTGCTGACCCTAACTACTGTTCTATCCAAACAACTGCTCAACAACTGCTGATATAAAGAACTGCTGAGGAAACAACTGATGAAGAACAACTGCTGACCAAAGGTCTGATGAAGAGCAACTGCTGATACAAGTACTGAAGACCAAAGCACTGCTGGAACCAACAGCACTTAGGCTCCAGCAGTGGATACAAGACCATCAGAGTTTATCTTCAACAGCTGTTTAATATCAGTGCTTTCAATGTAACAGTAGTTTGTATAGCAGATGTTTAAGTTTGTTATTCTGTTAGAGGTCACTGTCTTAGGTGACGTCAGCCTAGGTCATCAGTGGTTTGAGTCAGTCTATAAATAGAACAGTGCTTGTACTGTTCTATTGCATCACACACAAAACATTCTCTCTGACAAACACTGTGTGATCAGGCTGAGGGGGAGTAACTTGTACGATTGTAATCTTTGAATTAATGAAAACATTCGATCTAAAAACATTTACTCTCTTGTTTTGATTTACAGTTTATTATTCCGCTGCACTTTCATTCTATTTTCATTTCATCATTACCATCATTTTGTTAAACAATCAAAACAAACAAACTCAGATCCTAACACAAATTGATCATATAAGTAGGTAATAAGGATTCTCTTTCTTTATAAATTAATAATTTTCAAGGAACTAGTTTGTGGGAATATAACGACAAAAATACCCCACCATCGCATGAGGTGAAAGAAGATATTAGCAAAACTATGAAAGAATGTCAAAGAAGGTTAACGAAGGTGATCTTCGAACCTCCAGTTAGCAAAATCATGAAAGAATGTTAAAGAAGGTTAACGAAGGTGATCTTCGAGTCTCCAGTTATTATTCACCTCACAAAAATAGACAATCATAAGAAACAAAATTATTACTGTCCTCACATTGATTCAATTTGATTTCCAACCTTGTGGCTCTCCAACTAACAAAGAAAGAAACTAAAAAAAAAAAACAAAAAACTATTGTTACATTCAGAATGTTTAAACGCAAGTAATAATATCAAGTTTTTACATTTAGATGCAAGTAATATCAACCCAACAATTTTTTTTAAAGTATAGTAATATAGTATGCAAATGAAAGAGGATAAAATGCTTGTTTTTATGGTGTGTTTTAAAAAAAAATAATGTCGTATGAAAAAGTTATGGACGTTAAAAAAGTGGGGGTGGAACTCAACAATTGTTGGTTATACCTATTTTGCTCTTCTCATCGTCTTTTAGAAACTCAACGTACAATTTTTCCCCTTTAATCTCATTCATTGATTTATTTTGATCAAAAGCCCAAAATACTTCTTATCTTTTTTACAATAAACTTTCACATACAACCGGAGTCCGTCAGACTCGACATTTGAGGTCTTCTTTTCTATCATTATGTTTTGTTTTTCAAAATAACCACACGAAATTGCATTTAACCAAACTCTTATTTACAAGGATAATCGCATATGTCATTTTCTAAATCTTCTTAGTTAGAGCATTCACATCAGGTTCCTTATCTTTATTCATCAAATAACACTAAAAATCATTATATTTTATTCTCTTTTTTCAATCAAATAATACCTTTTTATACCTTTATTATTACATTTTAGCTTTCTTTCACTCACAACCACTTTCAACAAATATTAAAAATAATTTAGAGAGAACAGTGTTACCCCAAATATATAGATGGATGAAGGTTCTTGTATAAATGGTTCTTATCATACATATAACCCTTAATGTGAGAAGTGAATGAGTGTATTTTTTAAAATTTTTTTCAATATTGTTAAACATGTATTTTAGTACTGAAATCTAAAAAAAAAAGTGTAGAGTAATTGCGTAATTATACTATTTTTTATATTAATCATCTAAAAAGCATGTTTACGCAAATAAGAAAAAAAATATAAAAAAAATAAATAAAAAAAATTTCCCCTTCACTTCTCATATTTAACAGGTTAAGTTATTTGTATTTGGTGTTTATTGTATATAGATGAACAATAGGTTTTTAATTTTCCCTTTACTCACAATTATTTCAAACTAATATGAATAAGTAACTCACAAAAATACGAAGGTTTGGGATGCGGACAACAGTGGATGCTTTTCAGTTGCTAATGTTAAAAAGATGCTGAATACGGGTCAAAATGTGCAGCGAAAACAGGTTATGCGATGGGTGTCTTGGGTGCCAATCAAGGTTAATATTCTAGTTTGGAGAATTGAGATGGATAGGATCCCTACTCGTGTGGCGATGATCAAACGAAGAATTGATATTGAAGACGGTTCCTATCCCTTGTGTGACGTTGATCCAGAAACGGCTACACAAATTTTCGTTGATTGTGGCTTTACTTATGGTGTGTGGAAGTCGATATGGAGGCGGTGCAAGCTAAACCCGCTGGATTTCTCGAACTTTGAAGGCTTACTGCAGCTGCCGAGTCTTGGGAGGCAAACTAAATGGTATAAAAGGATTTTGCGAGGCATTTTGATGGTGGTTTGTTGGGCTTTATGGATTGCTAGAAACAAAAAGGTGTTTAAAGGGTCTTCGACTAGAGTCATAGATGTTGTTGCTTTAGTTAAATCGATGTCGTTTCTTTGGCTTAAAAATCGCTCTAAGTTTAAAATTTTGGAATGGAAAGATTGGTCGCGTTACTCGATGTATATTTTGTAAGCCTTTCGTGGCGGTCCTTTGTTTGAGGGCCGGCCTTTGTTAATGAAAGTTTATGTTAAAAAAAAAATGTTTACCCAAGCTAAAAAACCATAAAATTTCATTGATCCCATAACTTAAGATGTTAAATTGTTTAGACCAAAGAGGCCCAATATGGCAACTCATTGTTGAACACAAAAATCAAACCCTTTTTCCCGCTCAACAAAACCCGTTTCATATTTTGGGGAAATCACAAAATCTTGCTTTAGATCCTTATCAAGCTGTGTTCTCTCATCACTCGATTACTTTAAAATCCCTTTCTTTTTCTTTTGTCGGTTATATTATTATTATTATTATTATTATTATTATTATTATTATTATTATTATTATTATTATTATTATTATTATTATTATTATTATAAAATTTGTGTTTTTAGGAGCACCCATTTCCACTTGATCTTTCTTCCATTTATGTAACCCTTACAAACCATGACTCCAAAAATGTTATCCGATCCCCGACCCGTCTTAGGCGATGTAACAAATCTTATTGGGAAAAGAGGGTTAAGTTCCATTTATAAGAAAGATGAAACTATTCACATTTCAAAGAAAGAATGTGTTAGAGTAGATGAAAGTTATAACAAACAGACTGCAGACTGTGTTTTGACGCCTCAGTTGTGTGGTGAGGACAATTCGTTGACGGGGAGTGTGTTTAAGGTTGTGTGTGAATTTAAGGAGCCATGCGTGCCAGATGTTCGAGAAAATGTCGCATTGATCGATCCTGCTACTGTTAAGGATGATGATGATGTTGTGAGAGAAGTTTGTGAATCCACAAAATTAATGATCGCAGTACCATTGGATGAAAACGGGCCTCGTGGGGTAGTAGAAGTTGGGGATGAAATGAAAGAATTGATTCTGTAGTTGTACCACAAGTTGAATTGAATATAATGGGCGGAAATTATTCGGGCATGGATGATGGCAATAGGGTCAGTCTTGATAACTTGGATTTGATCAAAGATGAGTTTCGTGATGGCGCAGGATTGCTCGAGTCAAGGTGCGGTTTAGAGAGATGTGTTGGACAGAAGGGTGATGGGTCCTCAAGCGCGTGTATGGACATGATCAAAACTTGTTCATGTTCTTTCTGCAGGAAAGGTGGTTTTCAAACCTTTTTTTTTCTTTCTAAATTTGTATTTAGTTTACACAGACATAGTTGGCAAAGATTCCATCTGTTTGTATCTTTGATTTAAAAAAGCGAACATGAGGTGGTTCGGAAGACGTCTCAGCGCCTTGAGGGGGTGTCTCATGCACATTTGGACCAAAATTGGTTAAAGTTTGTAAAAAACCACCGAACGGGTTAAGAAATTATGAATGATTTACTTAATGAAAAGGGTGATTTGTAAAATAGATGAGAGAGATGTGGCTTTTGGTTGTACATAAAGGCATAAAGCTTATTTGGTTGTACATAAAGCAACGCCTCACGTATGTGAAGCTCTTGTCTCAACTTTGAAGACCTAAATGCTTCAGAGCACTTTGTGCGTTTTAAAACCAATGTTTTTATAGTCTTACATGTATCTAATTTGACTCTGCTGTTCTTTAATGCAATTCAGTTGCTTGCCTTTGGTCTGATATATACAGCCAGGATATCAAAGGCCGCATAAATGGTGAGTCAGACTCAAGTGTGTAATTTGTAGTTTTGAAGGTTTTTTATTTTTAGTGAATTTATTTTTTTCTTCAATGCATAGCAATAAAAAAGAGTCAGAAACAAGCAAGCATTTTGGTCGACCGAAACAGCATGAATGGATCAAGAAACTTTGGAAAAGTTCCAAACTCTGAATCAGATCTCACGGGTCGATGGAAGTCACTTTTTCTTCATATGGAGAATGTATTTGTTCATGAGGGCACTCAACTAGTAAGTCAACTCTACTTCCTTAGTTCCTTAAAAAAAAAATTATAGCACAACTCTTGGATCAATTCATGACAATATGACACATACGTATATAAGTATATAACCATATGGTGTTCTCTTCCTTTGTTACTTCTTTTTTCTCTAAGCATAATCACAAACAAGAACATCGTGAAATACACATGAGAGATGCAAATATTGAGCACATGAGTTCAAACTTTAAGTTAGTAGACTTTAGTGTACCATATAAATGAAGTTAGAAGGAAATAACAATATACAAGTATTGTCCAATTGTGAAAATCTAAAAGGTTTAGTAATAAAGAATGAATTAATCTGGTGAGGTGTTCTTTTAATTGCCACAAGAAACCTTGATTTCGGTTTACATGATTCTCATAGGTTGTTACAGTTTGGTTGTCTATATGACATACAGTCTATGTAAACTTTGTAAATTTAATTGAAGCATGAAGGCATTTTCTGTCTGGTAATAAGTGGATTTTTATACCCCAGATCATCATCACCCTGCCGTTTTAATTATCAGTGATAACTGATGATCTGTATGAATACTATTGCTTATCACTGTGATGAGTTTTTAGGGTAGGGAATTTCATCACATTCTTTTGGTTACAATATTTAAACTCATGTCTTTTGATGACACTTCATATATTGTTAGCAGCCATCATTGTACTTCCCAACCGTTTTGATTCGGCTAATACCACATCTCATTGATTATATGTTTTTAAAGTAGTGATGGTTTGAACTTTATATGACAGGAAACAAGCTTATCTACACTGAAAAACTTAGTAGATGATTGCAAGAGAAAAACTAGTCTTCTTATGTCTCAATCTTGTACAGGTAATGGTAGTTTTCATAGTAGCTTGTTTGCTTGACTTTTACCTATATTTCTTGTTGTGGAATCTAGCTATTTCTGTGTGTTGATTTAGACTTTCAGATTCAAATATAATATTTTCTGTCTATATAATCAAATATGTGTCACTGTATTTTTACCTTCTATTGCAGTCATGTATTATTTTGGTATCTTATGTTATGTGAACTAGATTTGTAAGTGACAAGAAGTTAAAAGTAGATACTTTATCCTATATAAGTCTCTTGGGGAAATTGCGTCAACAAGACTAATAAAAGCCCGAAACAATAAGAACACATAAATATTACATGACCAAATTAGAGAGATGTTATATATATATTGTATACATTATCAAGATTGAGAGTATGCATCATCATCATACTCAGTTAATCCCACCTATAGCAAAGCTAAGGTAGGGTCTGAGGAGGGTAAGATGTAGACAGTCTTACCTCTACCCCTAAGAATAGAGAGGTTGCTTCCGATGAGACCCCCGGCTCGATGTGGTTTGGTATCAAGCCTTGGACATAAGGCACAAAACACTTAGCAATTGGGACAAACCCGATCGGTGCATGTACCCCTTTGTCTTTTGGCTATCCACGCCACCACATGATGCATGATTAACCATCTGTTGTTTTTAACGTTATTTTCACGAAATTAGTAAAATATCGTTAAAACTAGTGCAGCTTTACTCCCCCCCCCCCCCCCCCCCCCCCCCCCCCCCCCAAAGGGCCACACATATACATTATATGCGCACACCGTAAGTGGGGTTTGTAATGTAAGGTTTTAACTTTTAAGCTATCATTTTTTAAAAGTTGACATGTTTGAAACGTGTACCACTCGTTTCATACGTATTAATTCACTCATTTCCCTATCTTTTGATAGAAAAACCATCATAATAAACATTGTTAGACTCTTCAAACGTTATTGATAAATCATAAATATTTCCTGATATGATATTCTTTTTCTATTTTTATTTTTTTTCTAATTTTTTTTGTTTGAGCTTCTTTGATTAGATATAAATAAAGTCTCATAACTTCTTATTAAGGCAACGAATGTCATCTATATTATTGAATGTGATTTATCTCTGATTTTTGTGAATGAAAGTACAGTGCTTAAAGTAAAAACAATCCTTATCTATATGCATTTTGTTAGGAGAAACACGCGGTGGGGGGGGGGGGGGGGGGGGGGGGGGGGGGGGGGGGGTATATATCTTCGGGCTGGCAGGTCATGGTTGGGTCATTGGTTTGGGGCAAATGTACATTTGGTCGTATGATTCTATCAGTTATCTTGTAGCTTTCAAGGATTACAATGTGCGAAAAATACACCAGCCAACTATTTGATGTCATGTGTCCCATTATTTCGTGCGTCGGTTTAATTTAAAAGATAAAGGCAGCTATAAAACCAACATAGTGGATGTGGTTTGGTGGTCATTTCCTTCATTTATATGTGCTCCTCTTAAATCTTTGGTTCTATACTTGCAAGTGCCAAGTTTTTTAAGGTTTTCTTTTGGTAACCAAATCAAAGCTTATTTTTACATTTATTATTATTTTTTTTATCTTTCCAATTATTTCTTTAACCTTTTTTAGTTGATATACATTTTCTTTTTTGTTTCCTTATATTTTAAGTTTAGGATTCTTTTTTATTAACGTTATTTTTGCCGTTCTATGTATGTTTCCATTTCATGTTGTGCGTACGTTTCTATTTAAATTTTGTTAAAAACCGACCCACCCCACTGTATATTTCTGGGTTCTTACTTTTGCTTGCTATATCACAATGCCAATAGTGTAACGAGTCGTTCCGGGTGTCCCTACGGCAACGTGCAAGTTTATGCGCCCCTAGTTATATTAAAACTTGGAAACCTACATATCCATGAGGCAAACCTTTTTTTAATGCCCTACTCTCACTTGGTTTAATCACAGTTTCTTTATTTCCTTTGCTAGATCAGTTAGTATTAGTCTAAACAAACTGCACTTATTTGTATGTCAATAAACATAATGTGACATATAGTACTTGTTTGCATTTCCCCTAACTGGTAGTGAGGAAGGGGAGTAATGCCGAACCTCCTCAGCCTCGACCATAGAAGATATAGGCACCCATCCTCGATGTTGCTGGATCATTGGCATCCGCAAGTCAATTAGTCCGAAACATGTTTTGGGTTCTGGAGGCACTCTCAAACCCCATATCCAAAGAACTTCCCAAAAAAATCACATGCTAGTCATAAGGCCTAACCCTCATGACGATTCTAACAATGCACTTCTGCTTGGCATTCCTTGGTGCAACAATCATAAAAAAAACGCATTGCATCCAGCTTGAAGGGAACGAAGACACAATAATACGAGAGAAAAACTTATCAGCGATAGCAGTTGCTGGGTTGATTAAAGAGTGATGCTCCTAACCAATCAAACATTGACACTTCGTGAAAATTACCATTTTGACCGCTTAACTGCATTTTCTCCAAATGAATATGTAATGAAGAGACCAAGCATCATCCTTTCTTTCATATATTTACATGAAGCATTTTAGAACAAAGCATATCCAGAAACAAACAAAACAAGGGAAGTCTTACTCCTAAAAGCTATAAGGAGTGATATTTACACCATAGTTGATGAAAGAAGTAACAACAATAGTAAACAAGATGAATTTAACATGAAAGCAGCTGAGGGTGTCCTACCAGCAAGAGCAGGTGCAACCGCGTGAGTGTTAGGTGGGGCCCTCTGTTGCTCAGTTGTCGTCGGTAGTGAAATTGGTGAGCTGGCATTACTTCCTTGCGTTTCCCCGTCCTTAAGTGGTTGACCTAGGAATCAAAACGTGCAGGTATTTTAAGGATCAACAGTTTTTCGACTTGTGTTTCTGATTAAAAAAATATATATGTGTGGGTCAAACGAAGTAAACTTTGAGGGTGGGTCGGGCCAAGGTTTCAACTATGATTCGAAAACTAGATTATTACAATGATGATCTCGTATTTAAAATGAAATGTTTTTTTGTACATTTTGAACATACTTTAGCATCTATTTCAACAAATCTTTTATAAATCCCATTTAGCTCAACAGAGGCAAACATGACATCTTTTATCTAAATTGCAATTTTTTTGTCAAGCCTTGATGGTTTTGGTTTATCAAATCCACATATGGTGATAGAGCATTGCATTTTCTGATAAAAAGGAAAAAGAAAACCCTCTAGTGAACAATGGTCTTACAAAAAGTCTGAAATAGACCACTATACCACCAAAGCTAACAGTCTGTAAAAAGAAGTGATTGATATACTCACATCTTGAGTGTGACCATCCGAGTGTAAGATTTTCCCTATCAAAAACCAACCGATATCCTGTCATGAAGTTCTCTGCACATAATTAAAAAGAGATTATGAACTCAACAACCAATTTACTTATTAACATATCAATTTGGGTTGTGTTTTATCTTAAGCGGGTTGAATTCACAAAATTAGCTAAAAGGGTGAATTGTTCAAACGAGTTGAAACTCGTGCAAAGTCATCTTTAATGCACACAACCTCCTATGTTGTTTTTTAATTAAAGTTTTAGGTTTTGGATGTAGTAATATTCTTTTTGTGATCATAATTAAACATTAGTTGTTTATGAACTCATTTATAAGCAGACAAAAAGGTGTTTACGGGTCAACCCAATCTATCTGTTTGAATTAGTACGAAAAACAATGAGAAAACAATAGGAAGAGTGAGAATGCTTACGTCCAATTAGTCCCATTTCATTAGGTGATGATTGTATAGCTAAACAAACTCCAACAATTCGTCCCTGCAATGCAACAAAAGGGCCCAAAAAACATCATGATCATTTAACAACAAATTGAAATGCTACTTCAAACACACAAGAGAACCGGGTTTGGGCCTGTACAGGGCCCAAAAATCAATGGGGCCTGCATTGTTAGTTCGCAACAATATGTTCAGAAATGTAGACCACCCTTAATACTTAATAGTCGATATTTCATTTGTTTCCTTTTTTACTGAAGCAAGAACAGGGGCCTAATCATACTATCATAGTCTAATTACTTTTTTTTTTCTATATGGCTCACCATCTTTTAGTTCAACGTTTTTATTTCTTTCTATTTGCTTACAGCCTGTCAAGGGTTCCAAAAATAAAAACAAAAAATGCCACATTGTTGAATTCTTAACGGGATGAAATCAACTTAGTTCCAATTAGCCAATAAAAAAAACAGCTTTTGATCATAACATTTATTGAACCTGTTTTAGACACATTTAACTTATTTGGGGTCAGGTTGTCTAATTTGTAGTTTAGGCACAAGAGTAGCCATGATGAGCTGAGAGCTTTTGCTACATACAAGACTACATACACATGTTTCAAGTGCTCACAATGGAGTCTGACTGTGTTCTGTGTGTTGAAATTTGGGTTTGAAATTTAGATTTATTGAAAACAAATTGTCAATATACGTTTTCTTTGTAAGCCATTTAGGTGCACCGGGAGAACATAAAATTCCGGTTTACAATCTAGAAAAGCCACATATAAAAGCAAAACATAAAACAAAACCACTGGACTTTACAACTTCTCCATAACGAAAAGGCTTTTCTTATTAGTATTTTCGTTTTTCAAAACTAAACTAGTTTAAAAAATGCCTTTGTTGTAATATTGAACTTCCCCTTCCAGACTCATCCTGAAGTTAACTCCTAAACCAGGTTATCAGTATTAGAGCATGCATTTTTAGTTCTTATTTAATACTAGCTATGCACTCGTTGTCATCCCTAGAAATGAGTACCAGTGTTTTTCAAATGATAAAGTGATAGCCGGTAGGCGGTTGGATGATTTCTAGTGCCTAATCGCACAAGTGAGGATTAGGCAGGTGGTTAAGCTTAAGCATCATGTGAAGAAAAAAATAATATAACTATTTCCACATTACGTGTACACATATAATAGATAAAAATACAATACTACAGCATCTTTGTAGAAAAATGTTTCTAAATAATTATTCATTGTTCTAGTAGTTAAATGACTTATGACGGATTGAAAATATAACCTTCTTGAAAAAAGTTACTTGACAAACATCAAGGTGACTCCTGTTACTTTTTGGAACACTTATTTCAGCAATTAGTTGGTAGTCGAAGCAGATAGTTAATCGAAATCTATGCATATGTTTAGCATTAAAACACGTAAACAACAATAACCTTATAGAATAGTACCTGACTGTCATTCACAATAAAAAGTGGATCGCGCACCAAAAAAGTGTTGTTCACTGATAACTTGATAGTCACTGATGGAGTTTCTGGCAGTTCTTGAGAACTGTTTGGCCCAAAATCACGATGAGTACGCAAAAAAAAAAAATCATAAAATACAAAAAAGTAACCAGATAATGTTCCTTCTTTTTCAAATACCTGGACTTGTAACAGTGGTCAAATGGTACATCTTCAAAAGTTTTCTTTGTGGCGTTTGCTTGTCTGTCAAACTATGAGAATAGAATAGAGAAGGCTAACGGTTAGGTTCTAGAACTTTCCAGATGTAATAGAGAATCTAGTTGATGAAGACTTACTTCTTCAACAACAGCTTTATATATTCCATCTGGAAGGAAGGTAAAAGATGTTCCACTATCAAATTGAGCTTTGAAGCTTGTCTGATCAAGACAATTAGTACCGATACAGAAATTCTCTACTCCAATTATGTAGGTAACGCTGCATGACCATATCAAGATCTTTTATAGCATTTATAAAAAGGGGTGTTTCGATTTACAATTTAAAATTAATTATCTTATTATTATGACTCGTAGTAGAAATAATTAGTTTTTGATAGTTAGATGAACACATTCTGTTTTTTATTATTTTGTTAAATAATCAAATTCACACTATCTACAGCTAAACTGATTATTAGATGGTAGAACAACAATTACCGAAATACCTAATTATCCTAATTTTTTCCAAGGATGCTCTTTTTTGTCAATTTATGTAATAAATTCTTGACTAACATAAATCACCAAACACTACCTCCCAGTCCCACGGCACATTTTAGTACAGCTGATTATCCAATAAAATATTCACTTTCGAAACACACCTAAGTTTTACATCCCATAATATTAAAAATGAGAAAAAGTGCATTAAACCGTGTCAATAATCCTTACTATTTTCCATCTATTGGCAGAAATGGAGTTGTTCTTTGAGTAGATAGTCCTTGATCCCCAAAATATATATACCCAGAACCTGATTCACCAAAACACAGAGAGAATGTGTTTCTTGTAACTCCAGATTTGACAAGAAAGCTTGGAACCGAGACCTCACTAAGTCCAAGACCCAATACACCATCAGGAGCTATACCCTCCAAGTAACCACCACTCTGCTTCTTACCACATCTGCATTTAATAACTACTAATAAGTTTTATTGCAATAGAGTTGGGAAAATGGGTGGGTCAGGCGGGTTGTACAACAGGTCAAAATGGGTTCGAGTCCAAGCAGGTAATTTTCCAACATCATGTAATGGGTAGGGTTGGCTTGGAACGCTTTTTGTCAATAACTTTTTTGTTATAAATAATTAGTGTGTTAATATGATTACAAAAGTTACATTATAATCCAATTTTTCTAATTTAATATTTTGCCTGTTTGACCTTAGAGATAAAAAGATAACCCAAATCAATCCATTCATAAGTATCCATAGGGAAAACCACATATGTGAGGATTAAAATTGACAAACGATCAAGTAAAGAATATACCCTATTATGACTGGAGCCCTTACATAGGTGTTAGATCCATTAACACCATCCGATGCAAGATGCAATATGTCTTCAACTAATGATCCAGAACTGGATGTAGACGTTGAGGCATAGTTAACAGTGTATGGGCATGGCTGTTTCGGGTTTTTGCAAGTGGAACTCGATTCACACAACTCATGGCTGCATGTTATGCTTTTGCTTGTGCTTGAATGGGATGGATTGTATTCATTCTCATCATTGTCCTGCATAATAGATGCCCCAAATACCAGGGAGCACCTGCAAATCAATCAATTTGAATAAGCGCTAAAACTGTAGCCAAGTTTTTCCTAGACCTCATTGGTATCTAATACTATTCAGTATTTAATATGGAACTATTGAACATTTGAATCTCCATGAGGTGGAGTCTATTAGCTGTGCGGAAGAGATAAGTGGCCACACAGAAGGCATTGCCTAAATTGTAAGATTCTTAAAAATTACATATATGAATGAACATAACAACAAGCATTATGAGAAACACGATAAGTTACCAATCACTTTAGATTTAAAAAAGACTATACTACAACATAAGATTCAAATGTAATTTCCATAACAATATATAGATAATCAGGATATGCATCACTGTTTCAGAAGAAATATAATATTAAGAAAGTTGCACCAGGACCAGGTAAATAAAACACAATAAACTAATAAAGATAAGGTACCCCCAGTGTAAGACAAAAAGATAATTAAGGTTGGTAGTTTGACTACCACAGTATCTTACTGAAAGTGGAGCACACTGCACACAGTCACATGGAAGCCAGAGAAGATCACTTCCAGTATCAAGTGCAACAAGGAATGAAACACTTGGCACCCCTACAGCAATATAAGCATAATGTAACCTGTGACAAATAACAACTTTAGAAAATATAATTGGGAGGAACTATAACAAGATCACAATCTGATGAGGTTCAGTGTCTTGAGATCAACTAAAATGCAGGAAACACGGATTTTCTTGACCTTTGACTTAAAATTATCACAGAGACATAGGATAGTCATCTATTACAGAGTGGAAGTTTGTAACCGTAACCAAACCAAACCAAAAAATCAGTTAACAAAAATTCTAAACCAAACCATCAGTTTTCCGTCTTTTTGTTAACTGATTCACTAAAAGGGCATATGTGGGGAGAGGGGGTTTTCAGGCCAAGGGCTAATGTACGCATCCTTAATCTGCATTTCTGCAAGAGGTGATTTCCACAACTCGAACCCGCGACTTCTAGGTCACATGGCATCAACCTTTGACTTAGAATTATCACAGATTCATAGGGACACAGTTTTTCAAATTATCAAAGATTAACAGGGACACAGAAGTGTAACCTAAGTCAAAGGTTGCTTTTGTTGGTTACGGTTTAGTTTTTTTTTTTAAACGTTCAACAAAAGCTGGCCATCCTGGGACCCTGGTACATGCATAGGCAAAAAGTCACCAACCCCACAACCGCAAACAACTCTAGCGACCCAACCCGTTACCACTTCCAGAGTAAACCTGCCGCCCCATGCGGCCCACTCTGGTAAAACCCTTAACTCGCGCATACCAGCTACCTGACCTCCCCTAGAGAAACTCACCGGATACCGCTAACTCGCTAAGGCACTACCCCTTTGGTTACAGTTCAATTAATAGATTTAACTATACCCTAACCCTAGTAAAAAATAAAAATAAACAGAAGTCCCTTACTCCATGAAACCTCATGTTCCTAACTATATACATTAATCCTCTACTACACATACAAATCATTAAAAACTTTAACAAGCTATAATAAAAGTAATTAAAAAAGAAACAAACCATCCAAGGTCATTTCCACCAGACAAAGTCTTGGAACCAGCAGAGGGAAACAATAACTGATGCTGAGACCCTACATTCATCTTCTGCCTTTCACCACTATCCACAAGCCGACGTTGAATCATTCTCGAAGAGAACATCAACTCCGATTGTACGGATAATCCACATTCCGTTAACAGAACCAAGGCCGCCATTGATACAGCAAGTAGAAGAGATCGAGCTGCTTCCATGGAATGGAAGAGGTGAGATCTAGGGTTTGCTGCTGCTGCTGCACTGGTGGTGACTGAGTGACAGAAAGAGAAATGGAACGAGAGGCACACCAACACCAAGAAGAAACGTTAGAAACAGCAAAAATATCATATCATCATTTCGCATCTTATAATTGTCGTCTCACTTTTTGCTATTATTATCAATGTTTTTTGAGACTGGATCGGAATTCAGACCGGTCGAACCGGATTTTACAGAGGTTGAACCAGATTTCATAGAATTTTTAAGATTTTTGTTGACTTTTTTGACCGGTTGAACCGGGAATCGTCGGGGTGTCCGAATCGACATCCGATCCGGTCCTGAAAACATTGATTATTATTAGCAGGTGAAATCCCGTGTGAAAATACGGGAATATTACTCCGTATATCATATTTTAAGGCTTGTTTACTAAAGACAAAATCAAGAAGTCAATCGTTTGTTGTAAGGAAAATCTGTTTAGTAACATTTGTTTCTGTCAAGATACCAGTTAATCTGTTTAGTAATATCTGTTGCAAATCATTTCATTGATGGTTATGTTTCTGCTACGCGTAATCACTGATTATAAATGAAACAGCTGATGATTATACGATGATGAAACAAGCAACAGATGATGCAACAAACTTCTGATGACACAGAAAGATAATATTTTTTTAACACAATTATACTCATTCAAAATATAAAAAATATTAACAGACCAACTGTTATGGTCTGTTTATTAAACATGAAATTAAAAAGTCACTAATCTGTTCCAAGACAAATTGTAGTTGGAAACGTGTGTTCAACTGTAGACGCTCTGTTAAGGAGATCTTTCTAGAACAGCTGTTACTACAAACCGTTGTTGATTCAAACATATATTCTTCAATAGTTTCTTCAAACATGTGTTGAGTTGTCAATAGACTTTTAAAAAACTACAATAGCAATTATCCTTATTATTGGAATTCCTTAATTTTAGTGAAAATATCCGAGTTACACAAACTTAAAAGATACAAAATACAGCAAAAACCACAAAAAAGATTGTAAGGACAAAAAGGATTGAAGAAACCACTTTTGCAAACCTTAGTCCAATTCCTGTTCTGCTAAAAATGCTAAGTATAGAACTACTGAAGAAGAAGATTGAAAGTACTGAAGAAGAATACATCAAGTGCTGAAGAGTAAAGATCAGAAGTTCTGAAGTCAAACCAGACAAGTCAACTGAAGAACTACTGAAGACAAACTACTCATCAGTAATTTGTCACTCATCAGCTGTTCTGATGGAATCTTCCCGCCGCCTTTGTATTTCAGTAGTTTAGTATTATAGTATTACTTTATGCTTTTGTTAAAGTCTTTATACAAGTTCCAATACTACAGCCTGTTGTAGTATTACTTTTGAATCAACTTGTATGTATTTGCTGGTCTATAAATAGATGGGTTAATCCCACTATTTTAGACATCGATTTTATTAAAACTGAAATCCTTTAAACGCTTTTTAAATTGAAATACCATTTCACATCTGAGAATCTTTCATCATACTTATTGTTATATGCATTCAATTGTTTAGATTCTCATTAACTGCTTTAGTTCATTAAATCCGGGGGGGAGTAATAACTCTTGTTGAAAGTGAAACTTTAAACTTGAACACTTTACTTATTCCGCTGTGCAAACTGCTTTGATAAACTTACAACACATAAGTGTTCATGAATAGGAACTGTTAAAGAACATACTGATCCAACAATTGGTATCAGAGCATCTGGTTTATCTGATCAAATATCAATCTAACAAATTGAGAATCAGACACATGCTCTTATTGATATTCAATAAAGGATAAAAGTTCACTTATTCAAAACATCCACCACTTTGAGAAAAACTTGACAAATCAATATTCTAAAAAATGGATCCTCATAATACTGGATCTGCCAATAAGCCTCCTATGCTTGTTCGTTCTGAATATAACATATGGCAAAAGAGGTTGGCACATACTTTGTCACAGACAAACACTGAAGATGATAAATATTGAGAGTTGTTAATCATTGAAGGGTATGCATACATACACTTGTGTACCTTCAGTTTGGTTTTACATTAGATACGTTTTTAATTTACACCAATGTATATGTGTGTACCAATTATAGTCATGTAAGCTGGAAAAAACGGATATACACCAATGTATATTTTGTGTTGATGATGATGATGATGAATGAAAGAAAAAAAAAAAGAAACTGATATACACCAATGTATATCTATGTCGATGATGATGATGATAAATGAAAAAACAAAAAAAGAAACTGATATACACCATTGTATATATGTGTCGATTGTATATATGTGTCGATGATGATGATAAATGAAAAAAAAGAATATGATATACACCAATGTATATCTGTGGTGGTGATGACGATGAATGAAAAAAACAAAAAGGAAACTGATATATACCAATGTATATACACCAATGTATATCTGTATTGGTGATGACGATGAATGAAAAACAAAAAAGAAACTGGCATACACCAACGTATATCTGTGTCGATAATGATGGTAAATGAGAAAAAATACTGATATACACCAATGTATATCTGTGTTCACGATGAATGAAAAAATAAAAAAGAAACTAATATATACCAATGTATATACATGTCGATGATGATGAATGAAACAAAAAAAAAACTGATAGGGAACAGATTTTTTAAATCAAGAAATAGAAAAAGGGCAGGATATTACAAAAAGTATAAATCATCCTATAATATTACATTTAGAAAAAGTAGAATATATAGGAGAAGATATAACAAAATCACATATAAATTATACATGTAGATTTTAAGTTAAAAAATCCTGACATAATTATTAGGACAACTAATATAGAATATAGTCCACTAGATAAAGAAGAATTCAAAAAACAAATCCCTGAAATGATTAATCAAGGTTTAATTAAAAAATCAGAAAACCCACATAGATCTTTAGCATTTCTAGTTAGAAATCATAGTGAAATAAAAAGAGGTAAAGCTAGAATAGTATACAATTATAAACGGTTAAATGATAACACAATAGAAGATGGGTATAATATTCCTAATAAAGACACCTGATTAAATCTTATACAAAATAAAAAGATCTTCTCAAAATTTGATTTAAAATCAGGATATAATCAGCTAAAATTAGAGGAAAGTTTTAAACCATGGACAACTTTTACATGTTCAGAAGGCCAATATGAATGGAATGTTCTTAGTTTTGGACTTAGGAATGCTCCTTCAATATTTCAAAGATTTATGGATAGTATATTCTTAAAATATGATTTTTGTTTGGTATATATTGATGATATTTTAGTTGCAAGTAACACAGTACAGGAACATGAGAAGCATTTACAACAGGTTTTTGAAGAAATAAAGAAGAATGGTATAGTAGTTTCTAAATCTGAAAACATATCCATACTTTCCTTTTGATTTGTTTCCCATAATCTTACCACATTTTGTTCCCATGTCAAAACTTCATCTATATATAATTGAGGTTTTTGTTGTTCTAGTAACAACATATTTCCACTGTATATTTGTCCTATAGGTAATCTTTTTCCTTTTCCTATGTAATTAGACTCTTGTTGATAACTTACTGTAGGTGATGTCCATGGTTCTCTACCATAGGTTTCCTGTGTACCACTATTTTCTCCTCCTATTCCCTTTAATGTGTTCAATATATATATATATGGTTAAGATCCTGTACAAAGTGGTTTTTTGTGTGAGAAAGGTGAGAAGGTGTTTTGGCCATTAGATCATCTTAATCAATGGTGTGGATTAATTGAGTGGCATTTTGGTAATTAGTGTTATATTATTAATAATAAATTACATGGTTGGGGGTATTAAAGTAAATTAGGCACTCACATTTAATAACAAGATGTTGATAACCATATAAATCCCCAAAATTTCGCACAATTATTGACAAACTCCCTTATTTTCTGCAACAATATATCTCTCTTTATTATTTACTGTCATCTCTCTCTCTCTATCAATCGATTTTATCTTCTTCTCTCTACTACTCTCTCTCCGACTTAAAACAACGAAGAATTGAAAGATAGCATTCGACAGTAAAAAGGAAAGCATAAAGGGAAGCAGAGAATAATATTTAAAAATATCATGCTTTATGTATGTTGAGGCGGTCGTCAATTTCAAGTATCAAAGCAAAAAAATAATATTTAAAAGTATCATGCTTTGTGTATTTTGGGATCATGGAAAATATCTTCAACTGAAGGATTGGTTCTATCATATTTCTAGATATGCACAAAAGCAACAACATATATCAATCAATGCTTTGTGTGTTTTATCTTTAAAGATGCAGATGGTGTTTAACTTACTAATGACGATTGTGTTTTATCTTCAAAGATGACGTTGGTATTTAGCCTACAGCTGGTGTGTTTTATCTTCAAAGATGATGATGGTGTTTAACCTATGCCGGTGTGTTTTATCTTCAATGAGATAGTGGGTTTCTATTTCAATGTTTGTTTGGATTTTGTGTTTTAGCTTTATTGTGTTTAAATCTCTTCATTAAGGGTTTCTATTTAGCATAGTGTAAAACACAATTTTGTTGTTGCACATTATGTAAAACACAGTATTGGTTTATTTTCATATTACGATTCATCAGTGTGGTTTATCTTTATCAATGTACACTTTAAAAATTTGTAATTGGTAAAAACACCATGTAAACACCATACCTTGTATAAAGAATAACTAATAACCTACCTTAAACATAAAACACCACACGTCGATTTGTATATACGAAATGCTGATCTCGATCTGTATATGCAAAATGCTAGTCTCGACTTGTAAGAGATATGGTGTTATTTATGAATTTAAAATTGAAAAATATGATTTAAAAATATTAATTGGTTTCGAAAATTATGGGACTTCCTAAAATAAAGTAAAGCAAGATGACAAATATAGCCCTATTAAATAAAAATGATAAAGGGCACTTGTCACCTCCATAGCCCTTCTCACATTTCTCACACATTTTGGCCTTTGTACATGATCCTAAACCTATATATATATATATATATATATATATATATATATATATATATATATAGGGGAAAGTTAATTTGAGAACACCTATATTTCGTGCGAACCGTGAGAACGGCATCTAAAACCATTCAAATTCCAAATTTCTTTTTACACTTGTCTTTATTACTAAAATTCCATCTCAAAAACACAAATTACGCTTAAAAATTCAAACGTATACGAAAATAATTTGTTTTTACACATGTGTAAATTTACTGTTTATACATGTGTAAACTGTTTCATTTACACATGTGTAAAAAGTTATTTTGAAAGTATTTTTGCAAGAAAAGATGAATTATTTGGAAAGAAAATTCATTTATTAATGTTGTATTTTGATTATAATGAGGTTTGTATTAAAAAAAATTGATTTTGATTGATTTTTTTACTTGTTCTCACGGTTCTCACAATATTTAGCGTTCTCAAGATAACCATCCCATATATATATAGGGGAAGGATATTTTGGAAACCCTCACCACTTGTGAAAACCCATGAAACCCCCATCTTAACCACTCATTCATCTTGATCTATGGTGGTGGTTGTTTTGCTTTTTGATCAACCATAAAGATGTTTATTTAGTCATGAAAGGGTAAAATGGTCTATGTAATTAGTCTCTTTCTTACTTTTCATTATTCTCTTTCTTCTCTCCTCTCTCCTCTCTCTAAAATCATCGATTCACTCTTTTAGAGGGGAAAACGTAAGTTTTTTTTTAACAATTACATATTTTTGCAATTATTTCACCAAAAAACATATAAATAAATTATAATCCCAGCAACAAAAACATATGTTTTCACGACTTATCTCACAAAAAAACATATGATAAATTATACCCCCACAACAAAAACATATGTTTTCACAAACTTATACGATAATTTAAACCCCCAAACAAATCAGTTTATTCACAAAACCAGTACCGTCTTCACCATCGTCATCACCATCGTCATCGTCTCGTCACCATCAAATAAAAAATGAATTAATTAAGGCTATGCGATTCAGTCAGCCACCTCGTCACTCAAGAAAATCAACAAAAAAGAATCACCAATTCTGGTTCACCATATCACCTCCAACGAAGAATCACCTATAAAACATCAAACAAAAATAACCAAAATAGATCATTATTCTTCACGCTTTCTGCTCCTTTTATATTATTATTAATTGAATGCAAAACAAGAATGGGGAAATTTAAGTGCTAAATGACAACAAGCTCACAAAAAAAAGAGTTATTCTACTCGATTATAAGCCATTGGTTTTCAAAAGGACATAAGCCTTCTACTTCCATTAAACCTCGATATCAAGCCACGGATCTGAAGATCTTCTAGAAAAAACATGTAAAATAAAAAATAAAATAAACACCTAAATTTCCCCCAAAAATGATAGCTTATTTACCTGGACAGACAACTTCATCGACGATTTGTCTCTCCAAAAAATATTAGGCTTTTTTTGTGGCTTCTGCACTTTTATAGAAAGAAAATAGATGTGGGTTTCAGATCTGTTGTCATCAAGAGGGTGGCTGATGGTGGAGGATGAATCTGAAGATGTGTCTTTGAATTGAGAGAAACAATTTTATGTTTGTAAAAAAAAAGGTGGAGAATGATTTTGTTGATGGGTGAAGGAAAAAAAAAGGAAGAGAGAGGTGATGGTCAACATCACAGTACTTGTCCGCAAATTGAGACATTGTTTTGGAGATGCATTGACTAAAATACCCTTCTGCATATAAACAAAATTGTGGACGTGGAAGCACCATGATCACATGATGGGGTTTTCTTGGTTTGCTCAAGTGGAAGTGGTTTTCAATCTATAATTGCCCTATATATATATAGGGAAAGTATAAATTGAAAACCCACTCGAGTTAAGAAAACTCTGAAAACCCGTCAAAAAACCATCTAAAAAAGTTTTTTTTTTTTGAAAAAAATACACAAGGTAACATATATGTTTTTAAGCGTTTTGGGCCAAAAAAATAAAAAAAGCGCCGAACGAATATTTTAAAAAAAAATAAACAAAAGTTTGCGTTCTTACACATGTAACAGAGCTGTTACATATGTAATAGAGCTGTTACATATGTAACAGCGCAAACTTTATTTATTTATTTTTTTAAATATCTCTTCGGCGCTTTTTTATTTTTTTGGCCCAAAACGCTTAAAAACATGTATGTTACCTTGTGTATTTTTTTTAAAAAAAATCTTTTTTAGATGGTTTTTTGACGGGTTTTCAGAGTTTTCTTAACTCGAGTGGGTTTTCAAAATACCCACCCCCATATATATATATATATATATATATATATATATATATATATAGTGTTTGATGAGGAGGCTAAAGTTTTGCCACTACTACCATGTGGATAACATTTGAATTTTAGTTAAACTAGGTTGATTATATGACGCGCGTTGCGCGTTTACGTAACCTGCTTGTAATATAATGTATAACAGGCTTATGATATTATGCAACCTAATCTCATTAAATATAGTTTAACAGTAATATGGTTACAAAAAAATTATGTTAAGATAACATAAGTACTTTAGGAATGTTTTATCAGCAAATGGTGCCTGGATTCAGTAGTTGTAGATACTGTTGCAGGACTTAATTATTCAGAAAAGGTATAAAACTAAAAGCTTCAATATCACAATTAATACTCTTTACGGCCAGAGTTTAAAATAGTGGGGACAGTTGGGAAAGTGCATTTATTAAGGTGGGTGAAGTGTTATAAAGGACATGATTAATATGGAAGTTTGCAAGCAGTAAGTTTTAGGTGTGTGTTTTGTAAAAAATGAGCTCATTCTCAGGAAGTAGAGTTAGATCATCATCAGTTGTTAGAATTTTTAAGGTTGTAACTAATGGCAAAGTGTATTGCGAACATAATCTGCCTGCAGCTTTAAGGCAAGCTGGAACCTGCACTTCTAGGCCAGGGGAGGAGTTCTATGAGTGTTCATTTGCATTGGTATGTTATGTATTTGATATATATTTTGTCATGAGGGTGATTGCTAAAAAGTGTTTTACATTTCATGTCAGGGGAGGTCTCATTGCAGCCTATTTGTCTGGAAGTATGAAGTTGACAATGTTATTTTAGAAGCAGCTGAGAGGAGGTCATTAGAAAATCAGTATGAGAGATTGGAGATTGAGAAAGGTTTGTTAGAAAGGGAGGTTATAGCTTTGAAGTCTAAAGTTGATACTTATGAAGCAGCTCTTGCTGAGCGAAAGGCATTACAAACTGAGCATGAGAAGCTGGGGATGGAGAAAGCTTTGTTAGAAAGGGAGGTTGTAAGTTTGAAATCAAAAGTTGATACTTATGAAGCAGGTCTGGTGAAGGTTTTTGCTGCTGTTGTGCTGGTTTTCGGTTTCTTATGTTTATTTATTAGGTATTAGAAGGTATGTTGGGTGATATGCAGCTAACAGTTTTGGGATTTTGGTAAGCTAAATGCAATGTATGCTGTCTGTTATGATATATAAACATGCATGTGTTATGTATATATTGGTTTATATTTTCAAACGGGTGTGCTGATAAGAAACTGTCATTTTGTGGTATTAACGTGTATGTAATTGGCATTGAAAGCAGTTATTCTTTTTCATTTTAAACGCCCAAATGAGTATGGGTATTGAACCGTCATGGTTGTTGTTATTTGAAATTGTTGATTTATGGCGTGACAATGTATAATAATACGGGGTGGAGGAGGTGTCTGCCACCACGGTAGACACCAAGACTACGGATTTGTTGATTGAAGAGGTAATCCCAAAGCCCACAAAATTGATATCTTATAATGAATTTTGAACTCTAAAGGCATTCACTGTCCGATTTTTTGAGACAAGGTTCTTTAATAGGTTGTATATGACTCGTCTTTTTGGCTTTTATTGCTATTTTTTGTGTTAAGATGATGACAGCGTATTTATGACGGTGCAGGACTGATGTGTAATGTCTTTTGTAGTTTTTAGCGGAGTAGTTACTGCGGCATTTTCTTAATTCATGTCGTTTGGCACACGCTGCTTACACCCCCTTTAGTATGCTAAACAGGCGCAAAGTTCTACTGGTACCAAATTCCTAACTGTATACCCTTGTTTGGCTGACTGTTGAAACCCTATACCATTTTACAACTATCATCGTTGGGCTGCGGGCACACATATTTGATGCCAATATTAGAGACCAAACTTTAACAACTATGGAACACCAACAATCAGATACACATACCTAAACCCAGACATAGAGTAGTAAACAAAGTCAATTAAAAAAAAACTGATTTTATACGTAACATTTTTGTTATACTTGTGCAACGCGCAATGCTGGTAACCATATTTAGATAAAATAAATAGGTTGTTTTAAATGATTTTGTTTCATTTTGGGCTTTTGTTTTAGTATAGGGTGATATATTGATGTGTCTATGTTAGGCGCCTGTTATAAGTAGAATAGTTGATAAATAAAACACACAAGATCCTAATTTGCTGACATAAGTTAACAGAACATAAGATCCTAATAAGATTATATAACATACTAATAAGCTTACGTAACATCCTAATAAGTTAACATAAGATAATAATTTTTTACATTGCATCTTGATTGAGCCATGTTAGCCAATATCATCATCACCACAACCATTGCCAGTAGGTATTTGGTTGTGTCACGCTGTTGAAAGGTGGCAGCTAGTCTTTAGGATCAGAAGCAGGTTTTTTGCTTGCTGGTTCATGCTGAAATGTTGGGAAATAAAAACTTGATTAGTGGGCTTTTTTATAGTAAACATGTATACATTGAGCATACCTTCAGATAGCATCAGGGTTCGTTTGGTTGTAGCGACAGTACTTGTTTTGTTGACAGCTGATGATGAAGGGGATTGCACACTTTTTGAAGAGGAAGTCTTTGCATGAGGAGTTTCCGGTGCAAGCGTGCTTGTTGCCGGTACGTGTTGGGGACCTATTTCAGTGTGTGGATGAATGTATGTGGCATTACTTACTGTACACCGTGTAATTCCCTTCCTGTCTCTGCTTGCCTGCACTTGTAGGTCCAATTCTTTTCCTATGATGTTGTGGACTAATGTTTCTTTATTTTGCTGTAACATCATTTCAGCACATGACATGTTTAGGAGCTGACTTGTGGTCCTGTCAAAGAATGTTGCTTCAATTGTTTCTCTGTTGTCAGATAATGTTGCTTGTATTCGGTACCTGGTTTAATATTGATATCATGTAGTCAGTTACAAAAGGCATAAACAAATGGTATTGTTTGGCTGTGTTTCTAAAGCTTTTAAAGCCTGAAGTAATTACCAAGCAGCCAACTGATAAATAGCGTACAACATTAACACTATGTGCATAATAGTTAAAAACTATTTGTACATGGATTAATTGATTTACAATTTTGAATCCTTTTTAAAAAACAAAGTTTAGGACTTCAGGCATTAAACAACATGTTACGTGCGCTTTGTGATTTGGTCACCCTATAAATGAACACATTCTTGCGCATCAAAATGACGACTGATTTTTCAAACTCATTATTTTCACCAGCATTACTGAATCAACAATAACCACATGCATTCAAACTCTAAATAACAAACTGCAGCTTTAAAACCTATGCAGGTCACAAACAAAGTGAATACGACTGTTCTATAAAATTTAAAAAGCCACAGTCTTTGTCTTGTAGAGGTGCCCAATGCATATAACCTTTTTTATAAATTGTGTTTGACTTGATTCCTAATTTGAATATGTTATGTTGGTTTTGATTTTATATCAGATAAGACAGTGTCAAGCAGATTCGAGTATTTATTTCAGAAGCAGGTGGGTTATATGGTGGCTGCAAATGTGTAACCACTGCAGCCATGTGTTGTTACTGATTTGATGATATAGTGCAGCCATAAGAACATATTTTTGTGTGTTGCATTTAGAATTCTAGAAGATCTTAAATACAAACTGTTAGCTAAGCTACAAAGATAACAAACGCCCTAATTAAATACAAGCTTAGTTGCAGTTACTAATCACCTACGCATTAAGGCGTCAAGACTGATGCTAATCTGATTTTAAACTGTCTGAATTATGCGCTCCATGCTATTTATAGGACTAATTTACAGATTATGATGTAAGCTAGCTGATCTATATAGCATTTATCAGTAATCATACAACAATTTAAGTAAACATAAGTGCTTCACCTCACATTAAAGCAAACCATGTAAAACTTGTATTTTTCGCGTATTCAAGTATTTGCCTAATTTAAGCTAAATATATCAGCAGATGCAAAAACATATTCTTTCAAATGCAACCTAAGCACAACATACAGATTTCTTTTGGTTCGTACAAAAAGTTTTGTTTAAACTTTTTATGTGGTATTCTATAATGCGCTCATCAGCACAAGGTGCGACCCGTAGCAGCTGTAATACCAGTAACAGTGGGGGGAGTCTTTGAAATTTTTTTAGCTGTTTTATATTTCTTTTCTAATTTTCAGTTTGGCCACTTATTTAACCTAAAATGACCTGTTAGTTTTGGACACATTTTCCTACTATAGGAACCCAAAATGACTCATTAATTGTTTTCCTTAATTTTTTTTTGTTACTTAGGCAACCTGAAATGATTCAGTAGGCGCACAGGCAAACACGCGTTAATTACAACGAAAATGCATAAAGCTTTGACTATAGTTTTAAATATTCTTGTAATGCAAGTCTTTGTACTAAAGTTGTCATTTTTTCTCAGAATTTTCTAATTCACCTTAACAACTTAACTAATTCTGTTCTAACTGATTGTGGCTTGCAGTTTAACTTTGCCAAAAAATCATTTTAGTAGACATAAGTAATGTGAAATTGTTTTAAATTCTTAATAAAACTGTGTTAACCTAACATGTTAGATCTGTATTTGTATTAGAAACAGTCTTTAGGACTACTGTTTTTACACACATATCTAACATCTGCTAACCTCGAATGAAATAATGCTAAAAAAATGTTAAGCTCTAAGTATATAGTTATTAACACACAAATTAGTTATTAATACGAATTTGGCAAAAATGTTGCAAATATTATCAACACATACAGTTAGCTAATAATATTATTACAGGTTATTTTGATAACCAGGATGAAAGGTGAAAGCTTACACATGTTTAACATCAGCCACGTCTGCATGTTCCGAACAAAACCAAAGCGGACCATTTTCTAACACAAGCTGATTGCAGCGTGCACAAACAGTGTAAAACCACGGATTAGTTGCTGACATATAATCGATCGTGCATTTTATAATGAAACTTGTGCCCTACAAAGTATAAATAGTTTAATAACAATGAAGCCTAAATGCGCATATTTGTTAAAAATGTGGCTTACAGTCAGCCTATTTGCTGGTAAATTTTTGAGTCCTGCAACTGTGATTTGTTGTCCTATTGGTCTCACAGCTGGCTGGTGTTGAAAACCTTCATTTGCATACCTATAATAAAACACATATTTTCATGTGTTAAGCTAATAGATACAATTGGTACTTACAATTTTTACTTATGAAAGCAATAACTAACTTTAAAAACAATTTTGTTTTTACGTACATATCCAACAAATGTTGTGTTTCTGGCGTTTTAGGATCCCGATATATATTGGTTGCATTTGTGGTTTGAAACTAGAGAACACCTACACAAAAACAAAATTTAAATAAGTCCTTTAAAAAGTAATGTGTTTCTTATGTTAAATAATACTAACCAAAGTAGTCCTTGCTTTTTAATGCAGTGAGTGCTAATATGACAGGTGGAGTAGCTGTTTCATATTCAGCTCGATTGAACCTTGTTTTTGATTTTAGCATCTCCTCCCAAATAGCTACTGTAACATCTTGATTGTTGTATTTAATAAAAAAAATTAATTTAATATTGTAGTGAAAATTTCAAAACATGAGTCACAAAGCATATACCTGCAATCTCTCAATGTCATCACAACATATGGTTGATTACTGGTAGTAAGCTTATCCGTCATTCCACGTAGAATACCAATGTAATCTATTATTAAAAACAGTTTTTTTTAAGGATTAAATGAGCGTGAGCTTTGGTGGGAAAATAAATATAGAACTACACAAGTACAACATAACATACCCACAATGCCTTCATGCGGCGTGGCTATCTCAGCTCTTCAACGACTTGCAATGTCAAAAAAGTAATTATGTATCATTGTAGAATCTGGGATAGGCGTGATAGCAGTTGCTTGTGCAAGGAAGATCATGCCTGAATGTGTAAGGGTATTGGTGTAATTATTTGGTTCAACACATGCGTACTTTTCAATTTAGTAACATGCCCCAGGTTCAAGTTTCGGTTCGACAGCCTTTTATTTTTTGCCTTTTGCCATGGCCTGGATTCCCATACCCTGTGGCAACATTATATTAGTGTTAAAACGACTTAGAAAGCAAATACAAATAGTCAAAATATGTAATGTAATGTAAGCATAAACATCTTTACCTCAGAATCAACAAACACATAATGTATTTCCTCATCTCGGAATGTTTGTACCCATTTCTTAATGACCCGTACTTCAATGAGCGTCGTTGCTTTTTTAGGCGTCAGTTCTGCCACTCCTTTGTAGTCCATTATTATCAACCTGTAAAATATAGTCTAAGAAATAAGTTATAATATTTTATGTATTATGTAATATCATATAATTATAATGAATGCACCACAAATAAGTAAAACACACAACCTGTTGAGTACTGATTTCATGTAATAATTCAGAATAGACGATGTTTAATGTTGTCTTATTATTTTGTGTATCATTATCAGCCAAAAGTATTTTTAATGAGTCTGGAGATGTCGCTCTTGATAATGCAACATATAACTGACCATGACCAAAAATTGGTTGTGGCAAATACAACCCAACTTTTTTTAAAGATTGGCCTTGAATTTTATTAATTGTCATAGCATAACAAATTTTTATTGGAAATTGACGACGCGTAAAAACAAAAGGTAAGTCTTTGGAATTATGCACAAAATTAATTCTTGGTATATACACTCTGTTTCCAATTGATGTACCGGTTATGTTTCGTGCCTCAATCACACGCGGGAGTAATTGAGAAACCAATAGTCTTGTTCCGTTGCACAAACCATTTTTAGGATCTATATTACGCATCAACATAATCGGGTTATTAAGCTTTAGATTTAAGCGATGGTTTGGAATACCAGGAAAATTTAGAACATTTAAATACTCAGGCGGATACATTGCATCTATTTCAGCACCATTTTTGGAATGAGGAACCATAGAGTCAGTACTTAGATACGAAAGACACTCTCCTAATGATAATTCTTGAACCATTTCATTTATGACATCAATTGTTTCATTTTTGGACAAATAATAGCACGTTCAGATATTCTTGCTGGCGTAGGATTTGCAAGTAAATCAGCATCATAAATAAAATGAATTAAGTCTAAAAGGCTATTTTCAGACTGTCTGACCAAGAAATTAGCAGGTATTTCAATTCGTTTGATATCTGGGTGTTCAATATCAACAATAACACCTTCTTTTCCGTCGCCTATTCTTAAAAGCCATTTAGAAAAGGCCTTAATTTCTTCTTGGTTACAAATGCTTCCTTCATTCGTTTTAATACGCATGTTCTCATTGAGCATATATGCAAACAAAATGTTTCCATAAGTATGATCGAAGAAGGCAAGATGCTAAAATTTCACTTTTGCTACATTTTGGCTTAACTGTAATGTTTGTCTGAAATCGCCACCTAGTAATACTAATTTCCCACCAAATAATTGCAAGGTGTTTCCAGTAAGATCTTTTAAGGTTTTATCCAATGATTCAAAACACCTACGGTCACTCATGGGTGCCTCATCCCAAATGATAAGTGTGGTTTCTAAAAGAAGTTGAGCAAGATTTGTTTTCTTTTTGATGTAACATACAGATTCTTCTGTTAATTCTAGTGGTATTTTAAACCTTGAATGAGCTGTACGACCTGCTGGTAACAATAAAGACGCAATGCCTGAGGCTGCGATTGCAAGAACAATCATACCAGCTGATCGTAAGCATGAAATCAGCGTTTTCCATATATAGGTTTTACCAGTACCACCATGACCATAAACAAAAGCTAATAATTGTGTTGAGTTTGTAATTGCATTCATGACAGCGTCATACACAATTAATTGCTCAATATGAAGGTTTGCATGTAAATTTTCATGCTCAATGCAAAGCGCATTCCTATCATATTTTTTTTCTTCTAAGAGCAAAGTATTGCCTAATGCTGAAAAGACAGATGGGTCTGGATTTGGAAGACCAAATTCTGTTAATGTACGTGGGTTGGAATTCGAATCTAACAAAAGTTGAAGCTCATGTAATACATATTGTTGCAAATCTGAATCATTGGTTACATTCAAATCACCAGTGATACTTTGACTGATATTGCGATTGATATCATCAGACATGCATTTCCAATTGGAATCCCATAATTTACGTGGATTTGAAACATCACAAAAAAGTAACATGCAAACAAATAAATATCTTAATTCAACAGATGTGGCCCATATAGCAGCCTCAACTAAAGCTGTCTCCCATTCTCTATCATTTCCTGTTAGGCCTAAAGCCTCACAAGCTTCTCTAAAAGTTGACATAATAACACCAAATACAGTTCTTAAATCCGCATAAGAGCAACACCCTTTTTGGTAAGTTAGTAACAATCGAAGATAAAATAACTCACCACATGTCGGATGTACATATGCCAGCCTACCAATTGCAGGTTCCTTTTTACTTTTTCTTACTTCCCATTTTTTTTGATAAGGGTACCCAACGAAATTTAGTTAAGTAATCAATGTATCGTAAATCAAGACCTACAGGCACTGATGTTTGGGTATTGGCCATCTCTTTCATATTATTTGCAAACCATTCTGTAAGTGTTGTTTTACCAACATTAGGATTTGATGTAATATCTGTAAGGCGTTGTGATTGCCTAAAAGTCAGATTTTGTTTACCTTCAAGATGAACAGCCAAAACTTGGACAGCTGGATTTCTCCTATGAATGTAAAAGCCAAAAATTCTACATATCGCCTCATGGGGATAAATGAATCGACCGTCTACATAATTGCTAATCTCATCAACAACATCTGGTTCATTATTCGGTTGGGTATTTGATTCTGTTGTGCCTTGGGATATTGCAAATCGATCTCTGTCTGCACCTTTAGAGATGTATTTGAATAAGTATTTAATTAACATAGTCCACCCACAATACTCAACAGTTATGTGTGCGTTAAAGTGCAGCAACAAATTTGCATTATAAGGAACGACAAATCCGTTGTCAAATGGCACACCACTTTTAAGAAAAGGCACGCCAGCCGAAGGCCTTTTATAGTGTACATAACCAGCACTATCAAACCGTGTTACATCTTCATATGGCTTTGGGAACTTCTTGCTACAAACTCTATATTTCATACATGGTGAGCTCAGGCGGGCTAAACCACATGGTCCATGTAACATAAAATCAGTGACAATCTTATGAAAAGCTGGGTCAACAGTCACATCTGGGATGATGGCAGAAATATATTGATCTACTTGACTGGCATCACGTATAGCATACGCATTTGACACCCAAAGCAAAGTATGGCAGTGTGGTAGACCTCGTTATTGAAATTCAATGGTGTACAAATCTGTATATATTCAGATTAATGTTATAAGCTTGTGTGAATGTAAACAGGCTAAGACAATGTAAAATAGTCAAAGGGTATAAAATTAATGTATACCTGCTGTTACATCACCAAATGGTTTGGCTTTTCGCAAGTGTTTCATAAAAGCACGCACTTTCAGCTGAAAGACTCTTGCAATAATATTCGGACAATCTTGTGGATTTGAAATGCCAACCCGATCCAAATGCCTTTTAATTTCAGGCCAACGAACATTACAGGTGAATGTAATAAAATACTGGGGATTTCCATGTACACGACATATAGCCAAAGCATCTTGGTAATGCTTATACATGTATCGTGGTTCACCCGTGAAAGACGCAGGTAAAATAACTCGTTTTCCAATACTATTAGCATCATTATCACCTCTAGATATTGCATCATGCACTCCTTGCAAAAATTCACAACGAAATTCATCTTGATTATACCTATAATATTCCAACCGACAATGTTCAACACATATGTAAGCATCTACCAAATATTGCTGTAACAATCTGGATTCCTTAAGCAAATGTACAAATCTTCGCGATCATGTATCTGATAACTATAGAACATTATTGGCGTTAATTTTGAATCATCAGAAGCTGTGGTTGTATTCGTAGATATTTCACCTGTGTTTGCATCAACCGTAACAGAAGTCTCAACATTCTCAGTATTAGTTATCGGAGCTTTTAAACGCAAATCTGGTGACCATCCTTGTTTCGCGCGAGGAACAAGAAGAGGGTATTGTAATGGCATGTAAGATGAATGCAATTTACTAACTCTATGTGGCGTGCCATCTTTACTCCTAATAATCACATCAAATTGCGATGATGCTTGATCAGTATCGCACAAAATAGCCCCTAAACAGTTTGCAGACGGTACATCATAGCGTTTATCTGAAGCACGATTATAAAGGCGAATTTCAAAGTTTGGAACCTCAGAATGCCCACATATATCCTTAGCCATACGAAAAAGCTGGACATATTCATTTACTTCGTCCAGCATTTGCGTCAAAGAAGACACTATATCGGAAGCTAAACCGGAGGAATCCAAGTTTTGGAAAAATCTAAGACAATTAGCCAGCTCATTCCCCCCATCAAAAATGTACCTTTGTAGGAAACGCGGCGCATCACCAGGTAACGGGCACACAGAACCAAGCCAGTGTGACACTTGACCCGCAACTTTAAAAACATAAGGCGGACTACCGTAATTTATTTCCTCATTCATTTTTGCGCCAAATGATGTCATAGAAAACATTGCATTATACGCTCGTATGTTGGACATAAACTCAGAATTTAAAAAAAAAGGTCTTTTAACACTTGTGGCGGTTCAGAAGGGTATGGCAGTTCAACTTTACCGCCACGACAACAACGGTTATAACGTGGCCGAGCACTAACAGGATAACCTGTTAAACGCTCTTCCAACCAAAACAGCGCACCACAGAATTCACAAACCTCTGTGCAATCACCAAAATCAATATAGAAAGGTGAGACTGTCAATACCTCAACATTTCTAACTACATCAGCATTCAAATCTGGTGAAATAAATTCAGTGCGTCGACGTCGTCGTAACATTGAATTTCTGTATGACACCTGTTGACGACTTGGTGCCAAGACAGGTATTTCTGATGCTGAGGAGGAACCAACATCAGCCTCTAAAGGCAGTAAATTTGCGTCCAAGGTAGACGCAACATCAACCCGCCGTCGCTTTGACCTTGAGGGCTGGCAGTAAACAGGTAGTAATCAAATACCCCACATACGATATACATACAGGATTATTATAACACATCTATATGCACACCCATCGAACGCAGATGCTGAATAACTATTTTCTGAACAACCCGTAAGAATTTGATAACCATCACACATGACATGAGCCCTATAGTACCCTCACCAAAGCACACCAAACATGATGACATTCTTAACAACAACTACATAACTGAATTAACATTTCTAACAACTCTTGAGCCATAATAAGATGAGGTGGCAAGAACATATGATACTGGTCTAACTTCCCTTGACCCATCCTAGCCTGCAAACTTGTTTCTCTTTGTCTTACACACACTAAAGTGTTGTAGTTAGTGTTCATATTCAAATGGCAACAGCTACAATATTATGTGTGCAATACAAACCAGATTTATACCTCAAAACCAACACATGAGCCCTATAATTTGCCTTCCTATAAAATTTGATAAATGCATAACAAAACTTATTTCCAACTCAGATGTTCAATAACAATCAACATCAGCCTATGAGTTACTAAGGGCAAAAACAGCAACAAAAACTACACCTCATATGCAGGCAAGCCCATCAAATCCAGATTCTGAACAACTATTTTCGTAACAGTCAGCAACAATTCGACAACCATAGCACATAAGCCCTATAATTTGCCTTCCTATAAAATTCATGTTTGCTGACTGGATATTTTGAACATTCACACTAAAACAGGCTGATCATGATCACATTCTTAACAATAACTAGCAACTATTCAAACCATAATAATATGAAATAGGCCTAAATTCACCTAACCCATTCTAACCTGCTAACTGGTTTCTCTTTGCCTTATACACGCTAAAGTACTGTTGTTTGTGCTCATGCTCAGATGGCAGCAGCTGCAACATCACATGTTCAGTATGAACCAAATTTTATTCCAGATATCATAACTGTTACTAAGACCTTACAGCCGTCTTACAACCCAAGACAAACAGTCTAGAAATCCCTGGTTCTTAAATAAATTTCTAAGAATATAACTTGATTATCGTCTAACAAAACCTAGTTTGAAACATGCAAGAACCTAATTTGTGATCAAGTAGCAAAGCAAATGTCATACTGCTGTCAAATTTGTAGCTTCATTTGTATTTGAGCGTTTTCTAGCCATTTGATTTCCCTGCCCATTAAAACCTTCTTTCCTTCTGTTTCTCATCTCATTCCTCTCTCGCCATACGCACCGCCATACCCATTCATTAGGTAACTCCTGACTTAATAAAATCTGCCTGATACTGACCCAATATGCTACTCATTGTCTGCCAAAACAGGGTCGTAACCATTTACAGATTTCATGTCTTTGCTCCAGAACAGTTGGATATATAAAAAATCATTACACTTTTGTGGGCATTTGTGACAATACGTCACTTATTATCAGGCCTAAAACATCGCATTCAGCAGTTTAAAACTTAAAAAAAACACAATATAAACTCTAATGCATATCTAAAAAAAACAAACAAATGACACGAACATACCAGCATAAACAGCGGTAAACCTCAAATCAACAGCCAAACCTGCAATAAATGTGTATTAATTATAGACACATGCTATAATATATAATTTACATATATTGAATGTAAGGTACAAATTATAGCAGAATTTGTTGTTATTTGAAATGAACAATGCTGATAAAAAGAGCCCTTGAGTGTTTTTTGTTTTGTTTTGATAAAGAGTGTTTATGTTACTTGGAGCCCACCACCCACTATGTGCCTACACCTAAACACCTAGGCGTCTACTTGCTTAGGAACGTAGGCGTCTAGCCGCCTAGGCTCATAAGCGCTTGCATGGACCGCCCTCTGTACACGCAAAGCGAATATGTGGCCCTTGAGTACAACAGTAATAATGTCAAAAAAGCAAAGCTCAAGTGTGTTTGCTGATGCACAGCTCTGTAACATGTTGATCTGTATTTAGAGTCTATGCATAAGCGAAACAAACGTCTAGGCACATAAATGCTCATTCGCCTGGGCGCCTAAACACTCAGGCATCTATTCGCCTAACTGTGAAGGGACGCAGGCGCCTAGCCGCCTAAGCGCATAAGCGCTTGGATGTCCCGCCCTTTGTATGCACAAAGCGAATGTTTGTAACAGGCTACACCTGATACTCTCCTATCAAAATAAGTGCGTACGCGAACCAAACGTTTAGTCACATAAACACTCATTCGCCTAAACGCCTAAACACCTAGGCATCTATTCGCTTAACTGCGTGGGCGCATATTCACTTTGCCCTTAGGCGGGCAGGCACTTATGTTCCTAAGCAAATAGACGCACAAGTGTTTAGGCGTAGGCGCATTCACTTAACTGCGTAGGCACGTAAGCGCCTAGGCGCCTAAGCGCATAAGCGCCTACATGTGCCGCCCTTTGTACGGGCAAAGCGAATATTAGTAACAGACTGCAGCTGATATTCTCTTATCAAAATAAGCGCGCAGGCGAGCCAAACGTCCAGGCACATAAACGCTCATTCGCCATCTATTCGCTTAACTGCGTAGGCACGCAGGCACCTATTTGCTTATAATACATACTTTTTTTTTGCATTTGTGAACACTCATCACATAAACAATCATATCGTACAACAAACAAATCACCTTTTAAACACCTATCGAAAATCAAACAAACCATATCAAAAACTCAAAATATTTCAAACCACAAAAACATTTTTTTAAATGCATACAACCCAAAAAAACCAAGGTTTTTTTTTTTAAAATATACCTGAATAAACATATTAAAAACATAACACAAACACATCCTACAACAACAAAGACAGATATAACACGATTCTTTTTCTGCATCTTTTCAAATCCAAACATCCCAAAGAAAACAACTTTTTTAAAAAATAAACCTGAGAAAACATATTTAAAAAGTAATCCAAACATGTAAACACAAACAATATTCGCCAAAAACTCACAAACACAAAAAAAATCACAAAACAACCCAAAAATTTACACTACACTCGCATGCAAATAAACAAAACACAAGCATTTAACTAAACACATTGTATACAACATGAAACACCTTAGAATTTTTCAAACCGCATCAAATTTGATGCAAATTTGGACATAAAATCAGACAACAAAGACAAACACACCCGTTAAAAAGACACAAATACCAGGTTTTGAGCATATAATTATTATGATATAACACTAATTTCACCTTGCTAATCACCGTTGCGAAGAGCTAGAGAAGACACTGTAAGAAAACTTTAAAATGTAGGCATGCAGATTGTTTATAAAACATAATAATGTTGATAATAAGTGGAAAACAAATGTACAACCCATTTAACTGACACGTGTCTATCACACCATCTTAAAAAAAAAAAAACCCGTCCAACATAAAGCTAGAATCGAACCGCCAACCTATACACAACAAACTTTCAATCAAACCACTACACCATGAGGCCGATATCTGAAATCAATCACAAATAATAATACTAATTCGGTTCCAAAAAAACATCAAGCTTAAATTCACTGTTCAAACCCGAAGGCATATTATTATAGTTTAATTATATAGATGAAGAATGAGATGCTACTATGACTGCTCCTAGGCTTCAAACTGTTCATGTTGTCCTCAAAGAAGATTAACAACACAGGTCGCCCGACCCTCACCAACAGTTTGGTGGAAGAGAGGAGAGATGAGTTGCAGACGTGGTGACAAGAGAGACAGCTTGGTCTATAACGGCCGTGGAGATGGAGAATACCAGTTTTGTGACACGAGTGATATTGTCTATACACCCAATAGTGTTTTAAGTATCACAAAATATTATTATAACAATATATATTACTTAAGAAAATTACAAATTACAATTAATCAGAACACATTATTAATATCATCATTTACAATATTCACAAGACGATTAGATATTCATATTTGTAGGAGTGTTGAGAGTGATGAGAGCTTTCTTGATTCTGTCAGTAGCTGTCTGTACATCAGAGAGGGATGCTGAATATGAGATCCGAATGCAGCGGTCATCTCCAAATGCATCTCCCGGGACAAGGGCAACCTGGGCATTTCAAATATATCAAAAAAAAAAAATTTATATCTTAAATTTTAATGTTTTCTTGCATATCATTTAAGAATTATACTAATATTATAACCCGTGTAATAATCTTTTTATCAAATTATACACAATTGAACATTTTTCTAAAAGAGAGTCAATTAGTAGAAAAATGGGTTTTCTTTCTCTTTTCTACAGTTGAGTTCAAAATTTGAACTCTCAATCAAACTCTTCCTGGACCACCTTTTAACTGGTATCCAGGTCATGACTGGTTGACCTTTTATGACCACAAGGCCTTGACGGTCTGCATCTTTATGTACTTGAACAAAGACAGTCATTTTACCCCAAAACAATTCCGAATAAAGAGAAATATTGGTATAATGACTTGCAAAAGTTCCAACTTAACGAATGTGTGTTTGGTAATATATTTACCTGACTCTTTTCCAGCAGGTATCGACACAGAGACTCGGAATCCTTAATCAAACCGAATCCATCAACTTCTGTACCGTAGTAATGGCTGAAATCAATAAAAAGGTAGAAAGCACCCTGCAAAACAGACTTGTCACTTGTAAACATGCATGTAAACAATATGGTAACTCTTCATCTTTATAATTTTTTATATATATATATATATATATATAGGGTCAAGATCGTGTACAAAGTGGTTTTTTTGTGAGAAGTGTGAGAAGTATTAAAAATTAATACATAGGAATCATTTTTTGAACTTAGTCGTGATGTTATGGATTGTTTTGCCTATAAAAACACCAAACATAACAATTAAAAACCGAAAACAATGTATTTTAGGCTTAAAACTTAAAACACCATGCTAAGAACATTAGCAGTGTGTTTTAAGCGTTAAGTAGTGTGTTTTAGTTGTTTTTTAAATTTAATGACTATAATACATTGTATTGTGTTTTAGATTGTTGTGTTTGGTGTTTTTCAAGTTAAAACAACCTAAAAATCATTCCTAAATCCAAAACATGATGTCTACATGTCAATTCTTAGTCCTTCTCACACTTCTCACGAAAAATGTACTTTGTACAGGATCCTAAACCTATATATATATATATATATATATATATATATATATATATATATATATATATATATATATATATATATATATATAAAAACTACAAGACAATAATAGTTGTACCTCGGGTTCAGATATTTTGACACCATCCAACTCTCGTAACGCAGAGACCAGAAAATCTCGCCGTTCACGAAATGCTTTGACCATATGCGATACCACTTCCCCACCAGCTTGTCCCATTCCTAAAGCAGCAACTGCAGCCTTTTGGGCTATACTACTCGCACCAGAAGTCGACTGCAACAGGTAGATGGACCATTTGTGTTGTCAAGCAGAGTATATAAATAATGTTTAACTAATAGTTTGAATGAATAATGATTCTTAAAGTAGCTATAATGTACCTGACTTTGAATTTTATTACACGCGGCAATGAAGTGTTTAGGACCAGCAATATATCCAAGTCTCCAACCAGTCATTGCAAAAGGCTGGGAAATGCAGATTAAGTTAGCCATGGCTAATATGACAACACTAAATGATTATAGTAACTGTTGTTAAATTATTTAAAGAATACACCTTTTAATTGCATTTGTAGAAAATCAAATTGTTAATGCACCTAAATACCTTAGAAAACCCGTTGACTGTTAGTGTACGTTCCCACATACCAGGCAAAGATGCAAAGCTCGTGTGTACAGCTGGTGCATATATTATGTTCTCGTATGTCTCGTCAGAGATCACCTGCACAGAACCAACAAAAAATAAGGTTCACGTTAGTTAACACTATTTTCACTTAAGAACGATTGCTAAAAGGGGAATGCGCCAAATGGGTTTAAAGTTTCCCAAAATCTGTTTTCAATGCATACGACCTCCTAAACTGTTGTTTTACTTGATGGTTTGTCTTTAGCCTATCGGTGGTTGTTGGTTTAAATCTTAACAAGGCATGCGTTTGAGAGAGAGAGAGAGAGAGAGAGAGAGAGAGAGAGAGAGAGAGAGAGAGAGAGAGAGAGAGAGATTGGATTGGATTGTCCACCTATTCAAACGGTTATTACAAAAATAATTATAATCATAGATATTGCGTTCATCATTTGTGCAATAACTTGCATACTTTACCCAACCTGAACTACCCGCCCATTTGGTCACCTCTACTAAAGCAGTTATGGTTATTTTACCAAGAGTCTTGGATGCTTAGCAACAACTAGAGCAATTTCTTGCAGCAATTCCTTAGGATAAACCGAGCCCGTGGGGTTAGATGGAGAACAAAGAATCAACAGTCTTGACTTCTCAGTAAGCTTAGATTCTAGAAGCTTTGGATCTAACAGAAAATTTTGTGAAATGCTGGCAGGAAGAATCACGGGTGTTGCATCAGCTAACCTTGCCATTTCAGGGTAACTCACCCAAAAGGGAGCGGGAATTATAACCTGCAAACAGATAAAGATTTTTAAGCTGGTAAATGGGATACTATCAATAATTACACAACTAATACAAACAATTAGTCTATTTAAAGATTACATCAAAACATAAATGCACAAAAGTAGCTAACAGTTGACCTCATCTCCTGGGGAGCAAACAGCAAGGATTGCTTGGAGGGTGCTCTGCTTTGCCCCATTACTGACCACAACTTGATCAGGTGTGTAACAAATACCATTCTCCTCTACATAACAGAATGAAACAAAAGATATTTTAAGAATTCTAATTCAATGTCTATCACTCCATCTCTGTCATTTATTTTACATATCAACTTTTAATCATTCCGTCATACCTTTGCTACTTGTTTTTATATACCAACTTTATTAATTTGGATTTTCGTACTAAAGCTGGAGAACATTGTTGTAACTGGCAGAACTTACCCTTTAGTTTCTTGCATATTGCGGTTCGTAGTTCTAGGGTACCCGCATTAGGAGTATACCTTGTGTAACCTTCACGAATTGCATTGATTCCAGCCTATTTCAAAATTTTACAAAAAGATATCTAGCAAAGCAAAAAGTGGAAAAGATTAAAAAAAAAAAAAAATGTTAATTAATTCAAATAAACGACCTCAGCAATAACCGCAGGGGTGTCAAAATTGGGTTCTCCAGCAGTTAAACAAATAACAGGAACACCAGCTTCTACAAGTGCAGTGGCTTGGTCAGTTATAGCCACTGTTTTCGAAGGCTTTACCGAGTTGACTCTTGGGCTAAGAGTGGTGTCAACCTCAATTGCTGCTGAACAAATTGTAGAGGACTTCTGACTTCTTTGAGTGTCCAACGATCTACTCCATTACACAAATAAAACCAAAATATGTCTAATAAGGTTACATATATAGAGACTCTACTCTATGTACGTACGTAAAATAATATTGCAAACGTAATATTACATTTGAATAACTTATAGATAAGTCTTCTAGATATGTAAGTGTAACAAAGTGAATACCGATGATAACAAGTAAGTAAGAACCTGAAGTAAGGAGTATACCTGATTGAAAGATCTCGGTTAAGGTTCGAAGAAAACGAGATTGCTGATGAGCATAATGTATCAAAAGCTAGTCCTGGAGAACGATTTTTGAAGGATGCAACGGAGGAACCAGAAGAAATGCTATAGATTTGAGCAGCCATGGTTATGAGTTGACTTAATCTGGCAACTTTCAGTACAAGTAGAGGTCGTAGCATTTTAAAAAATGACAACTGGGTTTTTTTTTATGTATTATGTTTTAACGTTATACATTTATACTACATCGTGCGATGTATCGTAATTCGGTCGGTATTGTTTCGGTTTGTTACGTGTAGAAAATTCGATCACTAGTATTTTGATTTGTTTAGGTATCATTATAGTGTTGGCACTAAGTACAACATCAATAACAACAAGAAACCGCAAAATTAAAGCCAACATAGTGTAAATGGGTAAAAAAGATGATAACTTATAGTAGTTTAAGAAATGTATGATAGCTTTTACATAAGTTATGGGGTAAAAATGTAAATTTAAGTAAAGCAGATGGCGTATTGAAAAAAACATTTTCTTAGTAGTAGGAAAAAATTCAGTGCTTGTTTGGTAGCCTCTTAATGATGCTTTGAACTAGAGGTGTTCATCAGGTTTGATTTTCGGTTATCGGGTTGTTCGGCTTGGGTTATTCGGGTTTTCAGTGGTGAAAATATTACCCGATAACCGATCCAATCTAGTTAAATGGTTATCAGTTATGGGTTAATTGGGTTAAATGATTATTGGTTAAATGGTTTCGGTGTTTGAGTTACATATTTTCCAGCCATTTGGGCCGCGTATTTCTATCCATTTGGGCTACAATACGTGTAAAATAAAAGGGAAAATCACCAAAATGGCCCGTTGTCCGAGTGTTTTACCAAAATGGCCCATTCCCGTCTCTTTGGAGAGACTGGTCACGGATCCCAAAGAGACTGAACCGTCTCCGGAGACGCTTTAGTCTACGACCAATAGAAATGCAACACGTGGCCGAACTGATCCCGAAGACTGTGTGGCGTCTCGGGAGACGTGTCAGAGCCGGGCTCAAGCCGTCTTCGGCTTGGCTTGAGCCGTCTCCAAGGCTACCTGCACCGTCTCCAGTCTCCAGCCGTCTGTCACACGGTTCACGAGACGAATCTTGACTTTGGAGAGACGGTTTATTTTATAATTTTTTAATTATTTTCTTTATTTTTACCGTTTATTTTTCTTTGTTTTTACCGTTTTTACCGAGAGGAATCCTGACTTTGGTTTTATTTTTACCGTTTATTTTATAATTTATTTAATAATTTTCTTTGTTTTCAACTAATATAAAACATAAATAAAAACATTTCATTAAATATTAAACATAATAATATGAAACATAAAAAAAATACATAACAAAGCAAAAAAAACTTAAAGTTGGGGGCACAACAATCGCCATGCCTTGACATGGTCAAAATCGTTGCCGTATCGAACCCCATACTTATACTGAGTAAATTCGATAGCCAACTCTTCATCAAGCTCCGGATCTTCCCTAACTTGTTGCTCGTATAGGGTGTTCCATCTTTCACATTTGATGTTGAGGTCTCCCCACTTGAACTGGAGGTCATGGACGGTCTTGGTGGTGTTGGTGCCAACGTGTTCAACGAAGTCGCTAAATACCCGAGCCCAAAACCCTTCCGGGGGGAGGCAGACCCATCGTCCCAGGGGGAGGAGTTTAATTTCTGGGTCATTCGAGGCATCCTTGTGGTTGTTCCACCTCTCACATTTGATGTTGAGGTAACCCCACTTGAACTGGAGGTCATGGACGGTCTTGGTGGTATTGGTGCCAACGTGTTCAATGAAGTCGCTAAACATGCGAGCCCAAAACCCTCCCGGGGGGAAGGCCGACCCATCGTCCAGGTGGGGGGGGGGGTTGAATTTTTGGGTCATTCGAGGTTTCCTTGTGGCAAACCACAAGGGCCATCTCTTCCTCTCCAGTCCAAATGATCATATTTTGGCGGGTGGGTGTTTTTTGGGATGTTTTTACCGTTTGTGTTATTGATCCCATGTAGTCATATATTTACCTTATATATATTATTTATTGGGTAAAATAAATAAAAATAAAAGAATATAGAAAAGTATAAAAATTAAAAACCTTAGAAAACTATCGAACATAAACGAACATGGTACCGAACGTTCACGAACATAAACGAACGAACGCGACCTCTGTTCATGTTCGTTCGTTTAACTAAACAAACAAATTTTTTTTGTTCGTGTTCGTTCATTTAGTAAACGAACGAACACAAACGAACTTCCCGCCGAACTGTTCATGAACTGTTCACTGAAAGTTCAGTTCGTTTGCAGCCCTAAGTTCATTTAAATGACAAAAGCATGTAATAATAATATGATATTGTATAAACTATCATATGAAGGCCATTGTCCATTTAGAAATTAAAAGTTGTGATTTGTAAGTTTGTAATAGACTTGCCCAACTTGACCAACAGCTAAAAAATTGCCCAATGTAGCCAGTGAGTTGAACCATCCCGTCCACTTTGCCACTGGGTAGACGCATATATATATATATATGAAAATGGCTTATAATATAAGTATTATTATGGCAAAATTTTAAAATTCATACAAGTTTAGCTAAGATAAGATTATTCATTGTGGTAACATAAATTACTATATTTCATTATGTCACACCACGCCAATGGCGGAAACACGTGGCGCAACGCTCGAAAGCATATCAAAGTCAAGATTAACACAAACTATATTTAATTAGAAAAGATCATTTTATTAAGATGTCGAAAAAGGGTACATTGTCTTAAACTGTAACACCCCAACCGATGGCGGAAACATCGGGATGTCACGTATTGATGATTGTTCAGTAGCTCATGGTATATGATAAGTTTCAATAATTAATTAATTGAATTACATACAATTGTTCTAAAAAGAATTTGTACATCAAATGAGAAAACACTAAGTACAAATCTTCAAGCATTAACTCTAATCTTCAAGCAAAGCTATAACCTGAAACATGTTAAGTTTGAAAATATTTTGGGTCAACAAAAGTTGGTGAGAATTACATAGGTTTTGATAATTGAATAAAAACTTGTACAATTCGAGTGTCATGGCAAGTCTAGTCCATATGTGAAAACAAAACCATCAGGTAAATCGAGTGCATAATCAAACCTTGTGACTAGAATATTGTGGTACATCCCATACGCATATGGTTCACTCGATTTTGTTATAAATTCGATAACAATCACCCACGCTACCTATGTAGGAGGTACACGTATCCGGGTGGGATTGTCAGTCCAATAGATCTATCATTGTATACCGTCGGCTGATCAATGTTAATGATTATGCTAGAATAATGTGCTTACCCTAGTAATGTTTAAGACATAATGCAACATAGAATAACACATAGACACTTATGATTGAATTGTAAATTGAATGTTGTAACATGTTTCACCCCAAAATAGTGAATGGAAAAAGGGGCTATGTAAACTCACCTGAAATTCACTGTGCAAGTACTAGCAAGTAGCAACAAGTCTGAACTTGGATTAATTGAACTCTTGTATCCTATTACAAATAAACGATGCCTTAAATTCTAATGCAAATACGCTTGTTTCGTTTCTTGGTTGTAAAGATAGTTTATCCAACTACCTAGACTCGTATTGAAAACAATACTCGTCTTAAAGTATTTATAACTTGACGAACCGATAGGACTTGGTTTAGTTTCTCGATTGTACGCGTGTGTATATAGTTATTGAAAATAAATATCTTAATATGGTATACGAAGTTGCATTTTGAAGTTATTTTTAAACAACCTTTTTTTTTGTTAATGAAAACATTATTAGTATAACTCGACTCGCGTTTTAGTTTGTTTTCAAAGACCGGTTAATACTTGTACTATTATGTTTATATATATACATATTAATAATTATATCTTTATGTACACATATCTCTATCATGACAAGTAAAGTTGAGATAGTATCTATTTGTAAAACGTGGCGTTATTTGTACAAAAATATAGATTTGAATGTTCAATATGTTTCTTATATTTTGTAAAATTTGGGCAGAGTCTCCTCTGTTTTTGTAAGAAACCAGACAACACAAGTCGTCTATTTTATCTCAAAACATCAATGTACAAATACGCAATACTTGGATTAGCTTATTCGTTATTCAATAGTTCGAAAAACAAACATAATAAAACGACTAGTCTTAAACTTGTATAATCGTGTTAATGAGTATTTATAAAACTTCGCCTACTCGAATGTTCCGAATATTATTATTATTACATTAAGCCTTTTTATACACGGCAATGGTTTATAAATTATTGAAATATTAATGACTAAGAGTTATATATTTTGATAAGCGATATTTTTGTGTACACAATGTAGCTTGACATTTTGATAATTCTAATAACAATATTCATAGCGTAAGTTAGTCGCCAAGTGGTTAGTCTAAGCTAATAATGAAATATTTTCGTTCACAAGTCGGTTCGGTTCGTTTAAGTTTTCTACAACATATATTTATATACGATTGTACACGAAAAGAATAAGAGTCGTGGCGTGCGTTATACCTTCCCGATATTTATTCGCGAAACGAAAGTAATCTGCCTGGGCTCCCGTGTTGACCGGCTTTGACTGAGGATGACTTGCATTGACCAGGTTTGACCCAGTCAACTCATGTTCCACCGAGACTCGGAGAAGACGAACAAGATATAAGGCTCCAACCCAACGTCGCCTAACTTCTTCCGACCACCAAAGCTGGTCTCTGGCCGTAATGCCCGTCTTCGGTCACCGCACCAAAACCGAACTAAAATAAAATGAAGCACAAAACATACCCAACTTGACCAGTCGCGACGCCGCTGCTGCTACTTCTTATGGCCACCAGCGGCCATCAACCTCACTACTCGAACCCAACTTCCAGCTAAGTCACAACACCCGACATCGTATCCATGCTATAACCAACCAAATGAAAAAAAAAAAGAAACTTGCTGTTGCATCGAGCCCCACCATAATCAAACACATCGGCACCAAACATGAAACGGACAGAAATGAATCGATGGAACAAGAACAATCCTTACCTTACCATCGATTTGACTATCGCACTGAACTAATCTGGAGAGGGAAAGAGGGGGTTTGTAAATGGTGGTGGGTGTTGACCAGTTGTTGTGGGTGGCACCGCTGCGTCCTGTGGCTGAGGTGGTGGTTGTTGTTGTTGGCTTCACGTTGGGGCTTTCTTAGTCCCCGATGATGTAAACTGATCGAAAAAGGAGGGGGTTCGTGAGGTTGCTGGGTGGTTGGATGATGGGGTTATGGTGGTTGTTGGCGGCGGATGGTGGTAGTTGTTGTTTGAAGGCCGCCGCAGGTACAGAGAAGATGGAGGAGGAGATAAGTTGTGATGTGGTTTTCTATTGTAGGTTAGTGTATTTGAGTGAAGAAAAAGAATATAGTGAATGTAAGGATGTGACTTGAATAAGATGGTGGCTAGGGTTTTGAGCTTGTAAGAATGAAGGAGATGGATGAAGAGGATGAAGGAGGATGAGATGTTTTATAGGTGGGGTTTTGTCTAGGTTAAGTGGAATATTATTTCGCATATGAACCAGTTACCGATTCGGGTCTCGTTTATGAACTGGACCCGTTTAGTCAATAGCATAATTATTTCATAAATTATATAAATGTAGGCCGAATTGAAACGAGCATTTGGACTATATATTTGTTATATATATTTTTAGTCAAGTTTAAAATTTACAAGGATAAGAATCGGTTTACTAGTATGTTATTACTTACAACGTGTTATTTGGCGAGTTTAAATAATTAAATTGGTTAATAAATAAGGATGTATTTCTTATTAACGAGATACTATTGCTAACGAATTAAAACCGTTTAATGATTAATATTAATATTATAATATTAGGGAAAAGTTGGGCGTTACATAAACCTTACACAAAAAAACATACATGAAGTTCAAACATGGGGGTTTTCCGTCTATGTCCCAACCCATTGGTAAATATAGATGAAAAACAATTAGTAGCATTCAGGATATTCGCAACATATTATACTGTTGTATCCTGAACATGACAACATAATAGATATCCTCAGAATGTATCTTTAGATATTTTAGCAGAATACATCTTCAAAATATGCAGCACCAACATAAAATGTAATTAACATGAGGGTATTAAAGTGCAAAAGTGTTTGAACGTCTAATTTACCATCGTTTTAAAGTTGTACATTATACATTAAAAGAAAAAAAAGTTCTTAACATTTAGGTATCTTAAAATACCCGTATGCACATTATATATAGTATAGAGATGAAAATCACACTTTCACCTTATTCTAAGATAACTACCCTCACGATTTTTAATCGGCTGTAATTTTTTCATACGTTAATAATCCCTTTTTTTAAATTACATCATAAAAACAAGTCTTTTTATTCTCTTTTATTTGAGTATATAATATTACTACTTATTTAATTTTAAAAATTAATGTGTTACGTGAACCAAATCGTTAAACCGAAACAAAACCAAAACAAATGAAACTCACCTAAGTCAATCGAAAACTGAATTAACAAAAAACAAACTAACTTAAAATCGGTTACTGATTTTTTGTACCCTTAGTTAAACAAAATTAACCAAATTGAAACCGAACAATTCATATATTCATAAATTTTTGATTTTACGCATTTCTAAGAATTTTTTTTAGCCCAAGTTTAGTTTTGGTTGTTAACCAAGATTAACTGAACCAAACTGAAAACTGAGAATCTAAAAAAATAAACTTGAACCAATTAACTTATTGGTTAATAAGATCGATCACCGATGACTTCGGTTTTGACTTCAGTTAAGGCTAATAACCGAACTGGATCGAACCATACACACCCTTAAAAGTATATGTGTTATCCGTCACATCACGCAGACACCCTTATAGTATTATAGTATAGACAATGACACGTCAATCAAATGTACATAAACTAATCAAAGCTTTGAAGAAGTAAGATAAGAAATCAAACTAGGATTGTCACGCTATATTATGTGCAATGGGGTAGTACTTCAAAGAAAAAAAAAGAGTCATAAGTAATTTTTCGATGGTAAAATTATTTTATACACAGAGAAGAAAATACAACCTCTTTTATAATTCAAAAAAGAAAAATATTTGGGAGTTAAAAAAAAGGAAAAATTACATAAATCGTCCTTTATGTTTACATCGTTTTTCAGTGGATGTCCTTTAACTTCAAAATTGACGAGAATCGTCCTTTATGTTGTAAAATATTGCAACTCTTGTCCTTTAGACCTAACCTAGTTAGTTTTTTCGATTAAGTTTGGTCATGTGCCTTGCACATGAGGGCATAATTGACATTTCACCTTCTATCTTTATTTCCCCTTTTATTAAAACATGAAAACACTGATATCCCACCATAAGCCTCCACCTTTTTCCACCATAACCTTCCACCATATTCCCTCCAAGCATTTGCAACCTGCCACCATCCACCACTGTCACCAAGTTACACCACCACCTTCACCATCAGATCACAACACCACCGCTACCACCAACCTACCACCACCACAACCTGACATGAACAACTCCCCATAGTGCCACCACGAACCTACCACCAACCACAACACCACCGCTACCATCAGCCTACCACCAACCACCAACTACCACCACGAAATCCCATATATCCAATAACCACAAAAACCCCACCAAATCCGACACCCCCACCATAATTAACAAACCCTAAATCTTAATTCTCCAACAAACCCTAACCCCCAATTCGATTAAGAGTTTTTCCCAAACCATCCACCCACCACCACCACCACCCCCCTCACCATCTGCCACTATCAAAGAGAGAAGTAGATTGTTTACACAATAAAAAGAGAGAGTATATGATTTTAATAGAGATAGAGAGATAGATCGAAGGTTAAGAACCTGAAGAGAGAGAATAAAGTCGGTCACCCCTCCGACTGTGGTGACCAACGAACATCGACCAGTTCAAGGACTATTCATCTTCATCGACCAATTGAAGTCTTAGACGAATCCAATGGTGGTGATGGTTTAAGTATCAGGGCGGTAGTGGTGTTATTTCCAGATAGCACAACCATGGTTATGGGAAGGATGAGGATTAGGTTGATGATGGTAGGTTATGGTGTGATGATTGACCTTGGTGGTGGTGGTGAGTGGTGGTCGGATTTAATGGTAGTGGTGATGAGCTTAGAAAGAAAGAAACAGAGAGACAAAAAGGAGAGGCAAGGGGTTATGTATTATTATATTGAATAAAATTACTAACCTACCCTCATGTGCAAGGCACATGACCAAACTTAACAAAAAAAACTAACTAGGTTAGGTCTAAAGGACGAGAGCTGCAATATTTTACAACATAAAGGACGATTCTCGTCAATTTTGAAATTAAAGGACATCTACTGAAAAACAATTTAAACATAAAAGACGATTTCTGTAATTTTTCCTAATTTTTTTTTTTTTTTGACATATTTTGTTTGACCTAACACTACTAAGCCAAAAAAAAAAAAAAAAAAAAAAAAAAAAAAATCAATAAAAAAAGGAGTAAGCCAACTACCTCGAATGAAGCCACCTACCTACCGCCTAATCACCAACCCCTCCTCCCTCTTGTATATAAATTTGTGTCCTATGCTTCCAATAAAAAAAAAAAAATTCAAACAACTTACACCCCGCATATGGCTGCTCAAATGTCGTCTAGCATTTCTATTCCATCTAAGTCTCCAGTTCCACGACTACTCCCCGCTTTTGGTTCATTCCGATCATCAACAATCTCCTTTTCTTCCTACCTCAACCCACATCTTTCCATTAGGTAAACTCAGTCAGGCCATTTATTACATATTTACCCTTCTTAAAATATTATATAAATCGTTTATCAATAAGACACACACTAGTTAGTTGTTACTACATTTTATGATTATTTTGGTTTTGTTAATATAAGCAGTAGATCATTGGATGCTCGAACAAGTCACAAGTCCTCTACAACTTGTTCAGCAATAATCATAGATTACAACCCAGAGCAAATGGAGGTTGACACCACTCTCAGCCCACGAGTCAACTCAGTAAAGCCTTCTAAAACAGTGGCTATAACTGACCAAGCTACTGCACTTGTAGAAGCTGGTGTTCCTGTCATTCGTTTAGCTGCTGGAGAACCCGATTTCGACACCCCTGCTGTTATCGCTGAGGTGCTTAATTTTAATTACTTAATTATTATTTATCTAATATTTTTATTTAAAAAAATTTAATATTAGGCTGGAATGAATGCAATTCGTGACGGTTACACAAGGTATACTCCTAATGCTGGTACCTTGGATCTACGAACCGCGATATGCAAGAAACTAAAGGGTAAGTTCCCTCATTGTCAAAAATGTTGTTGTTTATATAAGGCGCGCCTGAGGCGTGAGGTGAACTGAAAAACGCCTCAGGGGTGGCGCCTCATGTATTTCTGCGTTGATATTGGTCAAAGGGATGAGAGAGATTCAACACAACCCAATAACTAGCGCCATGTCAACGCCATGTCGGCGAAGGGGCAATAACTAATCCACCCAATAACTAGGTGTTGTTGAATAACTAAAACAAAAATAAATAAATAAATAAAGAAAGAAAAGAATGTGATGGGGCGGGGCGGGGCCCCACGTTCTTCCCCATTGGAATAACGAATTAACGATGGCTCCAATAACTAAGCTGAATAACTATGGGGCATGGTGTTTAGCCCGTTAACGGCTGATATGGCACCCCTTAGATATATTCTTGTTTTCTTTGTTATTGTAGAGGAGAATGGTATTTGTTACACGCCTGACCAAATTGTGGTTAGTAATGGGGCCAAGCAGAGCATACTACAAGCAATCCTTGCTGTTTGTTCCCCGGGAGACGAGGTAAGTTGCTGCTATCTATCTTCTCTTGTGTATTTGGTAAAATCTTTAAATAGACTAATTGTTTATATTCGTTATTTTATGAATGATTGTATCTCATTTATCTTATAATCTGTCTCTCTTTTCAGGTTATAGTTCCAGCTCCCTTTTGGGTGAGTTACCCTGAAATGGCAAGGTTAGCTGATGCAACACCTGTTATTCTTCCTGCAAGCATTTCCGACAACTTTTTGTTAGATCCGAAGCTTCTAGAATCTAAGCTTACCGAGAAGTCAAGACTGCTAATTCTTTGCTCTCCCTCTAACCCGACTGGCTCGGTTTATCCTAAGGAATTGCTTGAAGAAATTGCTCGCGTTGTTGCTAAGCATCCTAGATTGTTGGTAGAATAATCACACCTCTTACTTCAGCATGCTTCTTTTCACGATGAATGCATTGTTTATGTTTACAAAATTTTTATATTAATTGGTTGAATAGGTGACCCCTTACCGATTTGTATATTATAGAAATTATTGCACTCATGTTATGATTTGAACCCACAACCACCTAGGCTAAAGACACGTTAGTAGATAAAAGAACAGTTTAGGAGGTTGTGTACACTGAAAACAGATTTTGGGCGACTTCAAACCTGTTCACCTTTTAGCTAACACAACCCAAATCAGTCATTCATAGGTAAACTAGTGACAACTAACATTAACCTTATTTTTGTCGGTTCTATTCAGGTGATATCTGATGAAATATATGAGCACATAATATACTCACCAGCCGTACACACGAGCTTTGCGTCTTTGCCTGGCATGTGGGAACGTACACTAACAGTCAACGGATTCTCTAAGGTATTTAGTTTCTCTCTTTTAATAATTTAGCATCATTTGTTACAATTAACCATTTAGTCGTTTACCAAATATCATATCGGCCATGGCTCACTTATAATGCATTTCCTTAGGCTTTTGCAATGACTGGTTGGAGACTTGGATACATTGCTGGTCCTAAGCACTTCATTGCGGCGTGTAATAAAATTCAAAGTCAGGTACAAAATGTCACATTCAAGATGCTTCAAAAGTAATTACGCATTCAACCATTGTATACAATTATCATACCTGCCATGGCTTACTTATTTTGACCCGCACCAAATTGTCACCTTAAAACACTCCATTTTGACCCGAACTCATTTTGCTCATAACTTGTTTTGACCTGGGCCCAGTTTGGCCCGAACCTGTTTTGACCATCGCCAAACCCGACCGGACCCGCCCCACTCAATTTTCCAGACTTAAATATTCATTCGAACTTTATTTTGAATATGATAGATAGATATCTCCTGCATAATGACGCATATGGTCCCTGTATTTGTTGTTTCAGTCCACTTCAGGTGCAAGTAGTATAGCCCAAAAAGCTGCAGTTGCTGCTTTAGGAATGGGACATGCTGGTGGGGAAGCCGTATCGCATATGGTTAAAGCATTTCGTGAACGGCGAGATTTTTTGGTCTCAGCTTTCCGGGAATTGAAGGGTGTCAAAATATCAGAACCCCAGGTACAAGTATTATTTTTTTTTTGTCTTGTGGTTTATTTTTTTTAAATATATAAAGGTGAAGGTTTACCATTTTGTTTATTTCCATCTACTTGTGTTCCTCATAATCTGTCCTTTAATGTGTGGTTGGGGTTTGCAGGGCGCTTTCTACCTCTTTCTTGATTTCAGCCATTACTACGGCACAACGGTTGATGGATTTGGTTTGATTAAGGATTCAGAGTCTCTATGTCGGTATTTGCTGGAAAAGGGTCAGGTAAATATTTTACCAAATGCACATTTGTTAACTTCGAACTTTCTGCAAGTCAATATACAAATGGTTGACTGTAACTGGTCCCAAGGCCCTTCTAGTCATCAAACTTGCCAATTCCAGTCCAGGGACCAGTTACGGTCGACCGGTCATTCCCTGGATACCGACCGGTTAAAGGTGGTCCATGAAGAGTTTGATTGAGAGTTCAAATTTTGAACTCAAACTGCAAAAATTAAAAAAAAAAAGAGAACCATATTTTACTAATTGACTCTCTTTTGGAAAACTATTTAATTTTATTAATTGTTAGATATACTATTAAAGAGATTATTAAACAGGTTATAATATTTAAAATTCTTAAATAACAGCCAAGAAAACGTTAAAAGTTAAAATGAATAATAATAATAATAATAATAATAATAATAATATGTTTGAAATTTTAATTAGTTATGAAATGCCCAGGTTGCCCTTGTGCCCGGAGATGCATTTGGGGATGACAGTTGCATCCGGATCTCATATGCAGCATCCCTCTCCGATCTACAAACCGCTGCTGACAGAATCAAGAAAGCTATCCTCACTCTCAACACTCCAAATATCTAAGCGTCTTTTGCATACTATTAGTTAATAATGTATTTTCGTCAATTGTAATTTGTAATTTTCTTAAATAGAATTTCAAGATACTTAAACACTAACAAGTGAACACGTCAATATCACTTGTGTCACATTTTGTTAACTGATGTGAAATTTTATTTTATTTTACCTAGTATTGTTGCTACTACTAAAGCATCAACAACGCGATGCCTTAACGGATGAGGCTACGTCAAAGATGCCCGCAGGTTGCGTCATGAATCGTAGGCTCTCTCTCTCCTCCCTTCTGCCTAATTGTCCATGAGGGTTGAGGGACATGTCCTCCCTTCTGCCTAATTGTCCATGAGGGTCGAGGGACATGCGTTGGTAATGGTAATGGTAATACTAATTTGGTTTTTAATTTTTAACCAATAGGTTTCTGTAGAAAACTTAGGGTTTCTCAAAATAACAACCAACAAACAACACAATCACAAACACAAGATAGACAAGAATATAGCGACTGAAAAAGGTGACCAAAATCTATTATTTAACCCAACCCAAATTAGTGCCCACCAATACCCAAAAGTCTCAACAAATCACCGAGACTTGATAAATGTTTGATACAATATCTTCTGCTGATTGATAAGATCAGCAAATGATAATAAGACTAATAATACAAACTTACAGACTAAGAAGATAATACAGAGACGAGAGAAAACCCTAAATCACAAATAAAGAAAACAATAATAATGACAACACTAATATCTGATGAGAGAGAATGAGCTTTTATAAGCTCATCTCAAACCTTCCACCACTTGATGATCCAATTGTCCACAATAGATTAATCCAACGGCTGCAAGTAAACACATACAACTTTCTATTACAACCATCGGGCCACTCCTCGGCTTCCTAAGACATTTCATAAGCCCAAGTAGACTTGTACCCAAATGAGGCCCAATCCTGAAACACTTGGGAAACATATTAGACACAACAATATTAACGTGTGATATTTTGGCTAATACTTGAATTATCAATGACATATATTTTTACATGCACCCTTAATTCAAGTATTAAACAAGTCTTTCAACCCAAGTTTTTCACACAAACTATTATGTTGTTGTTTATTAAGACCTTTCGTAAATATGTCTGCAATCTGGTTCATAGAATCAACTTTAGCAGTTTTAACAACACCATTAAAGATCTTTTCCTTAATGAAATGTATATCAATTTCAAAATGCTTAGTTCTATCGTGAAACACAGGGTTTGCAGCTATAGTGTCTGTTTGGTATGGGGTAATGGAATGGAGGGGGAATGGAATGGACGGGGTAATGGAATGGACAAGGTAATGAAATGGATCATTACCATTCCATGTCTTGTTTGGTTGCCATGTGGGAATGAAACAAAACATTACTTTGTGTTGTTGGATAGGCAGGAAAAGACGAATGAATAAAATCGGTGGTTAGTGGTTGTGGTGGGTGGTGGTCGGTGGTGGTGATGGTGGGTGGTGACATGTGGAGGTAGCGGCGGTGATGGGTGGCGGCGGCAATGGAAGGTGGAGGTGGACGACAGTGATGATGGGTGGGCGACGATGGTGGGTAGTGGCGGTGGTAGGTGGTGGGTGATGGTTAGTGGCGGTAGCATGTTGGTGGGTTGCGATAACGATGGTGGGCTGTGGCGACGATGGTGGTAGGTGGTATGGGTGGTGGATGGAGGTCATGGTGGGTGGGTGACGATGGTGAGTAGTGGCGGTAATGGGTGGTGGTGGTGGGGGGGGGGGGGTGGTGGCGGCGGTAGTGGCGGGTAAAGGAAATTGTGGTGAGTGACGGTGGTAGGTGGTGGAGGCGGCAGTGGGTGGGTGATGGTGATGGGTAGCGTTGGGTGGTGTTGGATGGCAGCAGTGGTGGGTGGGTGACGGTGGTGGCAGCGGTGGTGGGTGGTGATGATGGTGGTGGGTGAGTGTTGGGTTATGGTGTTGTTAGTAAAGAGTGAATGAGGGATGAAATGAAAAAAAAAACAGGGGGGGGGGGGGTGGATGAAATGATTTTGAGAGAATGAAATGCCTTGTGGAATGAGTGATTCCATTCCTTTAACCAACCAAACACACTATTTTTCATTACCTTGTAATGGTTGATTCCATTCCCCTTCCATTCCATCATACCAAACACTACCTAACTCTGATCTTCAAGCAAAGCTATAATCTGAAACATGTTAAGTTTGAAAATATTTTGGGTCAACAAAAATTGGTGAGAATTACATAGGTTTGAATATTGTATCATGAGTATAAAAGCTTGTACAATTCTAGTGTCATGGCAAATCTAGTCCATATGTGAAAACAACACTACCCGGTAAATCGTTTGCATAATCAAACCTTGTGACATGATTATTGTGGTCCATCCCATACGCATATGGTTCACTCGTTTGTGCTTATGTGTTGGATAACAATCACCCACGTTACCCATACTGGAGGTACACGTATCCGGGTGGGGTTGTCAATCCAATAGATTTATCATTGTGTATCGTCAGCTTGCGCAGTGTTAATGAGTACGCTAGTCTAATTGTGTTTACCAAAGTATTGTTTAAGACATAATGCAACATAGAAATCACACATAGGCTTTTATGTTGAATTGTATTTGAAAATGTAACATGCTTCACCCCAAAAATTGTAAAATAGTAAAAAGGGGCTACGTAAACTCACCTTAACAATAGTATCGAATCTCTTGATATAGAATAAATGTGGCTCAAGTGTATCCAAGTATCACCCTATGTTTAAGGCAATAAAATAAGTATTGGGAAAACTTAAAAGTCTAAGTTTTCTAGTCTAAAAGTATTCTAGGCTTCATAATTTGGGGATCGACAATTGTTTAATAGTTAACTAGGTTATGTACCCGTGTGATACACGGGTTGAACAATTTAAATTATATATGTTATATATAAATTTAAAATATAATTAAGAAAAATTAGATCACATATTTTATTTAAAATAAAAAACTTTCCTATACAACCGAAAAAATATTAAATATTCATCACCCCTAAATGATTTATTGTAAAAAAACATTTTTATTCACATAAAACATTTTTCAAACATTCCAAAATATATCTTCCATACACAGCTATTACCTTGTAGACTGCAGGTACAACAAAACAAAACAAAAATAAAAAAGTAACAAAGGTAAATCTGTTTAGGCTAAGATATAAAAAAATGAAATTAATTTAAAAGTATCTCCTCATCCGTTAAACCATCCCAATCGAGTATTGTTCATTTTGGAATTTAACATCAAGTTTCCTCAAAGTCAAAGTATTTCTAACCTTGAGTGTATAATCATTTTTTTTCTAACATCAAGGTCTTTAAACATAATGACATTTATTGGTTCAATTTGATTGTATTATAAAAAAAGATTGTGTAAATTAATAGCCTAAAAATAAAGATTGAAACGAATTAGTAACGCAAAGACTGTTTAGATATTGCATTTCTCTATTAAAGTAACTTGAAAAAACAAAGTCAATGAAGATTTCAATTAATGATTTTTCATATATAAAATGTATTTTATATATCAAGCTATAATAATACGAAAATAGCCAAACATATTTAGTTTTGTATTGAATCAAATATTTAATTAATGTGGATTGATTTGTTTTATTTTATTTGTTTAGAATATAGTAAGAAATATAGTTTTAAACTTAGAGTGAAAGACCATATATTAAAAACACATTTTTAAGATACACGACTTAAATTTAATAACATATAAATACATTATCTTAAAAAATAAATAATTTTTAATAAAGATTACTTTTGTTAGTTCATAAACATTTTCAAATTATGTTTATTAATTTATTTCTAATTTTGTATTAAAATATAATTATATTAATTGATTTACAAAAACATAGAATATATATATATATATATTAAACTGAATTCTAGTAATTATATTAATAATTATAGTTGTAACAAATAAAAATTGAAAAAGTAATAATTATTAAATAAAGAAACAAATTAAAATAAATGTATTGTTTGAAATAATAAAATGGGAGGCTTTATAATGGAGTTCTATGTACTCCATGTGCTATCTTTTATTACTATAGATAAAATCGATTAATGTTGATTGATTTATTTTATTTATTTGTTTTGAACAATATAAAAGTCTCACAAAAAAGCTTCACTAATTGTATTATGTTATTATTAATTTGTTTATTTGACTTTTGAACTATTTTAAGCATTTAAATTTAATATGTATTTGCTGAACATAGTTTAACATCTAAAACAATGACCAAAATAATTAAACTTAATAATCATTTGTCAAATATTGTAACAAAATTATTTGTAAACTTAGAATAACAGATTAAATTTTTTAAAAATGGGTTAATTTAAGGTAGATGATTTAAATTCAAAGTTAATAATACATAAATATAAATATGTTATATAAAAAGAATTTTGTGTTTTCTTTTATTAATTATTTCAGTTACAACTATGATTATTAATATAATTACTAAAATTTAATTTAATAAACTTATATCATGGTTTTGCAAATCAATTATTATAATTAAATTTGAGATTAATGTATTAAATAATAAAATATGAGAATTCATGAGGGAGTGCCATGTGTCCCTCATGTGTTTTCTTTTATTATATAGTGTAGATGTAGATGGATAGGTAGATAGGTAGATTTGTTTATTTGACTTTTGAACTATTTTATGCATTTAAAATTAATATTTATTTGCTGAGCATAATTTAACATCTAAAACAATGACCAAAATAATAAAACTAAATAATCATTTGTCAAATATTGTAACAAAATTAATTTTAAACTTAGAATAACAGATTAAATTTTTTAAAAATAGGTCAATTTATGGTACATGATTTAAATTCAAAGTTAATAATACATAAATATAAATATGTTATATAAAAAAGAATCATGTGTTTTCTTTTATTAATTATTTCAGTTACAACTATGATTATTAATATAATTACTAAAATTTAATTTAATAAACTTATATCATGGTTTTGCAAATCAATTATTATAATTATATTTGAGTTTAATGTATTAAATAATAAAATGAGAGAATTCATGAGGGAGTGCCATGTGTCCCTCGTGTGTTTTCTTTTATTATATAGTGTAGATGTAGATGTAGATTTAGTATAAAGTTAATGAAATAATAAATAAAAAACTTTAGAAAATAAATAAATAAAAAAGAATTTTTGTATGATCTTAATCAAAGGTAGTTGTACTAAAATGTTATAATGTGAAAATAATTTTTATAAAATTATTTTCTTAATTAATGAATATATAATACATTATAATCTATTTGTCAAAATATGATATTAATATCTAAAAATATTAAAATTCATAAATTTCAGATTACAAAATTATATTTCTAATCTAAATGAATAAAAATAATTTATGTGAAATTTTGATGCAAAAATAATGAAAAATGGATTTATTATGAATTTATTACTATTAAAGTAGTATAAATTCATTAAAAATACTTAATAAACATCTTTCTGAAATTAAAATTAAATTCTAATAAGTTTATTAGTTCATAAGTTTAAAATAATTTTTGTGAAATTTTTTGAAGCTATTTAGATATTTTTATAGAATTTTTAATTTATTTATGAATAAACTTGTAATATATTATATATATATATATATATATATATTAAATAAACGATTTTTGTAAAACTAAAAATTGTATAATAAAGTTTACCATTTGAATAACTTAAAATAAATTTTATAGAATTTATAAATCAGATTTAGTATTTATAAATTAATTTTAAAAATAAAGTTACAAAATATAACACTCTGTTCCAGAGTTTCATTAAAAGATGGAAGGGGAAGGATTGAGAAGGAAGTGGGGAAAAAATGTGTTACAGAGTTTTTTTGTAGGAGGGAAAGGAAGGGAATAGAGAGGTTTTTAGGGTGATTTTAAATCTTTCCAATTTGGAAGGAATTTGAGAGAAGGGAAGAGGAGGGAGATCCTTTCTCTTCTATCCTTAAATTATACTCTGGAATAGAGCGTAAGAGTAAATAGGTCAAAAAAATGTTTGCAGTAGCTGAGGATCGAACCCGAGCACTAGGCCGGTTCGTGTTTTAAATCACAAGCCCAGCCCCAACTGGGCTGGACCCTGAGAACGTTTTGAATCAATTTCTATTTAATGTATAGGCTTTTTATGGTTTGTTAATAATTATCAAAGAAAAAAAAAACGTGATGCCTGGGATCGAACTCATGACACGACTGGCCTAAGCTTTAAACACAGAGGGTATCACCAACTGGTCTACAGATCATTTGGTGATTATTTTTGGTTTGTTTTAAATAAAAACGAGGATAATTATATGTCATCTTCCCCAAATCGTAAACACAAGAACCCTAGTTTTCTAATAACACGAATTACCAAGCAATAATCCCAAGAATCATGGGGTTATTTCTTGGGTATAAACGATGAACAAAGACATGTAATTAATTGATACTTACGTACCAGAAACAAAGACGAATGGCTTGGTCAAACAAAAAGTCAAACGCGAATGCTTCTTGATTAAAAATGATTTGTTTACAGAAATTGGGAGTGGGGGTTTGATTTTCAGCGAGTATAGGTTGAGAAAGAGGGTTCAATTTATACTAATACCAACGAATTGAATGATTTGGAAAGTTTGACCCAAGCTTTAATATAAACGCGTAATAGTCCAATTTTTGGTATGTTTTGATTATGATTTTGACGTGTATAATACGCATAAGGATATGATAATCAAACTCCTTCCATAATCAGACCATTGGCGCTCGTTTTTGAATTCAATTGAATGGGTCACAGGGTGTTTGACTAGTCTGAATTGACTAACCACAATTATTAGGAAGGATTCAAGTACTTATTGTTTTGAATGTAAACACACGTGGCAGGTTGGCTTAGTGGTTCGTGTGTGTTGTTGGCCCAGATCAGGCGCGGGTTTGAGTCCCGGCCTGAGCGGTTTTGTTATTTTTTTGAATTCCCAAATATGCCATAATATTATATGTATATTATGATTATACTAGGATAAAAATGTTACGAAAATTTTTAAAATACACTAAAACGTCAAGGTCCAACGGATTTTATTACATAACGATCATAACAAGATAAAAATACGAAATGTTACATGTTATACACGTGAGTAGGGGCCTAATCGCCCCTAAGGGCATGCGATTAGGCCTACTCGCCCTTCTTATAGGCGATTAGGATCTCCTACTCGCCTCTGCAGCATCAAACCACATTTCGCGCGTTTAACCCCTTAAATCAGACCCAGAACATGTAAAAACACCCAACATCAAATCATTAAACAACCCATTCCAAACAAAAACCCCCAATTTATCACTGGTCTAACACCCTATTTGCAATTATTTCAAAAAATGGCAAAGTACTAGGTGACATTAAATATTCATATCTTTCCCTAAATGGTAAATAACCATATATCATCACCTACAACCTTGCATATCATCATTCATCTGCTATTATACCATTCTAGTGTAAACCATAACATCAAACAATCATCAAATCATATCATAACACCATACATCTTCAAGAATCACTCAAACGGGTCAAAATGCATATTATCATCAAAACACCATAATAGTTGTTCAAAACCTTAGGAAATCATCTTAGCAAGTCATACACATCAGTAAAACATCAAATACATGGAGACATTCACGTTTTAACCATTAAAAACCGTTTCTTGCATGAACACTCCACATAGAGCAAGTATCAAGGTTTAGACTTGTTTTAGAAACTGATTTCAAAGGTTTTCAAAGACACAAACATGATAAAACTAGGTCTGGACCTTTGGGAACCAAGATATCAACATTACAAGGGTTTAGGGTAGATAACACACCTTGGATCTTGTTAAAGAGGAAGTGTAAGCTTAGGAATGATGGGTTTTAAGGCAAAAACAAGTTCCATAGGTGTATTATGGTGTGAGGGGGGCTTGGGATGAGTTAGGGTTGCACAAACGGTGTTTTGCAAGTCAAGGGTGGTATTTGTAGGTATTTCTAGTCGTTCCAGCTGCAACAGGCGATTAGGAGCAGTTATAGGCAATTAGGGCACGTGATTACACGTAATCGCCCATAAGAGCAGGCGAGTAGGGGCTACTCACCCTCTGTAGTTGTCTATAAACCCCCTAATCGCCCTCAACATTCTATTTCGGGTTTTTAGTGCGTCAAACACTGTTTTAACACATATAAGCACGTATTCACATACCGACAAGTCGTATAATGATTATAAACATATAATGCACAATAACTAACACGTTCACATTCGTTCACCAATTCCCGGGACTCGAGACTTGCATGTGTGTGTTAAACCCGACGATTCTACAAATCACCAATCCTTGTACACATGGTTATGGACCGACTCCCAATGATCCTGTGGATCATTGTAACGACTCCCGATGATTCCCCGAACCATCATAACGACTCAACTGACCCAGTTAAGTATGTAATATGCATGACTCGCTAAGGTAGAGTTACTAGTTTGACCAATGTTACTAACCTGAGTTTGCCGGGTGTCACATTAACAACATGCAAAAGTTTCCTTAAATGGCAAATAACCTGATTTAATCACATAATCACGTTCCAATCATCATCAAGCTGTAGTATAATCATTCTAACAAACCCTAACAAGTTACAATTATCATATTACATCCTATATTTCACTAAAATCCTCAAACGGGCCAAAACTCATCAAAGCCACATAACACATCAAACAAGCTTCTAACACCTAGATAATCATCATAACAACCTCCCTAAGTCATTCTAATATCAACCACACAAGAAACCTCATGTTTTAGAACATCAACATCATTTAAAGTTTGTTTTTTTTATCAACAACTCATAGGATATGTTAAGACTTAGTTTAGCAAGGGTTTTCAATGGTTTTTATTGATGAAAACATATAAAGCTCAGACCTGGACCTTTAGGGTTCAAAATAATAACATAACAATGTTGGGAAATTATAATTGGTTTGTAATTTGTAAAACTAATTAAATAAATTACAATAACATAAATTCACCGAAGTGAAAATTATTTGCTTTCTAATATGCATTTTTAAAAAAACATAAATATAAAAGTTCTAAAGTATACATATAATATACTTTGAAAATTCGGGTATTTTACCAGGTATTTAAAAAAGTGGTCTTGGGTATCGGGTATAGGATATAACTGGGTTCGGTAATAGGATATAACCATTTCCATGTATCTTCGGGTTTAAATCGGGTACGGGTATTGAACCCAAAAAGTATAAATTATGGTGAAAAAAAGAATAAAGTTAACAGCCCCATCATTACAGAAAGAAATTATCGATTTTTCTTTTACAATGTATGAATCCGCGGTAAAAAAAATTGAACGCCACCCCTAAAATTTTAGTCTAGATCCGTCACTGTTATAATTACAACCGTAAATGGTTCTCAGAGTGAATTATTAGGTTTTCTAATATAGCATCTGTTGCTACAACAAGGAAAATGACCGGTATTAGGTTAGGAGATGCTTAGGATTTTAGGTTAAGGGTATATTACGTTAAGGTTTAGGTTTTAAGATAGGATTCAGTTAAGGTTTTGGGTTTGGTTCTGAGAATGGGGGGTCTTCAAGCTCCTGGAAGGGACCTGCACAAAAGTAGCAGACACCGTTAGCCTTAACGCAGGAGGGAGCCTCCTGCGTTTGGACTCCGGCGTGAGAATAAGTACATATTCATTTGGAGTTGGGAATTAATGAAGTAGAGAGTATAAGAGTAGAGAGAAGAAGTGAGAAGTGTGTGTGTAATGTCTACCCAAGGGTCTCCTTATATAGGCAGTCGAATTCTGCCCAGGAGCTCCCTCAGGGTAGCTTCCTTATCATACCTGGATGTATTTTGACCCTCTTTTGGTTCCCAGCAGTGAGACTTTTCCCTTTTGGGATATTTTCAGCTTTTATCTTTTCCAACACAAGGTATGGAGCTGTGTGATGTTTTGTCCCTTGCAAAGATAATAAGCCAAAATCCCTTTTTACATTTCCAAGACATTTTACTGTTTACTTTCTGCCCTGAGGCTCCGATGTGGCAGGTCAGCTGCCTTATATCAGCTCCACTAAGTCAGGCAACCTCTTAATCAAACTTATTTTGCTTATCTTTTTGACGAGAGGTCTAGACGTTGTCGTTTTAGGACACACGTCATCAGCCCCCCAGTCATAAGCATTTGTAAAGAAGTTAGAAGTGCTTGTGACTTGTTCATTGTCTTATTTCCTGGTGGTAACGCTGCTCACGCTGAGGTTAGCACCGGGTAATTTTTACAAACCCCTGGCTCCCTTATGGGAGTGTTGGTGTGTTATTTTTTTTTTCTTCATCAAATTTCGTGCAATCTTTTGGCCTTGCATTTGTCATGATGGTCTGATTTTTTAATTTAATATGGCTATCACCATTACTTCCTAGGGAGCAGACGAGTGTCCCATCAGCCGTTTCAGGCGACTGTTGACATGACAAGGGTCTAGGCTGATGTCATCCCCTAGGACAGCTGAATGATGGTTCCCCTTGATAACCGTTAAATGCCATTAAATTCAAATTTTAAATCTCTTATAAAGAGATAAACCTTCTTTCTTCTTCATTTCATTCCTAAACTAGAAAACCGTCACATTCTCTCCCACGATTATTTCTCAACCGGCGATCCTCTTTTCTTCCCTATAAATCTGGTAAGTAACTTCTTTCTTCTGTCATACCTTGCCTTTCATTATGTCGAAAACTGATCTCGCAAATCAATTTACTCGGCTATCTAAGTCCGATGTTGAGCGATTCTGTACCGAGATTGGTATTCCTCTGTCTTTTAATCCTACTGTTCCAAAGGGGAAAACCCCTGTGACCTCCGTTCCTACTGGCAAAGTGGCGGTGTATACCCGTCAGTTTGATCAGGGTAACCTTAGGTATCCCTTTTCCACCTTTTTCCTTAACGTTTTAGAATATCATCAACTCTCCCTTGATCAGTTGTGTCCATCCGGAGTTGCAAGGATTTTGCACTTCGAGATAGTGTGTCGCTGCCTTGGTCATAAGCCTTCCTTGGCCATGTACCGGCGGTTTTTCAGATTGGCTAAAAATGGGAACTGGTTTACCATTGAGAAGACTCAATGTGAACCGGCTCTTATTTCTAGTGTCATCGGGATTGTTTCCTCCTGGAAAGACAAATTCTTTTTCCTAAATTCTGACTTCCTACCTTTTAAAACTCCTCGGAGATCTTCGGATGCTCCCCTGAATGAGAAGGAGCCTGAACCTGGTACTCTCGACCAAGTGTTGTTGGAGAAGCTGCGTGGCTTCCCTACTCGTCTTCGTACCTTTCCCGAGGATTTTTTGGTGATGGTGGGTTTGAGTGCCAACTGGCATGATCTTGGGACTGACCCGGTGATATATCATGGTGGGAAGGGTAGGTGTCTCCTTGTCTCCTCTTTGGTATCCTTATCCTTGTTATGTTGTCTAACCCTTTTGTCTTTTTTGCAGAGATGAGCACTTTGGATTTTCTGGCTTTGGATGATATTGCTGACGTGAAATTCAAGGTTCGGAGTGTTGCTGAGGGTCAGAATGTTGTTGTGAAGACTGAGCATGTTCGTTTCAAGGGAGTGTACACAAGTGTGATCACATCGTCTGCTGCTGCTACAGAGCCTCCTGTGGAGAGGTCTGTTACTGCCCGTCGCTCCAGCAAGCGACTTCAAACTGCTTCTTCGGGTCAGGGGGCTTCTATTGCTGTGCCCTTGGTCCTAGGAGATGAAGATGAAGATTCTTCTCTGATTTCTTCAGCGTTAGGGTATACCCCTGCCCCTGGGAAGGGCAAGCTGACATTATCCTCCCCGAAGAAAGACGATGTTGTTTTCAAGAAGCCGAAGGATGTTGCTGCACCAAGTCCAAGTTCAAAGTTATTGTCAGTTGAAGGTGGTGAAAGTTCCAAAGCTGCCGTTGAAGATGTTTCTGATGCTCCTGCCCAGCAGGAGCCTGTTGAAGGAGTGTTTGTGCCAGATTGGGATATCAAGTCTACTGATTTGTTGAAGAAAGCTTCTGTGTGCCGTGATCTGATAGACCATTGTGTTCCAGATGCTGAGAGAGAGCTCCACAAGGAATGGACAGACAGGGACGTGATGAAGAAGATGTATTACCACTTCGGGCAATTCCTATCTTTGTTCCCGGATGGTATGGCCAGATGGGGTGAGTTGATGGCAAGGAGGGAACAAGTGGAAGAGTTTTTTGAAGAGCATGAGGCTGAGCTGGTGAAGGCGAGGGAGGAGTTGACCAAGCTTGCTGCTCGGGAGAAAGACTTGGTTCAAGAGTTGGCTGTGTCAAAGACTCAGCTTGGTTTAGAGAAGGAAAAATTTGAGAAGATGTTCAAGGGTCTGCATGATGAGAAGGCTAAAGTTGCAGAGGAGAGGGAGGGTTTGGCTCGGGCACGTCAGGCAGTTAAGCAGGAGTTGGCCTCGGTGGAGAGGGTGGGTACAGAGCTTCGAGTCCAGGTGGACCGTTTGACCGAAGAGAAAGAGTGGTTAGTCTCCAAGGGGGTAGCTCGCTTTGTCACCAACCTCCTGCACTCCCAAGAATTTAATGCTCCCCTGGCTGACATTTATGCAAAAGCCATAGCTTTCGGTCGCCATGGAGGGATTCAAGCCGGCTTTAAAGCGGCTCGGGAGGGTCAGGATATTGAAGAGCTGCCATCCTTTAAGCCTTCTTCCGGTGATGAGTTTGTGAATGCTGTGAAGGCAATGGAGCTTGCAACTTACCCCTATATCTCTGCTATTGCCAAGGCTTCTGAGCAGCCTCTCTCCTTCCTTCAAGACTTGGAGCCGGAAGGCCTTAAAAAGGATGTGGCCGACCAGGTGTTTGGCTCTTATGTGTCAAAAAGGCCTCTTATGATCATGCTGGAGGGAGCCGACGGTGGGGAGGGCAGTTCCAAACGTATGAAACCTGCTAGTTCTTCTAAAGTTCCAAATTTAGAGCAGGTATTTGAGAGTCCTTCCCCCCTACAGGCTCTGGAGGTTGAGTCTCTCCCTCCTTCTAGCGAAGATGATCCCTTTGCCGGTCTTGACACAGAGGGCCTTTATGATGATGTTGGTAACCGAGCCTTGGCTCCCCCTGGTGAGGATGCTGCCACCCATGAAGCCGAAGACCCAGCTACCCCGTGACTTGTCTTAGTTATGTTTTCAAGTTTTTAGCATGTCTTTTGTAACCGAACTATGCTGTACTCAGCCCTTGGGGCTTTTAATTATTGTCTTTTAATGGAATGCTCCCCCCTTTAGGGGGTGATGCTTTATCTATGTTTATTGCTTCGTTGTTTTGACTCTGTTACTTGTCGTTCATAGTGTTTGCAATGTCTTTAACTTTTTTCCCAAAGGTGGATGCTGCAGTCATCCAACTTAGGATACTTAGCTAAGGAACCGATGCAATGCTCATCCTATCAGCTTTTTTCGTTTATGTTTTAAACTTTTTTCAAACGGTTTCTTAGTGTTATGTTCGTTTTATATTAAGTGTGAACATGTGGGAGCTGTCTTGGTGTGAGGAGCTCACCCTCTTTCATGGGTTTAGGTATTCCTTCTAAGGACTTGTCCCATGGAGTCGTGGATTGTATTAGGGACTCACCCTGTATACAGGAAGGTTACTTAGCCTTGTTACCTGTTGAGCAGTTGTGGCCTGGGAGCTCATCCCCGTTTCATGGGTAGGTATAGCGCCGGATCCCATGGAGCCTGGTTTGGAGGGGCTCACCCTTTGATAAGATAAGCGACAAGTTAATAATTTGAAACATAATTCATTCATTCATCATAACTTTTGATGGTACAATAGAGACGTTTACAACTTTCAAACATAGAAACGTTTTAAATGCTTGTCGCTCCAATGCCTTGGAATCATGTTGCCATTAGGATCAGCTAGCTTATAGGATCCTCCTTTATGGGCTTCTTTTACGACATAGGGACCCTCCCATCGGGGACCCAATTTTCCTACATTCTGCTGCTTACTGGCTTCATTGCATCTCAACACGAGGTCTCCTGGCCTGAAGGCCTCTTTCTTCACCTTTGTGTTGTAGTATGCTTCGAGTTTCTTTTTGTACCTTGCTTCCCTGATGGAGGCTTGGTCTCTTGATTCTTCGAGTAGGTCCAGATTGAGCAGGACCTCCCTTTGATTGTGGTGAGCATCTTGGCGAGTACTTCTTCTTGAGCTTACCCCTATCTCGGCTGGTATGACAGCTTCGCTTCCAAAGACGAGGCTATATGGGGTCCTTTGATGGCTTGTCTTTTCCATGGTCCTTATGGCCCACAGGACGCTGGGGAGCTCATCAATCCATTTCTTGCCATATCTCCCTAGTCTCGTTTTAATTCCTTCAACGATGCTTCTGTTCATCCGCTCAACTTGTCCATTGGACTGGGGGTAAGCTACTGAGCTGAAGACCTGCTTGATGCCTAGCTCGGAGCACCAGCTGCTGAAAGGTTTGTTGGCAAATTGCTTCCCATTGTCTGTCACCATCTCCCCTGGTAGGCCGTATCTGCAGACTATTTGCTCCCATACGAAGGTTATCACATGTTTTCCTGAGATGGTAGCCAGTGGTCTAACCTCTGGCCATTTGGTAAAGTAGTCTACTGCCACGAGAAGGAACTTCAATTTTCCTGCGGCCTGCGGGAAGGGACCCACAATGTCCATCCCCCATTTGTAGAAGGGCCATGCTGAGATAATGGGGACAAGGTCATGCTTGGGGTTGGTCTTGATCGGTGTTTGTAGCTGACAGGCTTCACATCTTCGGATTGTTTCGGAGGCATCCTTGTGCATGGTGGGCCAGTAGTAGCCCAAGTTCATGAGCTTTGATACCACGGACCGTGGCCCAGAATGCATGCCACATATGCCCTCGTGTACCTCCCTGATGAGGTAGTTACTCTGGTTAGGGCCCACGCATCTTAGTAGGGGTGCCAAGTACCCTTTCTTGTAGAGCTTGTCATCTTCGATTACATATTGCCTTGCCTTTAGGACCAACCGCTTAGCTTCCAGCTCGTCTTCTGGCAGCTTCCCTTCCTTCAAGTAGGACATTATGGGTGTCATCCATGTGGAGTCTGTTTCGGTGACCACATCTTGTACCTCTCTGTCATCAATGGATGGTTCTTTCAGCACCTCAACTAGGACCTTCTTGGTAAGGTGAGCGAAAGTCAAGGAAGCCAGCTTGCTGAGGGCATCTGCCTGCTTGTTCTTAGTCCTTGACACTTGCTCCAGTGAGAACTCTTTGAATTCTTTGATGAGTTCTTTGACCTTGTCCTTGTACCTAATCATTGAGGGTTCTTTGGCTGTGTATCCTCCATTCACCTGTTTGACCACAAGATTTGAATCAACAAAGACTTTTAGCTCTTGTACCTTCATTGTTTTTGCCAATCGCAACCCGGCCAGTAGGGCCTCGTATTCAGCAGCGTTGTTGGTGCAGGGGAAGTCCAGACGGAGGGCATAAGTGTATTCGGTTCCGTGAGGGTCCCTGATGACGAGACCAGCCCCGGAACCTTCAACACTTGAGGCTCCATCAGTGAAAAGGCACCATTTCCCCTGAAGATCAGGTTGCTCCTCAATCTCGTTCATTTCTTCATCTGCCTGCAGGTAGGGTAACTCGGCAAGGAAATCAGCAAACACTTGTCCCTTGTAAGCCCTTCTCGGTAGGTACTCTATTTTGTGTTCTCCTAGGCCAATGGCCCATTTGGCTAACCTCCCCGAGTCTTCTGGTTTTTCTAAGATGGCTCGTATGGGCTGATCTGTGATGACCTTCATGGGATGGGCCTGGAAGTACCGTCTGAGCCTCTTGGCGGTGTGTACAAGTGCCAATACAAGCTTCTCTATGGGAGTGTAGTTAATTTCAGAATCTTTGAGGGCTCTGCTGACAAAGTATACTGGGACTTGTTCCTTTCCTCGGTCAACCAAGAGGACTGAGCTCACAGCCTCCGCTCCTGCAGACAAATAAACTGTTATTACTTCCCCTACCTCAGGGGCTGCCACTTCAGGCAGGGAAGCTATGTGTTTTTTGAGCTCCAAGAAGGCAGCCTCTGCCTCAGCTGTCCACCGGAAATCCTTTTTATCGACACAGTTTTTGAGTGTTTTAAAGAAAGGTAAGGATCTTTCCGCGGACTTGGGCAAGAAACGTTTTAAGGCAGCAATTTTACCGTTGAGGCTCTGTACTTCTTTCTTTGTGGTAGGAGACTTCATGTCAAGGACTGCTTGGACCTTGCTTGGGTTTGCTTTGATGCTTTGTTTTCCAACAATGTGGCCTAGAAATTTCCCCTCCTCAAACCCAAAGGAGCACTTGACAGGGTTGAGCTTCATGTTTATTCTTCGAAGGTTGTCAAACGTTTCTCGGATGTCTTGGATCATGGCCTCCCCGGATTTGCTCTTGATGACAAGGTCATCCACATAAGCTTCCATATTCCTTCCAATTTGTTTCGAGAAAGCTTGGTCCACCAACCGTTGGTAGGTAGCTCCCGCATTCTTCAGACCGAAGGGCATCTTCTTATAGCAAAAGATCCCCTTGTCGGTATGGAAGGCTGTCTTTTCTTCATCTTCTTGCTTCATCTGAATCTGGTGGTATCCCTTGTAGGCATCCAAGAAGCACTTGTATTGGAAGCCGGCGAGAGAATCCACCTTCCAATCAATTTCGGGCAAGGGATAGCAATCCTTAGGGCAGGCTTTGTTGAGATCCTTGAAATCGACACACATCCTCCAAGATCCGTCTTGCTTGGCAACCATGACCGGATTTGCCACCCACGAATGATATTGAACCTCCCTTAGAATGCCTGCTTCTACCAGTTTTTCCACCTCCTGACAGGCAGCTTGGCTCCTTGCTGGGGCCAAGCTCCTTTTCTTTTGGACAACTGGTTTATATGAGGGAGCTATGTTGAGTGAGTGTTCAGCCATATCTCTGGGGACACCTGTCATGTCTCCGGGGCACCAAGCGAACACGTCTTGACTATCCTGCAAAAGGTTAATTAGTTCACTCATAACCTTATCGGGAAGCAGGTTGTTTACTTTGATGGTCTGCTCCTGACAGGCAGCATTAATGCTAACCTCCCGGATGGGACCATTGCTTGGTGTTTCCGGACTCTTGGAACCTCTGTTCTCTTCCACGGAGGCTATCAAAAGAGCCTCTGCCGTTGGCTTCAGGGTTGCAATTCCGTTAGGAGTGGGGAGCTTCATTAAGCCATGAGTTGTTGACACGACTGCACCGAAAGTGGCAATTCCCATTCTTCCAATGAGAACGTTATAGCTTGAAGGGTACCTGATAACAGAGAAAGTCAACTCTTCTATCCTTGACAGTGAAAAGATGACAATGTTATTGGAAGGGTACCTGATAACGGAGAATGTTAGCTCCTCAGTCCTTGATAAGTCTCCGTCACGGAAACAGACGCTAAGTGTGAGCTTCCCTAGGGGATGTACTCGTTCCCCTGAGAAACCCACCAGTGAGGCGTCGGATGGTTTGAGCTTGGACTTGATCTCCGGGCTCAAGGATTCAAAACATCGTTCATACATCACCTCTGATGAGGCTCCACAGTCCATGTATACCCTGTCCACAGGGAGGCCATCAAGTTCGGCTTCCACTATCACGGGTGTAACTATCAGTTCATCGGGAGCCGGTGGGAGGCAGATGTATTGTTTGTTCCAGGGCTCGGTTCGGGCCTTCTTGACCTGCTGGTTTCCTTCAAGATTGACCATGTTGACCTCTTTATCTTTCTTCCCTTCATCTCTCCTCCCCTTGATGTCTTTGATCAGGTGAGCGAGTTCCCCGGACTTAACAGCTTCTTCTATCCGTTTCTTCAACTGGTAGCAATCGTTTGTGTGATGCCCCGTATCATTGTGGAAGGCACAATGTTTACTGGCATCCCTCTTGCTAGCTGGCTTAGACAGAGGTCTGGGAGGTCGGAAGGTGTACTTGACTTCCTCCGTGGAGAGTATCTCCTGAGGGGTCTTAGTGAGGACAGTGAAAACCTGTTTTTCTTTGTCATGGTACCTTCCTGATCTTGGGGACCGTCGTCTTTCTCCCCCCCTTTGATTGTCATAGGATCTCCCTGATCGTCTTTCGTTGTAGGGTTGAAAGTGAGGCCTCCGGGAGCTCGTTGAGCTGTCTCTCCAACTTCCTCGATCCCTCTTCCTGGTGTCCTGTCGAGTTAGTGCTTCCTCTCCCCTGAGGAAGGCTTCTGCTCTTTCGAAAGCTTCCTCCATGGTTTGGGGAACATCTTCATGAAATCTTCTTAGTAACTTCTTGGGACGGATGGCTCCCATGAATCCCGACACCCGGATCTTCTCGGTGGCACCACTATACTGCAGACCTTCCCTCTTGTACCTCTCAATGAAACTACGGAGGTTTTCGTGCTCCCCTTGTTGGATTTGATGCAATATGGCGGCATCTTTGGTACACTTCCTGAGGGGGTTAAAGTTTGAGGTGAAGCCTCTCCTTAAATCATCAAACGAAGAGATGCTCCGAGACGGTAGGCCGCTGAACCATAGGCGAGCTGGCCCTACCAGGGTCTGCATGAACATGTGACAACATTCGGCATCATTCCATTTTTCTACAGTGGCTGCCCCGGAGAAGACGTTTAAGTGGTCATCCGGGTCTTCTGTGCCGTCATATGTTTTCACATTAGCCGGCATCTTGATCTTGTTGGGGAAATCGAAATGAGCGATGTGTTCAGCAAAGCATTCCAACGACTTAGGTCGGTACGGCTTAGAAGGTGTAGTTTCTGCTCTAACTTCAGCTACAGGAGTTTGAACCAAGAGTTGGGAGGTCATGGGACCTTGCCCTCCCACAGGGGGAGTTGCTGGTACTTGGTTCAAAGGCGAAGGATACTGCCAGGGATATCCTCCCGGCCATATAGGGAAGTATTGAGACTGTGAGTAGTTAGGATACATAGCTCCTGGAGGAACGACGAATCCTCCAGCAAGACTCCCTGCTCCTGCAAGGGAGGTGGATACGGCACTGCTGGCCAACGGTAACGATCTTAAAGCTTCTTCATAGGAAAGTGGTAATGAGGTCCCCGGAGAGAGCACAGAGCTGCTAGGACCTCCTCCTCCTGAGTAAATGTCCCCTCGGCTGTTCAAGTAGGGGTGATTGTTAGTGTAGTCACGCTGGGTTGCTGGCGAGGTGGTGGTTCCTAGTAACGGAGGGCTAGGTGAGAGGGTGACAACAGGCTCTTCGTCATAGGACAACCTGACCCTGACTCCTCTAGACCTCTCCTCTCGCACATAACCATTCAGGAGGTCTCGGAGTTGCAAGAAATTTCTTCGTACTCCCTCCGGGGTGATATCCATTCGTTCAACTGGAAACAACAAGTCGTCTCTAGGAGACGAGTTAACAGCCCTTGAGGATGGCGGTGTTTGGAAGTTGAGCATGTCCCCTAGAGACGGTTCGACTTGTTGTCCGTCCGTTCCAGGCGTTTCATGACCAGAGACATCACCTGAGGTGTGGCTAGTGGCCGGTGTTTCTGGAAGACCCCCTCCTAGGCGGTTATCTCCACCAGTCATCACAAAAGGAGGTTACTTAGGAACAAATGGGACTGTAGAGACTCTCAACAGTTTGTTCAAAGTAGCGACAGCCCCACGGTGGGCGCCACTTGTTGCTACAACAAGGAAAATGACCGGTATTAGGTTAGGAGATGCTTAGGATTTTAGGTTAAGGGTATATTACGTTAAGGTTTAGGTTTTAAGATAGGATTCAGTTAAGGTTTTGGGTTTGGTTCTGAGAATGGGGGGTCTTCAAGCTCCTGGAAGGGACCTGCACAAAAGTAGCAGACACCGTTAGCCTTAACGCAGGAGGGAGCCTCCTGCGTTTGGACTCCGGCGTGAGAATAAGTACATATTCATTTGGAGTTGGGAATTAATGAAGTAGAGAGTATAAGAGTAGAGAGAAGAAGTGAGAAGTGTGTGTGTAATGTCTACCCAAGGGTCTCCTTATATAGGCAGTCGAATTCTGCCCAGGAGCTCCCTCAGGGTAGCTTCCTTATCATACCTGGATGTATTTTGACCCTCTTTTGGTTCCCAGCAGTGAGACTTTTCCCTTTTGGGATATTTTCAGCTTTTATCTTTTCCAACACAAGGTATGGAGCTGTGTGATGTTTTGTCCCTTGCAAAGATAATAAGCCAAAATCCCTTTTTACATTTCCAAGACATTTTACTGTTTACTTTCTGCCCTGAGGCTCCGATGTGGCAGGTCAGCTGCCTTATATCAGCTCCACTAAGTCAGGCAACCTCTTAATCAAACTTATTTTGCTTATCTTTTTGACGAGAGGTCTAGACGTTGTCGTTTTAGGACACACGTCATCAGCATCCAATAATAAAGAAAATGTATTGTGTTTAAGTAAAGTAACTTGTGCATAAGAACAGTGGCGGATTCAGGATTTTTTTTACTGGGTTCTTTTTTTAGGTATTCCAATTTTATATGACCAAAAATAAAAATTTCGGGTTGGTTTGTCGGTTCAGGTTGGTTTGACGGTTCGGGTCGGGTAAGTCGAAAAAAACTTGTCTGCATACTACCGAATATCAAATTAAGGTTCCAGTTAGTTGAAAAAAACTTGTCTGCATACTACCTATAGCGATTAAACAACGGTAGATATTTCATGTTTAGCGATACATTTGAAGAAATTTTTTAAAATTTTTTATATGAATATATTACCAAAAAAATATAAAACAAAAATCTCGCTATTTCCCACTATCTGTCGCTACCAACTATATAACGACACATGAGCGATAGCCACCATTCCTTATAAAGGGTGCTATTCTAACTATTAACAATAACTATGTTTAAAAGTGAATATCTTCAAAAACTGAACTAACTGTGTTTGTTTGATAAATACAACATACCTAAACAAATCATCATTTTACATAATTGTATGCAATTGGAGCATACATCCATAGATCATCAGAGCTCAACAGCTGCAAGTATCATTTAAGTTTTGTTGTTCAACATAAATATTTTAAAATCAATATTTATTTAGGATAAGTTTTTTCTTTTTTTGTTTTGTTACCTTGGAGTTTCACATACTGAACAGCCTCTTCAAGCATTGTGCTTATGTTTTTACTTTATACAAAAAATTAAATGCATAAACATATGTCTATTAAAAGTTAATTTTAGTTCAAACAATAGACTAACACAAGATACAAATTAATGCTAGCTAGCTCACCATGGTACCAGGGCTGTTCACGAGCCGAGCCAATTCGAGCGGAGCTTGGCTCGTTTACAAACCAAATCGAGCGGAGCGGCTCGTTTACAATCGAGCCAAAAATCGAACGAGCAATCTTCGAGCGCAAATTTTCCGAGCGAGTGCCGAGCGGAGAATAATATGGGCGTTCATAAAATTGGGATATTTTCTTTGATGTTTTCATTGTCGGGTGACAACTAAGGTCGAAATGTCCAATGATAACACTAATATTAAGATCCCAGTGTCCACGAATGAGGCTTAGATTGAGGCTGGTGTGGTGATGAGCATACGTCAGAGAACAGTTGTTGCATTGTGATGTAGGTGTGATATCAAGCGACAATTAGCGATGGACGACTAATAACATAAAGAAGTCAAGACTGTCACCTCATGACTTATTGTTTTACTATTAAATCTAGTGTTAATTTTTTTTATTGAATTAAGTGGGCTGGTTATATTTTGTTTGCATATACTGAGTAAAATCCAATAGAATCTTATATATAAAGCCATAAATTTATCTATAAATTGTGTGTATATTTATTATTTAATAAATAAAAATTTATTCGAGCCGAGCGTACCTTTGCTCGTGCTTGGCTCATTTACAAACCGAACCGAGCCGATCGGCTCATATACAACCGAGCGGAAGATCGAGCGAGCATTTTTGGAGCTTTTTTCGAGCATTTTCCGAACGAGCGATTCACGAGCGGTGAGCGATTTGAACAGCCCTACTTGGTACCATTAGGAACAAGTTTATGTAATGTTCTTAACTGTTCATTAATCCGTTCTCTTCTTTTAAATAGGAACCAAAAACTAATAAAAAAAACTAACTAAATTGCTTTTTTTTAATCGGCGAACAACTGTGTGGCAACCACCCTTGAACTAAATTGCTAGTTGTGAGAGTTGAACCAACAATCTTGAGTTTAAAAGAGACACTCACATCCACTGGACAAGTTTACTAAGCGGGTGTTTGTTTTTTTGCTAGAAGTACTTCTTGAGCTCTTTTGTCTGCGCCGCGCAGACGCGTGCAGACGTTAGGGTCTGAAAGTGTGTTTGTTTTTAGGAAGACACACCCTCAAAAAATGTCTGCCCGTCCTCTTCTTGGGGCAGACATGTACCAACCTCTTCTCAACCTCTTCTCCCATTTTTCTCTTATCAGGTTGTCTCTCACCCTCAGGCCTCTCAAACTCTAGCTTCTTCTCCTCCCTTATCCTCTACCTGCCGTTGCCGACCACCCTCCTCCCTACCTACCTACCGTCGCCACCGACCTGACCATCGTCCTTCTCCCTCCCCGCGTCAGCCCTCATCTCTCCTCCTCGCGTCTGCCTGTCGTCTCTCCTCCCCCTGTCCACGTCGGCGCCACTCCTTCCTCCCTCCTCCCCGTCGACCTCGCTCCCCTCTCCCCTGCCCCGTCACAACCTTTTCAGTACAAGTTTGTTTTTTTTTATTTCTTATAAGGAGAAGATGACTCATATCCATATGTTTTGTTTGTGTGTTGATTGTTGGTTGATGTGAGTAGTTGCTTTTTAATTATGTTTTAGTTTTGGTGTTAGGTTGTTAAGACAAAAGGAAGATGAAAACAATAATATAGGCTGTGGATTATAAAACAAATATAATATAAAGAAGCCAATCAGACTTTGGTTGTGGTTGATTATGATTATTGTGGGTTATGTTATGGTGGGTTGTGGTTGGTTATGATTGTGGTGGGCTATGGTTTCGGGTGACAAGAGAAGGTGTTGTTTCACGGTGAAGGGTCTCAGTTATGGTGGGTTATAGTTTTGGGTAACGCTGCAGACGTTAACAAACAAACAGTCTTCTTTTTGCAGACTACAGACGTTAGGTCCACCCCTTCTTCTGCAGATGTCTGCAGATGTGGTCCGCAGACTGAAGACATTTTACCTCTTAAAAAACAAACAACACCTAAGTTTGTTATGGGTTCCTTTCTAAATTTATTTATCGGTTCCTTATCTATTTTTATATATATTAACACTAAAATTTCAAAACCTACTGAATTCCCGAGAAACCATTCCCGAACAAGTAAATCTGCCTCTGCATAAGACTATTTATAAAAGATTATGACAATCAATTGCCTGTTACTATTAAAAACAATATGTGAATCGAACAGAAGATTATATTATTCGTTCAAAAATATTAAAAAAATATAATCTCTATATCTATACATATAATAAACCAAAGCCATTTTAATGACATGTCATAATATTATACAATCTCTCTTTTGAGAGATGCCACATAGGATGTGATGTGACAACTCTAAACCAATTAAAAAAGAGAAATAAATATGATTTAATATAATCTATTAAATACCTAATCTACTAAATGTAAATATTAAAATTTTATTATTTTCTCTCTTATGTTTCCTCTCATAACTTTTAAATGTTAATATCTTTTATATACGAGATTTTTTAAAGAAAAAAATTACACCAAATTAACGAGCGTTTTATTATCTTTCCAACGAGTACCATAGTGCTATATAAAAAACGGAGAAAAAAAACGACTATTTTTTGTAACCCGACAGGTATTGTGTCAGGTTTGGAATTAGTTTAAAAAAAATTGTGGGTTTGGGTCGGGCCTGGGATTAGGTGATACCCGACCCAATTACCCTTTTTTTTTATATTAGAATATGATAACTTATGGCAGTGATTTGTTTAAAATAATAATAATAATAATAATAATCATCATTAATCATATATTGGCAGATACCATTTTTATAGTTTAGATACTTCTAATTTTATTTACTTAGATTTCTCAACCCGGGACGCTCCCGGGGTATAAACTAGTTAGTAATATGTAGGTTATAAATGTCAACTAATTTAGTTTTCAAGTTGTATGACTTACCTAGAAACACGTTAACGTGGGAAGATTGTTTGACTTGGAGAAATAATATAATATAATATAATATATAATATATAATATATAAATATTAATATTCCGTGTTCTTCCCACTTCTACAGTTCTGCTCCAGCTGAAAAATGACCTTGTAGTCAAAGGAAACTCAAACGTAAGCCGTATGATAGAGCCGTTTTCGAGAATTTACGCGTTCTATTTAATCCGTTAAAAATATGCCACTTATTTTTTTAAAAATTAAATAATTTAACTAAATTTTACGAGATTCAATAATGTAGCAATAAACATAATAATTGCAAAATAATAGTATTAGAATGAGTGAAATTACATACCGTAATAGACTATTATCTAACCGACGATTCGTTAAGTTCTCCTGGTATTCTTGCTAGCAAATTGATGGACTAACTTTTCACACTTTATACAATCTATGATTTCATTCTTGATAACTATCATCGCTAACCTGCTAAGTCTTTTTGTGACATTGTGAATCGTAAGTATGATTTCAACAACTTTAATTTTGAAAAGCTCTTTTTTGTGGATGCCATCGTGACTGGAATGATCAATAGCATTCTATATGAAATGCAATGCACGCATTTAGGAAATAACATTCTTTTTTCATATGCTCCAAAACATGTATAGGGTCGCTAAATTTTTTTGATGTGTCAAATAAGTTCAACTCTAAACAGAAAAAATTGTTTTTTTAGTATGTTAAAAAGGTATTGGACTTATAATGTAATGGGCTATGAGTTAATAATATTTAAGTTTTAAATTGATTATTATTGGGCCCAACGTTTAAGTGTTCAATGGGTTTTCTATTTAAAAAAAAACACACACATACATATACATATATATATATATATAGGAATTTTATAAAAAAAATTATGCCCCGATAAAAATGAGCCCAAGCCGGATGGTGTCCCCGGCTTAGGCCAAAGCCGCCTATGCTGCATAAGTTCTTTATCAAGTAGTTTCCTTTTTTTTAATTTTCTTTTTGAAAGTTAAATTTCATTCACCAACTTAAAAACGGACGACCTTGAAAATGGGACGCCAAAAACCAAGAGAATACATCATTTCAAACTTACACCAACTTTTCCAATCTACACTTTTTTTTCTCATACCTATTTGAAAACGATAAAAAGCGAAGAGTTTTCACGTCCGCCACAATCTCTTCCACGTTGATCCGCATATTCTCGAACAACCGTTGATTCCTACCTTACCATATACGTCAACACGCTATAATAAAGACCCCATGTATCACCTCCTTAGCAAGATCACCCAATCCCACAAACTTATGATACTCAAACACGCCTCTAGTCGAATAAAAGCAAAGATGTTAGGGATTTTACACCACCACACAAACCCTTGCCACACCCTATAACAATTTGCTGGTCATGAATAAATGTGTGGCCGTCTCCTCCCAATCCCCACAAAAAGTACAATCACCATTACCTACATCTATATTTCTACCGATCAACGCCATCTTCGTAGGAAGACGATCTAAAGTAACCCTCCAAGCAAAAATATTAACTTTACTTGGGACCCATTTACACCATTCGAACATATCCTAACGACTACCAACCGAAGTAACATCTTTAATAATCAATTTTTTAACCTAACTAACCGAGAACGCACGGGTGGAATCACAACCCTTAACATCATAGGCGAATCTTTGCTTGGGCCAGGGTGTTCCCTCTCTAATTATTTTTATTTTAAAATGTAAATTTTACCTAAAATTTTATATGTTTGACACGATCCCCTTGAGTTTATCAAAAACTAACTTTAAGATCCGTCAATACTTAGCATCTACTCCTAGTGCCACTTTGGTGGAGATAAATACCCTATGCTAATAGACCAAGGGGCCATTGGCTAGTAATTTCCCTCTACATGGAAAAAAAAAAGTGCAGATTTTTAATTTTTACCAATTTCTGTGAAGATGTAATCTTAGCAAAGTAAGATTTTAATTTTAAAATAAACCTCGTTCATAGAATTTTGAAATGAATTACATCAAGATGTATGTTTTCTATTTCTTTATTCACAAAAGGCATAAATCATTTTATCAAATAAAAAATATACACAACTCGGTCTTGCATTATTAAAAAAATACCACTTGCTTGATCCATTACTCTTTATATAATTATAAATCCTCCTCATTTTCCTCTCAAATCATTCAAATCTTGCCATAATTCGCAATGGTTATTCTCTCTGAAGTTGTAGAAACATCTTCATCATCTCTATCAACATCTTATGATCATCACTACGATGTATTTTTAAGCTTTAGAGGTGTTGACACCCGTCTTAGCTTCACCAATCACCTCCATAAAGCCCTCTTGAATGCCAACCTCACAACTTTTTTGGACGAAGAAGAGATTCACACCGGAGAATTTTTGAAACCAGAAATAGAGAATGCAATCAAAGCATCAAGGGCTTCTATTGTTGTGTTGTCTACAAATTACGCATATTCAACATGGTGTCTTGACGAACTTGTATTGATCCTCGAGCAAAAGAGGATCTCTAACCAAATGGTTATCCCTATTTTCTATCATGTGGAGCCGACACACGTGAGGAAGCAACAAAGCAGCTTTGGAGAAGCAATGGAAAAGCATAAGCGGAAGATGGAGGCAGAGACAAATGTGAAAGAGAAAATTCGGTTGGCTGAGAAGATGGAGACATGGAAGAATGCACTTGTAGACGTTTCTAACCTAAAAGGGAAGGTCGCAAAGGGCAGGTAGCTACTATTACTTATCTTGATATATTTAGAGGGTGTTTGTGATTGCTTGTTTAACTTTAAAACTGCGTGATTATTAACTTATGACTTTTTGAAAATGAGTTTTTAGAAAAATGTTTGGATTAACTTTATTGTAGTGGAAAAAGTCAATAAGTTGTTTTTTTAAAAAGTGTTTGGTTTAGCTTATTAGTGTAAAATAACCAAAAGCCAAAAGACATGGTTTTTGACTTGTTGAAAACAACTCTTTCACCTCTAATTGAAAAGCCAAAACCAAAAGTCCTTTTGGTTTACACAAACAACTTATTGAGTTATTGACTTTTGAAAGAAGCCAATAAGTCAATAAGTTGTTTTGTAACTCAATTCCAAACACCCTCTTAACATTTCTCTCTAACCTATCGTTAGATTCTTATCTAAGATTTAATATATTTATATAATTTAAAGTTTTTAAATAATATTAATCGATAACTCTATGTATTAAAAATATAGACGACCTTGTCAATTATAGACAACGCATGGCAGTGGATCGAGATGAAAGTATACGTGGTGCATAATGGCAAATACGAATTAGGCTTATTGGCGATGTTTACATGGATAGAAGTATTATGGATAGAAGTATTGTTTTATAAAAAAATATATATACTAAAACATATAGATTATAATTATTTAATTTTGTATATTTTTATGATTTAAAATGTTTAAGTTTTAATAATATTAATAGATAATTCTATATTTAAAAAATATATATGACATTGTTAAATATAGATAACACATGGTGGGAATGGTGGTGGAGATGAGAGTTGACAAGGTGCTTGATGGCAGATACGAATTAGGCTTATCGGTAGTGGTTTATATGGATAAAAGTATTGTTTTATAAAAAAATATATTAAAATGTGTAGAGTATAATTTTTTAATGTACAATATTATTAAAATTTTAAATTTAATAATATTAATAAATAATTCTAATCTCAATAAATCGCAAAAAGTATCCTTGTAAATCAAATAGAGTTAAGGGAGAATTACACGTTTTGTCTTTTTAAATTTACCTCAAATTGCATCGTGTGTCCTTTATCTTTAAAAATTACACCGTATATCCTTTATTTGAAACTTTTGCACACCACAAGTCCTTTACACTAACCCTATCCAATATCTTGGTTATCTTCTCTAACCCCATCCAATATCTTGGTTTTCTTTAATTTTATACTAGATTATACCCCAGGAACGCCCCGGGGTTGAGAAATCTAATATGTCATATCATTTTTACATATGAAATAAAATGATGATGTGCTTTACAGTTACATACAGGAAAGCTTCGGGTAGCACATAACCTAAAACAATTAACAATGTATCTCCAATGTTAACGCCTAACCTTAAACAATGTATAACTCTAATGTTAATACCTAACCTAAAACAACGTATAACTACAATGCTAACACATGTTGAAAATAGAATTCATATTTACTGATTTGAACATAATTAGTGACTTGCCTATACATGATTAATGAATAACCTGAACACTTTGTGGTTTTTTTCCTATATGACCAAAACCTCACAAAAAATAGTTTTTTTTTTGTTTTTTATATAGCATTATGATACTTGTTGAAAAAAATAATAAAACACTCGTTAATTTGGTGTAATTTTTTTCTTTAAAAAACCTCGTATATAAAAGATATTAAAGTTTAAAAATTATAGGAGAAAACATGAGAGATAAAAATCCAATTTTGTTTTAATTTTTTTTTTTTTTTTTGCCTAAAATCAGTTAATGCCATTTGGCACACTCAAGGGAGAGGATGTCCTCTTTAAATGTCATGTAGGATTTATTGCTTTCAATTATTATAATAGATACATTATTCATTTAATTGTTCTAATAAATATTTAAAATACATTTACAACTCCACAAATTCTCTAAATTTTAGAGAAGCTTATTTACATCCCAAATGTCATTATTTATATATTTTCTTTTTTAATTCACTATAAATCCGATTTGAGTGATTCAAAAGCCTAAAATTTTTATAAATTTTTTTCTACTATATTAGCCTATATAAAAATTTGTTGTTTTAGAAAATACTATAGTTTAATATCTTTAACCATTTAAAATCAAGTTATTCATTATTAAGAAAAATAAATATGTTTTATATTAAATGAAAACAAAAAATACTTTACAAATTTATTTTCCAACTTTATACTTGGATTTATTTTTACCCATATACTGAAGTATAAAGTTGGAAAAAAATTTGTAAAGTATTTTTTTTTTCATTTAATACCAAACAAATTTATTTTCCTTAATAATGAATAATTTGATTTAAAATGCTTAAAATATTAAAATATAGTATTTTCTGAAATAATAATTTTTACAGGGATTACATATGATAGAATTTTTTTATAAAAGTTTTGGGTTTTTTTTAATTAAAAAACATAAAAAACTAATAAACTACTAGTTGTTGTTTTTGCTTCCCTTCGATTTCCTTTACGAGACACTCCTGTTCTCGTTCAAGTATCGCTCGACGAGACATTGGGAAGTGGCTAAAGTCCTTCGTTAGAAGTCCATGTTCCTCAATCTTATTTGATCCATTTCGGTGTGTATTTTGAAGGTTTCATCATCATCATCATCATCATACTCAGTTAATCCCACCTATAGCAAAGTTAAGGTAGGGTCTGAGGAGGGTAAGATGTAGACAGCCTTACCTCTACCCCTAAGAATAGAGAGGCTGCTTCCAGTGAGACCCCCAGCTCGATGTGGTTTGGTATCAAGCATTGGACATAAGGCACAGAACACAAGCAATCGGGACAAACCCGATCGGTGCATGTACCCCTTTGTCTTTTGGCTATCAACGCCACCACATGATACATGATTAACCGTCCGTCGTTTTTAACGTTATTTTCACGAAATTAGTAAAATAACGTTAAAACTAGTGCAATGAAATTAAAATGATTTTTTTATAAAGTTGAAAACTAGGCGTTAGCCATTGGCTAGTTGCTGCCAACGATCATTTTTTACTCGCCGGCCCACGCGAACAAGGTAGCGTGGGCTCGCTCATGCTAGCCTTCACACACTAGTGTTGTGGTCCACGCAATCCACGTGGATTCGTTTGTGGCTCGCGACTATTCGTTCATGTGCCAGAACACATAGTCTTGGAGATGTAAACCAATAAACCATCCTGACAAAAGCGGAATGCAACACAAAGTGAAGCATTTTAATTCAAATTCGAATGAAATTATTTCATAATTACATAGAAAAACCTACCTAACAAGGTTACGCCTTAGGGCCTATTCCCCACAAGATAATATATAAAGCTATAATCCCATCATCAACCATTAATAATGGAAGGTATAACCTGGAAAGAAAGTTCTTGCCTCTTATGTATGTTTTGATATGTTCCTTAACCACGTTTTCAAGTCTGCATATTTATTATCCATGTTAAATGTTTATTTATCAAGTCAATGTAATCGTTTAGTTAGTTTAAGTTCCAATTTAGTAGAAGTTAGTTAATGGGTCGAAAAAGGAGGAAGTCGTTTATGCCATGATCCCCATATTTTCCATTTTGTTATGATTTGTAACCCTTTAAAAGGGATATTTCCGTATGAATGAAATATGCAGATGAATTAGAGTCCAATTTCTTATTCTATATTTCTCTCAAGTTCTTAATCTCCTTTTCTGGCCATTGATCTGAATCTGAACCATAACAATTGGTATCAGAGCAGCCTTGATCCATGGAAACCAGCAAAATCTCCAACGCCGAATTCCAGCAACAAACACAAGATCGATTCGCTCGACATGATGCCATGCTCGAGAGAATTTTGACTGAAATGCAAAGCCTTAATACCTCTATGCAGGCCTTGCAAAATCAGACTTCTTGGTCATCTGGTTCGAACTTGGGCGACGACATGCCAGTCACCGACCACAACCCAAAACCCTACCTTAAACTACAGTTTCCCCGCTTCAGTGGAGCCGAACCCGCTGGCTGGTTGTATCAGGCCGAGCAGTACTTTGAATTCCAACACGTCACCGATGAAGATCGGGTGCATCTTGCCTCCTTCCATATGGACGGCGTCGCCCTACAGTGGCATCGTTGGCTCACAAAATCCAAAGGGCCAATGTCTTGGGTTGAATTTTCTCGAGCCCTACAGACTCGGTTTGGACCCACATATTATGAGGATCCGGCCGAAGCTCTTTCCCGCCTGAAGCAGACTACCACTGTGGTATTTTATCAAGAAGAATTTGAGCGCCTATCGCATCGTGTCGATGGCTTACCAGAACCATTCTTGGTTGGGTGCTTTGTAGGCGGTCTCAAAGATGAAATTCGCTTGTAAGTGAAGTTGAAGAATCTTCGGTCTCTTTCGGATGCTATTGGGTTGGCTCGATTGGTAGAAGAAAAATTGAAGCTGGACACCATAATTGGTACAGTCGATACACCCCCTCCTACTGGTCTCTTGGGTCCCTCCCCCACCAACCGGTTAGCCCTACCGGCTCCAAATTCAGTATGACGCCTCACAAGTGCTGAACTCCGTGACTGTCATGCCAAGGGTTTGTGTTACTATTGTGACGAGAGCTACAAGCCTTGCCACAAATGCTCTAAACAATAGTTAATGATGATCACGGACTCCGCGAAAGAAACCGAACTTCACCTTGAGGACAAGGTGAATTCAAGTGGGGTGGAATGATATGTTCCTTAACCACGTTTTCAAGTCTGCATATTTATTATCCATGTTGAATGTTTATTTACCAAGTCAATGTAATCCTTTAGTTAGTTTAAGTTCCAATTTAGTAGAAGTTAGGTAGTGGGTCGAAAAAGGAAGAAGTGGTTTATGCCATGATCCCCATGTTTTCCATTTTGTTATGTTTTGTAACCCTTTAAAAGGGATATTTTCGTATGAATGAAATATGCAGATGAATTAGAGTCCAATTTCTTATTCTATATTTCTCTCAAGTTCTTAATCTCCTTGTCTAACAATTGATCTAAATCTGAACCATAACATGTTTTTTCCTAAAATAGAAACAAACACACAAACTTCTACACCAAGATTATGCCTTAAGTCTAGAAGCTCTTGGGATTTCCTGGATCCTTCCCTCTGATGCACCGAAACGGCAGACAGGTGCCGTCCCCCGTACCCGATACTCCCCGGGACGGAAACGTGTACGGGGACGGTGGGAAACGTTTCCTTGCCGATTCTTGACCGATTTGAAAAGTCAAAGACCGTTTCTGATTTCGTTTCAATATTTGGGGACGTTTCTTTTAAAGTTTCCAGCGATCCCGGCGACGATTCCGGCCACTTCCGGCAAAGATTCCGGCTACGTTTTTGCAGAAACGAAGGGGAAGATGAATAGTGGCTGTAAACAAGTGTTCTTCTCTTTTTTCGGCCTTTTTAGGGTTAAAAACTTAAAGATGGCTTATATCGATGGCGAGTAGGCATATCGGAGAGGATGTGTGTACCGTTTTGAGAGAGAAAGTGAGGTGTGTACTGTTTGAGAGAGACTGAATACAGAAAGATAAAGTTTTTTGAAAGGATAGAAAGATAAAGTTAAAGGTGACATCTACATGAAACTAGGTGGGGTGGGAGTATAGGTGTTAACCAACAGGTGTCAAAATAACAATAATTTTATAACTATTTTCACATTTAACCCATCTATCTTTCATTTGTTTATATTTTATGTAATTACTTTATTACCATTTTATTTAATATGTTGTTTAGAGATCTATTTATATTAACTTTTAATATATTTTGGGGTTTGTGGTACATTATCTATAATATATATTTATGTTTTTATGTATTTATTTCCATACCCGTGCCGTGCCCGTTTCTTGATTTTTTAAGTGTTGTCGTTTCCCATTCCTGTACCTGTACCCGTTTCTCTTTCCCGTACCAATTCCCGTGCAACATAGATCTTTCCCCTGTGGGGTTGCCTTTTTTAGAGTCAGTCAAACAAGAAGGACCGCAGGATTAGTTTTCAAGCGTGACATGAATTCAAGCTGGTCTGCTTCGGAGATAAAAAGTACAACATAAGCTCCTGTCCGAGACAAATATTTGTACATAACACTGACCATATCCTCAAGACGTTTCCATTCACATTTTATACACACGTTAATATGTTAAAGTGACCACTTAGCATTAGACTTGTACATGTACTTTTTATTAACAGTACCTGATCCATATTATAATACAAAAAGAAAATCCGATTCAACCTCATTTAAGGTATCAGGAAAGAACAATTATATGTAACAATAAGCCCTAGAAACCTAAATTCTTACATGCTCCTTTAGCTGTGACTGAAATTTGAAACATTCAAGTATAAGTGGACATGTGATCATTTATTCAACCAAGGTTGAATTTTCATTTACTTTCTCATGTAAAAAATTCATTTATTTACAAGACGTAAAAATATGTGGGAACACCGTAACATTCAACATTAATGGATAATGATGAAAATGATAAAAGGTATATAAACATCAACATGATACATTGATCAACACAAGGTGGATATATTTCACTAATAGACATCATAAAACTTCAATAAACAAAACCTAATTCCTATAGGCAATCTCATTCATTTTAGGCAAAAAATTTTCTCAAATTCTTAATAATCATTTACGTCAACATATTAAGTGGGTGTTCGCGATTGATTATTCAAAACAGATTATGCGTTTTGGAAAAACAGGGGTTGAGCTGCTTATAGATTATTGCGTTTTGGTAGCCTAAAAAACTGATTATCTGCGTTTTCAAAACGCAATAATCTAAAAATCAGATTCAAAACGCAATCTCAAACACCCTCTAAGTATACTGTAGGTTAATACTTATCATAGATAACTTAAACGAAATAAAAGAGCCTTGGTCATCCAGGACTACAGTTAGGGTCGGGGACATCAACGTGTAGCCTGAAAATTGAATCGCAAAATCTATGCTCAAAGTTTATAGCTTACATGGCCACCATTATAAACTCATTTTAGCACTCCATAGATGACTCTCAACTTCAACTTTCGATTACATTAAGTCGATCCAAAAACAGTTACAAAAATTTATGATAAAACTCAAATCTAAAGAATGGAAGACAAATTTATGCTATAACTCAAAGCTAGCCAGCAGAATTGAAGATTGGTGGACTTATATGAAGGCATTGAGAGGGATTTGTGAGAATGGTGAAGAAGAATATATAGAGACCAGTAATGGCTATGAACTTTGTGAAGTGAATGTTACTTTCCTGTTTTGCCTTCATAATACTTGGTTTATAGGATTAGAATGAACATGGTGAGTATGCACAAGATTGTGCAGTGACTCGAATGGAAGAACAGAGGGTGGGAGAGTTTGTGAAACACAAACTATATTATTAATCCACACAAATGAAATGACAATACATGAAGGGTATTTATATATACATACTTGGCGGTTACTAAACCGTTTATAACTAACTTAAACTAACCGACATGACTATCCTATAACCGACACAACTATTCAGATTTTTGTGTCGTTTGACTTTCTGAAGTCAACGCAATTTCTTGATTATAATTTCCAACATTCACGCCCCTAATCAAGAAATTCGTATTTGATTCTCTGTTCATGTTCATCCTAATCTGCAGCCTTCTTGTCTTCTTTCTTTCTATTGATCTTGAACCATTCTTCTGTCACACCCTCAAAATCCACTTGCGGAGTTTTACCGCGAGGCGCATGACAAACCAGGATCCAAACCAACGATCACAATAAACAAGTCTAAATGAATATAATGCAATTTCAAAACATAGTTTAAAATCCCCGTTTACAGCGGAAGCTTATTCAAAACAGTATCTCAAAAGTAAACCAAATGTTCAACATATGAAAACCATGCGACTCTAACTAGACGCCGTGCAGACGCGTGCGCCCTAGTCCAGTAGTGCTACCTTAGCGACCTGAGAAAACATGTAAAAGTTTACGTCAGCACAAAAATGCTGGTGAGTTTACAGGTTTTGTAATCCAAGTACCAAGTCAACCTGTCCATACTATAACAAATCGAAAACCAGTGTACGCTAGCTAGGCGTATGTTTTGTTACTACCACGATTGGAAAACCATTACTAACTCGTAAACCAAATGTGTGCCCGATGTAGTAACCCTGTTGTTCCTGTTGTTCCTGTTTGAGACAATATGCACCCGCCGACCCTCCAAGTCGACGAGCGGGGTTGGTCACTCCCAATAGCGCTATTCACATTTCCCCGTTGTGCAAACCCGCACATTCATGGTTCCCCCCGGGACTTCCAAAGATCGTGTAGTACACAATAGAAACCCATAGTATGACAGTAGTTACCAAATAATCGTTTTAACACATGTTTTCTCCCCCGAAAATGTGAAACCAGTTTAAAAGAGGGGCCGTAAACTCACCTTAAGTTGCGTTACTTCGTAATACGAATAACTCAGCAGCTATGCTAGTCCCGTAAAGCGGCGACCTAACATATGACAGTTACAAGCACTTAGACTAATAACCCGCAGGTTAATTAGTCCCTAGATGTCCAGACCATAACCAAGTTCGTTTGAAAACACCGTGACTGTTTAACTGACCCAAAGTACAAGACTCGACATCCCATTGGTGACCCGAGACTCCCCGTGTTATGTTTACGCTCTCAAACACACAATTATGCAACCACACTTAACATACGTTAACGCACAACAAGTTATAGCACATAGCTCACGTATCACCGAATTACATCCAAACATATGTTACCAAGTTATTAGATATGTTACGGGGTTCCTAGCATGTTCCTACATGTCAAATCGGGTCTCGGAATGCTAATTTACACTTACAGCAGCAGTACACGCGATTAGGAAAAGTCAACTAGCATTTAGGTTGGTCAACTAGCATTTAGGAAAGCTAATCGCCTATAATATAGGCAATTAGGGCTATACCACATATAATTACTAGCATTTAGGGCTATACCACATGTAACTACTAGCATTTAGGCTATACCACATGTAACTACTAGCATTTAGGCTATACCACATGTAACTACTAGCATTTAGGCCCTACTCGCATGTATCTATTAGCATTTAGGCCCTACTCGCCTCTAACATAGGCATTTAGCCTCCTAATCGCCCCTAACATAGGCGATTAGGACTGCTACTCGCCTGTAACCTTGTTGTTCCAGTTTTTCGCGCGTTTAACGCTCCAAATCAGATCCAGAACGTGTGTAACCATCCAATATCATCCCAAACACTATCCTAAACATGTTTCAACTAAAACCCTTCGTTTTGCCTCGTATTATCAGCCCTGCATGAAATCACGTAATCCAAATACCATTCACATAGCATGCAACATCACACTAACATGCGTAACTATAACCCTAATAATCAATTACTCAGATTTCATTAACATAACATCAATATTATTCTGATCTAACATAATAACATGTCATTCATTCATCTTGAATCATAAAAACCCTAGCTTTCTAATCATAAACACACATAACACATGTATACTAGTTAAAATCCGATTAACAACACTTATTAACGATTTTCAGAAAGCTTTTTCGTTTTAGAACAGGTCTGGACTATTAGGGATTGAATAAAAATGTTTATAAGATTGCATGGATGAAAACCAAACCTTAGATTTGTAAAAGAATGATGGATTAAGCTTGAAACCTTGTGCTTTGATCAAAAATCGCGTTCCAGAGGTTGTGTGTGTGTGTTGGGGCAGGTTATGGGACGACTAGGGTTTGTATTATGAAGTTTATGAGGTCAAGTATGGTATTTATAGTCGTTTTTAGTCGTCCAGCACGTAACACGCGATTGTGCAGCCAGTACACGCGATTAGGGATCCTAATCGCATGATGTTCAGGCATTTGGGGCCTAATCGCCCCCTAGGGCACACGATTAGCCCCCTACTCGCCCCTATTGTTGCCTACTCGCCTCCCTTATAGGCGATTAGGCCTTCCTAATCGCCTATAGGGGCTGGTTTCGTGTGTTTTGCGCGTTAAACCCCGTTTTAACATATGTTAACACATATTCACATACCGACAAGTCACATAATGATTGTAAACACATAACACTTGTAAATACACATATTCACACTTGTTCACCAATTCCCGGGACTCGAGACTTGTATGTTCCGTATGCCCTGACGATCCTACAAATCGTCACCGTTTGTACACTTGGTTAAGGACTGACATCTAATGAACTTCTAGACCAACATCCAATGATCTTCTAGACTAAACCGATAGTTCTCGAATCATAACCCGACTTAACTAACCCAGTTAAGTACCATATACGCGTGACTCGCTAAGGTAGACTTTCATCTAGACAACGTTGTTAACCAGAATTTGCCGGGTGTCACACTTCTATATCTTCTAAACTTTGATAATGATCCGATATTGAACCTTTGAGAAATTGATGTTAATAGGATTATCACAATCCTTAACCTTCACGGTTTCTGCCATCTTGGCCTTTCTTCTACGATCATCATGATCGGACAAACAACTAGGAATTAACGCATACTCGTCTTTTCTTCCTATTGTATCAACATCTTCGGAGATTAACGGTGCCTTCTTCTACACTCGTCTTCTGTCTCCACACAATAAACATCTTCTGATTTCTCTAATATCGAATAAACTACGGGTTCTTGATCGAAACTTTCGTTGTTTTCTGCCTTGCCGGAACTCCTCGCCGGAAAACGATTTCTGCGTTTTTTCTTTTAAATCTGTTAGGGCCTCTTGACTGCATCTCTTCTGATTACTATGATAACAATAACCAAGTATGAATCAAACAAACACTCGCTGTTGTTCGATTCCGTTTATACTATAATTTCCGATCAGATTTTGCAAAACAGGGGATCGGACTTTTGTTCACAGGTTCTTCTTCGTCTTTATCTTCCCAAGAGCGTCTCGCTCTGATACCAATTGTTACTTTCCTGTTTTGCCTTCATAATACTTGGTTTATAGGATTATAATGAACATGGTGAGTATGCACAAGATTGTGCAGTGATTCGAATGGAAGAACAGAGGGTGGGAGAGTTTGTGAAACACAAACTATATTATTAATCCACACAAATGAAATGACAATACATGAAGGGTATTTATACATACATACTTGGCGGTTACTAAACCGTTTATAACTAACTTAAACTAACCGACATGACTATCCTATAACCGACACAACTATTCAGATTTTTGTGTCGTTTGACTTTCTGAAGTCAACGCAATTTCTTGATTATAATTTCCAACAGTGAAATCTTTAGTTCTAGAGGCATCGTAACGTTTGAGGAATAATGAAAGGAGGTTTAGTCAATATTGGGTATTCAAGTCACCAAGAAGAGCCATGTTTTGGTATGATTGGGTGGGAAAATTGCTGAGAAGTCATAGGATGTGTCCCATAGATATAACCATTTATTAGTTAAGGTTGATGATTATCATATAACCTTGGGTTTTACAAAACTAGTTTAAATTATATAATATTGACTTTGAATCTCTGGATAGCTAACTCACTTTTTGGTGTATTTTAATATTCTAGATTGTGTTGTAGTTCTCATTGAAATCCATTTAAATTAGGTTGGAGACTGAGCTTATTGAGGAAATTGTTAACGACCTCAACAGTAGATTAGGTGTACCACTAAAATCTGCAACTCTTCCACAACTTATCGGTGTGACATATCACATTGAACACATCACTTCATGGATAAAAGATGGATCCTCACATACGGGTGACATTCTCACTATTTTGGGTATGGGTGGGATAGGAAAGACATCTTTAGCCAACTACGTATATGAGTTACATCGTCGCGAATACACATGCAGTTTTGTTGGGGATATCAGCAGAAGATGTGCTGGAAAATATCATGGATTGCTTGATGTACAAAAGCAACTTTGTGATGACATTTCAAAAACAAGTTCGATTCAAGTTCATGATGTTTATGTATACACCTCTATGATTGAGAATGCACTTGCTCATAAAAAGGTTTTGCTCGTTCTTGATGATGTTGATAGTCTTGACCAAATAGATGCTTTACTTGGAAACAAAGTTCTACATAATGGAAGCAAAATCATAATAACAACCAAGGACGCATCTTTGACAGAGAGGTGTGCACTAATGAAAAGAAAAGTTAAACCCAAGCATACAATGTGCACACTTGAAGGACTATCTGTGTATGCTTCATTGGAGCTTTTTTGTCATCATGCATTCACACGTAATTATCCTGGTGAAGGCTATGAAGAGGTGTCAATAAAGATTGTGAGGTATTGTGACGGACACCCACTGGCTCTTGAAGTTCTTGGCAAGTCTCTACATAAGCGTGATATATCATATTGGGAGGAGCACATAAAGGGGTTACAAAAAGAACCTCTTTCTGGTATAGAAAAGGCAAAAAGGGCATTACAATTGAGCTATGACTCTTTATCATCCGAAAATGATAAGGAACTGTTTAAGCATATTGCTTGTTTCTTTGTAGGAATGGATAGAGATTTGACTGAGACAATATTAAAGACATGTGATATAAACACAAGATCTGGGATTACAAATCTCATGGAAAAATGCTTTCTTAGAGTCAAATGGAATAACGAATTGACGATGCATTCATTGATACAAGAGATGGGTAGAGATTTAGTACGTCAAGAATCACCAAACAAGCCATGGAAGCGAAGTCGATTATGGTATCATGCGGAGTCATTCAAAGTGCTGAAACAAAATAAAGTAAGTGTGCATGTATTTGTTTTTTGTAGGTATGCATGCTCTAAATATGTTTATTGTCTATACACATATACAACCTTTACATATAATTTTGTTTGCATTCCCAGGGTACAAAAAATCTTTTTGGCCTTGCCCTTGACACGAGAATGCTTGACAAAAAGAAGTTAAGTGGGTCATTTGAGCTGGAAACAAAATCGTTAAGTAAAATGGATAATCTAATGCTACTACAACTCAACTATGTACAATTAAATGGGTGTTTTGAGAATTTCCCAGAAGAATTAAGATGGTTGTGTATGCATGGATTGCTTGTAAAGTCTATACCTTTAGACTTGCCAATGGAGAATCTGGTTGCTCTTGATATGTCCTATAGCAATATTGAGTCTTTTGACATGAAAAAAGACAAACGATTGCTTGGATCCTTGAAAGTTCTTGATCTCAGTTCTTGTGAACAACTTCATAGTATTGGTGGTTTTAACAAACTCCCTTCACTTGAGAGGTTAATCATTAAAAATTGCATAAGTTTGATTGAGGTGTGTGAATCAATTGAGCATTGTGTTGAACTTCTCCACATTGATATGAGTTATTGCTACAAGCTCAAAAGGCTTCCAATATCCATTGGCAAATTAAAGAAGGTTAAAACACTATTGTTAGATGGTTGTAATTTTCGTGAATATCAAATCCAGGCTATACCAAGTGATTCGAAGTTCTTGTTGATTTCTTTACCGAGCTCATTGAGAATGTTGTCAATTGCAAATAGCAATTTGTCTAACGAATCCTTTCCCATGGACTTTAGTTGCCTAGCCATGTTAGAGGAATTATGTTTAGATAATAATCCCATTGTTTCGATGCCTAGTTGTGTGAGTACCCTTCCTAGGCTTGAGAAACTTCATATGATATTCTGTGATAAAATGATATCAATCGAGCATCCTCCACCTACGCTACGAGAATTAGCAATCTATTCTACTCAGCGTCATAAGACTTTGCCACGGAAAATTAAATTTAGTTCAAAAATGTCCCCGCTCTACTTACTAAATCAAAGTCGGACAAAAAGGATATTAATATCACGTTATTCACCTACACTAAATGTTTTTGACAAGTTTAAGTTTGATCCAGAAATTTCCCCACTTATATTTGACAATCAATGGATAATATTCCCACAATCTTCATTTGAAATTGATGGCATGGTGAAAATCGAACCAATGGCAGGCGTGGAGGAAAAGGTACTTCATAGTTTGGGTTGGACAAGTCTAGAGTTTACTAAAAAAATGCTCCTGGAAACTCATGACATCTACAAAGGATCAGAAGAATCTCAATCCCAGGTTTCCTCTAATTAACTATCTTTATCGTATGTGTGAAAAAAATATGTGTCTATTATGAATTAAAGGTGACTATTGTTGTTGTATTTCGCAGATGTATTATGAATTTGGAATATTTAGCACAATTTATGTGGGGAAAGAAATGCCGCAGTGGATTAAGTGTAGAAGCAAGGGCCCATCAATATCATTTACCATCCCATCATCTCCTAATAAGCTCCGAGGATTGAATTTTTGTTGTGTGGAGATAGTTCCACCCAAGTTGCCATATATCAAGATTAGCAATACTACAAACAACCGCACTTGGATTTATGAACCTTATATCGACTTTGTCTTTGGAGAGTACTGTTATAGTTTGTTAAGCCATTGGATGTTTGGTCCAAATGAGATGAAAGGTGGTGACCACATTACCATTACTGTTGAACCAGTAGAATTTGGTAAATATATAAAGGAGTGTGGGATTGGTCTTGTGTATGATGATGAAATTATTCAGGAAGAAGAAGATGCATTGGGCTATTACAAGTCTTGGAATTATATAATTGGCCGAGATCTCTCCCCTTTTCAATTAACAACAGGAGCATACGTCCTAAACAACGACGGATTTCTAGCGTATGCTAGTAAAAGTAATGCATGTTATCATCAATTCTTTGATTACGGAGCCTATTATAAAGGTAGATGTCGTTTTAATTAATAAAACTTAGTTAAATGGATTTGAATTATCATTAATGTATTAACTTTTGATTTTTTTTCTTTTCAACAGAAGAGGGCAGGGTAGCCTTTAAAAAGGCCTTTAAAGCTTTCTCCTAAAAGAAGGTGGAAATAGTTGGTCTTAACTCTTAAGGTGGAAATGGTGGATCTGTGCTCATCAGTGTTGTTGGTCACAAGAAGGAACCAAATAAAAGGTGTTGCAACATGAGAAGCGAGGCTACTTGATCTTTAAAGTGTTAGCCGATGATTATGCATCGGCGGTCAATGGTCAATGTAGATGGTCAATGTAGTTATTGTAGATTATTATGTAGTGGTCAATGGTGAATCTAGGTGGTCAATATAGTTATTGTAGATTATTATTGTATTTCCATATTATCTTTTCCCTTGTAACTATTTAAGCACATTGTATGTCAATGAGAAAGCAAGTCATTGTATACTCTCACATGGTATCATTGTAAGGTGTACTGTTTTCGAACACCACCCCTGCCATCCACTTTCACATTTGTTCTTGAACAACTTCAATTCACATCCATGTAATATTGTTGGTCACTTCTTTGATTCTACACCTCTTTTTTATTTTTTCAAGAATCCACATAATATTGTCAGTCACTTTTCACAGTTTCATATGGCCAACAACCGGTCCTTTTCAGGCTTATCTCACCATCCCAACACTCGAAACCACACCAACCGACCCAATAACCGAACCCGAAACACCTACATGTCACAACCCCCATACCCGAATAATCCTAAAAAATAACCATACTATCCTCCTTTTTGGGTCCCTCCTTATTGGACACTGCCACCTTGTCCCTACCCAACCCAAAATTAGTCACAACCTTGGTATCCACCGGCGTCTTCTAGTTCTCACAACACCCATGGCAGTCAAAGGTCGTCACAGGCTCACCTTACCATGATAGATCCTTTGGAGCCTACACAGCTTGCAGATGCAGTTCATGCTCTTTCAGTTGATTCAGGTGATGAAAATGATCAGTGGAACTTCGATACATGTGCATCTTCTCATTTCTCTTTAGATAAAAATAATATTGACACGTTTTCCACGTTTGCACCAATAGCGTCAATAATTGTTGGCAATGGCAATAAACTTCCAGTTTTGGGATCGGGAAACTCCACCTTAAATTTTGCTTCCAAACCATTATACCTTAAAAACATCCTTTTCAACCCAAACATAGTCAAAAACCTTACATATGTCCGTCAATTTAATATTGATAATTACACATCTATCCAATTTGACCCATATGGGTTTTCTGTGAAAGATTTTAAGGATGGCACGATCCTGAGTCGTCACAACAATACGAGTGACCTATACCCGCTCACGCCAAATGCTTCTGCCACCCCTTGTTTTGCATCCACCCAAGACTCTCCTTTTTGGCATCATCGACTCGGTCACCCGGGTCAACCCGTAACGGAATTTCTTCGTTTAAACAATTTTATTTCTTATAATAAGCAAAAGACTTCGTCTCTTTGCCATGCTTATCAGTTGTCCAAGCACAAACGTTTACCATTTAATGATTCTGTTTCTCATACATTATGTCCATTTTCGTTATTGCATTGTGATTTATGGACTTCACCACTTTCAAGTCATGCAGGTTCCAAATACTATTTGGTAATAATTGATGATTTTACTCATTACACGTGGGATTATCCACTTAAATTTAAATCTGAAACTTTTTCCAAAATAACACATTTTCATCAATTTGTTTCCACCCAATTTCGTCTTCTCATACAAGCAATCCAATGTGACATGGGTGGGCGAATTCGATAACACCAACTTCCACAACTTCACCTCTCAAAAATGGAATTCAACTTCGGTTCTCGTGCCCTCACACATCTAAAAAAAATGGCAAAGTCGAACGCATGATCTGTCGCATAAACGAGATCATGTTCACCCTTCTCACCCATGCCTCTTTACCCTCTACCTATTGGGTTGAGGCCCTTCACACCGCCTCTTATCTTCACAACATTCTCCCCACCAAACTTCTCCAAGACCGCACTCCTTTATCTCCCCTTTACCTTCGTGAGCCTTCCTATAACCACCTTCTCGTGTTCGGCACCTTATGCTACCCAAACACCTCTGCCACCCGTCCTAATAAACTCACCCACCGCTCTCTTCCATGCCTTTTTCTAGGCTACCCGGCCAACTATCGCTGGTACCGATGCCTTGACCTTGTTTTGGGCAGGCCATATTTTCCCGACATGTCACCTTCGACGAAAAAGTTTTTCCTCTTGCCAATCCTTCCTCCCCACCTCCCGATCACTCTTTCCTTGACCATAACTTACTCTTATTCATCCCACACTATTTTTCCTCACCAAATCCTTCCTCGTCGGCCCAACATACCTCATCTATACCCCACACGACCCAAACCACAGCCCCACCAACTTCTCTCGCCTCCACATCCCAACCGGCCCAAACACCACACACTCTTCACCGGCCCAAAACTTAAACCCCCCACCGGCCCACACCCAACACCCTTCACCGGCCCAACACTTAAACTCTCCACCGGCCCACACCCTACACCCTCCACCTGCTGTACCCAGCCCACCACCACCCCCACAACCCTACCACAATCCTCCACCCACTGTCAACGATACACATCACCCAATGCAAACCCGGTCCCGTTCCAGCATCTTTAAACCTAAAATCCCATTTTCCCTACATACCCAGACCTCTCCTACTCCGTCACCTCTACCTAAATCCCATCTTTCCTCCCTTACCGACCCAAACTGGAAGCAGGCAATGGTTGACAAATATGAAGCTCTATTGGCCAACAACACGTGGGAACTTATCCCTCGACCACCCGATGCTCCTGTCATCTGATGTATGTGGCTTTTCAAACACAAGTTCCATGCCGACGATTCTCTAGAGCGACACAAGGCCCGCTTGGTAGTAAATGGAAAAAGCCAAACAGTTGGGATTGACTGTGATGAGACTTTCAGTCCAGTGGTCAAACCCACCACTATTCGCACTCTCCTCAGTCTTGCCATTTCAAGAGGCTGATCTATGCTCCAATTAGATGTCAAAAACGCTTTCCTAAACGACCACTTGAAGGAAACCGTATACATGTTTCAGCCTCCTGGTTTCACCTCTGACACACACCTTAAATATGTTTACAAACTTAATAAATCTTTATATGGTATAAAACAAACTCCCAGAGCTTGGTATCAACGTTTTACAGGGTATTTGCTAAAGTGTGGATTCAAAGGCAGTGTTTGTGACACTTCACTCTTTATATATCATCATGGCAACCAAATGGCGTACCTACTACTCTACGTGGATGATATCATTTTAACTGCCTCAAGCGATAGCCTTTTGCAACAAATCATTAAGTCCCTCACTGCTGAATTCAAGATGACTGATTTAGGGATCTTGCATCACTTTCTTGGTGTCGCTGTGACCAACCAAGCTAACGGGTTGTTCTTATCTCAGTCAACATATGATGCCGACATCTTATCTCATGCTAACATGTCAAACTGCAAACCTGCTAGCCCACCAGTCGAACCTGGCTCCAAACTTAGTGCTGACACAGGCTCCACCTTTGAAGACGATTCTCTTTATCGAAGTTTAGCTGGTGCGCTTCAGTATCTTACTATCACCAAACCAGACATCGCCTATGCTGTTCAACAAGTCTGCCTCTTCATGCATGCTCCACGAGAACCGCATTTTCAGTTCCTGAAACGCATTCTCCGTTACATTAAGGGCACTCTTAATCAAGGTTTACTACTCTACCCCTCATCCTCCACATCCTTAACAGCTTACTCTGACGCTGATTGGGGCGGGTGTCCCGACTCTAGATGCTCAACGTCTGGCTATTGCATTTTCTTGGGCACGAACTTGATCTCTTGGTCTTCTAAACGACAGTCTACTATTTCCAGGTCCAGCGCAGAAGTCGAATACCGTGCCGTGGCCAACACTATCGCTGAACTTAGTTGGGTTTGAAATCTTTTGCTTGAGTTACATGTTCCTGTCCGCCAGGCCTCTCTTATTTATTGTGACAACATCTCGGCTGTGTATCTCACTGAAAATCCAGTCAATCATCAACGCACCAAACACATTGAACTGGATATCCATTCTGTCCGAGAAAAGGTCCATCTTGGTACAGTCAAAGTCCTTCTCGTCCCTGCTGACTACCAATACGCAGATATCTTCACCAATGGTTTACCGAAGCATCTCTTTGAGCGTTTTCGTTCCAGTTTATGCCTTTGTCTTTCTACGGCTCAAACTGCGGGGGCGTGTTAGCCGATGATTATGCATCAGCTGTCAATGGTCAATGTAGATGGTCAATGTAGTTATTGTAGATTATTATGTAGTGGTCAATGGTCAATCTAGGTGGTCAATATAGTTATTGTAGATTATTATTGCATTTCCATATTATCTTTTCCCTTGTAACTATTTAAGCACATTGTATGTCAATGAGAAAGCAAGTCATTGTATACTCTCACACAAAGAAGTTGAATAAAAAAAATTTCACTGACTTGCATGATCATTAGTGTACGTGTTTTGTGTAGAGCATGTCAATAATTACATCAAAAGTATTCATTATAGTGTCTCCGTTAATCAATGTAATTTTTATATAAAAAAATTAAAAATAAATGTTTGTGACTTGCAACTTGTCAATGCGTAATCATAAAAACAATTGATCACAGTATATCGATTATGGTGGATCTGGTAACGGAAAATTTTAACACCCTGCAATTGATACCAATCCTATTGTTGGGCTATGATTTAAAAGTTTGTGTCTGTCTTAGTCCATTAGATGTTTTGGGTTTGGTTTATCTAGTGGTTTAGTATTGAGCTTCGACCTATAAGGCCTATTGTATAGGACCGCCCTATGTATCTATGAATAGGGGGTTCTTAGGTGATTTTGGGTGGCTAGTATTTTGTGTTTTTGCTCTCTTTGTAATAGGTTGTAGGTGTACCAGATGAGTCTTAGAGCTCATGTGCACTTTGATTAATACAATCTTTTGCTTTGAAGTTTCTTCTTTGTTCTTACTTTCAATCTTAGTTTCCTCCTTCGATTGAGTGTTGTTTGATACCGGGGAAGGATTCTGGACTTACAATTGGTATCAGAGCCTAAGAAGTCTTTCGAAGGCTCGGTTTGGTATCATTCAAAGCTACAAAGAAGTGTGTTGCTAAAAAGTTTTAGAGAAAAGGTTGTTTAATTTTTTTTTACAATATACTCGTTTCTTATTTTCAGCTCAATCTTGTTCGGTACTAATATTGTCATTGCAGGTTCTTGTGTTTCAGCTTTCATTATAACCATGGCAAATGTGTTTTTGAATGAATTTTGTGAAAAATTGTCAAGAACACCAAGAAACTGCTTTTTGATCTTGTTGATCGATTTTTGTGAAAAAAGATTTGGTGTTTACACTATTTTCGGAAGGTGGTTGCAAAACGTTTTCAGTCAAAGGATTTTAATTATCGATTTCGGATCAAGATATTTTGAAATTTAATTTTCAAAAATCTTAATTCCTTTTATCTCGGATTTTACTTGGCTGATTTGTTGCAGGTTACTAAAAACAAGGTGTTTCCTAAGCCAGGGGTGTCCGCCCAACCCTAAGTGTCCGCCCATCCCTAGTGTCCCACCCACTTCTGTGTGTCCGACCTAGTGTCCGCCCACGAGTGTCCGCCTCATCCCAGTGTGTTCGAACTAAACCTAAGTCCGACCTAATCTATTGTCCAACCTCAACCCTTGTGTCCGACCTAATCTAGTGTCCGACCTAATCTAGTGTCCGACCTCAACCCTTGTGTCCGACCTAACTTAGTGCCCGACCTCAACCCTTGTATCCGACCTAATCTAGTGTCCGACCTCAAACATAGTTGTAATTCCAAAACCGATGGCGGAAACATCGGGATGTCACGTATTGATGATTGTTTAGTAGCTCATGGTAAATAATAAATTTCAATAAGTGATTTAAATACATTACATACAATTGTTCTACAAGAATTTGTACATAAAAATGAAAAAAATACAAGATACACATCTTCAAGCATTAACTCTAATCTTCAAGCAAGCTATAACCTGAAACATGTTAAGTTTGAAAATATTTTGGGTCAACAAAACTGGGTGAGATTTACATAGGTTTGAATATTGAATAAAAACTTATACAATTCGAGTGTCATGGCAAGTCTAGTCCATATGTGATAACAAAACTATTAGGTAAATCGAGTGCATAATCAAACCTTGTGACTAGAATATTGTGGTCCATCCCATACGCATATGGTTCACTCGATTTTGTTATATTTTCGATAACATTCACCCACGCTACCTATATAGGAGGTACACGTATCCGAGTGGGGTTGTCAGTCCAATAGATCTATCATTGTATATCGTCGGCTGATCAATGTTAATGATTATGCTAGAATAATTGTGCTTACCCTAGTAATGTTTAAGACATAATGCAACATAGAATAACACATAGACACTTATGTTTGAATTGTAAATTGATGTTGTAACATGTTTCACCCCAAAATAGTGAAAAGGAAAAAGGGGCTATGTAAACTCACCTGAAATTCACTGTGTAAGTATTAGTAAGTAGCAACAAGTCTGAACTTGGATTAATTGAGCTCTTGTATCCTATTACAAATAAATGATGCCTTAAATTCTAATGCAAATAAGCTTGTTTCATTTATTGATTGTAGAGATAGCTTATTCAACTACCTAGACTCGCATTGAACGAATGCGCGTCTTGCAGTGTGTATGACTTAACGAACCGACAGTACTTAGTTTAGTTTTCTCAAAAGTGTGCGTGTATGTATTGTGATATAAAATATATACATTAATATGATATATTTATAATTGCGACCTGAAGCTAATTGTAAAAGAAGCATTTTAGAACAGTGAAAATATTGTACATGTAACTTGGCTTGCATTTCAGTTTATTTCGAAGACTGTTTAATATAGGTACCTATTAAAGTTTGGATAGCGTCTATTTGTAAAGCGTAGCTTCATTTGTACAAAATTGTAGATTTGAATGCTTGGTATATTTCTTATATTTTGTAAAAAAATAGGCAGAGTTTCCTCTGTTTTTGTATAAAACCAGACAATTCATATTGTCTATATTTCCCAAAAATCACTCGACCAAGTTCTCAAAACACAACATAATATAACTAGACCTTTTAAACACGATGAATAGCATAAATATAAACTATATTTTTGACAAAAAAAAAAAAATACTATTTGTACATATATCGTTTGAAGTTTGTTTATCATCGCACTAATAAGTATAATTATAAGTTAGTCATTTTTCCGATCTTTCTAACTATTAATAAAATGATTATTGACATATGTCGGTTCGGTTCGGTTCACTTAACTTTTATGATACATTTATATATAGAATGTACTACAAAACAAAATAAAATAACTAAACAAAATTCACAGCGCGTTATACCTTCCAACGAACAAGCTCGCGAACCGATACGCTAGTGCCTCAAACTGAGAGTCAACAGATCTGACCGGATTTGGCTGTTGACTAAGGTTGACCAGATCCGAACCTTGACTAGATTTGACTTCAGTTGACCGGCCATTAGACGTGACCACCATAACCAATGATCGCCGGAAACCCAAACGGAAAAGGAAAAGAAGGACATGGTGTTACTGCTCCTTGTCGAATGGCTCACAGAAACAGGTCATAACCGAGCCCAAACCATCAGATATCACCACTGGTCACAGCCACCCTGCTTGAACCGGAGCACATCCACCACGAGACCATCCCAGTGACCATCTCCGGTCATCAAACCACAACCACCGCTGAACCAACATCACCATCGGACCAGAACACGACAAGAGGATACATCCCGGTGTACCTGTTCGAACCTGCAACTCGTACCACCAAACAAATCGAAAACCCAACTCCTGTACACCGTCATTCAATAATCTACCACGCACCTTGTTGCTGTTGTTGCGCCGCCAATGGATGGCCAGAAGGAGCTGGCCGCTGCTGTTTACGGGGAGGGAGAGAGATGACGAGGGCGACGTTGTGGTTTTGTGGGTGAAGGGAGGGGTTAAGGGGATAGATGGTTTAATGGAGGTGGAACGTGGTGGGCGGCGGCGGCTCAAGTGGTGGTGGTTGTTGGCTGCCGCAACTCTTAGAGGGAGAGGATGAGTGTGAAGGTTTAAGATGAGGTGGCTAGGGTTATTATGATGAAGATGAAGAAGATGTGATGGGTTGGGGTATTATATAGATAGAGTTTTGGTGTAGGTTAAATAGACACCACGTATACAAACCAGTTACCGACTCGGGTCTCGCTTTGAATTTAGCTCGTTTAATCAATAAGATAATTATTTCATATAATTTATTTATATAAACTGACGTAGAACTAGTATTTGGACCATATATATTTTATTCACATAATGTAAATGTAAATGTATATGCTCGTTAGAACATTAGGAGTTGTCTAAAATAGGAACTAACCAGTATTTTTACTCGTTGTGAATTGTTAGATCATGTAATTGTAAGTGATGAATAATTTTAATTCTTAACGTAAGAGAATGTATTTTAACTAAAAATAATAACAATATTGTTTTAAAATAAATAAAATAAAGTAATTATATGAATATAATGTTTTAGAAATAGCTGGGCGTTATAGTCTCCCCTACTTTTGGAAACTTCGTCCCGAAGTTATTAAAAACACAGGGTTTATAATTTGTTATCTACCGAAAACCCTAAAAGAATTTCACACTACCTTAACGTACCTGTAAATTCATGATTACATTCCGGACCGCAATCACCAATTTACCTTACATTAGGGTTGTGTCCTTCTATGACTCTACACATACATGTAAGTAATGCAAAATAACCTTGTGATTGAATCTTTGTATCAATGAGTCTGATAAATCTTTGTATCAAATTACATGTATGATGTATCCAAAAATTGAGTCCAACTGTTGAGCAGGGAAAAGACCTCTACCAGTCAGTGAGTAGGAACCTCTACCGATTGTTGAGCAGGTTATTAGAACCTCTACCGACTGTTGAGCCGGCATGATGACCTTTACCAATCGTTGAGCAGGTTATTAGGTACTCTACTAACTGTTGAGCAAGTACTTCAACCTCTACCAGTTGTTTGATTAAGTGTAACAATTATTTTTGATTTAACACATAAGTTGCAAGTTGATAATATATACATGTAAGTAAGTTTGTAAATGCATCAAGTATCAAGTATAGCATGCGAGTTGTAATAAAGTTGTCCTAGACAAGATTAGTGACTCTAGGTGTGTTTATAGCAAATAGTTTATATTCCATGCTTTCAAGTATCATGAATAATCAAATGTTCAAGTAGATAATCAAATCCTCATGCATAACTAAGAATCAAGTTTGATGCAACGAACAATCAAGTTTTCAATCGTCTGGTCATCCTGGTGATCAAGTTCATGTTCGAGGCGGTGAAGGATATGAATTTGGTTTTTGAGAGGATGATGAAAACTCTAAGTAAAACCAAGGTTGTGAAAAATGGTGAATGTGAAGATAGTTAATAAAGAGTTTATTTTATAGTTTTTTTTTTTCACAGGGACACAAGTAGTAAGGTGATTATGTAGTAGCGTGAATTGTGGGATTTGAATCAAGGGTTAAAATCAAGCGTATTGAGAAGACATGATTGTGGTAAATGCCAAAATTTGTAAAATTTTGAACAAGTTGAAAATATGTAGGGGTCAATTAAGAATTTAGAGACTAAATATTGATCTTGTCGGTGGCAAGATTTTATTTTCAAAATTGGGTTAGGATAGATAGTACAAACTAAATGGATTTAGATCGGAATGTCGGAGATTGTAAACACGATGTCGGTTTCAAAAATCAAGAATTTATTTAGGTGTTTTGTATAATAGACTCTGATTAATCCATAGAAAATTTCATCGAAAATCATTCGTTACGACAATAAATTGTTACATAAACATTTGAAATTTAGAAGATAGGCGTATGGAAATAAAAGGCTCTTTGACAAAATATTTATTTGCCATAGTTTGTGTAATCCCCAGGTGATGAAAGTTTGACAAAATTCAATACTCTTTAGTGTTGGTGCTAGAGTATCTCCTATACACAGGTTATAAGATTATAGTTTGGACCAAGATTTTAAAATCTTGAATATGATAAAATTTTATGGTTGAGGGTACCTTAAAAAATATAAATAAAATTCTAGGGGAAGGTTGAAAATAGAATTGGCCCAAAACATCAAAGATAATAGATTAAAGAACTAAAATGTGCAACATGGTGTAAAGGGAGAAATATGATTTGGGTTAGATGTTGAAAATAATTAAACGTAGGAATAATGGAAATAAATAATCCCAACTATTGACTATTGGCCAATAACAGTCCCAACTACGAAAATTACCAATAGTGGTCCCAACTTTCGACATATTAGAATATAATGGACCCAAACTAACGGAGGTCTAACTCCGTTAGTGTGATGCTGACGTGGCATATTAGGTGGCAAAATGATCCTACGTGGCATCCGACGTGGCATCCTAGGTGGCAAAATGATCCTACGTGGCATGCCACGTCAGCACCACACTAACGGAGTTAGACCTCCGTTAGTTTGGATCCATTATATTCCAATATGTCGCAAGTTGGGACCACTATTGGTAATTTTCGTAGTTGGCACTGTTATTGGCCAATAGTCAATATGGGTCAACATAAAGTTCCATGCTCCATGCTAATTTCCTGAAAAACATGCATGAAAAATATATGGGTCAACATAAAGTTGGTGAGTTCACGGGTATTTGTATGTTGGACCTGTAATCCCAAATCCGACTAAATTACTGCCTAGCTAGGGCAATAATTAATATGTAATTTGACATGAGCCCATAACCAAACCTTGACATGTTGTGCATCGCCCATTGTACACTCAAGACAATGAATAAATGTGAAATACTAGCACTTTTTTGATATTTGTCATCAGGTCAGAGCGACTGACCAAGAGTGGGGGTGTTAACCCAATAGATCTATTCTGGTGTTTCATGCCTAAGTCCATAACTATTGGTTACGGTATGATGTATGACACGAGTGCTTAATGGATCCTGAACCTTGATGTCTCATGTTCACATAATATTCATGTATGTAACTAAAAACTGAATATTGTAAGCATGTTTTTCCCTCGGAAAAAAATGTATGTAAAACAGTGAAAAGAGGCAGTGAAACTAACCTTATGGTATGTCTTGGAAATGAACTAATGAGTCTGAGCTAGAGAGATCGACCTACGTGTCCTATGTAAAAGAGACATTTTAGGTCTATGTTGCTTGTACTGCTTACAAGTTGTTCTCTTATTATGCTTGTTCTTGTAACTTAACTATTTAAGTTAAATGTGTCTTTGATGGAAAGATTTACATATTTAATGACTTATTTGTCAAAGGATACAATGTTTACCCTTTTAAATGTTCCATAATATGTGTTCTAGTGTAATATTTCCCAAAATATAAATCTAATGGCTTTGTGTTGCAAGATTCATAACCGCTATGTATACTAGTGAAAGATAGTGTTATCTTTTGTGAAAACACCACTTTTACTTATAAAAATATGTATTTTTATATGTTTTGAATGGTGTAAGTGGTCTTGTGTCATAGGTCTTACAACCTTGAACTTGACATGTCCATAGATCCATAATTTTTAGGTATGTTTAACTTATTATTTCATAAGGTTAGCAACTTTTGTGAAAACAATAATGCTCCATGTTAAACATTATTTTTCTTGAAAACATCTATACCTTGTATGCTTTGTTATGGATCTAACATGTCAAACATGATTCTTACTAACCACATTATGGCTTATGTCAATGAGCTTTGGAAAAATATGAAATATTCTTTATAAAACTTTCGGCCACTGTGTTCTTGTATATATGTGTATGTTTCGGCCTATGCGTGTGTAAATACATACCTATTTTTAGTTCATAATGTGTAGTACATTACTCATTTTACTTATCCATTCAAGTTATGTTACAAGTCTTACACATGTTACGAATATTACTTGTAAATAAATGATAATGTAGCATGAAAACATAAGTATTAAATTTAGTTTTTGTACCTCTTAGTGAACCAAATATAAGAGATTTAGGGGCCTTGAGACTTCTAGTTAAGCTCCTTGTTACCCCTAAGATCCCTTGAAAGTTGGTGGTTTTTGTTAGTGGTTCAAGTGGTGGTGATGGTGTTTGGTGGCGGTGTGGCGGTGTGGTGGGGGTGGTCCGGCGGTGGTGGAGGCGCCGAGAATAAAGGAGAGGGAGAGGTGTGAGTGTGTTAATTGTTTAGTGGTGCATTAAACCTTCTAACTTGGGCTCTATTTATAATAATTATGGATGGCAAAACATGATGACTTAGGAAAGGTGAAAGAGAGCATCTTTCCATTTTGGGCGTGAGATCTTGTAAAGAGGATTTTGGCTAGATTGTGGGTATATCATAGAGTTGATGGATGCATGTGTTCTTTGAATGGGGGAGCCGAAAATTAGAGGGTGTTTAGGAGGCTTAGGCTTAGTCATTTCACTTAGAATTGCTAGATTTGAGACATCTTAGGATTGATGTGGCAAGATCTTGTCTTTAGGGTATGGAATGTGTAAATGTGGTAAGTCAATGGTTCTTGGATGGTGTAGTGTCATGGTTAGTTTCCATTTCGATGAAAGGTCTTGGGATATGATGGATTAACTAGTTGTGGAAGTGAAAGATTTAACTCTACACACAATTGTATGTGTGTCGTGTATATATATATATATACACACTAGGTTATTTGCCCGTGTAACACACGGGTATAATAAATAAAATTTACATAAAATTTAAATATATAGTAACTAAGATTACATATTAATGTAAATTATTAAAAAAATTTAATATATAATATAATTCCTAAAAAAAACAAAAAAAAAATCACAAATCTCTAAATATCTCTTTGTATACAACATTGGTTGTTTTATTTGTTAACATTGCTATATCTATCTAATATTAATAATTTAACACTGACTTTGCTTTTTACTCTTTATAACGTGATGCACAATTGGCCATAAGCGAAAACATGGTATTTCAAATACAAAGCAATTCTAGATAGCGATTGTCTTTGTCTTTTTTGCTTATCGTCATCGTGAGTCATACAGATAAAGTTTTTTTTTTTTTTTTTGAAATTGGAACATAATTTCCTTATTAAAGTTAAACAAAAAAAATAAGAAATTCAGTTAAAAAATTATAGTTTTCGAAAGTGATAATAAAATGCGGTAAATAACCTAAACATAAATAATTGTTTGAAAATTATAACATAACTAAGAAATAAGTCAAATCTGAAAACATTTTATTATTGTGTCAGTGATCAACAAAGAAGTAAATTGTTTCAAACTAACCCTCTGTAACACATATAACAACATAAAAATATCGTAACTTAAAGTTGAGAGAGATATAAAAAATCTAAAGTTAATTGGAAATATCTTAAACTTTTAGCAATTATTAAATCACAAATGCAAAGAGTTTAGTATTCTGAAATTTAAAAACAATAACTTTTAATTCACAAGAATGTTAAAAATGAATCAAGCTAATTAAGAGCATGTTTAGCTATCCATTTTCTTTTCTCCTTTCTCCTTCTTCTATCTCCTTTTCTCCTTAATCCCAAAAGTAACAATTTATATCTTATGACTTTTCTTGTCTTTTCTCCTTTTCAAAGCACAAATCTTTCAAAAGCTCATTTTCAAGCAATTATCCAAACACTTTTTGTTAACTTTTGACTTCTTGAAGAAGTTATAAGTCAAAAGGATGTGAGGAAATAGAGAGCCAAACATGCTCTAAGTATTCAACTATGTACAAATTAAATTTATATTTTTAAATTGTTACACCAAAGTTTCTGATTTATTTCGCAGTTAGAATTATTTAATTTTGAATAGTCATATTTTGATTAGATGAATTGATGGATGTAATTTGAACTATTTAAATTTGGTTTGACTTTAAAGTTTGAAAATTTAATTTTGTAATTTTAAAGAACGATAAATATTTTTTGGTTTATAATTATAAATAGTTTTTAGAAATGATTAACTATATTTGATGAGATTGAATATGTAAAAAATGTTTGTCTTCTAATATTTTTATATTGATTAATAAAAACAATTATGAAGATAATTTAAATACTAATTGAATGACATTTATTGTTTTGAATAATTAATGTAAGACTTCATGAGGGAGTGTGATGTGCTAAAAGTAATTTAATAAAATAACTAAATTAAACCTAAAACTAGACACCTAGTAATACTCTAGACTCTCTAAAACTAAACTACTGACAGGCAAGTGAACATATCGACTCTAGTAAAGCTAAAGTAAGTCCGGATATCGAACCCACGAGACTCTAATGGAAGACGGTAACTAGACTCGAAAACTTATCTAAAACTGAAATAAAATTATTTATTATTTTTAGAGGGGGGTTTACTAAAACTAAATTCAAGAAAAATAAAGCTTAACTAAAGTAAACTAACTGAACTAAAAAAGCGAACTGAGTTGAATCAAATTCAAATGATGGTGAAGGTACTACCTAAGTTAGAATCCTACTCATGACTAACGAACTTCTATGGTTATGGAACTAGCTATGGAACCGGGATCTTCAAATACTAAACTTACAGGATAAACTAGAGGACCCTCGACCCTTCTCAAGGAGAAACCTAAGGTTACCTATAAGCCGTTAAACTACCGATTGAGAGGTTACCCTTACAGGCTTACCTACTCTGATGATAAAGTACCCGCTAGACAGTCTACCTTACAGCGCGAAAGCCTCACTACACTAAGAGTGCAAGAGGTAACTATAGAAAACCTGACCTGACTCGATACGCAAGTAGTGGTAAGGAAACTAGGAAGATCTTCTTACAAAGCATTTAGATCTAGCAATTTAACACACTAGACATATCGACAATCCCGCACCTTACAGCTATTGGAATTGGAAGAATACCTAGAACTACTCAATCAACAAAAACCACTCCTATGGAAAACACTAGCAATTTACCATAAACTAGTTGTTAACACACAGTCCACAACCTAACACGCATTCATACATGAAAGACATTCACAAAAACGCATATGGAGTAAATAATTATTAATTGAACAAAACTAGGTACGCATATACATCAGATCAAAAATAATCAAAGTCTTTACTAAACCATCAACCCATAGTCAACGTTCCAAAAAAACATAAAAACGTTCAATCAATCATGAGTATTCATCAAAACCTAGGTAGTAATAAAAATCTAGCCAATAAAAGTCATGATAAAATCAAAACAATAAAAACTAACCATATTCATGGTGTTCACAACGGGTTTCAATTAGAATAAATATTAATAATTAGATAGAACCGACCCGTGCTCGCACCAGTGCTTCAACCCTTGACCTGCACTTCTCTTAATATATGCTCCTCCAAGCTGCTCTCTGTTGATGTGGCTTCAAAAAGTAATATCGCTGCCCTCTGTGTTCTCCCCAAAATAAAAAAATCGTGCAGCTCTCCAAGATATATTAGAATTTTTGCGGCTGTTGACCTCCCCCCTTAATAATTGTGCCCTCTAAAAGGGTTTTATTTGTTTTGCTTTGGGCCGATGACTTTCAAGTATCAAAGTCATTATTCTTTTTTTGTTTTATTTTTTTTCTTATTCTTATTATTACTATTATTATATAATATAGTATTATAACTCTGTGCTTTTGACTCAGGTGTTCTTGACTTGACCAAAGTTGCTCGTTTACGCTTTAACGTTCATGAACACCTACAAAATAAAAAACAAATACATAAATACTAAAAATGATCCAAAACTAATAAAAATCTACAAAACACTAAATAAATAAAATAGACCGGTACAAACCTAAAACTAATAAAAATAATATCTAAACGACTCGAAAACTACATAAACTTTACACTGGAAATAGATGTATTTTACAATACATCAAATATCCCCACACTTATCTTTTTTTCGTCCCTGAAAAAGAATTATGCTATGGAATCACAGTTAGGTTTACATCCAGTTTCAAAACATAGGTTACTTAATTAATAATCTACTAACGTGTTGATTGCGATTGCAGGTATATTGATCCTCTTAAACCCACACCGGTTTTCAAGCCCCTTTTTATTTATGTTAAGTTCATGTTGATTGGTCTATGTAGGGTCTCACTCGACGGAAGCCACAGTTTCTCCTAATCCCGCCTCAAGCTTATAAAGCTAAAGGAACGACCAATTGACCATTTCCCAACCGTCTTATGTAGAAAACCAAGAGAATTTAAAATCACTTTTTTTTCCGGCATACTTAACTCAGAGGGTGTGACCAATCCAAGTCGCTATCCCAGTGGCCAGGCACCTTAAGCTTCAACATTTTTTTTTTCATCTCAGCATACTTAACTCAGAGGGTGTGACCAATCCAAGTCGCTATCCTAGTGGCCAGACACCTTAAGCTTCAGCATTTTTGCTTTGATTTCTAATTTTTTTTTTTAGTAATTAGAAATTCTAACGGTTTTCTACTTATAACGGTGCTTCTTATACTATTTTTGGCGGTTTCGGTCTCCCCGTTTCTCCTAGATGAGAACCCACAAAATAGCCTAACATAATTAATTTATTACTTTTCAAAGGAAACCTTTCTACCGGCCGAGCCTACCCACATATCACAAATCAGACACGTTTTCAATCAATTTTAATCTCTTATTATACATAGTATTTGAAAACCGGACACCTAACTTTACCTATCATTTTCCATATTTTATAATGCAAACTTCAAAATCAGGAACATTTTTTTTAATGTTTCGGGTTTTTTTTTTTTTTTTTTTTTTGACTCAAACGACTCTATACACAAATTAAACGTCAGATTTCCATCCCCACACTTAAACTCTACATTGCCCTCAATGTAGGAATAGAAAACGACTTAAAACAAAAAATAAATTCCGAATACAAAAATAAAAAAGACGAGGGCAAATTGGAAAGGACTTAGCTGGTTAAATAACGCGTAAGCTCCAAAAACTCTAGTCCAATCCAGCTCGATCGTATAGCATTTCATTCGCGATCGGCTCTGACATAATGGTAAACTCTGGGCTTGCCTTGACAAATGTTAAACAGCTCCGGAATCACCCGAATGGAGATTGAGTACGGGCGGTGCAATCCAAACCTGCGCAAAACGAAACAAACAAAACCCGAGCATAATACCGAACCACAAATGAAAAAAAATGAAAAGATAAAAAAAATGCCAAAAAAATGATAAATATAAAAATAAATTTACAAACTCTACACTTGGGATTGTACCCAAGAACTATCCTCAACATCAAAACCTACGGGGGATCCTTAAGATCCACATCACCCCCGAAACTAACAAACTGGGCTCTCATGTACAAGCTCATCCTACAACCTCTTGGCTTTTCTAGCTCATCAATCCTTTTCTTACTAGCCTTAAAATCCTGATGCATTGGGGATTTGTAGTGAAACTTACATATCAACGAACCATCCCCACACTTAGGTTTTACCACATCCTCAGACCTAGATCTATCTTCCTCATGCTTCTCTAATGGTGGTACTCCTAAGGAATCATCAACACAGGAGACATTCTCACACCTCTCACTTAGCTTAGGTCTAGACTTTGAGACATCAAAGACGACGGTTTCATCCCCCGCCCGAAGTGTGATCTTACCATCAAAGACATCAATCAATGCCTTCGCGGTGCATAAAAAATGGCGTCCCAAAATAAGTGGAACCCTATCGTCAGCTTCCATGTCGAGAACCAGAAAATCCACGGGGAACACAAATTTATCTACCTTAACAAGCAAGTTCTCTATGATGCCCCGTGGATATTTAACACACTTATCTGCTAACGTCAGTGTCATGCGCGTTGGGGTAAGTTTACCCAAGCCTAGCTTCTCATACAAAGTATAAGGCATCAAATTGATGCTAGCGCCTAGGTCAGCCAACGCGTGGTGCTGAACATCGCTACCAAACAAACACGGGATTGTGAAAATGCCCGGGTCCGTCAATTTCTCCGGTAGCTTATTCAGAACCACCGCAGAACAATCAGCAGTAAGCGGAACAGTCGACAGCTCTCCCAATTTATCCTTCCGTGTCAGAAGGTCTTTTAGGAACTTTGCATATTTAGGCATATGCTGGAGAGCCTCGATGAGCGGGAGATTGATCTTAAGTTGCTTAAACATGTCTAGGAAGTGGCCATATTCCTTACAGTACTTTTGATTCCTAATGCGAGCAGGGTAAGGAACATGGGCAGGATCAATCTCAGGACTCGGCCTAACATTCCGTGGCCTAACTACTGGCTTCTCAACCCGAGACTCACTGTTTGGTGCTGTACTTACTGGGCCTTGCCTAGATTGCACCCTACTAGGAGCCTCTAGCTCTATCTCTCTAATCACCGGTTCTTCCTCCTCCTCCTCAACCGGTGCTCTAGGACTCTCTAACGTCCTACCACTACACGTGGTGATTGCCTTAACGTGGGCATTCGGGGTTGCCTGAGCACTACCTGAAAGCTGGCCTAGAGCCATAGCATCCAACTGCTTAACAATATCACCAACGGTACGCTAAAGATCTAAGAATGCAGAGTGGTGATTTTTCAACAACATGTCATGTTCTGCTAGAGTTTTCTGTGTGTTGGCATCTTTAGCCACCAGTTGGGTTAAAAGCTCTTCTATTTTACCCAAACCATTCCCGCTATCCCCACCTAAATTTCTATAAGAGTTATTCTCCCCCCGATACTGACTACCTACAAAATCCGCCTGTCCCTCCTGGTGAATCAAGGGGCATTCAGAAGTAACATGACCACCCCTGCACATCTCACACTTTTCAGATTTCATTTTCAACTCTTTCACTTCCCTAGTCAGTGCGTCTAAAGCAGCGGCCACACTAGCATCCAATGTAACTTGGTGACCACCTTGTGCGGGTGAGGTAGTACTAGGTGCAGGAGTAGAATTCCTAAGTAAGACTCGCTGCTCATGGTCTGTCTGGGCAAAACTTTCAAATAGGTCATTGCATTCGGCCGTAGTTTTCTTACTCATCAGGTGGCCGCCTGTAGAAGTATCAAAACGGTACTTTGCCTCATAAGTTAAGCCATTGTAGAATTTCTCTACAAGGGCCCAATCAGTCAGACCATGCTGGGAGCACTTGCTAAGCAGGTTTTGGAACCGCTCCCATGCAAGATAATATGGCTCATCAGGTTCCATTCGGAATGAATGGATCTGATCGCGAAGTCGGGAAGCCTTGCTAGGTGGAAAGTATTTATTCAGAAAGGCTTGTTTAAGGGCATCCCAAGTAGCGAAAGTGTCAGTAGGGTGAGAGTCAAGCCAAGTGGCGGCTCGACCAGCAAGGGAAAAAGGGAACAAATGGAGGAACTTAGCATCCTCTGTGGCACCCTGCAGCTTAAAAGTGGCTAGGATGCGAGTCAGTCGGGCAATGTGGGCCGGGGCATCCTCATCATCACGGCCGTGGAATTGACAATTGTTAGCAATTGCCGTCATGATGTAGGAGGGTATCTTCCAGGACCCCTCATTGTTGATGGTTAGGGCGATAATAGGAAAGTTAGCTCCCATAAAACCTTGGGTGGATTGTTGGTGGACAGTGCGACGTTCGGCCATTTGGGGATGGGTAGGTGGTGGACTAGGTGATCTAAATGGGATGGTAAACTCAGAGTTAGATAAACTCGGGGAAGAAGCACTAACCTTAAGCTTAGAATCAAAATAAAATAAAAGTGAAAAAAAAATAGCACAGATATTTCAGATAAGTTCAATCGAAGCTAATTAACGCAATCGCCAAGAGTCCCCGACAACGGCGCCAAAAACTTGATGTGCTAAAAGTAATTTAATAAAAATAACTAAATTAAACCTAAAACTAGACACCTAGTAATACTCTAGACTCTCTAAAACTAAACTACTGACAGGCAAGTGAACCTATCGACTCTAGTAAAGCTAAAGTAAGTCCGGATATCGAACCCACGAGACTCTAATGGAAGACGGTAACTAGACTCGAAAACTTATCTAAAACTGAAATAAAACTATTTATTATTTTTAGAGGGGGGTTTACTAAAACTAAATTCAAGAAAAATAAAGCTTAACTAAAGTAAACTAACTGAACTAAAAAAGCGAACTGAGTTGAATCAAATTCAAATGATGGTGAAGGTACTACCTAAGTTAGAATCCTACTCATGACTAACGAACTTCTATGGTTATGGAACTAGCTATGGAACCGGGATCTTCAAATACTAAACTTACAGGATAAACTAGAGGACCCTCGACCCTTCTCAAGGAGAAACCTAAGGTTACCTATAAGCCGTTAAACTACCGATTGAGAGGTTACCCTTACAGGCTTACCTACTCTGATGATAAAGTACCCGCTAGACAGTCTACCTTACAGCGCGAAAGCCTCACTACACTAAGAGTGCAAGGGGTAACTATAGAAAACCTGACCTGACTCGATACGCAAGTAGTGGTAAGGAAACTAGGAAGATCTTCTTACAAAGCATCTAGATTTAGCAATTTAACACCCTAGACATATCGACAATCCCGCACCTTACAGCTATTGGAATTGGAAGAGTACCTAGAACTACTCAATCAACAAAAACCACTCCTATGGAAAACACTAGCAATTTACCATAAACTAGTTGTTAACACACAGTCCACAACATAACACGCATTCATACATGAAAGACATTCACAAAAACGCATATGGAGTAAATAATTATTAATTGAACAAAACTAGGTACGCATATACATCAGATCAAAAATAATCAAAGTCTTTACTAAACCATCAACCCATAGTCAACGTTCCAAAAAAACATAAAAACATTCAATCAATCATGAGTATTCATCAAAACCTAGGTAGTAATAAAAATCTAGCCAATAAAAGTCATGATAAAATCAAAACAATAAAAACTAACCATATTCATGGTGTTCACAACGGGTTTCAAATAGAATAAATATTAATAATTAGATAGAACCGACCCGTGCTCGCACCAGTGCTTCAACCCTTGACCTGCACTTCTCTTAATATATGCTCCTCCAAGCTGCTCTCTGTTGATGTGGCTTCAAAAAGTAATATCGCTGCCCTCTGTGTTCTCCCCAAAATAAAAAAATCGTGCAGCTCTCCAAGATATATTAGAATTTTTGCGGCTGTTGACCTCCCCCCTTAATAATTGTGCCCTCTAAAAGGGTTTTATTTGTTTTGCTTTGGGCCGATGACTTTCAAGTATCAAAGTCATTATTCTTTTTTTGTTTTATTTTTTTTCTTATTCTTATTATTACTATTATTATATAATATAGTATTATAACCCTGTGCTTTTGACTCAGGTGTTCTTGACTTGACCAAAGTTGCTCGTTTACACTTCAACGTTCATGAACACCTACAAAATAAAAAACAAATACATAAATACTAAAAATGATCCAAAACTAATAAAAATCTACAAAACACTAAATAAATAAAATAGACCGGTACAAACCTAAAACTAATAAAAATAATATCTAAACGACTCGAAAACTACATAAACTTTACACTGGAAATAGATGTATTTTACAATACATCAGAGTGACATGTGTCCCTCATATGTTTTCTTTTATTAGATAGTGTAGATGTAGATGTAGATGTAGATATATGTATGTATGTATGTATGTATGTATGTATGTATGTATGTATGTATGTATGTATGTATGTATGTATGTATGTATGTATGTATGTATGGACTAGATATAAGTGGTAAGTCAAAGGTTATGGAAGGAATAAATAGAAAGGTGTTTGGCTAATTGGGGTGGAATCTATGATGGATTTGATAGATCATTAAGATGTAAGGGTATAATCCTTGAAATTTACAAACACCCACACATATATACATATGTGTCATCGCACATATATATATATATATATTTGAACATTTTAATACATATCTTGTACAAACACTTGGTTACATAATATAACTAAATGTTAAGAAGGGTCTTTGTACAAGTTTAGGTGCCACAAAAATAATATATATTGGTGTGTTCAATATATATTTTTTTAACTAGTCACATGTGGACGTTGTGTTTGACTAGTCACATGTGGACGTTGTGTTTGGGTGATTCTTGTATATGGTCATTGTTTGATTTTGTCCTTGATTGAATCACAATTGAAATGTTATGTACAATTGTATGAGTTTCCCAAACTAGGGTTTTTGGTATGATCTCTCTATAGCTCGTGATAACTACTCAACTAGTTATGAAATTGCTCCTACTAGTGGACCTAATGCTAGACTATAAGCATCGAAATTGAATTGCTGAGACCCTGTATGGCTCAATTGTATTGAAACATGTAAAATGAAATGTCATGCACGATGTATACGTGTAGTTAAGTGTACGGATATGACCTGAGATTTCGATGGGTGTCACATTCTCCCCCTGTTAGAGGAATTTCGTCCGTGAAATTTTCGGTGTTGGTTATCTGAACTGTGGGTCTCCTGGAAGAGATGTGGGTACTTGTGTTTCATTTGGTCCTCACGCTCCCAAGTGTACTCGGGTTCGCATTTGGAGTTCCAATGCACCTTGACTAGTTTGACCTTCCAGTCTGTTATCTCTAGTGGCTCGTCTATGAAATGGAGTTGTTTGTCAATGTGGATCTCCTCTGGCGGGATGATCAATGACTCATCAGCAAGACACCTTTTGAGATTCAAAACGTGAAATGTGCCGTGCACTCCACTGAGTTCTTCGGGCAGTTTGAGCTTGTATGCAACTGGTCTGATTCATGCAAGAATCTCGAATGGACCTATGTATCTGGGATTGAGCTTCCCACGTTTTCCGAACCTGGGTACTCCTTTCCACGGAGATACTTTGAGCAAGACTCTGTCACCTACTTGAAACTCTAAGGGTTTACGCCTCTGGTCTGCATAACTTTTCTGCCTGTGCCTGGCAGCTTTCAGTCTGTCTCGGATCTGGAAAATCTTGTCAGTCGTCTCCTGAATGAGTTCGGGACCTGTCATCTGCTTGTCCCCTACTTCTGCCCAACACACTGGGGATCGACACTTGGTCCATACAACGCTTCGAATGGTGCTGCTTTGATACTAGTGTGATAACTGTTATTGTAAGAAAATTCGATCAACGGCAAATGTGTATCCCAATTTCCTCCAAAATCGATCACACACGCACAAAGCATATCTTCCAGTGTCTGAATGGTCCTTTCGCTTTGTCCATCGGTCTGCGGATGGTAAGCGGTGCTCAGATCCAGACGGAAACCAAGGGCTTCTTGCAATGATTACTAAAACCTTGAAGTAAAACGACTATCTCGATCAGAGATTATGGAGATAGGCACACCGTGTCTGGACATGATTTCATTGATGTATATTCCGGATAATTTCTCCATCTTGTCTGTTTTCCTTAATGGGCAAGAAATGTGCAGACTTTGTCAGACGATCGACAATTACCCATATTGTATCATGACCACGAGGTGTCTTTGGCAATTTGGTGACGAAGTCCATGGAAATTTGTTCCCGTTTCCAAACAGGAATCTCTGGTTTGTGAAGCATACCTGAAGGCTTCTGGTATTCGGCCTTGACCTTTGAACATGTTAGGCAATGTTTGACATAGGTCACAATGCAACCCTAATAGAACTCCTTGAGGTCCTTGTACATTTTATCCGCACCGGGGTATATTGAGTACTTGGACTTGTGTGCTTCATCCAAAACTATATCACGCAATCCTCCATACAATGGAACCCATATTCTATTCAAAAAATATTTTGTCCCGTCAGGTCTTGTCTCTAACTGACCAACCTGACTGTATAGAGCTTCATGCCCGATATTACTATCCTTGAGAGCTTCTTGCTGAGCCTGGCGAATACGGGCCGTGAGATCGGTATGAATGGTCATGCCCAATGCGCGGACACGCAACGTTTTGGCACGTTCCTTTCGGCTTAATGCGTCTGCTACAACATTTGCTGTCACACCCTCAAATTACCACTTGCGGGGTTTTACCGCGAGGCGCATGACAAACCAGGATCCAAGTCAACGATCACAATAAACAACTCTATATGAAAAACGTAAACAGACATAACCATTAATTTAATAAGCGGAAGCGTTTCAGTAGCATTTAATCAACTATGCTATCATCTCAAAAGTTGTTCGAAATACTTTTATTACAAAACGTGCACTAAGCCTAGACGCCAATGCAGACCCGTGCGCCTAGTTCCGTTCATTGCTACCTTAGCGACCTGAGAAAAACATGCCAAAAAGATGTCAACATATAATGCTGGTGAGTTCACAGGTTTGTTCAAAATGTTACCAAAACGTTACCATGTCCATACTATATCAATGTTACCAAGTACGCTAGCTAGGCGTATGTTTCATTACTACTACGATTGGAAACCATTACTAGACACGTTTAGCAATGTTCAGCATGTTTAAGCAGCCCGTGTGTTCAGCATGATACCAATGTACCTGTTCGAGACAATATGCACCCGCCCGGCCCTCCAAGCCGACGAGTGGGGCAGGTCACGCCCAATAGATCTATCCACATTTCCCCCGTTGTGCAACCCCGCACATTCATGGTTTCCCCCGGGACTTTCCAAAAGATCGTATAGCAATATAAAGTTATGTTACCAAAACCGTTTAGCGCATGTTTTCTCCCCCAAAAGTTAAAGCAGTAAAAGTGGGGCCGTGAACTCACCTTAAGTAGCGTTCTTCAAATATAAGTAAAGATGTTTAGCCCTTGACAATCCCTCTACTGGAGATCTATCAAAATGTTCACATAAGTGTTCCGACTAATAACCATAAGGTTATCTAGTCCCTGATTGTCCAGATCGTAACCAAGTATGTTTTAAAATGTGTTTAAATGTTTAACCGACACACTAGACCGACCCGACGTCCCGTTGGTGACCCATTACCCTAACTAATCAAGTACACATAGATTACACACAAGGTTCAAGCATAAAACACTTAGTTTGTATCAAAAATCTCATTTCTGCATCAGAACGGTCGAACCAGTCAGTTTTAAGTCTCCTTCGCACCTTTTTGTCTCCTTCGCCCGTTTTACATCTCGTTCGACCGTTTGATGCTTCCTTCGCCCGTTTTATCTCATTCGTCCAATATAAACCCAGGTTCGACCCTGGATCCCTCCTTCGCACCATCGACTGGTCGAAGGAGGCCAGGTTCGCCCCTATTGTATAATTTTTCCTAAAAACGCTTCAAACACATTCAAAACGACCCGAAACATCATCAAACACAGCAGTCAAGCATGGATAACTTATCCCTACAAAACCCCACCGATTTCCCTCGATAATACGTCCGTTTTAGCCCTTTTCCCAAAATGGTAAAGATTATGGAAACATCACTTTCATGCATGAATTATTTACCCAATTTAGAAACTTTTGAAATCGATTCATGCTTAGCTTAAAATACTCAGTTTGTCGATTATCCGATCTTTCTTATTCATTCTATTGATCATAAATATTCATACATCAAGTATTAATCCAATAAAACCCCCAAATATCAATATATCCAATCCTAACCCTAGACAACAATATTCCAATCATTAACAACAATCCTATATCATGTTTCTATCATAGATATAGCAGCAAATCATTGAACAACACCTAACACCACATAATACACAATTTTCATATGTTATTCATCATGAAAACCTATGTTAAATGATCATGTTTTGATTTAAAAAGATGTTTAAAAGGTTTTTAATCATGAAAGTACCCTAAGAACAGATCCGGACAATTAGGGTTAGATGAAAACGAATTAAAATGCTTTTAAAAAGGTTTAGGATTATGAACACACCTTGGATTCTTGTTTAGATGTTGTAGATGGGTTAGATTATGAAAAAGAAGAGCAAAAACTCCTTCCTTAGTGTTTAAGATCGTTTGAGAGCGTTTTGGGACGGTTAGGGTTTGTGAAATGATGAAAAATGATAAAGGTTGGTATTTATACTAATTCTCCTTCGCCCCAATTCATTGGTCGAAGGTGGTCTCCTTCGCCCCTTTCACAGGGTCGAATGAGACCTGCTTGGTCGAAGGGAATTCCTCAAATTCCACCTCCCTGGTTCGCCCACTTGCATGGGTCGAACCAGACACTTTTCTTCTCCTTCGACCACTCGAAGTGGTCGAACCAGAACCCCTTTTTAACTAGTTTTCCAGTTTGTCGTGTTTAACGCATTCTAACACATCTTAACACATAAGCATGCATCCTTAGTCTATATTTAACACATTTAAGCACAGATAGTCATTTACACATCATTTAAACACATCTATGTATATAATCCACCACACGACCCATAATCTACACATATACTTAATTAGTTCATGTAATGTCACCAACAACGGAACCCGGTACTAGTGTATTATCAAAACGACTCCCAATGATCCTCCAGATCATTGTACCCTGGACAATCCTAACTTGACCCGACTCAACTAACCCAGTTAAGTTTGTTTATAAACGTTTCTCGCTAAGGTAGACTTAGATGTTATTAATATGTTTAAGTCGAACATGCCGGGTGTCACATTTGCCTTCCGTGGATGGTACTTAATCTCACAGTCGTATTCATTGAGTAGCTCAACCCATCGTCTTTGACGCATGTTCATATGTTTCTGGTCAAAGCTATGTTACAAGCTCTTATGGTCAGTAAAGATACACTTAGTCCCATAGAGGTAGTGTCTCCAAATCTTGAGTGCGAACACTACTGCACCCAATTCTAAATCATGGGTTGTGTAGTTCCGTTCGTGCACCTTGAGTTGGCGTGAGGCACATGCAATAACCTTATTCCTCTGCATTAGGACACAAGAGAGACCTTGGTGAGATGCATCGCAATAGACTACAAAATCTTCCGTTCCTTCTGGCAACGAGAGAATTGGTGCGCTGCATAACTTGTGCTTCAAAAGCTGGAAAGCTGATTCTTGCGAATCTCCCCATTCGAATTTCTTGTCTTTTTGGATCAAGACTGTTAAGGGCTGGGCTATTTTTGAGAAGTTCTCGATGAATCGACGATAATAACTAGCTAACCCTAGAAATTGTAAACTTCGGTTGGGGTATCGGGTCTAGCCCAATTTTTGATCGCTTCAATCTTGGCTGGATCGACGTGTATACCTTTGTTTTTCACAACATGACCAACCAAGTGAACTTCATGAATCCAGAATTCGCATTTGGATAGTTTGGCATACAGTTTCTCGCTCTTAAGCAGATTGAGAATTTCCCTCAAATGTTGCTCGTGTTCCTCTTGGGTTCGTGAATAGATCAGAATGTCATAAATGAATACAATCACGAACTTGTCGAGGTAAGGCTTGCACACTCTGTTCATCAAATCCATGAACACTGCTGGTGCGTTTGTTAAACCGAACGACATTACTAGGAACTCATAATGACCATACCACGTCCTAAAAGCAGTCTTGGGAATATCCTCCTCATGGATACGTAACTGATGATATCCTGATCTCAAGTCAATATACGAGTAGAAACTCGAACCTTGCAATTGATCAAACAGATCATTGAATACGGGTGAAACGTGAACGTGAAGCGGGGAAGTCGGAAAGAACGGAGCTGGTTTTTTTAGAGGGAACATGTTTTTAGTAACCACCCCAAAATGTATAACCGCCTAATTTAAACGGTTGAGATTGCATAATTTTTTGATCTAACGGTCAAGTTCAAATCAAAAACAGTTTTTTTTTTCTATGACATCAATATTATATAGAATTTTATTCGTAGATTATTTTATTTGTTCAACGTAGAGTTGTCTCACTCACGCTTCTTCTATTGCAAAATACTAGTACGAGAGCCCGCGCGTTGCCGCGGGTACTTACGTTTTTAGTCGCACATTGCATGGTGGGTATCATGTAATTTAGTTTTATTTTTTAATACCAATTTGCTAGGACGACTAATATATCAATTCACAAAGACGGCTCTAGTAGGTTGCCCCCGTGATGCGAATACACATCTTAGGTTGGTGATTTACAGGGGTTCGCAGAAGTCAGTTGACATTTGGGCAATTTTTTTTCTTTGGCTATTTGATCTTAAAGACAATAGGCTAAAATATCAAAACCTGAAAACTTGCATTTTTTACTCTAGGCTGACACTCTTTTTATATTGCCCAGTACTCTTTTACATTTTTTTACTCTTAATCTTACATCTATTTCATTTAACAACTACTTCAATTATCCGAAAAATCCTTCTCACCGTATAGCAAACTCTTGGAAGCTTGAACAATTTTTCATAATAGATTAAGCGTGCCTTAGTGTGAGAGGATTCCAGAAAATTAGGCTATCACATAGGTATGACTAAAATAGGTGTTCACACAAGGCGCTTCTAGGGGCTTACTTTTTAGCGCCTTCACAAATAGGCGTGTCAGTGCACATCAGGAGCGATTTATACCTTTTAAAATATACGGAGCGTTTCACAATTTTAAGCTTTTAAAATATACTGGGCTGGCTAGGATGTATTTAACAATAATTATAGTGATAAAGAGATTATGTAAGGTTTACTTGACAAAAAGGTTTATATGTAAAATAGGAGATAGAGATGCAGCTTCTGAATGTAAACAAATAAGATTTGGTCAAACATCAAACCTGCCTTGCGTATGTGATGCACAAGCCACACGCTTTTTTAACCAAGATCTAACAGAATAACCGAGCTTACCTTTGTAATTTTTGTAATAGTGTTGCCAGGTGGTAAGTCCTTATTTAAAAGCTCTTTGGCAATCTCTTCTGGAAGATCAAAACCTGCTCCCTTGAACCTGATAAAACAGATAAATGTCACAAACTAAAATAATACTGAAAAAAAGATAAACTAATTAGCTCACATGGATGAATACACACCCTTTCATTTGCTATAACATGTATTTTTCCAAGTTCATCAGCAGCAGTTGCATAAACATCAGCCAAGAATCCCGTAACGGTTCTAACTGACATGAATCCTCTAGATAAAGCAGGATCTCTAGTCAATTGCAGTGTGGTCCATCCCAGCAATGCAATCATGAGGTAAAATCAAAATATAGATAAATGTTACAAATGTTAAACCAGTGTGTGCATAATTGTTAAAATGAACCACCTGTGCTCATTTGAGATAAGAGAACGAGATGATGGAGGCTTTGAGAAACCGCTCAACTGTGCAAGAGCAGCAGCAAGTGCCCCTGCACCCTGTTCTTCAATTAGTTTTTGTGCAGTTGGAGTGAACAACTCGATAGATTCCTAATGTACACCAGCGAGTGTAGCAACAACTTGTTGGGCAGAAGATTCTAATACATCTTCCACAGCCAGAGGATTTATGAACTCAAAATTGCATCCAACATCACGCTCAAGAGATCAAATAGTTCTCCTTTGACTATTTGTAAACATCAAAATGGTTGTGCCTTCCTTCCCTGCACGCCCTGTTCTCCCATATCGGTGTACAAAAGTTTCTGGATCGTTTGGAAGCTCATAGTGGATAACCTAAAAAGAAAAGCAATCATATCACAACCCTGCCCAGAAAGTTCACTTAAAGGTTATTTTGATGCATAGTTTCAAAATGGTTGTATTATATCATTTAAAGGGTTGTTAATAATGGTGTTTGAATGTGCTTTTGTTGGTCAAACAATACACGAAACATTGGTCAAACTTACTAAATAGACGTTGGGTATATCAAGGCCACGAGAAGCAACATCAGTAGCAACAAGCACAGTGAACTTTCCTTGCCTAAATCCATTCAAGGTTCTTTCCTGTTGATGTTGAGATATGTCACCGTGTAATGCCTATGAAGTGATACTATTAGTCAATGCTATTGATACCTTATCCTTATCTGCATCCCATTTTGTCTGAGTAAAAACAATCGTCTTCCCACCTTTTGCATATACCTATAAATTTACAACGGTAAGAATAATTCAATTCACTAAATAATTCAAGATTTGACTTCTACATAAAAGAAATCCAATAGAAGAATTCATATCGTGACAAGATCACCAAGTATTGTCCGCTTGGAAGTTGAACGTGTTGGTATAGCATATAGCTTGATACCCTCTGCTAGCTTTTCATCTTGATCGCCAACCTGTTTAGGTTCAATTAAACAACTTTCTGTTAATTTACCCTCTGCTAGCTTTTCATCTTGATCGCCAACCTTAGCACTAACACACTATTTACAATTGCCTGATAAGGTGAAGTGCTCATATAATCCCCCCCCCCCCTTGTTATTCTTTATTAAAATTGTCTTGCTATAATTTAAAAAAAAAATTAACCACTACTCACAGTCCAAGCTTTTTTTTTCTCTTCATATTCTTCGACGCGCTTCTAGTTGGAGTAGAAGCTCTCATAGCATCAACATCTGGCTAGAAATTGTGTCTGCACAAACAACCCTTGCTGGAGTTTAGACCATCGGACTCACCTTATTTGTGCTTCAGGACATGGTATATTTCGAAGATGTAAGTTAAAGAATATAATGTCGTAAATGTTTAGATAAATACATGATGTCGACCTTAGAGTTTATCCATCAATATCCAAGTAAAATTTTGTTTTTTTATGTAAAGGAAACATAGCATACCTTTTGTTTGTTCAGGAAACATTTTTAATATATATTTCTAGTTCTAATAGTCTTAACATCAATTAACTTCGATTAGCCTATGACGGTAATGAAGAATGAAAACAAACAACAATAGAAACCGAATTACCTTAGCAAAGAAACAAAGCACGATGGCACAATGAAGGGTATGGTGATAATCGAGCTCAACAAGTACAAAACAAAAGAAGGTGCGGCAAGAGTCGCATGGGAAGAAGGAACCATCGTTGTTGTTGTTCGCCAGAGAGGTGATCGGTTTCCGGATTTAAGGGTTTGTCGGAAACGGAGCTTCGACAGTGTGGCGATGGAGCTTACATAACTCCTTTATAAATTAAATAATGGAAATAAATAATCCCAACTATTGACTATTGGCCAATAACAATCTTAACTACGAAAATTACCAATAGTGGTCCCAACTTTCGACATATTGGAATATAATGGACCCAAACTAACGGAGGTCTAACTCCGTTAGTGTGGTGCTGACGTGGCATCCTAGGTGGCAAAATGATCCGACGTGGCTTCCGATGTGGCATCCTGGGTGGCAAAAAAATGATCCTACGTGGTGGCAAAATGATCCTACATGACATCCTACGTGGCATGCCACGTCAGCACCACACTAACGGAGTTAGACCTCCGTTAGTTTGGGTCCATTATATTCCAATATGTCGAAAGTTGGGACAACTATTGATAATTTTCATAGTTGGGACTGTTATTGGCCAATAGTCAATAGTTGGATTATTTATTTCCATTATTCCTTAAATAAATGATGTTTCACATTCAATGTATAAGAGAGAACTAAAATGATTTAAAGGTGATTTTATGGTTGAGGGAATTTTATAAGTCACGGTTATCAAATTAAAACAATAATTTTCATTGATTTCAAACACCTTTGATTGCAGCTTTGAAGATGGGTAATCAGCATTGTGGGGGTTAGAGAGGGAAATGAAGGGCAGTAATGTAATTGTGTTATGATATTGTAAAGGAGGAGGTGGGTTAAATGTCTAGATTACCCTTTTAAGTGTCTTAATTGTCACAATTATCCCCAAAATACCCTTAAATTTCTTGCTTAAATATGTTGTACATATTGCTTCTAAAGTTGTATGGAAATGCAAATTACCATGTTGGCCATCACTCCTCTTTAATAAGATAATATAGATAGTTTCAATGCATCAAGCATTGAATAAGGAGAGAAATTGATATGTGCATAGGGAACATTTCCTCTTTAATAATGTAACAAATATTTTAAATAATTTCCTAAATTTTACTTTTGATGTTTATAAAAATTTAAAGATTAAATAGTTGTTTTTCATATTATGAGTTATTGCTTTATTCATGAGGGTTAGAATTAAATACACAATAAAAGAAAAATAGAAAGTCGTAGGAAGGGTATCAAACAAACTCCGATTGAACTCATTCAAGCAGCATTGGAACCATCTCATCGAACCCTATGATCTTAGTTTTTAGGTTTTCGCTTTTTTATTTTATTTTTAGCTTATAGTTTTTATAATTTACGTTAAATCATTGTGTCTTTTATGTAGCATTGTGTTTTTTTTCTTATTTTCATCATTGTGTCATTTTTGCTATTCAGTGTCTTTTTTCTTCAACATTGTGTTATATTTTTTGGTATTGTGTTATATTTTGTGGCTTATTGTGTCATATTCTGTGATTTATTATGTTTTTTGTATCTTTCTCACCCTTCTCATTTTTGTTACACTGCATAGAATAACTTAACTCTTATTCATGATTTTTTTCTATTAATGACACCTCATGATTTGGATGCGAAGTTAAATCAAGTAATCAAACGCTTTGAAAAAAAATTAAAGAGACGAGAAAAAAAATTTGAGATTGTACCTATATATATATAATAGGTTGAAAAGGTGTAGGTAGTAGTACATAAGAGAAAAAATAGAAGATTTGCAAGTTTTTTCTACTAAACTTGCTTTATATATAAGTGAGCAAAATCAAACTTCTCTTCTATGATTGAAAAAGAAAACCATATTCGACATATTATAATAAAATTAAAACATAAAAAATTACCAACTCAACGCCACCCTATAAATAAATATATCTGGCATTTCTTCCACATACACATTGATAGCATAACGGGTCATGCGATTGGACGGGTCAAGAATGTAGGTGGATCTAACCCATATATGGAGCCTCAACCCATTAATATCCATGCATGCAAGCATGGGACAATCTGCAACACATGTTTTTTTTTTATTTCTAATTATTTTATTTATTTAAGTTTCAGTTATTTAGATTCCATAATTGTAGCACTAGTGGTTAACCATGTTCTATTTTTTCTTTTCTATGTATACCGTACATTCCTAGGGGAATGGACAGTGAGTTTTGAGTTTTGAGATTATTCTTTTTTGGTTAATTTATCTCAATGGATTTTGAGGTTGATTAATTGTTTCCATGCTAGTTCAAGAGTGGCATCTTGGATGGTGTTCTTGGAGCCTAAATTAGAGTCAAGTGGTGTGTCTGTATCTTGATTCTCGTTTAGTTTGCCCTTTCGTGTTCTTGTGTGGTGTTTCTGTATCACAAGAATCCGTTAGATCTATCCGTTTCGTTTTACTTTCAAATTATCTATCCGTTGTCGGGTCCATTTCCTATCATTTGGTATCTGAGCCGAAGCGATTCGTTTCGACTCATCCTTAAAAAAAAAAAAAGGTGTTATCAAATGGCTTATGAGAGGACGGTTGAACAACAAATTCAAGACATGAAGTGGCAGATGAATTTCATGCACAGTCGACTTCAAGAGATAACCGTCACAATTCAAAGGAAGCAAGGTAACTTGTCCCATGTTGACAAAGTTAATCGACGAGGAGGGAGAACTCCCACCCCTTGGGTTACTAATGATATCAAAATCAATATCCCCTTGTTTGATGGTAGATTTGATCCCGACGAGTTTGTCGACTGGATGCAAACAATAGAAAAAGTCTTTGCTTACGAGCAACCACCGGAAAATCACAAGGTCAAGATCGTGGCCTTCCTACTCAGAAAACATGCAGCCTCATGGTGGGCTAACATCCGTTCAACCAGAAAACAAATGGGTAAAGACAAGGTTAGAACATGGTCAAAAATGAAGAAACTGTTGATACGAAAATTTCTACCATCCTATAATATTCAAGCGGCTCGAAACGGTGTTTTGGAAGAAAGTTGCGACAAGTCTAAGGACATGGAGAATCATCTTAAGTTTGAAGGAATTAGCATTCAAGAAGAAGAAAATGATGTCGTAGAAAACGTTGGGCTTCGTTATGATGAAGATGGAACCAAGCCTGACGCCGAAGAGTGCTTGTTTGTGACACGAGTTCTTAGCGGGACTATAGATCAAGAAGATGAATCAAAAGAGGAGTATGTCAACACACTGTTTGCTCAAGTTGGTGAAATATTTTCTACTGATGTGCTCATTGATGAGGTTAACTGTAATACTCAAAAATAAAAATTCACACTAATAATAAAACAATTAAATAGAAGCTTAATATTTTTTTTTTTCGTAATATATGTGGTATATAATAGTTCCTATCTATACATTAAGTTTGACTACATCCAATTCAAACTTCAAAACACTAGTTCACGCCATTTGTTTTTTAAATTTAAAATTCTGATCGCTATCTCACCAAACGAATTGACCGCGAAACCTTGATATCGTTTGTTTAAAACCCTTCAATCTCATCTCACAACTCCAAACCTTCACTCCCGTTTAACCTATTCCTCCGCAGCGCTGTCGTTTGCCACCAAGCCGGTCACTACCGTGGATCGTTACTTGCATTCCTTGATCACCGATCGTTTCCGTCACGGTGTTTTCATCACGCCTTCGTGAGACCAGTTTCGCTGCGTTGGCACATCGATACGGGTTTCGGGTTCTGGTTGTAATTATATAAACGACGTCGTTTCGATTCGGTTTCAAGTCCCTGTTTCAGGTAATTCAATCAACCTTGTATGTTTACGTTACCTAAATATGTTGAGAAACCAAAACATGAAATTAGATTTGTTGTGTGGGTTGGGTCTAGTCCCACATGAACCGGTTGGAGAAGATGATATATACTTGTAATTACTTGAAGTTCAAGTAGTGATTTATATGGGTTTGCACTAAATAGAAATTGGTCTTATATATATCCATGTTTTCTAATTATATATAAAAGTATTAATACATGGTTGTTTATCATGCAAAAAAAAAGAAAAAAAAAGAAGATGGCGTGGGTTTGTTTTGTGAACAGAGAGTAAGGTGCCAGTGTGGAGATGACAATGGATGTGTGTACATTGTGTTGTATATATATATGTTTTGGTGTGAGTACCTAAATTGAAAAAAAAAACGAAATTATAAATTTTTTTTTAAAGGTCACTTTTACCAAACAAAATCTAAACGTATAAGATTAATATTCTAAAACCCATATTAATTGTAGAACAATTTCAAGTAACTTAGAATTAAATTCGGATTTGGTCACTGGGACTATTTTAATGAACGACCTGGAACGCATCACTAGCGTATTATCATAAACTAATTTGGAAAATAACGGGATTTAGGTTCGCTTACTTGTTGAAGACAAATTGTTTTGCTTTTGCTATGCTCGACTAAGGTACGGATTCTGTTTCCTTCTCCTTATAGTATATATATTTTTATATATAAATCCGGTCCGTTACTTTGTAGTACGGATTTTTGGATAGCATGCAATATACCTTAAATTTGAGATCATTGTTGCATGTTCCTTAGACCTCATTAAGTATTTATTCGATATCCGTCTTTTGGTACTCTGTCACCCTGGCACTCTGTTTGACATGTCGTTTGGGCGTCAACGGCATGGTACTGTTCGTGACAGTGCATTATAAATTTTCACGACGTCTCTAGTTGTGTTAGTGTAGCACTTGGCCCCTAGAGGCGTATAGATCGATCTTAGCTCTGTTATGTGTATGTGTTTTTGTATGTGGAGATGGAATAATGGGTGCACGCCACACTCGCTATCTCATTGGTGCATGGATTAGCTACCTATGTACCCCCTTTGTTTTGGCTATGGGTGCTTCCGATTACACGACATGTTTTATTGCCACGTTATAGTCGTGTAAGTTAGTATATGTTCTCTGATATGCCTTTGATATGATATGATAAGCTTTGAATAAGGTTCGTTATAGACTTGTACCAAATTTTGTTTCAGTATTCCGTTTTGAAATTTCGCTTCTTTAAACCGCTTTTATATGTACTGTTGTTCTTTCCGTTACTGGGCAATTTTTGGCTCAGCCGTAGTTTTCTTTTTGTGTTTTCCTATTTTGTCTCGCAGGTAATCAGGGAAACCAGGGAATCAGGGATGAGAGTTGATGTTCGAGTGCTAAAAGACATTTAGTTTTTTTTTGCATTTTAGTTTTAATAAGACATAAGATTGAAACTTTATTTTGAACTTTATTATTCCGTTGGATTTCTATTTAACGTTTTATGGACTTTGTTTGGTATTTGATATCTGTAAGTGTGACACGCCAGCCTGTTTCGGGTTGGGGTGTGACAGTTATGGTATCAGAGCACCAGGCTCTTTCCTATAGAAAACTTAAACGTAAATAATGAAACATGTGAGGTAATGGGTAGACGTTGGGTTAGGATTTACTCTTGTCATTTTCCGCGCAATCTAAATGCTTTTCTTTACTCGCTCGTGTATCTTCTTTTTCAGAATGGGTCCTAAACGTACGAACAACTCTAATGAGGATGTTGAGGCTTCTGGCGACATTCCCCTTGAGACCCTCGTCGCTGAAGCTGTAAATGCGGCGATTGCGGGTTTGGTTCCTAACTTGATCCAACAGTTGCAGCAGGCTAACGCCAATGCCAATGCTAACGCGTACGCCAACGCTAATGCCAATGCTAATGCGAATGCGAATGCTAATGCTAATCCTCCTGATGGCAATCACGTCTGGCTGGAGCGTTTTCAAAAGCAAAAGCCAAAGTCTTTTAGTACTGCTGCCACTCCAGTCGAAGCAGAAAATTGGATAGCCCATATTGAGAAGTTGTTTGAGGTTTTGGGAGTCGATGACGTGTTTAAGGTCAGGCTCGCTAGCTATAAGTTGGAGGATGACGCACACCGCTGGTGGAAGACTCTGAAGAATGCTCGGGGAGGCTATCAGTATGCTGCTACTCTACCTTGGAATGATTTTCGTACTCTATTCTATCAGCAGTATTTCACTGATGCATACCGCAGCGAGTATCTGAGGGAATATGCTACGGTTATGCAGAATAATGATGAGCTGATCACGGAATTTAAAGCTCGTTTATGTCGTCTTGTGAGTTTTCTAGGCCCAGCTACAGGTACTCATGAGCAGCAAACCGATCGTTTCAAATGGGCTATATGTGACAGAGATAGGAAGTTTATTCTTAACCTTCGATTTGCTGACATTAACGAGATTGTGGATGCTGTTAAGAATCTGGATAATGATAAGAAGCATCGTCAGAGGGTTTTTGATGAGAGTCGTAAACGGCCCAGGGATAATAATCAAGGAAATTCTTCTTCTCAAGACGGCAATGATCACTCTCATGACCGTGGGCACCGTTTTGATCGAAACCATAATAATCAGTCACTTAATGTGAGAAACCGAAATCAGAACCCAAGGCCAGCACAACAAAATCAAGCCCCTAATCAAACTCAGCCTCAAAACCCGCCTCAGAACCGTTACCCTCCTTGTGCCACTTGCGAAAAAACTCATGGGGGTCGTTGTCGTAAAGCTGAAGGTCTTTGTTATAAATGTGGAGAAGCGGGTCATCAGATTAAGGAATGCCCTCAGATGAACCCAAAGGCTAATACTGGAGAAAATGCTAGACCCACCGGAGGACGAGTTTTTGCACTGACAGCTAATGATGCAGCTAATGCCCCGGGTACGGGTTTTTGTTTCCTTCTCATTACGATATGAATTTTGCTCCCTTCTATGAATGTGAATTTTCGTTTCTCTTCATCGTAGTGTGAATTTTGTTTTCCTGTTATAGGTACGGTTTCTGGTTATGTGTATATTGGTGAACGTGATTTGTATGCTCTTTTTTATACGGGTGCTACACATTCTGTAGTATCACTTTTTGTTGCCAAGTATTTGAAGTCTGTACTTACCGCCTTAGAGTGTCCTCTGGTTATATCCACTCCTTTTAAGGATGCATCTTTTATATCTCACGTCTACAGAGATTGTCCCATTCGAATCGATTCCATCATTCGTGCAGCTGATTTGTATCCTATTCACATGAGTGATTTTGACATTATTTTTGGTATGGATTGGCTATCGCAGCATAACGTTTCGATTGAATGTCAGACTCGTCGTGTGCTGTTTGGAAATCCTCTAAATCCTGAACTTGTTTATCAGGGTACTCAACCACGCAAACCATTGAAGATTATTTCTGCACTTAAGGCTCAAAAGTTTCTTGCACACGGTTGTGCAGCATTTTTAGCTTCGGTGAAAGCTACATCTTCCGAAAAACCTGATATCTCTAATTATCCAATCGTTTGTGATTTTCCTGATGTTTTTCCTAAGGAGTTACCCGGACTTCCGCCAGATCGCGAGGTGGAGTTCACTATTGATCTTATTCCGGGTGTAGAGCCAATTTCTAAGGCACCGTATCGTATGGCACCTCTTGAGCTTAAGGAACTCAAGGTACAACTACAAGAATTGTTGGAACTTGGGTTTATCAGACCAAGCGTCTCGCCTTGGGGTGCACCAGTCTTGTTCGTGAAAAAGAAGGATGGTTCTATGAGACTCTGCATCGACTATCGGGAGCTAAATAAAATTACCATTCGAAATCGTTATCCACTTCCTCGTATTGATGATTTGTTTGACCAGCTTCAAGGTGCTAAATGTTTTTCTAAGATTGATCTAAGGTCTGGTTATCATCAACTGAAGATCAAAGATTCTGATGTTCCTAAATCCGCTTTCCGCACTCGATATGGTCATTATGAGTTTTTGGTTATGCCATTCGGGTTAACCAACGCACCGGCTGTTTTTATGGATCTTATGAACCGAGTCTTCCATGAGTTCCTTGATAAATTTGTCATTGTCTTCATTGATGATATTCTGATTTACTCTAAGAGCAAGGAAGACCATGAGGATCATCTTCGTATTGTACTCGATATTTTGCGTAGAAAGAAACTTTACGCAAAATTTTCGAAGTGTGAGTTTTGGCTAGATCAAGTAGCTTTTCTTGGTCATGTTGTTTCTGCTGATGGTATTTCTATGGATCCAGCTAAGGTGGAGGCAATCACTAAATGGCCTACACCCACCTCAGTCACAGAAGTTCGCAGTTTCCTTGGTCTTGCGGGTTACTATCGTAGATTCGTTGAAGGGTTTTCAACCATTGCTTTACCCCTCACGCAACTTATGAGGAAAGGGGTTAAGTACTCTTGGAACGATGCTAGAGAAAAGAGTTTTCAGGAGTTGAAGAAGAGGTTGGTATCAGCCCGATTCTTGCGCTTCCGTCAGGTACAGGTGGATTTAAGATCTACAGTGATGCCTTGAAGAACGGGCTTGGATGTGTATTGATGCAACATGATAAAGTTATTGCTTATGCCTCACATCAGTTGAAACCGTATGAAGTTAATTACCCGACGCACGATCTTGAACTTGTTGCTGTCATCTTTACTCTTAAGATCTGGAGACATTATCTGTACGGGGAGACTTGTGATATTTTCACTGATCATAAGAGCTTGAAGTACATCTTTACACAGAAGGAGTTAAACATGAGACAGAGACGTTGGTTAGAGTTGTTAAAGGATTATGACGCCAACATTCAGTACCACCCGAGAAAAGCCAATGTTGTGGCCGATGCTCTTAGTCGAAAGAATTTTGGATCGATTTCTTCTCTTCAGTTGCAACCGCAGATTATCTCCGATCTTGATAAGATGGGTATCGGTATCTATTTTGGTGACACTGACGGTTATTTAGCTAGATTTCAGATCGAGCCCGACTTAATCTCGCGAATCAAGAGTGCTCAGCAAGATGACGGAGAACTTTGGACTATTGTACAGAATTTGGAGGTTGGTAAGCAGTCGGAATTCCGAATTGATGAGGATGGGGTAGTCTGGTGTGGAAACCGGTTATGTGTGCCAGATGATTCCACCCTACGAGAGTTATTGTTAGCCGAGGCGCATAGTTCACCATTCTCTATCCACCCCGGATCTACAAAGATGTATCGGGATCTTCGTCAACGTTTTTGGTGGAACGCGATGAAAGAGGATGTAGCTAGGTATGTCAGCAGATGTCTCACTTGCCAGCAAGTTAAGACCGAACATCAGAGAGCCAGTGGTTTACTTCAGCCATTATATATCCCAGTGTGGAAGTGGGATGACATTTCTATGGATTTTGTAACTGGGTTACCAAAAACGTTTAAAAAGAATGATGCTATCTGGGTTGTGGTGGACCGCTTATCAAAATCTGCTAATTTCCTTCCGATTCAGCAGGGTTTTTCGGTTAGTAGATTATCTTCACTCGAGAAATTATTCGACTCCATGGTACCCGGGTCTCTATTGTTTCTGATCGAGACCCACCGTTCACGTCTCGTTTTTGGAAAGGTTTTCAAGCCGCGTGGGGCACCAGATTGAGATTCAGCACCGCATTTCATCCTCAGACCGACGGTCAGTCAGAGCGTACGATTCAGACACTCGAGGATATGCTTCGAGCATGTACTTTAGAGTGGACTGGAATCTGGGATGAGTATCTTTGTCTTGTTGAGTTTGCCTACAACAATAGTTGGTAAGCTAGTATTCATATGGCACCGTTCGAACTTCTTTATGGTCGGAAGTGTAGAGCTCCTATCTGTTGGGAAGAGGTTGGCGAGAAAATCATTGAAGGACCAGAATTAGTGCAGATCACGAGTGAAAAAGTTGCTATTGCTCGAGAAAAGTTAAAGGAAGCTCAGAGTCGACAGAAAAGTTATGCAGACCGACATCGTCGACCATTAGAGTTTAAAGTTGGTGATCGGGTGTTCTTGCGAGTTTCGCCTTGCAAAGGCATTCGCCGTTTTGGGATCAAAGGGAAGCTTAGCCCTAGATTCATCGGTCCGTTTGAGATCCTCGACAGAGTTGGGGAAGTTTCTTATCGTTTGGCTTTGCCACCTCAGCTAGCGCATGTGCATAATGTTTTCCACGTATCTCTTCTTCGGGGATACAACTATCACCCGTTACACATTGTGAACTATCCATTACATCAAATTCGGGAGGACTTATCTTTCGAGGAGGAACCCGAAGCTATTCTTGATCGACATGAGCGTATTATGCAAAACAAGGTTATTCCTTTCGTTAAAGTTCTTTGGAAGAATCATTCTGAGCGTGAAGCTACCTGGGAGGTGGAGGACACAATTCGTTCCCAGTACCCAAATATGTTTACATCTTAGTACTCCGTATTTCAGGTTAGTTGCCCTATTATATTTGTTCGCCTATGAATTTTGATATGTTTTAGATAAGTTGTGATGTCATTTTTGATGCTTTGTGTTTTAATATGATAACTTAAATAAGTTCCTATCTATACTTAGCAATTTTAAGGACAAAATTTTTTTTTAGTGGGGTAGAATTGTAATACTCAAAAATAAAAATTCACACTAATAATAAAACAATTAAATAGAAGCTTAATATTTTTTTTTTTCGTAATATATGTGGTATATAATAGTTCCTATCTATACATTAAGTTTGACTACATCCAATTCAAACTTCAAAACACTAGTTCACGCCATTTGTTTTTTAAATTTAAAATTCTGATCGCTATCTCACCAAACGAATTGACCGCGAAACCTTGATATCGTTTGTTTAAAACCCTTCAATCTCATCTCACAACTCCAAACCTTCACTCCCGTTTAACCTATTCCTCCGCAGCGCTGTCGTTTGCCACCAAGCCGGTCACTACCGTGGATCGTTACTTGCATTCCTTGATCACCGATCGTTTCCGTCACGGTGTTTTCATCACGCCTTCGTGAGACCAGTTTCGCTGCGTTGGCACATCGATACGGGTTTCGGGTTCTGGTTGTAATTATATAAACGACGTCGTTTCGATTCGGTTTCAAGTCCCTGTTTCAGGTAATTCAATCAACCTTGTATGTTTACGTTACCTAAATATGTTGAGAAACCAAAACATGAAATTAGATTTGTTGTGTGGGTTGGGTCTAGTCCCACATGAACCGGTTGGAGAAGATGATATATACTTGTAATTACTTGAAGTTCAAGTAGTGATTTATATGGGTTTGCACTAAATAGAAATTGGTCTTATATATATCCATGTTTTCTAATTATATATAAAAGTATTAATACATGGTTGTTTATCATGCAAAAAAAAAGAAAAAAAAAGAAGATGGCGTGGGTTTGTTTTGTGAACAGAGAGTAAGGTGCCAGTGTGGAGATGACAATGGATGTGTGTACATTGTGTTGTATATATATATGTTTTGGTGTGAGTACCTAAATTGAAAAAAAAAACGAAATTATAAATTTTTTTTTAAAGGTCACTTTTACCAAACAAAATCTAAACGTATAAGATTAATATTCTAAAACCCATATTAATTGTAGAACAATTTCAAGTAACTTAGAATTAAATTCGGATTTGGTCACTGGGACTATTTTAATGAACGACCTGGAACGCATCACTAGCGTATTATCATAAACTAATTTGGAAAATAACGGGATTTAGGTTCGCTTACTTGTTGAAGACAAATTGTTTTGCTTTTGCTATGCTCGACTAAGGTACGGATTCTGTTTCCTTCTCCTTATAGTATATATATTTTTATATATAAATCCGGTCCGTTACTTTGTAGTACGGATTTTTGGATAGCATGCAATATACCTTAAATTTGAGATCATTGTTGCATGTTCCTTAGACCTCATTAAGTATTTATTCGATATCCGTCTTTTGGTACTCTGTCACCCTGGCACTCTGTTTGACATGTCGTTTGGGCGTCAACGGCATGGTACTGTTCGTGACAGTGCATTATAAATTTTCACGACGTCTCTAGTTGTGTTAGTGTAGCACTTGGCCCCTAGAGGCGTATAGATCGATCTTAGCTCTGTTATGTGTATGTGTTTTTGTATGTGGAGATGGAATAATGGGTGCACGCCACACTCGCTATCTCATTGGTGCATGGATTAGCTACCTATGTACCCCCTTTGTTTTGGCTATGGGTGCTTCCGATTACACGACATGTTTTATTGCCACGTTATAGTCGTGTAAGTTAGTATATGTTCTCTGATATGCCTTTGATATGATATGATAAGCTTTGAATAAGGTTCGTTATAGACTTGTACCAAATTTTGTTTCAGTATTCCGTTTTGAAATTTCGCTTCTTTAAACCGCTTTTATATGTACTGTTGTTCTTTCCGTTACTGGGCAATTTTTGGCTCAGCCGTAGTTTTCTTTTTGTGTTTTCCTATTTTGTCTCGCAGGTAATCAGGGAAACCAGGGAATCAGGGATGAGAGTTGATGTTCGAGTGCTAAAAGACATTTAGTTTTTTTTTGCATTTTAGTTTTAATAAGACATAAGATTGAAACTTTATTTTGAACTTTATTATTCCGTTGGATTTCTATTTAACGTTTTATGGACTTTGTTTGGTATTTGATATCTGTAAGTGTGACACGCCAGCCTGTTTCGGGTTGGGGTGTGACATTAACAACTTGGCAAGGCATAAGATTCACAATGAGCATATAGCCATGCATAAAAGTAGCAACGAATTTACAGTGAATTGGTATGGTTTGCAAGCAAAGGAGACAATCTTGATGGAGACACAAGCAAAACAAGAATGGCGAACAACCAAGTCGCTGCCATCTTATCATGCTAAATGGGTAAATTTCTTCCAAGTGTTCAAATTCATAATTAAGCGTAAATCCGGAAAAATGAACAATGGGGCCGATGTGGTATCTCGAAGACACTTGCGCTTATACATTTTGTTACGGGTTGATATTGGTAATTCACGTTTGAGGACAAACTTTTTCGAAGACGAGGAGAATGATAGCATAACGGGTCATGCGATTGGACGGGTCAAGAATGTAGGTGGATCTAACCCATATATGGAGCCTCAACCCATTAATATCCATGCATGCAAGCATGGGACAATCTGCAACACATGTTTTTTTTTTTTTATTTCTAATTATTTTATTTATTTAAGTTTCAGTTATTTAGATTCCATAATTGTAGCACTAGTGGTTAACCATGTTCTATTTTTTCTTTTCTATGTATACCGTACATTCCTAGGGGAATGGACAGTGAGTTTTGAGTTTTGAGATTATTCTCTTTTGGTTAATTTATCTCAATGGATTTTGAGGTTGATTAATTGTTTCCATGCTAGTTCAAGAGTGGCATCTTGGATGGTGTTCTTGGAGCCTAAATTAGAGTCAAGTGGTGTGTCTGTATCTTGATTCTCGTTTAGTTTGCCCTTTCGTGTTCTTGTGTGGTGTTTCTGTATCACAAGAATCCGTTAGATCTATCCGTTTCGTTTTACTTTCAAATTATCTATCCGTTGTCGGGTCCATTTCCTATCACACATACTCCATACATTGCATCCTTCAAAACACAGTCTATTGTAACTGTACTCAGCATTTGATTCATTCAACTCCATCAGATCATCAACAATATATTGTTTTCTTCTAAACTCAACTGAAATCTTTCAATCAAGTATATACTTCTTACTTGCTTCTTTTTATTATTTGAATTCACTTGATTATGTTGTTGATTTTGTGTTCAAACTTGCTAAAACTGTACTCGAATACCTTTAATTTGTGTTTTTGATTTGGAACGAATCGTAGTTGTACCTAGGGGTGACAATTTTTGACACACGACCCGAACATGATATAAAAAAAGTACAGATTTTGGGACTAGGTTTTGGGACGGCTTAAGTGACTTTGTTTATTAAACAAGTCAACCCGAACACAACATGCTTAATAAATGGGTTAATCCGGACATGACCCATTTAAAAAGTGGGTTAACTTGTTAACACCTTTTAAGGGTTTCTAAAAATTGTTTATATATAGATTCTAAAGATGAAAAATATTAAATTTTTAAGTTAAATATTTTATTTTTTATTTCCTCCAAATTATAACTTTCAAAAGTAAAATTTATTTTCTCTTTACCAACCCTTAACGTCCAACATATTTACAATTAGGGGTGTCAATCGTGTCGGGTTGATGGGTTGGCGGGTTTATGGGTTGCGGGTTGGCGGGTTGATGGGTTGAAATGTGCAACCCGACCCATATTATTATTCGTGTCAAATATTTCAACCCTAACCCAACCTACATAAAATCCGGGTCAACCCGAAGACGACCCGTTTAACCCATATTTTTAAATGAGTAATACATGTTCATGAGTTATAAGCGGGTTGTTGGGTTGTAAGCGGGTTATCAATAAAATGTTTAATGTTGAGTATATAAGTGTGACAAATAAATAATACAGTGTGCCAAAAATAACGCAATTATAACTAACCATGTACATAGAAATGGAAAAAGAAAAACAAAAATATAATATATTTTTTTCTAAATACTTAAACGGGTTAACGGGTCAACCCATTTTATATATGTGTCAACTCGAACCCGACCCATTTTTTAAAACGGGTCGTGTTAGTTGACCCAAAACTATTTTTTTTCGTGTCGGGTTCGGGTCGGTTTTCGGGTCGTGTCAATAATTGCCGCCCCTATTTACAATCAATTGAACTAGCTACACAACTACAAAAAGTATCATCTTAGTCGGAGTAATAGACTGTTACATTTGTTACGAAGTTGCTAGTTATTACTAATATTCACAAACGAACTCGAAACGTGTTGACACGACCCGTACACAACATAATTATAAATTGGTTCAACACGAATAAATATATGCGTAGGGTTAGGATTGAAAAATTCAACCCGATACCAATCAAACGTCAACCCGACAAGAATTTGAAAATCAGTCATGGAATGGAGGGAATATCTAACCCCATGTCATCATCAATTAGATAGTTTTATAATTATCATATGCAAAAGATATTTAAGTCTAATGTTATTCTGTATATACATAGAGCCTCTTTGTAACTGTTTGACACACAATCAATATACGATACGATTCCTTGTTTATCTATGTAGATTAGACCGACCACTTTACGATATTTTGGTTTGTGTGTATTTTGGAGTAGATCGTTGGAGACTCGAACAAGTCAGAAGTCAGCTACCGTTTGTTCAGTAGAAAATAAGTTTGAGTAAATGGAGGTTGACACCACTCTCAGCCCGAGAGTCAACTCGGTAAAGGCTGCAAAAACAATGGCTATAACTGACCAAGCCACTGCACTTGTAGAAGCTGGCGTTCCTATCATTCGTTTGTCTGCTGGACAACCTGATTTTGACACCCCTACGGTTATTGCTGAGGTGGTTGATTATTACTAATCTAATCTTATCTGTTTCTTTGCTAATTATATCTTTTTATAACATTTTGAAATAGGCTGGAATTAATGCAATTCGTGAAGGCCACACAAGGTATACTCCTAATGCTGGTACCCTCGAACTACAAACAGCGATATGCAAGAAACTAAAGGGTAAGTGTCATAATCTACAACAATATTCAACTGGTTGACTATATGGGTTGATTGGCTATAAAAGGCACGCCTGAGGCGTGAGGCGATATGGAAAACGCCTCAGGGGCTTAAGGTGGCACTTCATGTACTTCTTGGTCAAAATTAAGGTCTATTAACATGTAAAACAGATGATAGAGACAAGTAATGATTGTATCTAAATAGAGCAACTCCTCGTTTACTGTATGCGTGCGTCTCACTCTTTTTAAACCAAGATGGAGTGATCAATATTGAATTATTAACATTCTTTAAGGTATTTTTCTTCCATGTTGCTTTGTAGAGGAAAATGGTATTTCTTACACACCTGACCAAATTGTGGTTAGTAATGGGGCCAAACAAAGCATACTACAAGCAATCCTTGCTGTTTGTTCCCCGGGAGACGAGGTCAATTGCTATATATTTTTTTTATCATTAAATGGACAAACTGTTACATTAGTTGTCTAATTATTGACAGTATCTCATTAATTTGTCTTGTAATCTTTGTCCCTTTTCAGGTTATAATTCCAGCTCCCTGTTGGGTGACCTACCCTGAAATGGCAAAGTTGGCTGATGCAACACCAGTGCTTCTTCCTGCAACCATTTCAGAAAATTTTCTGTTAGATCCGAAGCTTCTAGAATCTAAGCTTACCGAGAAGTCAAGAGTGTTTATTCTTTGTTCTCCATCTAACCCGACTGGCTCGGTTTATCCTAAAGAATTGCTTCAAGAAATTGCTCAAGTTGTTGCTAAGCATCCAAGACTCTTGGTAGAATAACCACAACTCTAACTACAGCGTGCTTCATTTTAGTTAAGGTGACTAGATGGGCGGGTAGGTCAGGTTGGGTAATGTGTCAAAATGGGTCGGGTTGCATTGACATGCAAAACACATTCTTTTCCTATTTCAAAATTATTGCATTTAAGATGAATGCATTAATTATGATTATTATAAAATTTGTATTACAATCATAATTTTATTCTTTAAACACACTGCAAAAATTTTATTCTAGTAATAAAGAACGGTTTAGGAAGTTGCATGCATTGAAAATAGATTCCGGGTGACTTTAAAACCCTTTATTCAGGTGATCTCTGATGAATTATATGAGCACATAATATACGCCCCAGCTGTACACACGAGCTTTGCATCTTTACCTCACATGTGGCAACGTACACTAACAGTTAACGGTTTCTCTAAGGTACACATGCACTCAAGAGGTGTATATTTATAATAATTAATAATTTAGCATCATTTACTATAATCATTGCCGTCATTTTAGCCATGGCTCACTTAATCTGCATTTCCTTAGGCTTTTGCAATGACGGGTTGGAGAGTTGGATATATTGCTGGTCCTAAACACTTCATTACTGCGTGTAGTAAAATTCAAAGTCAGGTACATTATGTCACAATAAAGCTACTATAAGAAGCAGTATTGAACAGTAATAATATCATATCAGCCATAGATCACTTAATTTGACCCATAAAATATTGACACTTTTTTTTTTAAATGGTTGGACTCGTTTTGCTCAAAAGCCCACCAAATTCGCGCTGACTTCATTATTCATTCAAATGTTTTATTGTTTATGATAAATATCTTCAACTTAATTAATGGCACAAATGGTCCGTATATTTGGTGTCTCAGTTCACTTCAGGTGCAAGTAGTATAGCCCAAAAAGGCGCAGTCGCTGCTTTGGGAATGGGACATGCTGGTGGGGAAGCCGTATGGCATATGGTCAAAGCATTTCGTGAACGGCGAGATTTTCTGGTCTCAACTTTCCGGGAATTGGATGGCGTCAATATATCTGAACCCCAAGTACAATTATTATTTTGATTTGCAATTCTTTTTTGGTTAAAACATAAAGATAAAGGGTTACCATTTTGTTTGTTACAACACTTGGGTTTTGCAGGGCGCTTTCTACCTCTTTCTTGATTTCAGCCATTACTATGGTACAAAGGTTGATGGGTTCGGGTTGATTAAGGATTCAGAGTCTTTATGTCGGTATTTGCTGGAGAAGGGCCAGGTAAACATTTTACCAAATGTACATTTTTTAAGTTTACAATATTTCTCTTATTAATTCAGAATAATTGTTTTATTGTGAAAAGAGGTCTTCTTTGTTCAAGTACATATAGATGCACAAATGGTCCAAGGACCATAAACGGTCCGGCTCTTGGGGTCATCACAGTGGCGAAGCTTGACCCGAAGGTTCGGGGGGTCGGAAGTCACCGGGGGTTCGGAAGTCACTGGTTTTGGGGGGTCGAAAATCAGTTTCGGGGGGTCGAAACCCTATATTTTCAAAATTTTCTATACGGATACTATATAATCGGAACTTCTGCGCGAAAATCCGGGGGGGTCGGCCGCCCCTCCCCGCCCCTACAAACCTTCGCCACTGGGTCATCAAGCATGCCCAGGGACCGGTTAGGGGTTGTATAGGAATAGTTTGATTTAGTGTTCAAATAAGGAAAAGAAAACCATTTCATTTTTGATCAATTGGCGTTTCTTCCAGAAAGATGTTGTAAATATTAATTGTTATTAAAAAAATTATTACATTTTTTAAGATTCTGAAATAAATATTTCAGGTTGCCGTTGTGCCTGGAGATGCATTTGGGGATGATAGCTGCATCCGGATCTCATATGCAGCATCCCTCTCCGACCTACAAACTGCTACGGACAGAATTAAGAAAGCTATCCTTACTCTCAACACTCCTTCAACTACCTAATTGACTTTTTGCTTATGTGTTTTCCTTATTTGTAATTTGTAATGTCATAAAAATGTTATCACAGAGCTAATGATTTCAATTTAAAATGTCAATGACTTTTATTATTTGATTAATTGTCCTGGTGTTAATTTTATTATTATTACTGACTACTATTATATATAACACTATAATTTGGTTTTCGATTTTCAACAAGACGTTGAAGACATGAATACAATCGGTTTTCTAATTATGGTTTATAGCATTTGGTTTGCAATTGTTTGGCTAGGGTTTTGATTAACTTTTTTGTTGTTTGCTTTCTAGTTATAAGGTTTTTAGAGGATAAATAACATATTAGTGGTAACAAAAAAAATAAAAAAAAATACTACTAGACCACACACCTAAACAAGTTGCAATGGATTCAACTTTATGTTAGGATTGCTAGCATGTTAATTCTTGGTAAAAATTTAAAGTCTTCGGATAAAGTTTTGTAAAAAAATAATAAAAGACAATGAAGGCGGTTTTCCACCAAACACAAATTGCAACAAAGCGGTAACAAGAAGGGCAGAGACAATGGCAAACCCCTGCATATACATTTGTACCCAAAGAGGCAAATAAATAGATTTTCAAAGACTAGCTCATATGGAAACGAGTTGAATGTGTAAAGTGGGTCAAACAGGCTGAAAGTGCATTCAAAATGCATAAAACTTTCTTCCATTGTTTTGTTTCAATAAAACGGATTAACGTTGTGATAATATACTCATATTTAAACCATTAGTTACATATAAATTCAAGAAAAGGTTTGCAGGCAGGCACTATCTATCTTGCCCATTATGATACCCACCCCAGTTTGACCCGTACTAAATGAACCATTTTGATATGTCACCCGACCCAACCAGCCCAGTCCACACATCACATCCTACCACCTATGGTAATAAGAAGCTAAAACAATAATGAATAATTGCAAATAGTAATATTGCAGTGTAGAGACGATTACCATCGTAAGTGGGTCCACCCGTGGAAGAACCCATTGCTTCACCATTGGAGACTTGTAACTACTTGCCACCAAGCAAAGCCTCCTCACCAATGACATTTCTATTGTCATCAAGTATGACAAGTGTTTCTTAACCTACAATATTAATGAGAAGTCATAGGACGTGTCCCATAGATATAACCATTTATTAATTAAGGATGATGATTATCTTATAACTTCGAGTTTTGCAAAACTAGTTTAAATTATATGATATTGATATTGATTTTGAATCTTTGGATACCTGATGTTGGGGATCTGCAGTAATAACAAACAAAACAACTAGATAATTGAAATTTCTGAAGGCACGTAATCGCTTTCAGATTGAATCAATTTGACGGTTCAATTGAAATATTCAATCGGATACAATCAAAGATTGAGAATTTTCTATATGATTATGATTGAGAGAAGAACCAGAGTGTTTTGACCAAGAAAATGAAAAACTGTTAAAATATAACATACAAAAATGTTGCATGTTACACTTTGATCATAGTTCAAACATTTAAACTTATTTTCCATTTGGGCTAATATTCTTTCCAAGGGTGCAGGTATTTGTTTGGGCTTATGAAGGTTTGTGAGTGGGCTTAATGTTGAGATGGGCCAGCTGGCTTTGGCCTTATTCGTTTGTGGCACTGACTCGTGTGCAGCTCATATAAATACCCTAGATATTTTCTAGGGTTACATTATTGATCATTTTTTTGATATTTTCAGTTTGTAATCTCTCTTTCTCTTTCTTCTAGGGTTCCAGAGAGTTCTCTGGTTCTTAGCGGCTGTATCAATCTGTTTTGTATCTTTCCTGGTGATCATATCATCTGGATCGTCCGGTTTTTGTAAGTATTTACTTTATATTGTATTGTATCAACTGATTATAACCTATTCAGTTGATATAAGAGACATATTCATAAAGAACTCACTGACTTGGTGAGTTCTACGGTATTAGGGGGTGTTTTTTAGGTTTGGGTTAATAAGAGTTTTTGTCACCTGTTTTGTCGCTATATTTGTGTTCATTGTATGTTTGTGATTTGTGTTATCAAACTTTACAAAAACGTAATTGAATTAGGGCCATTAACTGCCTTTTATGCAGTTATTACAAGGTTTCAAAATTGCTAAATTTAGTCCCTCTAATCTCGACCCCCGCCAGGGGCTGCCGCCCTTGGACCCTGCTCCCAGGAGCGCTGCCCCAAGAGCCCCGTCCCTTAGGGGCTTTGCCCCTAAGTTCATAATAAATTCAAATAGGCGTGTACTCCACATCTCCAGATCTATATGTTGTCTTATTATGAAGATATTGGTCAAATAGTCAATCCAATTGCACTAAAATTTCCAACAGCGTGTCCATACTCGGGGCGGGTCAGATGGGCCCCGAGGTTGGGTGTTAGTATTTGTTTTTTCCCTTAAAAATTATTTTTTTAAAAACAAATATGAAACTAAATGTGAGTGTTAATAGGTCAGCTGCGGATGTTTATCTTTCATACGAATGTGTGGGCGTGTTGGTGGGAGATGGGAAACGGGTTTCAGAGGAGGTGGTGCTGATTTGGAAAAACAGAAAATTTCGATTATGGGTGATGGAGGAGTTAGGAGAATGGATTTTGGATTTCATGGAACTTAAGCATAATAAGGAATACAATATCACCGAAGGATCAGAAGATGAATCTGAAGAGTCAATGTCTGAAGATGAGGAACCGCCTAGTGATGAGATGCCGGAAGTTGGACCAGAAAAGGTGATCGGAAATGTAGATGTCGATAGTAGGAAAGAAGATTCGTTACCGGAGGAGAATATTCAAGGCATTAATGATGATTTGAATTCCATTCAAAACACTAATAATGACTTTAATGAGCAGCAATCATTGCCTGTTAAGGATGGTACTAATATTGTAGTTGATAATGTCGACTTTATTCCAGCAGTTGACTTTCCGTTTGAAAGTTTTGTGGAGGATAATGAAACTTTGAATGAGGGTGGAAATAACGTAAACAAGAGGAAAAAATTTAAAAAATGAGGTGAAATGGGCCGGCCCAGGAACACTTATTCAAGAAGTCAGGAAATTCTAAAGATTCTAAAATGGCCCAAGAGATCTGATCCGTTTGGGCTTAACTGCCTATTGGGCCTTCAAGATGAAGATGATACAAACACCGATTCTGATGGGAACAGCTTGGAGGAAGAAGAAATTAATAGTTTGGACCTAAATACTAAACCGCAGGAGTTCGAAGATGGTATAGATGGTTCATCGGTGCAACAGGAGATCGAAAACAATGATGGTGAGTCACATTATTATGATAGTTCGGTCATTGTCGCTGCTGTTCAACTAGCCGAGGTAGATGCAACTAAAGAATTGGGAGGTAAACTTGGTGCTAAGCTTGATGAATGTGATAACATGATTAAAGTGTCGATTATCCAAGAAGGGTTACAAACCGGTAAGCGGTGAATTGTTTATCGGTTAATATTATGGGGATTAAGGTAAATGGGAAGGCGAGTTGGATTAAGAGGCTTAAAAATGAATTTGGGGTTACTTTTATTAGTTTGCCAGAGACGATGTCTACTAATTTACTTCCGGGGGCGTTGTCGAATTTTTGGGGAGGTTTGGGTTATGAATGTGAGATTGTGAATTCTAGTGGGCATTCGGGTGGATTGGTATGTATGTGGGATCCAAAGACTTTCACGAGAGATGGGGTGGTTAAGGACGATAATTTCATACATGTTTCTGGTTGCCTAATTGATGGCTCGATTCGTCTGAATATTATTAATGTCTATGCACCGCAACGTAATGTGGAAAAAAGGATTCTTTGGGAAAAACTTCTTTAGATTATACACTCGGGCCAAGGTTGGTGGTTGGTTTTTGGAGATTTTAATGCTGTTAGGAACGATGGTGAAAGAAAAAACTCCAAGTTTGATCCAGTGTGCGCCAGAGATTTCAATAACTTTATTGATGAAGCTGACCTCCGGGAATACAATCTGAAAGGAATGCCCACTAGAGGTGGTGAGTGTGAGATGAGTAGGATTGACCGGGTACTCGTTTGTTGTAACATTTTTAATAAGTGGCCTAATGCTTGTGTCAGAGCGTTAAATAGAGATTTATCGGATCATTCTCCTTTGCTTTTGTCTATTGTTGATACGAACTTCGGGCCAAAACCATTTCGTTGGTTTGACTCATGGTTTGATAGACCGGGGTGTGAGGAGGATTCAATCGGATTTAGTGGGAGATGACACGGAGGGGCCGACAGATATTACTTTATTTTTCAAATTGAAGAGACTTTGTGATAAACTAAAAAGGTGGGTTAAAAAATGTAAAATTAAAGACAATGAAGACGAGCAGAGACTTAGACATGAGAAGGATGAAATCGAATTGTTGATGGAGCAGAAAGATGTTGATGAGTCAGATTTATGGGTTTGGTCCAAGTGTAAGAAGAGCCTCGACGAGATTGAATTTTATCAAGCTCGGGATATTAGACAAATATCTCCAGTGAAATGGGCGGCTTTGGGGATGAAAATACCGGTTTTTTTTCATAGCATGGTGAATGGGAGAAAGGCTAGGAATGCTATTCCGGGTCTTGAAGTGAATGGGGAGTGGGTCTCGAAACCAACTTTAGTTAAAAAAGAGGTTTTGCGGTTTTTTAGAAGCCACTTTAAAGAAGAATATAAGAATCGGCCAGATTTGATATGCTCAGGTATAAACTCGATTAATGAACAAGAGGGTGGTTTCTTAATTACTTTATTTTCCAAACAGGAAATTAAAGATGTTGTTTTTGATTGCGGGTCTGACAAGGCCCCCGGTCCGGATGTGTTTAACTTCCGGTTTGTAAAAAGGTTTTGGAGCTTGTTGGAAGAGGATTTTTTTTCTGGATTAAGATGGAGTTTCACGCGACCGGTATGATTAACACTCGATGTGCTTCTTCTTTTATTACTTTGATTCAAAAGGTTGAAACGCCCTTGGGACTCAAAGACTATAGACCTAGTACTCTTATTGGGATGATTAGTAAAGTTATTTCCAAAATCCTTGCTAACCGTCTCAAGAAGGTGTTAGGTGGTGTAATTTCAGTATCACAATCGGCTTTCTTATCAGATCGTTTTATTCTTGATGCCACTCTTGTGGTAAGCGAAATAATGGAATGGTTGAAAAGACGAAATAGAAAGGCATTTCTTTTAAAAATTGATTTCGAAAAAGCTTACGACAATGTCAATTGGAATTTCTTATTATCTATTATGGCGCAAATGAGATTTCCTATGATTTGGTGCAATTGGATTAAATGGATTTTAATGTCAGCTCGGTCCGCGGTTCTTGTTAATGGCTCCCCAACTTTTGAATTTTAAAGTGAAAAGGGCCTCCGTCAAGGAGATCCTTTATCGCCTTTTTTTATTTATTTTTGATAGTCATGGAAGTTTTATCGTGGATGTTGAAGAAAGCAAAAGCAATGGGTGAACTGAAAGGCATAAATTTCTCGGAAGGAGAAGACAATGTTACTCATCTTTTCTACGAGGATGATGCGCTAATTTTGGGAGAGTGGTCTCGTGAAAATATACAGAGCACGGCGAGAATTCTTCGGGTTTTTTTATTTGTGCCCGGGTCTTAGGATTAACCTTCACAAGTCAAACTTGCTTGGGGTTGGTACTACAGACGCGGAGGTGGATAATATGATGGAGGTTTTGGGATGTAAAAGAGGTGCCTTTCCATTTATTTATTTAGGGATCCAAGTGGGAGCAAATATGTCTCGTATAAATAATTGGAATATGGTGATCAATGTCATAAAGGCTCGGCTTGCTTCTTGGAAGGCGAAGACATTGTCGATAGGGGGCCGTTTAATCTTGATAAAATCGATCCTTGCAAACTTACCGATTTATTACCTCTCCCTTTATAAAGCGCCGGTGGCGGTGATTCATAGTATCGAAGCAATAATGAGACGTTTTTTTTTGGGCGGGTTCCAATGAAGAAAAGAAGATTCCATGGGTGGCAGGGATATCATAACTAGACCCAAAGAAGATGGTGGTTTAGGAGTTAATAAACTACAAGATGTTAATGATGCTCTACTTCTCAAATGGACGTGGCATTTTAAAAAAGAAGGCAATTGTTTGTGGAAGAAGGTAGTGGTGGGGTGTCACGATATGAGCCGACCTTGGTCTATGTTACCATGTAGTCCTTCGGCAAGTAGGTGTTGGAAACGGATTGTTAAAATAGGGGAGAAAAAGTTGGCAAATGGTCAAGATCTTTATTCTTATTTTGAGGGCATTGTAGGAGATGGGTCAAGATTCATTTTTGGGGAGACATTTGGCTTAGAGACGAGCCTCTACGGGTCATGTACCCATCATTGTTTCACTTGGAAAAAAACAAATGGGTTATGATTGCAGATCGGCGTTAGGTAGTCCAAGGTTCGAAGATGTTATCGTGGCAGTGGAGAAGAAATCCATCTTCGCATGAGGAGGTTTCGGAATTATTCCAACTCTTAGAGGATATACATGAATTCCAATGTAATACGGGTTTGGACACATGGAAATGGAAGGGAGTCGCGGATGGTATATATACTGTTAACAAGGCGAAGAGGTTAATATCCACAAGACTGATACCGAGAACCGATTTGAGTATGAAATGGAAGGGATGGACAGCGTTAAAGTGCAAAATTATGGTGTGGAGGACTGAACTTAATCGGTTGCCAACTTGGTCGGAACTAATCAAACGTAGGATCGAGTTAAATGACGATTCGTGTGGTATTTGTAATGAGGAACCCGAAACAAGTTTGCACTTGTTCACAGGTTGTATGTTCTCGAATGAGAATTGGTTTAGGGTGGGATCATGGTGCCGATTAAGTCATATTTTGGCGTTCAATGTCAAAGATCTATTGAAGTTGCCGGATACTCAAACAACAACGAAACCGGAGAAATATCTATTAAGAGGGATCATATATACTACAATGTGGGCTATATGGAATGAGCGTAATGATAGAATATTCATGGGTAAGTCTCGAAGGGCTGTTGAAGTGATGGAGTCCATAAAATCAACGTCGTTCTTTTGGTTGCGTCATAGATCTAAATTTAAAGGTATTGATTGGCATGATTAGTGTAAGTATCCTCTAAACATGATGTAAGTCGTTTTTTTGGCCCAGGATCCTTGCTTTAAAGACCGATTGTTACGTTTTTTAACGAAATTAGCCTTAAAAAAATAATAAAGAATGATGTTAAAAATGATGCCATGTTGGTGAGGTTGGCGGTTTCTTCTCGTCGTCGTATAAATCCACAACCCGATTTAAAATCCAAACCCATTTTCTTCTTCTTCCCTTCCTTCTTCTCTCTCCTCCGCATTTCTCTCCCAACATTTCCCAAGAGATTCAGATCTAATCTGATCGCCAAAACAAACAACAACTGAATAATAATAATAATAATAATAATCGTAAAAATGGCGGTGGTATCTCCTCTTGCCAAATACAAACTGGTGTTTTTAGGCGATCAATCCGTTGGCAAAACCAGCATCATTACCCGTTTCATGTATGACAAATTCGATACCACCTATCAGGTATATTATTATTATTATTATTTCCATTCATTTTCTTCTTTCTCTTTATTTGTTTCTGGGCTGTATGCTGCAATTGAATACGGATCATCTGATGATAGTTAACCGTTTTAAATAACATCAAGACCTAATTATCCGATCAATTGACCTAAATATCACCATGTTTTTATCTGTACGTAAGCAATTTAACTTTTTTATTATGATTTTTTTTATGAATTGGATGGATGAAGCTTAGTTGATTAATTTTTAAGCACCTAAGGTATTCTTTTTAGGGAAAGATATGAATTGGAGGACATTGATGATTGCCATTAATTCTGCTTGTGTAAAGCTATATGGATGTGTAATTGTTGTTCCACTGTCTTCTAGATTTGGTTTATTTTTATTTATTATTTATTTTTTCCATGAAATTGAATCAGATTTATTATTATTATTATTATTATTATTATTATTTTATATTTATTTATTTATTTATTTATTTGTTGGGGGGGGGGGGGGGGGGGTCCCGTGTTAATTGTTGGGGGGGGGGGGGGGGGGGGGGGGTGTCCCGTGTTAATTGGTAAGTTTCATTTTGGTTGAGAGTTTTGTTTTGATTGATCATGTCTTTGTTATAGAATTCATTTTGATATTGATTTCGATAACCAAATGGTAATTTAAAGTTTCCACATACATTTTATTTTTTTATTTATTTTTTTGTAGATGGATAGGCATTGCATAAATAGTGTTATGGCTTATGTTGATGTGTGTGTACCGTTGATCATTACAGGTTTCATGGTTAGGACAATACGTAATCCCCAAAGATGAATGCTTTAAAACATTTATATATTAGTGCATCAGTTCTTTATTCCTGTATTACCGGCATATTACTGTAGCTTTAGAAGGTGTTTAGGTGAGTGTTTTGGAAGTGATTATCTGATTTGAATAATGAGAAATTATGTGGTTGGTTGATATGTATGATGTCGTTGGTTGATAAATGATGTAAATGAAATTTGTTAACGGATAATAGATTGATAAAAATACCATGTGATTTTGTGCTTGAGAAAATTCGTTCAAATGTTGTCTGGTGGCTAAAGTTACTTTAGCAATGGTACTAGAAACTTGAACTCATATATTTTTTTGGATATTAACTGCAGGCTACCATCGGTATAGATTTCTTGTCAAAAACTATGTACCTTGAGGATAGAACAGTTCGGTTACAGCTTTGGTAGGTTTTCTCGTTTGGTACTTGTTTCTTCTTCCGCTTCTTTTAATTGCCCCTAATATTAAGTAAAATATCTGGTTTTCTAAAAAAAATAAGATATTGTTCATGTGGCTTCCTTAATTTGTTTGCATTCAATATGCTTAACATTTTTCAGGGATACTGCTGGACAGGAAAGATTTAGGAGTCTCATTCCAAGCTACATAAGAGATTCATCAGTTGCAGTCATTGTCTATGATGTTGCTAGTGAGTCACAAATTATCTCAGCCATGTTTTTTCTCTTATATAAGTATTTCATTTCTAACAAGCGCAAACATGTTTCATTGTACCTCATGATGTATTTAAGAAACGGTAATTTCAGCCCATTTATATATAACGGGTTACTTCAGTTGGCAGTATATTGGTAATTGGTCTAATGTAAGAAGTAACAGATCAAAAGTTATACGGGTAGAAGTAGAAGTAACAGATCAAAAGTTGTCTAACGCGTAATTATTATCTCCTATATTGTTTTATGCACACGGAATTATCTTCATATTTGATAATAGAGTTTTGTTGTCTTACTTATTACATTATTTATCTGCAAATAAAAGAATATGAACAAAAGAGCATCTGAATCTTTACGGGTAAACACACATACACATGATATATTAATGGTTGCTATAATACTTGCCCTTGTTTGAAAGCAGAATTTGTTCATAAATAACATTTTGTGCTAATATCTTTTGTTGTAACCCATTTTCTATATTTGAATTGTTATTTTGCAGATCGACAGTCATTTTTGAACACTGCAAAATGGGTAGAAGAAGTGCGTACTGAGCGAGGCACTGATGTCATTATAGTTTCTTGTTGGAAACAAAACTGATCTTGTTGACAAAAGGTTTGTTATTAAAAGTTTTAACCTCTTATACTTTAAAAGGTGCAACTTTATGTGAAACTAGTTATAAGCCTACCTTTTTATATGACGCTCTTGTTTGTTGGAGGTGGTAGAGCCAGTTAGGTAGTGGCTGAAAAGTGTTAATGTCAAAGTTGGTCATTTTTCCTACAAAATAACTTGGGTTGGGATGATTTGGCAACATTTGTTTCTTGTTTTTGTTGCTGATTTAGTAGTTCTTGAATTAAATATGATTACAAACGCTATTTTAATGATAAAAATAATCATCTATAGCATGAATAAAGAGGTTTAGATGGTTGTACGTATTAAAATACACTTAGGGCTCGAATATGTTTGACCAGTACTTGATGTAATTTTGATTCTCATCTACTTGATTAAATAGGCAAGTTTCAATTGAAGAAGGAGATGCCAAAGCTCGTGAATACGGTGTCATGTTTATAGAAACCAGTGCAAAAGCCGGATTCAATATCAAGGTTTAGTCTGTTACCTTTTATGTAGCTTCCTTTAAACTTACTTACAAGCCTTCAAGGGGTGGAGTGGCCTATAGCATAGGTCTTAGTTTCAAATCTTGTTTTCACTGGTTTCCTACCATAACCTCTAGAAGGCCATCTGCGTTGGTTGGCAGGGAATTGGCGGGTCTAGTGAGTTTTCTAGTAACAGGTCCTCATGGTTACCAAAAAAGAAAAATATATCAAACTAACTACCATTTCTTTAATCTTTCTATACAAAAATGATTTTTTTTTTAAATTACACATTTTGCATCCATGTGATTCTACTCACCAGCCGGTACGTTTGGTGGTAATATGGGTGGGTGTTCTTACTTGGAAGTATCAGGTTGGATAATGGCCAAAATGGGTTTTTCTTAAGTGCGGGTTGGGCTGGCCCTCAAAAGACTTTTTAAACACTGGCATGGTTGACCTCTTCTCTTATCACAAACCATTTGTCTCACATGATACAGCCTTTATTCCGAAAGATTGCTGCTGCATTACCAGGGATGGAGGCTCATTCGTCCGCAAAACAAGAAGGCATGGTTGATGTGAACTTGAAATCTGCAGGAAATGCTTCGCAGTCAGAGAAGCAAGGTGGAGGGTGCCCATGCTAGAGATTGATGCTTTTATAGATTGTGGTGTTGATAATTTTGATTTTAAGTGACATGATCAAAGTAAGATGATATCATGCATCTTTAGAATTCCTTTTGACAAAGCAAAGATTTATTTGTGTTACTTCGTATCTGTTGGGTTTAGTTATGTTACTTGGAGCACAAGGTAATAAATATTTCCATGGGTCTTGATGCCCTTCCTAGTGTCTCCCTAGCAGAATATTGTTCTATGAACAGGGTTGTAAATATGCAGTGCTCGAGATCGGCTCGTTTATCTATGGGGGCTAGAGTTCGAGCTCGATTTCTAAACCTTAAGCACGGCCACAGCTTATTTATGTCATAATTTTATACATAATAATAATTACTATATAAACATATTCATTTAACGATTTTTTTTGTTATATTTTGTTTTCCAGAACATCAAGAAAATATATTAAATAAAAACAACATAAGTAATAGAATTGATTAGGCTACCGGACGCAATAGTAAAGTCCCTGCCACCTTAGCTGCTCTTTTTTTTTCAAACAATAGCGTCCTCCTCGTTGTTTCCCTGGCGCCATTGGAGGCGCTATTGACCCCTTGCCATTGCAATAACGAGTGCCACCAATGGGTGTTGTGTGGGGCCCACCTCTATTTAACTAATAAAGAACAAAAATAGAGGATGGGGCGCTATTCCATTCCTTGGGCGTTATTGAACGGGGAGAATGAAGCCCCCAGTTGACGTGGCGCTGAGGTGACTCAAGGGGCTCCATTCTAAACCACCCAGCCTTAGCCTCTTGAACCTATTCATGCTCGAGCTTGATTTGATTCGAACTTTTAGCGAGTTAATCTCAAATAACTCATGGATGGTTTGACTCGTTTGGATTCTATCTATGAAATTAGGCTTTAGTGTTCTATGCATTGTTCCCACTCAATAACAAATCATGTGTATCTTTTAACCGTCAATAGTAAACATTAGACATTTCATCTTGTGAAACCAACACGTTTGATGTTATTTTAGTACAATAATTTCTATATGCCTAGTATGTATCTGCAACCCTTGGGATCGATAAACCTTTTGGACTTTATTAACCAAAGAGACACGACGATCAAGACCAAATTTTAAGCTAATTTACTTTGAACTTATAGCAAGCTAGTATTTAGGACCTCTGTGTTGCGTCTGGACCATTAAACCGAACGAAAAGTAGACGTATAAACATTAAACCATGCACGCCCATTGTGGCGTGTTAACGAGCAAAAATTAGACCGAAACGTAAAACATAGGAAACAATAACTAAGTCAACTTAGGACCCCGTGCGTAACCACAGGGCATTAAACGGAGAAACTAGACGTAAAAATGTTAATCATACACACACATTGCAGCGTTTAAACCATCACTTTAACTCAAGTGATTTATGTAATGTAAAGCAACGTTTAACATGCTATCGTGTGACAACGATTTCACTTCATTATTCATTAGGCAAACTAGGGGTGACAAATTTTGAAGGTACCCAAAACATGAAATGAAAACGGCACAAAAATAATCAAGATTTGTGTTGGCATACTTATTACATTTAAGTAACTGTTATGACCTATGTACCACATTTTTATGCAACCCACCAACTCGATTAACACACTTTGTATGCATCCCATCAACTGGATTAACACGTTTGTAACTTGATTATTATCCATCAACACGTTTTAAGCGCGTGCGTTTTAGGATTGATAATTTTGACACAAATAAATGAATGGGACGTGGTCGAGTTAAACAATTCAACCCGTCAACCTTATACAATTTACGCCCTAACACAGTCAGGGGCGAGGCATTCTTGGGGCCAGGGGTGGCCCTGGCCCCCCCTGTTTTTTGGCGCAGTACTGGAAATTTGCGATTTTCATAGGTAAATTGAGTCCGGGTTTAGTCCGGCCCCCGCCGATTTTCCACTACCGATCGGAAAAAATTAAATTCGGCCCCCGCCGATTCCGAAAGCAAGCTTCGCCACTGAACACAGTCAATTTTGGAATCATCGTAACACTCGGTCATTAGTCGTTGTTCCATCTGCAGAGAGAGTAAACTCATAGTTTCAACACTATTAGGATAAATGCTTCTAAAGTAGAGAAGAGATCAATATATCAACAAAAACAATAACTAAATATTTCAACAATGCTTTTCTCAACTTATGTACATATCAAGACAGAATTATGCGGTTTTATAACAAGTCAAGTCTTCATGCACATCACATTCTTTTTTTTTTCTTGAACTTTAAAGAAACTGTTTCCAGGAACAAAAAAGTGAACTTGCAAAGCGACAGTAAGTTCAGCCCGAATGAATACCCATCTGTCTTACTCTCAGTGTCAGATATATAAGTATAATCGTCCCCAAACTCGACCTGCAAACCAAAGGTGACAGTTTAGCGCTTGTGTGAAATATAACAAGCATATACTTGTCACTCAAATTCACATTTGTATCCACTGGGCGTGCCAGGCTCAGGGGTCAAGTTGCCCATCAAACACTCTTATGTTCCAATGTTTATAAATACTTAATGTCTTAATTATGATTATAAAAAGAAGATGGAAACAATAATAATTTAAATCATTGAATAAAATGATTTAGGGGCTTCTATACATTTTTCAACTTGTTTAACCCTTCCCCCTTTTAGCCAATGTTTTTATTTGACCCATTTGAAATAAAACTCACCCTAATCATTAGACTTGTGTTGACCGGAAATTGTTTCTCAAGTAACTTTGAATTATATTTAAAATCATGAGAAGTTGTGAACTTACAAGACCGAGAACAGGAGAACAATTTTTCTTGAGTTAAAAGAGCCAGCACGCTTATGCTTCCTCGATCTGGGAGCATCAACAACTTTCTCACCTACAATCTTATCTGTTGAACAAAAGCAAGCGCAGCATTCATTAGTCATATGACTGACTGACTAATACAAAAATTCAACCTTAAAAAATGCGTGGAAGAAATGAATTGAATAGTGTATCAAGGTTAAGAACCTCGAGCGGAAAACTTGGACAGCATCAGGCTGTGGTTCATCAACATCTGCATGTATTTACCTCCCATGTCGAAGCTGATCTGTTTTTGCAGTGATTTCTGCAAAATACCATTACTAGCTAAATTACAAGTAAAAAACACGAAATTAACATTTAAACATTGCAAATACATAACAGTAATTAATTCTTGAATAGTAACAATTTCATATCGATCCATAACTTTACTTTTCAAACACCTAAAACAACTAGTTTTTACTTTTTAGAGAATCAAGGATAGCAAATTCGACCCCTCAATTTATGAATGAGTCAATATGGATTTTTTAAAAATATCTAATAAGTTAAACAGGTAGAAAGTTTTCCGCTGTAATGTGATAATATACCTTTTTAGTCTTATTTTGCACAATAATAAATAATACCATACCAAAAGTTAAAAGAATCTGGACATACAATGTCTTGGGTCAACCGAACGCCACAAACAAAAAATCACACATTTTGACACCTAAACCCATTTCAACCGCCCATTTAGGAATAGAACACATGTTAATATTAGTGGGCACATATAGAATAGCTTGATCAACTCACCGTCAATAGTTGTTCATTCTTCAAACCAAGAGTTTCCTCGTTTTTGTTTTCAATATCATCAACATCCGCAGAATATGCAACTGCATTTTCCACCATCATGTTGATATAACTTTGATTGCTCAAACGGCCATCCAACGAAAGCTGGCTTTTAAGAGGAATAACAACCTCTGTTGCTGCAGGACTTGAGAAATCTATTGGCAGTTCACAACGGAGACCATTGTCACATTCATCAGACAATAATACAACGCTATAAGCATCACATCCCTGCATGCATACCAGAAATTAATTAATTAAATGAATAAAAACAACAAAACTGAAACACAGATCAGGCTTCTACAAGAAAAATGTTTTGTAAAAATGTGAACAAAATGGATTGCATTTGGAAAGACAAAGTAACTGTCAACATATATTTACGTTCATACTAACTGAAATGAACAGACAATTTGTAGTGTTCTGATGAACTGAAGAGCAAACACATAAGTGTAGCAACAAGTGTTTCAATGAAGCTAATCTGATTTACTAAAAACATAGTTTCTGTCATGTCACTTATAGTTCTGGTAAATTTCTACCATTTACATATAAACGGGTCGATTTAGGTTATCTTTGGCTCGCTCAAGTGAAAAGAAAAAATAGCTTAAACGAAACAAGTCACATGCCACAAAAAGTGTTCAAATCATTTAATTCAAACATCAAACTGTTAACAACTCAAATAACATCTTTTAACCACACTAGTCATCTACTAAAAAGTTTGAACAAAAGACCTTTCAATATTCAAATCAACCAGACCTGGCCCAGCCCGGCCCGTATAAAGTTATAACCAAAAAATCCCAACCCATTACCCAAACAACATCATTTATGTAAAAAAACACATATGGCTCCATCTGACACCAATGCAGCTGCATCCATCATCTCATGTCACAGTCTCATTTATAACAAATTAAGGTCAACACAATCACTAAAGATCTTGACAGCCCACTGTCCCCAAATCCAAGCCCAGGAAATCACAATCATCACTAACCCTAAACCACATTACACACTTAACCACAAATCACTACCAAGAAAGCCAAACAGATCCATATTCCAATTTTCCTCCAAAGAGCACTTTTTTTTTTTTTTTTTTTTTTTTGCTAATAATCTTTAATTACATGATATAATATGACAAACCCAAAAGGGAAATTACATAAAAAAAACATTTTTTAAAAGCAAAATGAAGTCTTTTAAAGAATACATTATTCATAGATCTTTGGATCATAACATTACTATGCAAAACTTAAATTGCAAACAAGGGATTCACAATTGAACTCAAAAAGACACAAACTTGGAGATGGGATTCAAAGAAAGAAGACAAAGCAAGAAAAGAATCAAAGAATTAAGTAAAATGCAGAGCAAATAAGAGTAATAAACTTAAGAAAAAAAGAAAACCTCTTCAGTAGAGTTGACAGCCATTGAATTGAAGTTGTGAAGGAAGGTTTAATTAATATAAAAATGTGGTGTGGAGGAGCTATGATGAATGAGGAAGCAACAGATGAAGGTGAAGAAGAAGAAGGAGATGGGTTATGAAGAGCATGATGGTTTGAGGGTATCAATGGAGATTATTAAATAGTAGGATGTATAATAATATTATATAAGTGTCTGTGAACGTATTACATATTGATGAAGACGACAAACATTTCTCTTTCCTTTTAACCTGACAAAAGCTAAGAAAGAGAAAATTAAAAATGTCTCGTGAACTTGTGCTCAGATCTACGGCTCTTATTTACTTTAAAATATATTTATTAATTAATTAATTTAGATGACAACCGAGACTTTGGGTATATTCGGTAAAACTTAACTACAAGCTACAAGCTGGTAAGCGAAAGCTTATTAAATATATTTTGTTATTTGATAGAGTAGTTGGAGTTTTTAATAAAATGTATAAAATGATCAAAATAAGTATAATTAAAAGCTTGTAAAGAAGGTTTTTATTTTATTTTTAAAATAGAATAAGTATTTGTGTCATTTACTAATTAAAAACTTGTAGCTAGTAGAGTTTTTTTCTTAAAAGCTATTACTAGTAGCTTTTCACTATAGAGTTTTTTCTCTAACCTAAAAGCTTCTAGCTCCTTCAACTAAGGGTATGTTTGGCAACGAGTTTTTAGAAGCTTCAAGCTTTTAAGAAAAAACCCCTACTCAATAAAAAGTCTTGTTTGGTTGAAGAGCTGGAATCTTTTAGGTTAAAAGAAAAAGCTCTATAGTGAAAAGCTACTAGTACTAGATTTTAAGAAAAAACTCTATTAGCTACAATCTTTTAATTAGTAAATGACACAAATACTCATTCTATTTTAAAAATAAAATAAAAACCTTCTTTACAAGTTTTTAATTATAACCATTTTGGTCATTTCATACATTTTATTAAAAGCTCCAGCTACTCTGCCAAACACTAAAATATATTTAAAAAGCTTCCAGCTAACAGCTTCTAACTAACAGCTTGCAGCTACCAGCCACCAGCTAGTTTTGCCAAACATGCCCTAAACAAGACTTTTTATTGAGTAGGAGCTTTTTCTTAAAAACTTGAAGCTTGAAGCTCCTAAAAGCTCTTAAAATCTCCTTGCCAAACATACCCTTTACAGCACGGCAACCTATTACTAGCACGACAACAATGTAGTCGGTGACAATAACGTGTGTGTTACAAAACAGTTTTCATTTGATTTTATTATTTTTATTTGTTTTAGTGTTTTCAATTAAATTCTATAAATATTAAAACATAAATTAAACACATAACTAAATAAAAAACACAAATGTAAGCATAATTATATCAATGTTAAAACATAATTAAAATACAAAATATTAAAATATAAATTAAACAAACTTACAATGATGCAACGGTTGTCATGCCTCGACATGGTCGAAACTGTTGCGGTATCGAGCCGTATAGTCCACACGCGTGAACTCGATAGCCAACCCCTCCTCAATGCCCGGGTGCTCCCTCAAAGTGTTTGCGTAGAGGGTGCTCTACCAATCACATTTATTGTTGAGATCGGTCCACTTGCGTTGAAGGCTTTCAATGATCCGATCGTTGATACCGACTTGGCGGTTGAAGTACGCAAAAACACGGTCCCAAAACCTGGTATCGCCCCCCTCCCCGAGCGACGGTGTTGTTGTAGGGCAGGGTCGTTTCTTGCATCTTGGTAGCAGACTACCTGTGGCACCCATTGAATTCCCAGGTCAAGATCCGCACACGCCCTTAAAGCTGTGTCATTTTATTCGTGCATTAGACATTATTACATTAACTATGTCGTCCCGAGCCTAGCAAAGCCCAAACAATTTCAGGAATTCGTTACATTTTCCAACAATGTCCATTTACGCATGCAACACCCAATTAACACGAAACAATTGGCAATGAACAATCAAGCCAATGACACGCTCAACAAAGAGCAACAGAATGTCCAATTATTACGTACAAACAAAACAAGACAGCAAGTGACAATATCTAATTTGGAAACTGCTCAATTCCACACAAAACCCGAGTATTTATAAGACATTTTATGAATATTCGACATGTTAATTCATAGAGTTTTATCATGGATCAAATTTTAATTCGAAACATATGTAAAATCGAGTTTTTACACAAGTTTAAACGTATGTATGGATTTCAACATGATATTTTATGTAATTAAAACTATGTTTTTATTTCACATTTACATATGTGTTATCAATAAACAAACACAACTCTATATATATAGGTACATACAATCGACTCACATATATGTGTAGATTTGATGGCGTTAAATAAACATACCATATATATACACACAATCGGCCTACACACACACATATATATGTGTGTGTGTATTAGAACTAAACAAAACTCTACACCATACATATATATACACACATAGACGACTTGTATGTGTGTGTAGGTGATTAAATCAAGCAAACAAACCACGTGTATATATATATATATACACACAATCGTATACATACATGAGCATGTGATTTGGACATTTCATCATACATATAATACATATGTATGCACACACACTCACACAACATACATATATGTATGTTCATATGAAGCCAAGATAAAATCACACACACCCACACACACACATAACACTACAAAACTCTCTAACCCATGAATTGCACCAACAAGACTCCTATCCATCCTACAACATTCATCCAAGGTGAAGTTGACTTACCAAATTCTCATTTTTGCTTCCCGAAAATCGGCTATGGTCTTCCCAAGAACAAGCATGCTTCAATTGTTAACTATTTGTATGTAAATGGTAATTATCTTTTTACACCACCAAGTCCCATGCATATTGACCTTCCACATAAAATCACCACCTTCCCACCCCCTCTCTCGGTTATAAATAGATGGCCGATGGCCATGTTTTTTCCACACTAAATCCTTCCCAAACTCTCTAACTCACAAACACGCCCTCCTTTCTTTCCCTTTGCCTTCGGCCGAATAAAACAACCCCCACCCGAGACCCGTTCACAAATCTAAAAGTCTTAATCAAACTTTAGAAGAACAGAGGTTGAAGAGTCCGATTATGATGGACGATATTGATATGAGTCTTGGATTGAGTTCTGAAGATTTTGGTGGATCGCCGAAGGATGGAGAAAAACAAAAGAATCCAATATACAAGAAGAAAGCTAAGGCTGTTGAAATTGAAAAGCCTAAGAAGAGGAGAGCTAAGGAAATTGAAAGCTTGATTGTAGGAAAGAAAGTTCCTGAAGTGTCTAGCTCAAAGTCTCCCGTGACATCCCCAGCAGCGAAGAAACAGAAAACATCTGCTGCTGAGAAAAGTTCTGTTCCTACTGATGATTTTAATGATGCTATGGAACGAGTCTTAAACAAGTTTAAGAAAAAGACTCCAGTTGCTGAGGCTTCTACTCCACAGGTTACTGTATCAGGAGATGTGATGGATGCAGTTAATCAGAAGCTGACTAAAATGATGAAGATCATAAACCAGCAACAAGAAGAGATTGATCAGTTGAGGAAAAATGATAGAAAGATGTTGGACATTGTTGAGTCTTCACAGGAGAGTCGGGAAGAGCTGGAAGCAAAGATCAAATTACTCCAGAATGAGAATATGAAGTTATTAAAGCATGAGCAGAGAAATACTAGAAGATACATGGCTTTAAGACTTGCAAACAAGCCGGTGAATAAAGATAACAAAGGGCTTAGGAAGCTGATTGATGATCTGTATGAAAAAGCTCCTCAGTTGCCACTGCAATAATGAAAAAGCCGGTGAATAAAGATAACAAAGGGCTTAGAAGATACATGGCTTTTTATTTATTATTATTATTATTATTATTATTATTTTTGCATGAAATTGAATCAGATTTATTATTATTATTATTATTATTATTTTATATTTATTTATTTATTTATTATTTTTTTTGGGGGGTGTCCTGTGTTAATTGGTAAGTTTCAATTTGGTTGAGAGTTTTGTTTTGATTGATCATGTCTTTGTTATAGAATTCATTTTGATATTGATTTCGATAACCAAATGGTAATTTAAAGTTTCCACAAACATTTTATTTATTTATTTATTTTTTTGTAGATGGATAGGCATTGCATAAATAGTGTTATGGCTTATGTTGATGTGTGTGTACCGTTGATCATTACAGGTTTCATGGTTAGGACAATACGTAATCCCCAAAGATGAATGCTTTAAAACATTTATATATTAGTGCATCAGTTCTTTATTCCTGTATTACCGGCATATTACTGTAGCTTTAGAAGGTGTTTAGGTGAGTGTTTTGGAAGTGATTATCTGATTTGAATAATGGGAAATTATGTGGTTGGTTGATATGTATGATGTCGTTGGTTGATAAATGATGTAAATGAAATTTGTTAACGGATAATAGATTGATAAAAATACCATGTGATTTTGTGCTTGAGAAAATTCGTTCAAATGTTGTCTGGTGGCTAAAGTTACTTTAGCAACGGTACTAGAAACTTGAACTCATATATTTTTTTGGATATTAACTGCAGGCTACCATCGGTATAGATTTCTTGTCAAAAACTATGTACCTTGAGGATAGAACAGTTCGGTTACAGCTTTGGTAGGTTTTCTCGTTTGGTACTTGTTTCTTCTTCCGCTTCTTTTAATTGCCCCTAATATTAAGTAAAATATCTGGTTTTCTAAAAAAAATAAGATATTGTTCATGTGGCTTCGTTAATTTGTTTGCATTCAATATGCTTAACATTTTTCAGGGATACTGCTGGACAGGAAAGATTTAGGAGTCTCATTCCAAGCTACATAAGAGATTCATCAGTTGCAGTCATTGTCTATGATGTTGCTAGTGAGTCACAAATTATCTCTGCCATGTTTTTTCTCTTATATAAGTATTTCATTTCTAACAAGCGCAAACATGTTTCATTGTACCTCATGATGTATTTCAGAAACGGTAATTTCAGCCCATTTATATATAATGGGTTACTTCAGCTGGCAGTATATTGGTAATTGGTCTAATGTAAGAAGTAACAGATCAAAAGTTATACGGGTAGAAGTAGAAGTAACAGATCAAAAGTTGTCTAACGCGTAATTATTATCTCCTATATTGTTTTATGCACACGGAATTATCTTCATATTTGATAATAGAGTTTTGTTGTCTTACTTATTACATTATTTATCTGCAAATAAAAGAATATGAACAAAAGAGCATCTGAATCTTTATGGGTAAACACACATACACATGAAATAATAATGTTGCTATAATACTTGCCCTTGTTTGAAAGAAGAATTTGTTCATAAATACGTTTTGTGCTAATATCTTTTGTTGTAACCCATTTTCTATATTTGAATTGTTATTTTGCAGATCGACAGTCATTTTTGAACACTGCAAAATGGGTAGAAGAAGTGCGTACTGAGCGAGGCACTGATGTCATTATAGTTCTTGTTGGAAACAAAACTGATCTTGTTGACAAAAGGTTTGTTATTAAAACTTTTAAACTCTTATACTTTAAGCTGCAACTTTATGTGAAACTAGTTATAAGCCTACCTTTTTATATGGCGCTCTTGTTTGTTGGAGGTGGTAAAACCAGTTAGGTAGTGGCTGAAAAGTGTTCATGTCAAAAGTTGGTCATTTTTCCTACAAGATAAGTTAAGTTGGGTTGGGATGATTTGGCAACATTTGTTTCTTGTTTTTGTTGAGGATTTATTAGTCCTTGAATTAAATATGATTACAAACGCTATTTGTATGATAATAATAATAATCATCTATAGCATGAATAAAGAGGTTTAGATAGTTGTACGTATTAAAATACACTTAGGGCTCGAATATGTTTGACCAGTACTTGATGTAATTCTGATTCTCATCTACTTGATTAAATAGACAAGTTTCAATTGAAGAAGGAGATGCCAAAGCTCGTGAATACGGCGTCATGTTTATAGAAACCAGTGCAAAAGCCGGATTCAATATCAAGGTTTAGTCTGTTACCTTTTATGTAGCTTCCTTTAAACTTACTTACAAGCCTTCTAGGGGTGGAGTGGTAAGCACTTGATTCGCCGATAGCATAGGTCTTAGGTTCAAATCTTGAAGGCCATCAGTGTTGGTTAGCAGGGAATTGGCGGGTCTAGTGAGTTTTCCAGTAACAGGTCCTCATGGTTACCAAAAGAGAAAAATATATCAAACTAACCACCATTTCTTTATGTACAAAAATGATTTTTTTTTAGTTACACATTTTGCATCCATATGATTCTGCTCACCAGCTGGTACGTTTGGTGGTAATATGGGTGGGTGTTCTTACTTGGAAGGATAATGGGCCAAAATGGGTTTTTCTTAAGTGCGGGTTGGGCTGGCCCTCAAAAGACTTTTTAAACACTGGCATGGTTGACCTCTTCTCTTATCACAAACCATTTGTCTCACATGATACAGCCTTTATTCCGAAAGATTGCTGCTGCATTACCGGGGATGGAGGCTCATTCGTCCGCAAAACAAGAAGGCATGGTTGATGTGAACTTGAAATCTGCAGGAAACGCTTCGCAGTCAGAGAAGCAAGGTGGAGGGTGCCCATGCTAGAGATTGATGCTTTTATAGATTGTGGTGTTGATAATTTTGATTTTAAGTGACATGATCAAAGTAAGATGATATCATGCATCCCATCTTTAGAATTCCTTTTGACAAAACAAAGATTTATTTGTGTTACTTCGTATCTGTTGGGTTTAGTTATGTTACTTGGAGCACAAGGTAATAAATATTTCCATGGGTCTTGATGCCCTTCCTAGTGTCTCCCTAGCAGAATATTGTTCTATGAACAAACAGGGTTGTAAACATGCAGTGCTCGAGATCGGCTCGTTTATCTATGGGGGCTTGCGTTCGAGCTCGATTTCTAAACCTTAAGCACGGCCACAGCTTATTTATGTCATAATTTTATACATAATAATAATTACTATATAAACATATTCATTTAACGATTTTTTTTCTTATATTTTGTTTTCCAGAACATCAAGAAAATATATTAAATAAAAACAACATAAGTAATAGAATTGATTAGGCTACCGGACACAATAGTAGAGTCCCTGTTACCTTAGCTTTTCTTTTTTTTTTTCAAACAATAGCGTCCTCCTCATTGTTGCCCAGGCGCTATTGACCCCTTGCCACTGCAATAACGAGTGCCACCAACGGGTGTTGTGTGGGGCCCACTTCTATTTAACTAATAAAGAACGAAAATAGAGGATGGGGCGCTATTTCATTCCTTGGGTGTTATTGAACGGGGAGAATGAAGCCCCTAGTTGACGTGGCGCTGAGGTGACTCAAGGGGCTCCATTCTACACCACCCAGCCTTAGCCTCTTGAACCTATTCATGCTCGAGCTTGATTTGATTCGAACTTTTAGCGAGTTAATCTCAAATAACTCATGGATGTTTTGACTCGTTTGGATTCTATCTATGAAATTAGGCTTCAGTGTTCTATGCATTGTTCCCACTCAATAACAAATCATGTGCATCTTTTAACCGTCAATAGTAAACATTAAACATTTCATCTTGTGAAACCAACACTTTTGATGTTATTTTAGTACAATAATTTCTTTATGCCTAGTATGTATCTGCAACCCCTGGGATCGATAAACCTTTTGAACTTTATTAACCAAAGGGACACGACGATCAAGACCAAATTTTAAGCTAATTTACTTTGAACTTATAGCAAACCAGTATTTAGGACCTCTGTGTTGCGTCTGGACCATTAAACCGAACGAAAAGTAGACGTATAAACATTAAACCATGCATGCCCATTGCGGCGTGTTAACGGGCAAAAATTAGACCGAAACGTAAAACATAGGAAACAATAACTAAGTCAACTTAGGACCCCGTGCGTTACCACAGGGCATTAAACGGGGAAACTAGACGTAAAAATGTTAATCATACACACATTGCAGCGTTTAAACCATCACTTTAACTCAAGTGATTTATGTAATGTAAAGCAACGTTTAACATGCTATCGTGTGACAACGATTTCACTTCATTATTCATTAGGCAAACTAGGGGTGACAAATTTTGAAGGTACCCAAAACATGAAATGAAAACGGCACAAAAATAATCAAGATTTGTGTTGGCATACTTATTACATTTAAGTAACTGTTATGACCTATGTACCACATTTTTATGCAACCCACCAACTCGAGACTTTGTATGCATCCCATCAAGTGGATTAACACGTTTATAACTTGATTATTATCCATCAACACGTTTTAAGCGCGTGCATGTTAGGGTTGATAATTTTGACACAAATAAATGAATGGGACGTGGTTGAGTTAAACAATTCAACCCGTCAACCTTATACAATTTACGCCCTAACACAGTCAATTTTGGAACCATCGTAACACTCGGTCATTAGTCTTTGTTCCATCTGCAGAGAGAGTAAACTCATAGTTTCAACACTATTAGGATAAATGCTTCTAAAGTAGAGAAGAGATCAATATATCAACAAAAACAATAACTAAATATTTCAACAATGCTTTTCTCAACTTATGTACATATCAAGACAGAATTATGCGGTTTTATAACAAGTCAAGTCTTCATGCACATCGCAATCTTTTTTTTCTTGAACTTTAAAGAAACTGTTTCCAGGAACAAAAAAGTGAACTTGCAAAGCGACAGTAAGTTCAGCCCGAATGAATACCCATCTGTCTTACTCTCAGTGTCAGATATATAAGTATAATCGTCCCCAAACTCGACCTGCAAACCAAAGGCGACAGTTTAGCGCTTATAAGAAGCATATACTTGTCACTCAAATTCACATTTGTATCCACTGGGCGTGCAGGCTCAGGGGTCAAGTTGCCCGTCAAACACTCTTATGTTCCAATGTTTATAAATACTTAATGTCTTAATTATGATTATAAAAAGAAGATGGAAACAATAATAATTTAAATCATTGAATAAAATGATTTAGGGGCTTCTATACATTTTTCAACTTGTTTAACCCTTCCCCCTTTTAGCCAATGTTTTTATTTGACCCATTTGAAATAAAACTCACCCTAATCATTAGACTTGTGTTGACCGGAAATTGTTTCTCAAGTAACTTTGAATTATATTTAAAATCATGAGAAGTTGTGAACTTACAAGACCGAGAACAGGAGAACAATTTTTCTTGAGTTAAAAGAGCCAGCACGCTTATGCTTCCTCGATCTGGGAGCATCAACAACTTTCTCACCTACAATCTTATCTGTTGAACAAAAGCAAGCGCAGCATTCATTAGTCATATGACTGACTGACTGACTAATACAAAAATTCAACCTTAAAAAAAGCGTGGAAGAAATGAATTGAATAGTGTATCAAGGTTAAGAACCTCGAGTGGAAAACTTGGACAGCATCAGGCTGTGGTTCATCAACATCTGCATGTATTTACCTCCCATGTCGAAGCTGATCTGTTTTTGCAGTGATTTCTGCAAAATATCATTACTAGCTAAATTACAAGTAAAAAACACGAAATTAACATTTAAACATCGCAAAATCATACCAGTAATTAATTCTTGAATAGTAACAATTTCATATCGATCGATCCATAACTTTACTTTTCAAACACCTAAAACAACTAGTTGTTTTTACTTTTTAGAGAATCAAAAGTTAAAAGAATCTGGACATACAATGTCTTGGGTCAACCGAACGCCGATCTAAGACAAACAAAAAATCACACATTTTGACACCTAAACCCATTTCAACCGCCCATTTAGGAATAGAACACATGTTAATATTAGTGGGCACATATAGAATAGCTTGATCAACTCACCGTCAATAGTTGTTCATTCTTCAAACCAAGAGTTTCCTCGTTTTTGTTTTCAATATCATCAACATCCGCAGAATATGCAACTGCATTTTCCACCATCATGTTGATATAACTTTGATTGCTCAAACGGCCATCCAACGAAAGCTGGCTTTTAAGAGGAATAACAACCTCTGTTGCTGCAGGACTTGAGAAATCTATTGGCAGTTCACAACGGAGACCATTTTCACATTCATCAGACAGTAATACAACGCTATAAGCATCACATCCCTGCATGCATACCACAAATTAATTAATTAAATGAATAAAAACAACAAAACTGAAACACAGATCAGGCTTCTACAAGAAAAATGTTTTGTAAAAATGCGAACAAAATGGATTGCATTTGGAAAGACAAAGTAACTGTCAACATATATTTGCGTTCATACTAACTGAAATGAACAGACAATTTGTAGTGTTCTGATGAACTGAAGAGCAAACACATAAGTGGAGCAACAAGTGTTTCAATGAAGCTGCTAATCTGATTTACTAAAAACAAAAGCTGAAGCAGATCAAATCCTTGAAGCATAGCATTGTTAAACCATCATTCTTGTCAAAATGCAAACGCAAAAACCACAATTAATTAGCAAGAATGAACAATTTCAAACCAAAAAATAATTTCTTTTAATTCATGTACTTAAAAAATTAATAAATATGTATTTTCAAAATATGAAAATAAGTAACTATCTATCCTCCTAACAAACATTTCGTCAAAAACAAACACATTTGTAAAAAAAAACCAGCAATAGTTTCTGTCATGTCACTTATAGTTCCCGTAAATTTCTACCATTTACATATAAACGGGTCGATTTAGGTTATCTTTGGCTCGCTCAAGTGAAAAGAAAAAAAAGCTTAAACGAAAAAGTCACATGCAACAAAAAGTGTTCAAATCATTTAATTCAAACATCAAACTGTTAACAACTCAAATAACATCTTTTAACCACACTAGTCATCTACTAAAAAGTTTGAACAAAAGACATTTCAATATTCAAATCAACCAGACCTGGCCCAGCCCGCCCGGCCCGTATAAAGTTATAACCAAAAAATCCCAACCCATTACCCAAACAACATCATTTATGTAAAAAAACACATATGGCTCCATCTGACACCAATGCAGCTGCATCCATCATCTCTTGTCACAGTCTCATTTATAACAAATTAAGGTCAACACAGTCACTAAAGATCTTGACAGCCCACTGTCCCCAAATCCAAGCCCAGGAAATCACAATCATCACTAACCCTAAACCACATTACACACTTAACCACAAATCACTACCAACAAAGCCAAACAGATCCATATTCCAATTTTCCTCCAAAGAGCACTTTTTTTTTTTTTTTTTGCTAATAATCTTTAATTACATGATATAATATGACAAACCCAAAAGGGAAATTACATAAAAAAGGCAAACATTTTTTAAAAGCAAAATGAAGTCTTTTAAAGAATACATTATTCATAGATCTTTGGATCATAACATTACTATGCAAAACTTAAATTGCAAACAAGGGATTCACAATTGAACTCAAAAAGACACAAACTTGGAGATGGGATTCAAAGAAAGAAGACAAATCAAGAAAAGAATCAAAGATTTAAGTAAAATGCAGAGCAAATAAGAGTAATAAACTTAAGAAAAAAAGAAAACCTCTTCAGTAGAGTTGACAGCCATTGAATTGAAGTTGTGAAGGAAGGTTTAATTAATATAAAAATGTGGTGTGGAGCTATGATGAATGAGGAAGCAACAGATGAAGGTGAAGAAGAAGGAGATGGGTTATGAAGAGCATGATGGTTTGAGGGTATCAATGGAGATTATTAAATAGTAGGATGTATAATAATATTATATAAGTGTCTGTGAACGTATTACATATTGATGAAGACGACAAACATTTCTCTTTCCTTTTAACCTGACAAAAGCTAAGAAAGAGAAAATTAAAAATGTCTCGTGAACTTGTGTTCAGATCTACGGCTCTTATTTTACTTTAAAATATATTAATTAATTAATTTAGATGACAACCGAGACTTTGGGTATTTTTTTTTTTTGACAAAAAACTTTCATTCACAACGCCAAATCGGACCTCAAAGAAAGGACCGACGGCTCAAAAACTACAACATGTACATAGGGTACCGACACCACTCTCCCCAATCAATCCTATTACATTTTTTTCTACTCTTAACCCAAAGGAAACATAGCGATTTAACACTAGCCACAATCCTTTCTACACTAGGTTCGGTGTCGTTGAAGACCGTATCATTCCTTGCCTTCCATAAAGCCCACATAGTCACCATAACGATTCCGTGTACCATTTGTTTTTTGATCTTGCAGCCTGTGATCGAGTCTTGAATCTACAGCAGGTCTCTCACCTCGAAAGCATAAATAGGAGGTTGTCGGCACCACCTCCCTATACATTCCCACACATTACAAGCAATTATACAATCAGCCAGCACGTGGATTGTTGTTTCCTCGCTGCCATGACACCACGGACAGGTTGAATCTGCAAGCTCTATATTCCGATGTAATAACGCCGTCTTCGTGGGTATCCTGTTCATCTCCGCTCGCCACGCCATTATAGAACACTTCAAAGGCACCCAATCTACCCACTTAAGCACAAAATTGTTGCCAAAATCCATCCTCTGCATCAGTAAGGAAGCTACGGCCTTAGTGGAAAATTCGGAACCAGTTTCTGCAGCCCAGAACCATCTGTCTTGACCCGTCTCTACTGTGTACTTATCCAACGCCTCACACATTCCAACCCATTGGACCCGAGACTTTGGGTATGTTTGGTAAAACTTAACAGCAAGCTGGTAACTGAAAGCTTATTAAATATATTTTGTTGTTTGGTATAGTAACTGGAGCTTTTAATAAAATGTATAAAATGATCAAAATGAGTATAATTAAAATCTTGTAAAGAAGGTTTTTATTTTATTTTTAAAATAAAATAAGTATTTGTGTCATTTACTAATTGAAAACTTGTAGCTAGTAGAGTTTTTTTCTTAAAAGCTAGTACTAGTAGCTTTTCACTATAGAGTTTTTTCTCTAACCTAAAAGCTTCCAGCTCCTTTAACTAAGGGTATGTTTGGCAAAGAGTTTTTAGAAGCTTCAAGCTTTTAAGAAAAAACCCCTACTCAATAAAAAACCTTGTTTGGTTGAAGAGCTGGAATCTTTTAGGTTAAAAGAAAAAGTTCTATAGTGAAAAGCTACTAGTACTAGATTTTAAGAAAAAGCTCTACTAGCTACAATCTTTTAATCAGTAAATGACACAAATACTCATTTTATTTTAAAAATAAAATAAAAACCTTCTTTACAAGTTTTTAATTATAACAATTTTGGTCATTTTATACATTTTATTAAAAGCTTCAGCTACTCTGCCAAACACTAAAATATATTTAAAAAGCTTCCAGCTAACAGCTTCCAACTAACAGCTTCCAGCTACCGGCCACCAGCTAGTTTTGCCAAACATGCCCTAAAGAAGACTTTTTATTGAGTATGAGTTTTTTCTTAAAAGCTTGAAGCTCCTAAAAGCTCTTAAAATCTCTTTGCCAAACATACCCTTTACAGCACGACAACCTATTACTAGCATGACAACAATGTAGTCGGTGACAATAACCTGTGTGTTACAAAACAGTTTTCAAACCGTTTGATTTTATTATTTTTATTTGTTTTAGTGTTTTCAATTAAATTCTATAAATATTAAAATATAAATTAAACACATAACTAAATAAAAAACACAAATGTAAACATAATTATATCAATGTTAAAACATAATTAAAATACAAAATATTAAAATAGAAATTAAACAAACTTAAAATGATGCAACTGTTGTCATGCCTCGACATGGTCGAAACTGTTGCGGTATCGAGCCGTATAGTCCACACGCGTGAACTCGATAGCCAACCCCTCCTCAATGCTCGGGTGCTCCCTCAAAGTGTTTGCGTAGAGGGTGCTCTACCAATCACATTTATTGTTGAGATCGGTCCACTTGCGTTGAAGGCTTTCAATGATCCGATCGTTGACACCGACTTGGCGGTTGAAGTCCGCAAAAACACGGTCCCAGAACCTAGTATCGCCCCCCTCCCCGAGCGACGGTGTTGTTGTAGGGCAGGGTCGTTTCTTGCATCTTGGTAGCAGACTACCTGTGACACCCATTGAATTCCCAGGTCAAGATCCGTACACGCCCTTAAAACTGTGTCATTTTATTTGTGCATTAGACATTATTACATTAACTATGTCGTCCCGAGCCTAGCAAAGCCCAAACAATTTCAGGAATTCGTTACATTTTCCAACAATGTCCATTTACGCATGCAACACCCGATTAACACGAAACAATTGGCAATGAACAATCAAGCCAATGACACGCTCAACAAAGAGCAACAGAATGTCCAATTATTACTTACAAACAAAACAAGACAGCAAGTGACATTATCTAATTTGGAAACTGCTCAATTCCACACAAAACCCGAGTATTTATAAGACATTTTATGAATATTCGACATGTTAATTCATAGAGTTTTATCATGGATCAAATTTTAATTCGAAACATATGTAAAATCGAGTTTTTACACAAGTTTAAACGTATGTATGGATTTCAACATGATATTTTATGTAATTAAAACTATGTTTTTATTTCACATTTACATATGTGTTATCAATAAACAAACACGACTCTATATATATAGGTACATACAATCGACTCACACATATGTGTAGATTTGATGGCGTTAAATAAACATACCATATATATACACACAATCGGCCTACACACACACACACACACACACATATATATATATATATGTGTGTGTGTGTGTATTAGAACTAAACAAAACTCTACACCATACATATATATACACATAGACTACTTGTATGTGTGTGTAGGTGATTAAATCAAGCAAACAAACCACGTATATATATATATATATACAATCGTATACATACATGAGCATGTGATTTGGACATTTCATCATACATACAATACATATGTATGCACACATACTCACACAACATACATATATGTATGTTCATATGAAGCCAAGATAAAATCACACACACACATAACACTACAAAACTCTTTAACCCATGAATTGCACCAACAAGACTCCTATCCATCCTACAACTTTCATCCAAGGTGAAGTTGACTTACCAAATTCTCATTTTTGCTTCCCGAAAATCGGCTATGGTCTTCCCAAGAACAAGCATGCTTCAATTGTTAACTATTTGTATGTAAATGGTAATTATCTTTTTACACCACCAAGTCCCATGCATATTGACCTTCCACATAAAATCACCACCTTCCCACCCCCCCCCCCCCCTCTCGGTTATAAATAGATGGCCGATGGCCATGTTTTTTCCACACTAAATCCTTCCCAAACTCTCTAACTCACAAACACGCCCTCCTTTCTTTCCCTTTGCCTTCGGCCGAATAAAACAACCCCCACCCGAGACCCGTTCACAAATCTAAAAGTCTTAAGCAAACTTTAGAAGAACAGAGGTTGAAGAGTCCGATTGTGATGGACGATATTGATATGAGTCTTGGATTGAGTTCTGAAGATTTTGGTGGATCACCGAAGGCTGGAGAAAAACAAAAGAATCTAATATACAAGAAGAAAGCTAAGGCTATTGAAATTGAAAAGCCTAAGAAGAGGAGAGCTAAGGAAATTGAAAGCTTGATTGCAGGAAAGAAATTTCCTGAAGTGTCTAGCTCAAAGTCTCCCGTGACATCCCCAGCAGCGAAGAAACAGAAAACATCTGCTGCTGAGAAAAGTTCTGTTCCAACTGATGATTTTAATGATGCTATGGAATGAGTCTTAAACAAGTTCAAGAAAAAGACTCCAGTTGCTGAGGCTTCTACTCCACAGGTTACTGTATCAGGAGATGTGATGGATGCAGTTAATCGGAAGCTGACTGAGATGATGAAGATCATAAACCAGCAACAAGAAGAGATTGATCAGTTGAGGAAAAATGATAGAAAGATGTTGGACATTGTTGAGTCTTCACAGGAGAGTCGGGAAGAGCTGGAAGCAAAGATCAAGTTACTCCAGAATGAGAATATGAAGTTATTAAAGCATGAGAAGAGAAATACTAGAAGATACATGGCTTTAAGACTTGAAAACAAGCCGATGAATAATGATAACAAAGGGCTTAGGAAGCTGATTGATGATCTGTATGAAAAAGCTCCTCAGTTGAAAGAAGGAGAAGAGGATAAAGAACGAGAGGAAGAGCTTGTTGACTTTGAACCATCTGAGTCGGAAAAAGATGAAGAAGATGATGAAGATCTTGAACAGGATGCCGGTGATGCTCTTGAGAAGAAGAAAGATGGTGATGATAATGATGGTTCAGGTGGTGATTCTGGAGATGATAATAGCTCTGCGAATGATGATGACGATGATAATGATGATAACACTGATAGATATAAGTGTGAAAAGAGAGAATCAGGAAAAGATGCAGGAGAATCGAGTTCGAAAGCTCCTGGTGGCAATACTGATGATGATGATATCTTCTGGAATGAAAAGATCAGATCTTTATCTGATGAGGACAAGAAGTTATATCGCCAGATGTTGACAAACAGAGTCTGGACGATTGAGATGACAGGAAGATTTCCACAAATATTTGAATCAGATAACATGAGATTCGAGCTTGAATGACGATCCTGATCTTGAAGACGATGAAGTTTCTGTAGCAGTTTCGAAAGAAATTCTTGAAGAGTTAATGAGTGAGAATCGGATTCCGAATATTCCTAAGAAAGAAGAAGGAAATCACTCTGATGATAGAGATACTCTAGTGTTTGAAGATGTTGAGATAGAGGATATTACAAGTGAGGAATATACAGAATACTTTAAAGACAATAAGGATTCTGGATTTACTGAATTTTCTGAAGAATTGTTAAGCCAAGCTAAGAAACTTGCACGTGAGAAAAGTAAGAAGTTCGTTGATGAAGTATACAAGAACTCAGAAAGTCAGAAACCGAATGTTGAACAATCTGACGATCTGAAGAACTTGTTGAGAAAGCTGAAAAAGAAAGAAGCCAACCGACCGAAAACTGAGATTCAAGGTGGTTTCTATAAATTCCATAACGAACTGTTTAAAGGTAAAGCTCTCGGGTGGAAGTATTTAAGACAACTGAGGTGTGTTGCAGTAAAGTGGGAGAAAGGAATTCTGTACTTCAACAGATTCCATGACATTAAAACACTACCTTACTGGGCTGTACGCGACGTCTACAGACATACGTTGTCAGGTGCTACCGTGAACAACGATGCTGTTGGATACTTTGCAGATCGCATGACAAGAGAGAGTAGGACGAAATGGGATGTGCTCACCCCGCAGTATCCTAAAAGGATAGTTCACAAAAAGAAGAAAGATCCAATTACGGGGATGAACAAAGTTACTTTGAAATATGATCCACCGACAGTTTAGAAACATATACCTTTGATGCCTATTCCACAACATTTCTCAAAAGACTTTATGTGGTGGTATTATGATTGGAAGACGGCAGAGGCTATTATCTTGTTGAAAGATGGGAAGAATGATTTCAAGAAGATACATATCTTTGATCCAATGTGGTTGATAAACTGCTCTTATGAAGACATTATCATGTTGTATTACAACCCGGTCTACTGTGAAGAAAAAGATAGTGAACAGGCTGCAAAATACCAACGTGTGGTATTTTTGTGTTTTGCATGGGATGTTAATGCGGGGTACGACTATTATAAGAAACTGGGGAAGTTTGTTGAAGTTCAGAAAGAAAAGAAGAAACCGAAAGAAACTCATGAACCAGTAATGACGAAAGAGCAGAAGACTTTACTGCACATCAAGCTGATGAACAAGAAGATGGATGAAGAGCGAAGGCTTAAGCAATCCAAGCAATAGTCGAGGGGGAATTTATTGATACATATTATGCGACTAGTGCTATTGGATTGCTAATACAATTGTTTTTGTCATAACCGGGAGGTCGAAGGTGGAATAGAATGGTCGAAGGTGATGTAAATAGGTCGAAGGAAGAAAGCTTTGGTCGAAGGAGAAGTTTTGTAGAAGACTGATGTTGATTCGCCCATATGTTTGGTCGAACTTGCACATTTGCCCCTTCGAAATGTCGAATGTGTAGGTCTATATAAGGGCTGAATTGATTATAAAGTTAAGTAGTTGTCATTTTGTTTCCCTCCTTCGAGTGTGTTTTCTCCCTAGGGTTTTATTGAGTCTGAAATTAGTTTATATCATTGTAAACACTGTTTTGTAAGATTAATCAAGGTTGTTTATGAATGAAATGGAAAGTTTAAAGTGATTTGTGTGTTTTGCTGTTGTTATTATCATTTCGTAATTGATTCAGGGATTCCGCACCTGAATTGATATACTTGTTTGATCAACGTCTTTGTTTTTGACAATTCGATCCTCATACATAATTAATACAACTTTGGAAAATGTGGTGAACGATCAACTATGATTACAATAACAAGTGTTTAAGTGTGTGGCAGCTAAGGAAGTAGCAAGAGAGTGAAAGAAAAGAAAGTATTGTGTGGTTAGAATAAATCATTTGAGAATCATTATACTCCCGTGTTTGCATCTAGGCGGGGTGTGACAACACAATTACTAAACTACCCTTTGGGATAAAAGAAGACTGGGAAACGTGGCTTAATTGTATCCATATAATTGGTTCTCTAGTTCTCGTAACTCAGGTAGATTCTCAATGGAACCGAACCCTATATATATATAGGATTCGGATCATTTGAGAACTCCTCTGAGTTGTGAGAACTCAGGAACTCACTTTATAACCACACACTTATTTTAATAAAAAATGAATATGTGGTCTAGAATTAAACAACAATTAAATAATGAATAAAATATTAATATAATTACATAGGGGTAAAAATCCCTTACACCGGTGTAATTTGGCGTAAATTAATGTATTTTTTTAATTTTTTTTACAGCGGGGTTTACGTGTTTTTACACCAGTGTGCAAAAAAAATTTGCATTTTACGTCGAGTTCTCGCGAGTTCTCAACGGATCCTAACCTTATATATATATATATATATATATATATATATATATATATATATATATATATATTAGAACTTTTTACTAATATACCCTCCTAATAAAATAACTAGAAAATTAAAAGAAGAAAACATGATTGGTTGGAATCTCTTCTCGCACTTCTCGCAGTTAATCACTCTTCTGAAAGTAACATAGCGCTATATATATGCATGTATATATATGGGGGAAGGTTAGAATAAAAATCCAAGAAATTTGTAGAAACCCTAGAAACTCTGACTTCCTGAGCTTTTTATCATTTAAAAAAAATTAGGGTATGTAATATACATGTTTTTAAGAGTTTTGAGCCAAAAAAAATCAAAAAAGAGCCGAGTGGATTTTTTTAAAAAAATAAATAAGTTTTTTGTGTTACATATGCTACATGTTTGTAAAGTGTGTTACATACGTTACACAAAAAAAACTTATTTATTTATTTTTTTTTTTTTAAAATCCACTTGGCGCTTTTTTTATTTTTTTGGCTTAAAACTCTTAAAATCATGTATATTACATACCCTAATTTTTTCAGATGATAAAAAGCTCGGGAAGTCAGAGTTTTCAGGGGTTGTTCAAATTTTTGGGTTTTCTCTGAATACTTAGCCTATATATATATATATATATATATATATATATATATATATATTGGTTTATGTGTGTGGTGTAAGTATATGAAGAAAACCAACTTTATAGCGTAAACCATGAAAACCTATCATGTGGTTGTTATTGTGCCACATCACCTAAAGAAAAAATGTTATTATATTGTATCCAAGGGCACTCAAGTAATTTCCCCCCCTTGTCACTTCACCCATCAAAGTTTCATCATCTCTCTACATTTCTCTTTATTTCTTTTTTTTTAAAATCTCTCTTTCTCTCTCATTTTCATTTTTCAAACCTAAATTCAAGTTTGAATCTATTTCTCTTTATCAAAATCCAGATTTCAAGATCATCTTCTTCAAATTTGAATTTCATAAACCCAATACACATACCCATTTCCCTCTATTCTCCTCATTATCATCTAAAGCTCTTATAACCTTCATCTCGTTCTCATCCTAATATGGAATTTAATATATCATCTGAACATCAGACGATGTTATGGTGAAACAACACCTAGTCAACAGTAATATTCATCATCTTTGTTGTTTCTAGATCCTTTCTTGGATGGCGAATCTTGAGGCATCCAGCAAGGGTATGTAGTAAATTTTTTATTGGATTGTATGTTGGAAGGATTTGTGATCTGAACTAAGTCGGTTATAGATCGATAGATAGTTAGGTTTTTAGTTATAAGTTGGATTGATTTATTGTTTCTCAAATTCTTTAATTTAATTTGTTTTTTATTATAAGTAAGATCTCCAAATTCTTTAATTTATGTTTTTCTTCTTCTGATGTATTAGTGGGAGGATTGAAACCATGTTTTCCTTTTGTTGTTGATGTAATAGGGGGAGGATTGAAACCATGGTTAATGTATGGAAGGTAATTATAATGTCTTTTGTGTTTTGGATATATGCACTCCATGTGTTTGATGAAATGCCTGACTGGGTTAACATGTGTTACTTCTGTTACTTCTGTTAAATATGTTTGATGAAATGCCTGACTGGGTTAACATGTGTTATTCTGTTAGTATGCTGGAAGTTAATAGTGAATGTATGGAAGGTAGTTATAAGGTCTTTTGTGTTTTGGATATATGGATGTCTATTTAAAGTTAATGGTGAATGTATGGAAGGTAATTATAATGTCTTTTTGTGTTTTGGATATATGCACTCAATGTGTTTGATGAAATGCATGACTGGGTTAACATGTGTTATTTTTGTTAGTATGTTAGAAGTTAATGGTGAATATATGGAAGGTAGTTATAAGGATTTTGTGTTTTGGATATTTGGATGTCCATTTAAAGTTAATAGTGAATGTATGGAAGGTAATTATAAAGTATTTTTGTGTTTTGGATATATGCACTCCATGTGTTTGATGAAATGCCTAACTGGGTTAACATGTGTTACTTCTGTTAGTATGTTTAGAAGTTAGTGGTGAGTGTATGAGAAGTTAGTTATAATATCTTTTGTGTTTTGGATAAATGGATGTCCATTTAAAGTTAACGGTGAATGTATGGAAGGTAATTATAATGTCTTTTGTGTTTTGGATATATGAACTCCATGTGTTTGATGAAATGCATGACTGGGTTAACATGTGTTACTTCTGTTAGTATGTTTCGATGATGAGTTGGTCACACCGTTTAACACCTCATCTATTGTTTTGCAGTTGATAACGAAGACCCCCCACCGATTATGTTAACATACGAAGTCCAAGGAATCCGAGAAAAATATGTAGAAAACCTTTTGAATAACGTCTTCTTTTTGGTATTCAAATATAGAATTAGTAGATTTATTTTATTAAAGTGGTCAGTAGTTTGTAATGATACTTTGTAATAACGTATGTTAATAGTTTGTATGCTTTATTTCTCAGTAAACTTATTAAGTTAAAGTGGTCAATAGTTTGTAATAATACTTTGTAATAATGTGGGTTACCAAATAACACGTGTTAACCTCTCATGCAAAATTAACACATGTTACCCATTCCATGCAGTTCATTTGAATTCCTGGGTAGGTGTATCTCTTTTCTCAATAATTTGTAATGATAGTTTGTAATAACATGTGTTAATAGTTTGTATGCTTTTTATTTCCTAGTAAACTTATGAAGTGAAAATTATAGTGGTAAGCAAGATAGGGTAACATATGTTAACAACAGGCAACTCATAGATACCTTTGATGCAATCTTTTTTTCATAATTTTTTGATTCGCCAGAAAGATGGGAGGGCATGTGAGATGAGATAACACATGTTACAAAAACTTCATTTGTGCCTAGTAAACTTCTACTCTTTTGGTGAAATATTCTGCCTTAACATGTGATGTACAAATATCAAATATTTATATAACCCTATAATGGATGGTTGGTGTTAGTTTCCGTGTGTGGTCCACTGTTAAACATATGTTATTCCTAACACGTGTTATCTTATCATGTGTTAACATGTGTTACCCCTAACATGTGTTATCACATCTCGCATAGCCTCCCATCTTCTTTTGGAATCGAAGAATTATAATAGGACATCCATAAAAGGGTTTGAAAATGGCGACGCAGTCAATCAAAACATACAAAAAGAGGGTAAGAGCAGACAGACAAAAGGGACAACAAAAAAACTAACATGTGTTACATGTTGCCACATGATAAGATAAGGTTTGGGCCAATAATATGTACCAACCAGCAACCTGGCTCATGCATTACTAATAGGAACTTAAATCAAAAGGGGACACCAAAGTCGGTCCACATAGTTTTTGTCCATCATGTGTTAACATGTGTTATTCCTAACATGTGTTATCCCATCTCATATAACCTCCCATGTTTTTTGGGAATCAAAATAAACTGTACCAGGAGTTTGACTTACCATTGCAATAGAACATCCATAAAAATAAACTAACATGTGTTAAATGTTGTCCCATGATAAGATAAGGTTCAGGCCATTAATATGTACCAACCAGTAACCTGACTCATGCATTACTAATAGGGAGTTACTAATAGGAACTTAAATCAAAACGAGACACCAAAGTCATGCCACATAGCTTTTATCCCATCATGTGTTAACATGTGTTATTCCTAACATGTTTATCCCATCTCATATGACCTCCCATGTGTTTTGGGAATCAAAATAAACTGTACCAGGAGTTTGACTTACCATTACAATAGAACATCCATAAAATAAACTAACATGTGTTAAATGTTGTCACACGATTATATAACTTTCAGACCAAATTTCAATTTCCACTTCATAAGTTTATGAAGAAATAAAGCATAGAAACTATTAACACATGTATTACAAAGTATCATTAAAAACTATTGACCATTTTAACAAACTAAATCTAGTAATTCTATACATTGAGTACCAAAAAGAAAACGTTATTCAAAAGTTTTTCTACATATTTTTCTCGGCATCCTTGGACTTCATATGTTAACATAACCGGTGGGGGTCTTCATTATCAACTGCAAAACAATAGATGAGGTGTTAACCGGTGGACGAACTCATCATCTAAACAAACTAACATAAGTAAAACATGTTAACCCAGCCATGCATTTTCATCAAACACATGGAGTGCATATATTCAAAACATAAAAGACATTACAATTACCTTCCATACATTCACCATTAATTTTAAATGGACATCTATATATCCAAAACACAAGAAACCTGATAACTACCTTCCATACATTCACCATTTCTAACACACTAACAGAAGTAACACATGTTAACTCAGTCAGACATTTCAGCAAACACATGGAGTGCATATATCCAAAACACAAAAGACCTTATAACTACCTTCCATACATTCACCATTAACTTCTAACATACTAACAGAAGTAACAAATGTTAACCCAGTCAGGCATTTCATCAAACACATGGAGTGCATATATCCAAAGACAAAAGACATTATAACTACCTTCCATACATTCACCATTAAGTTCTAACATACTAACAGAAGTAACACATGTTAACCCAGTCAGGCATTTCATCAAACACATGGAGTGCACATATCCAAAACACAAAAGACATTATACACAACCCTTTTTTCTAAACAATATAAACCCTTTTTCAGCAAACAACACAACACAAAGTAAGATAAACCCAAATGATCCTTCCTGAGACACTATTAACGAGGTTCTACATATTAACAATACTATTAATAGGTTTTTTTTTATATATTTTTCCAACAAATCCATCATTAAAACACTATTAATAGGGTTTTTATATTGTTTTTATAGAAAGTTGTTACCTTTTAGATAATCGCCGGCGTTTATTGGCTGATAACCCTATGAATGTCGATTTCATGCCTGCAAATGCTGGAGAAACAGTGACGGTTGTAATTGTCACTAGAACCACCATAACCACTACCCGTCACTTACCGATAACCACCACCCATTAGATTAGGTTCTTTTTTGGAGAGACAGAGGAAGGTGTTGTGTTGTTTGGAGAGACAGAGGAAGATTGTGAGATGACACGATTGGGTTCTTGTTTGGAGAGATAGAGGAAGGTGTTGTGTTATGAGAAATGAGAAGAAATGAGAGAGATAAAGAGAGAGAGGATGGTGTTGTAATTTAGGTGGATGAGAGATAGAGAGAGTGTGTGACATGACTATTGATAGATAGAGAGAGAGTGTTATTATAATAATATAATCTTCATAAAGTAACTTTACCTTTCTACCCTTATGTGTACTTTATCAATTATAAAAATATTATTTCAAACAAAAAAGTCTTCAAATTGATCTCATCCATTGATCCAATGAAATGGATGGCTAGGAGAGAGTTTTCATGGTTTCCACTCTAAGAGTGGGTTTTGATAATATCCATCGATCCCTATGTGTGTGTGTGTGTATATATATATATATATATATATATATAATGTTTGAATTTAGTTGTTCACAAATATTCAATTGAATTGAATGCATACTTAATTTCATGTCTTTTGTCATGAATACAGGTGTAATAGTTTTTATGAACAATGAATTAAAACAATTTGCACTCTACCATATAGAAAAAAAAAATCATATGATCCGGTAACATTCTATGCAAATGATTAATTATACGCGTTTTTACTAGAAGTAAAAGGTGATGTTTTGTTATTTTATTCGATGAACTCTGATTTAGCGGTAATATGTGTTTCTCTTATAGGGGACAATTGGGTTCAAATTTGCCAGGGCAACAATTTAAGGGATTTTAAGAGCTATAGACAATTTCCTCATGGATGGCATCATCCTCGAGCGTTAAATTAACAAAAGATGGTTATAATTCTGTCTGAGGTCCCTAATTATGAAGAGGCATGTTGCCGAACCCAAATACACCGGAATTAAAAAAAAAGTTGATGCAATAGAAAGATGTCTAAAGATATCAATATATTTTATATTTACTAATACTATTGTTGTTAATCTCGTCGTTGTTGCTATTATTGTTGAAAATAAATATGAAAAATGTAACATCGTATGATTTTTAATTTTACATGTATTTTAAATTTTATATTTAACAAATTCCAAGTTCGCCTTTATTCGCTTCTTTTATGTTACTCCTACCGATTCATGACGAGTCGTCATTATAATTTATCCTATTCAATTTAGGCGTTATAACAAGAAACTCATTTAGTTAAGATCTTAATATATATATATATATATATATATATATATATATATATATATATATATATATATATATATATATATATATATAGGGGAAAGGGATTATAGAAACCCTTCAAAATGAGTAAACCCCCACAAACCCATCTTGTGGTCTAGATTAAGCCACACCACCCTCTATTATTTTAATAAATAAGGGTAATATAGTGATTTTACACTTCCCCCTTTTTTGGTTTGAATCTTTCTCTTCTCCCTCCTATATAAATATAAAGAACTCACACACACTCTCTCTCTATTTCTCTTTCACCTTCTGCAAAAATTATCACCACCACCACCAATATTCTCTTTATTAAAACCATCCTAACCACCATACCTTACCACCACCACCACTGTCTTCATCCTCCATCCACCGTCATCCACCACCGTCTTCAAGAAAAAGCCCTAAACAATAATAATGCTACTACATTATTATAAATAGAAGCCTCAGCTACGTCGTGAAGAAACCTTGAATCCATATTCTCTTTATTATTAATAACAATAATAACGCTGCTACATGAAGAAACCTTGAATCCATAAATTCGTTATTATCCTCTTCACCTTTTTCGATGGCTCTTTTTGCAATAAAATGTGAACCATGAGATATTATTCTTCAACCAGTGAGTTAATCGTTCTTCAGCCCTTAATTTTGCTCCTTTTTTTTTTTTTGGTTATTTTTTTAAAACTTTTTTAGGGTTTCGTTTGGGATAATTAGTATGCAAATGTTGTTATTGTGTTAATGAAAGGGGATTTAGGGCTTATTCATTTCTAAGGATAAAGAGTTATTATTATTATTATTATTATTATTATTATTATTATTCATAAATATTGATTTTTTTCTTAACCGAAGGTGATACCTCTGTTTTATCTACTAGATGAATTCTTGCTCTCTCAAGGTCATACCTCTGTTTTATCAAAGGGCTAAAAATGAGAATGTAGTATCTGATCCAACGGCTGAGAGTTTCCCTGAAACAGATGCGATTGTTAACAAGGCTATGGGATCAAATGTTGGTAATAAGTTTTAGCCCTTCAAACTCAGCCTTAGATGGTCCGGCACGGTGGTAACGACGTTAGATGGTCCGGCACGGTGGTAAAGCTTGGATTTGGGGATACGCACATGGATTTGGGGATACCGCAACATATCCTTTAGATCTCATCAGGACACGTCTTGCAGCACAGGTGTGGAACGAATGCTTCAAAAATTGTCAATTACTCGTTTTTGTGGTATATTTCACTTTTAGAAATATACTAAAATTTGTCTTGAGGTTTTTGTGGTATATTTCACTTTTTGAAGGTCCAATGTGATTTGGTTTTTTAATTTATTTTATTTTTTTAGGAATTTTATAGGCTACTTACATTAGAGTTTGATTTTTTTTTTTTTTTTGAAAAAAAAAACCATATGTTTTTGTTATAATATGTTTATATAATTTGAGAACTCAAACTGGTGTTGTTTCATATGTAACATTGGTATCTCTTTTTGTTAAATACGTTGTGGCGGTTTCATGATTTATGTTCGTAGTATATTTGTGTTTAGTTAGGGTGTTTTTATCGTCTATATTTTCGTATAATCTTTGTGTTTAGTTAGCGTGTTACGTGTGTAGCATGTCTATTTTTTGCAGTCAAATTATGTTTTCTGTTTTCTAGCATGTCAAATTCTGTTATATGTTTACTGCAGACTACATAAATGTTGTCTGTGTTTTTCCTGTTACACATGTAAATAATTGTTGTTTTTCTTGTAAATAATTGTTGTTTCACATGTACATAAGTATTGTCTGTATTTTTATTTTTTTAAGTTGTAAATAATTGTTGTTTTTTTTGTGTGTTACTAGCATCTCTTATTTTTGGGTGACTTATTATGTTAAACATCGAAAATGATTTTTCGTTTTGTGTTTTTATGTTTGTAGTATCTTGTTGTTTAGTTAGGGTGTTTTTATCGTCTATATTTTCGTATAATCTTTGTGTTATGTTAGACTGTTTACGTGTGTAGCATATATGTTTTTTGCAGTCAGATTATGTTCTATGCAACAATATGTCTGCTTTTGTTTAATATATTTTTTTAATCAAAATTGGTGAATTTTAATGTCTGTTAACATATGCAACAATATGTCTGCTTTTGTTTTTTACCAGTATGTGCATGTTTGTATGAGTATTATAATGTGTGGAATGTATGTTTGCATCTGTTTCCTATATTTTTGCACATGTTTCGTATGTAACAACAAAACTATGGTATAAATTAGTTTCTGTTTCGTATGTAACAGCAGAACTAAGTTGGTATAAATTAGCTTCTGATTTTTTTACCATATATTGATTAAAACAAAAGTCACTAATCATTGGATCAAATCTATGTTTGCGTCTGTTTCGTATGTAACAGCAGAACTAAGTTGCTATCAGTTTCGTATGTTTGATAATCTTTGATAACTAAATGTATAAAACAATGTTTTTTTGTATCAGTTTCGTATGTTTTTTTGTAATCCAGTTGGTTAACATACGTTAAGCGGGGGGGGGGGGGGGGGTCTTTTACATGTAAATTGATGATTTTTGTTTTATTTTTGCAGGTGAGCATATTTTTTGCATTAAAGATGAAGATGATTATCAAGAATGAAGTGTAGACATTTTTTTTATTTATGATACTTTTTTTAGCATTTGTTGATTTGTAATGACCGTTTTGTTTGTTTTTTAGCATTTTGTAAGAAACAATTCTTGTGTACATTTGAATGTTTTTTGATCAATAAAGTTTTTAGCACTTTGTAATGACCGTTTTGTTTGGTTTTAGCACTTTGTAAGTAACAAAATGCCTATAACCATATTAATTCTCGTTACGTATGCAACAATTCTGGTGCTGGTACAATAAAACGAAAAAAAAAAACATGGTATAATAAAAAAAAAAAATCAGCATTTTTTAAATAATATACACTGGCAACTCAGTTTTAACCTACGTAACACAACACATGTTACATATGTAACACGAGTATCTGGCAGATTTAGGACAATGGTCACAAAAGTATGAGAGAGATGATGTGACATGTGTGGGGTCCACTTGTCATATGTGCTTTTTCAGAAAAATGGCATTTGACCATTGTGCCCTTTTTTGTCCTTTACCTTAATAAATATATTAAAATAATATAGAATGATTCTAGACCATTGATCACTTTAGATCAATGGCTACAAATGGGTTTACATGGTTTACTCATTTTGAAGGGTTTTTATTATAACCATCCCCTATATATATATATATATATATATATATATATATAGGGTTGGGTTAAAATGAGAACTCCATTGAGTTGTGAGAACTAGAGAACCCTTATGGACCATTGATCTTGATGATCCAATGGTTAAGATTAAAAGTTATGTATTTTGTCTTTACTTGATTAATGAGTATTTTTTTAATATGTTAAAGTACAATTAAGGGTATTTAGGTAAAACCTCATGAGAGAGAAGAATTAATATAATGTTATGTTATTTTTTATTTCATTATTAAAAACAAATCTTATTTATTAAACTTTATTTTATTATTTTAATTAAAATAATTTACTGATTTTTTTAAATATTTTAAAAACAAAAAAAACGTCAAGTCCTCTATCCCCCATTTTTACACTGGTGTAATTTTTTATACCAGTGTAAATCTGCCATACACAAACATTTACTAACAATTAAACCCGTGTAAAACCAAACAAAACATATAATGAGGAGGTTGATTTACACCAATGTAAATCAGCCATACACAACTTTTACAAAAAAAAAAAAAAAAAAAAAAAAAAAAAACTAGTGTAAAAAACCAAAACTAGATACTATGCTTTACATTTATATTTACACTGATGTTTTACACCAGTGTTTTTCTTACATCAACAATGACTATATATTATACATTCATATTTACGCTGGTGTAAACTGATGTTTACACTAGTGTTTTCTTACAAAACATATTACACCATTCATTGTCGTCTTCACAGCAACGGCTCTTCGTCGCGGCATCATCTCCTGACAAAAAAAACCCTAATGTAAATCTACCATACACAAACTACTCCAACAAATGCAAACCAAAACATTTATAAAAAATGTACATTACATCAATGTAATAACCAAACATTTATAAAAAAAACATACTACACATTATTTAAAAAAAAAAACCTGCTGCATCTTCGAATAAGCATCATCATCCATCAAACATCATAATAGGATAGACGTAGGCCAGTTGAGATAAATGTATCCCCCCGTCATCGAACCATATCAGATTCAAAAAACACCCCTCGAACCACCCTTACTTATGTTCACCTCCGACCACCGCCCAATAACCATGATCGGACCCCTATCATCTCCTTCACATCAACTCCCTGCCAAAACCCCTGCTACACAAAAACCCTGCTACACAAAAACACTAGTGTAAACCCCAAAAAACAACACCTATAATCTATACATTCGATATTACACCGGGGGTAATTATTTACATTAGTGTAAAAAACCCCAAAAACAACATATACACAAAATAATAAATAATAATAATAATAATAATAATAACAATAACAGAAATAATAATAATAATAATAATAATAACAGAATAATAATAATAATAATAATAATAATAACAGAAAATAATAATAATATTAATAAATAATAACATAAATAATAATAATAAAAATAATAACAAAAATAATAATACTAATAATAATAATAACAGAGGGTTAATAACAGAAAAATAATAATAATAATAATAATAAATAGGATACCTGATCGGAAAACCCCCACCACCGTCCTCCGCCTCCCCTCCGCCATCTCCTCCACCCCCTCCACCCCCTCCGTTTCCCCTTCACCCCCATCTCCGTTTCCCCTTCACCCCCATCTCCGCCCAAATAACCATACACGATGTTTCATATCTGTTTATACTGGGTCACCATCTCCGTTTCCCCTCCCCTCCGCCATCTCCTCCACCGTCTCCTCCACCCCCCTCGGCCCCCTACCCGTCTCCTCCACCCATTCGAACCACCCCTGAAACCCACCCAAACAAACCATCCTAAAACCACCGCCATTGACCACCACCATCACCTCTGAACCCACCAGATCTGTGTGATTTTATAGAGAGAGAGACAGTTAGAGAGAGAGAGAGAGAGGTAAAGAGAGAGAGAGAGCCGGATCTGTGTGTTTTTTAGAGAGAGAGAGAGAACTGTGAGTGAGAGAGAGAGAGTGAGAAAGAGACCGATGTGAGAGAGAGAGAGAGAGAGGACGAGAGAGAGAGAGAGTAGAAGAGAGAGAGTTTGAATCTGATTTTTGAGAGAGAGAGGGGGGTTAATCTATTAATATTATTATTATCATTATTATTATTATTATTATTATTATTATTATTATTATTATTATTATTATTATTATTAGGGAGTAATCATTACATGTGCAAAATTACCAAAAACCCCATATCTGATTGTGTGTAAAAGTCTTTATTGCCCCTAATTAAAAAAATACAAAAAATTATAAAGGTGGTGAAGTGTCACTTGGTGAATGGTTCAAAGGAGTTCTCTAGTTCTCACAACTCAGTGGAGTTCTCATTTGAACCCAATCCTATATATATATATAGGTTTAGGATCCTGTACAAAGGACGAGTTTTGTGAGAAGTGTAAGAAGAGTTTTGGGCCATTAGATTGGTTATTTGGATGGTTAAGATTTAATAGTGGCAAAACTGTAAATATTGTTTTTAAAAACATGAAGCGGAAGGGTACATGAGTAATTGGTCATTTTTAGATAAAGAAACTAATCTCTCTCTCTCTCACTCATTTACTCCTGCAATTAATACTCTCTCCTCTCTCTCTCTCTCTCTCTTTTATCAAAAACTAAATCATCAAAACAATTTATCATCAAACTTCTAAATCAGATCAGGAAAATTGGAAAAAAGAATGAGGTTTAAACTTCTATGTAATCACGATTTTCACAGAATCAAGAATGGAGTCAAGGTGTTTTAACGTCTGGAATCTTTGGGTTACCATTCGCGTCATGGTGTTTTAACATCTGCAACGATTGCGTTATGATTCATGACGGAATGGTGTTTTAAATATGTTTTTGATAGATGTTTTTTCACATGATGTTAGCCATTCATACCTGTATATTCTTTTTTTATGATGTTCTTTGGAGTTTTGGTTTTTATTCATATCAATGTGTTTTATCTTCATCTTGGTTATTTGGTGTTCTAATGTTTGGAATAATTGTGTTGCATTCACATCTAAATGGTGTTTTAAGTATGTTATTAGAAGATGTTTTTCACACAATGTAAGTTATTCATATCATTATGTTCTTTTTTTATGGTGTTCTTTAGTTAAATGTTGTGATTGATAAAACACCATGTATGACCAACATCCTTTACATAAATATAATTAAAACACCAAACGTTATGTAAAAAAAATAAACGTTTGCCTTGAATATAAAACACCACAGGTTGATTATAAAACACTGCTGTCTTGAATATAAAACACCACATGTTGATTATAAAACACTGCGTATCTGTATGGTATTTTATAACTGCATATGAGAATTATATGTTGATAAAACATGTTTGAATTCTGAATTATGGTAAATGAAAAATCCCTATAAAAACTCCATTAGATTAATTACATAATAACTTCCTTATTTCATGCTTGATCATGTTACCTTAATACCCTCATTCTATAAAAAAAAATAATGCCACGTGTCATTACCATTGTCCTTCTTACACTTCTCACAAAAAACACCATTTGTACAGGATCTTGACCATATATATATACTAGCTGATTACCCCGGGAAGGTCCCGGGGTTGAAAAATTTAATATGACTTAATAAAAAATGATAAAAGAAAAAAACTCAAATCACGAAAAGAGTAAATAACTTAAACATGATCAATCTTAGTTAAAAAAATTCACTAAGTGATACTAACCACAAAATCTCTCAACCAGTGCATATCCATATATTCCCTAACCTAAAACCTAATCAGTAATCATCTCAACAAATCACTTATGTAAGCTGCAACTATTCAAAAACTCATCAATCTCTAATGACTCCTATAATTCTAAACTTAATCAACTAATCAATCACTTAAGTTGGAAGTTGTAACCCTTAAAAAACTTATCACATCTATGTACCAAGTCTCACAATACTAATATTGATACCTAACCTAAAAGAATGTATAACTCTAATATTAACACATATCGTAAATGCTAAAAAATGCATAACTCTAATATCAATATTTAATACATAACCTAAAACAATGTATAACTCTAATATTAATACATGTCAAAAAGGCTAAAAATACATAATTCTAATATCAATATTCAATAGCTAACCTAAAACAATCTATAATCCAATGCTAACACCATAATCCTTATATTGTTTTACTTAACAGTAACCATAAACGGAATGGAGAGAAGTTATGGGACTTACCACCATAATCAGGTCCTAATCGGAATTATAAACAAAATCCAGATCCCATAACTACTGTAACCGTCACTGTATGAAAAATATGGTAGTATTGCTCCGCAAATGCATTGCCAACAACTTGAGCACTCGGAAGAACAACGGGACATAGAAAAGTAAAATTCTACATGTATTCACCAATTATAACTAAAAGTATGATAAACTTAGAAAAGGTAAACAACACACCAGCATACCAAATATGAGAAAAGAAAATAGAGTAAACATCACAATATATAAACTCACAACAGAAATCTGACCACCATGACTCCATGAGCAATCCAAACCGATCCGTCATCAATAGCAGTGAAATCTGAAACAAAACCATCGGAAGCAGGTCGGATATTTGAAACTAAACAGGCGTCGATACCTGAAAGTGGATTAGGAAGCATAGCGGACTTGAGGTGAGATTTGATGCCGTAATAAGAGGCTTCATCGGAGAGTTCTTGGTCGGTGAAGCGACGGGAAGTGGAAGGGAGGCGGTTGGTACGAAGGAGGGATAAGAGGACGGAGAAGATTTCGGGGTCTCGGTCGATGAAAACGGGGGTAGAGAGGTGGTGGCAGGTGGAGAGGGCGGCTAAGAGGGAGTCGGGGCCGCCAGATTGTAAGGTGGAGATGGTGGTTTCGAAGCGCTTGACGCCGACGTTGAGCTTGATCCGGTCGGTGGAGGTTTTTCAACCGACAAAGAAGAATACAATTGACATGTTTTGTACGAATCCACACAAACACGATTATTCTCAATATATATTTCTATTCATAATAAATGTGATTATAAATCCAGGCTAATAAAGAAGATTACAATTGACATGTTTTGTACGAATCACAATATGTATATATGATAGGCAACATGTATGATATTGCAGTTTGAAATAGTTACAAAATTGTTTAGTTATTGTTGTTTTCTACACCTGGATGATTTGCATGTAGATGATGTGAGAGGATTTGGAAGTTTATTCGATTAAAAGTGTTGATGTTGAATTTGATAATAATCTTAAGTGATTGAAAGGAGAACTTGCGTGACGGCAGAGAGAGGGAAGACAAACAAAAACGAAAATAAAAAAAATTATTAGGTTTTGGGATGAGAAGATGAGGATTACATATGATAATAGCTAGGTTTTATATGATTTAATAAAAAAACAAAAATTAAAAAAAAATAAAAAGAATGCACCATATGATGCCACATGGCACATTCAAAGGATGAGAGGTTACCCCATTGAATGACACATCATCAAAGTTCAATTCTTTTATATATAGTTATAGATTATATATATATATATATATATAGGGTTGAGTTCCTGTACAAATGGTGTTTTTTGTGAGAAGTGTAAGAAGTGTTTTGGGCCCTTAGATCTTAAAATGAATGGCTTAGATTAAATAGTGGCAAAAATTTAATAAATGTTATATGTTTGACTGATTGACTAGATCTTATGGGGTATAATAGACATTTTATGTGTTATAAATATGGAAAGCAGTTAATCATCCTACATACCCGTGAAATCATATATTTTTTTCCTCATTTTTTGTTTGATTCTCTCTCTAAACACACAATGAAGATGATCGATTATCAATAAAAATCACACTCTACCCATAAAAATCCGCTTCGTCTACAAGAGTATTAATTCAGCAAAACCCTAATTTTTCATTACCGTGTTTTACCCTACTCGATCGAACAATATTTTTTGGGGGTGTTATTTTTTTGTTGTTGCATGTACATGAACAAGGAAGAAGAAAGATTCATCCGAGTGTTTAATGGGAAAGGGCGCCACGTCTGAAGAAACGGGAACCAAAAAAAATGATAGGTGATTTTTTTTAATTAACAGGAATGGTGTTATAGATATAAAAAAGATGTGATGATTCACAGGTCCATTGATGATGGATGAGAGGTCAAAGGGTGTCATACGTACCGATTGTATACAGTGGAGTGTTTTATGATGATTTTTGTTCGTGGTAATTGGGATTGACTAAAGTTTTTTGATTTTCGATTATTTAGGATGTTGTGTTTTATCATTATCATCTTGTTGTGTTTTATACTCATAGTTTGTATGAAGGTGTGTTACATCGTTACTGTGTAATAAAACACTACGTATAGAATAACAAAACAAATTGCTGTGTTATAAAACACCATACGGAATAACACACAATTGGGATTGATTAAAAAGTTCTTTGATTTTTTATTGGCTGGGATGTGTTTTATCATGATCATCTTGCTGTGTTTTATACTCATAGTTTGTATGAGGGTGTGTTTAGATTTCTTGGTGTTCTATGAATATTGAACATGATTTATACACATAACACCACGGATTGAAAAAAACACCCTACAACGTTACTATGTAATAAAACACTACGGATTGAATAATAGAAACAACGTTACTATATAATAAAACACCACGAATTGAAAAAAAAACAACATTGTTGTGATGTTACGTTGAAGAAGAAAAAGTGTAGAAAACATAGACTCTACCATTAAAAAATGAAAATGGAAATGTAACTAAATGCATGATACTTTCCTCAAATAATTAAATTGATTAATTATGATTAATGGTAAATTGACTAAGCTACCCTTATCTCAAAATAAATAAGATTGCCACATGTCAATTTTCTATTGCTTCTTACATTTCTCACAAAAATTCCATTTTGTACAGGAACCTAAACCTATATATATATATATATTGTTTTTAAATAAAACATATATATACTTTTAGTTAAAAAAAAGGAAAAAACATAACTAAATTGTCGGTTGACTTTATCTCCAAACAACAAATAATATATAACATCATTTGAATGATGTTGTTCGTTTTTTTATTTCTTTAGAGACTCGATGGCAACAACAGTAGCATTACAAGAGCTATGACCACCCATAACAACCAAATTCAACCCCCACCTAATTCACTCTTAACCACCTCATTAACTCCATTTAATACCCAACCCTTTACCCCAACTATAAATACCACTTCTTCCTCACTCTCTAATCCTTTGTTCAATTCTAAACACTCTCTAAAACTTCCAAATCTTCAAGTTTTCAATCCAAACTTTCTGCTTTGCATCAGTAAGTTTTTGTGTTTAAAACTTCATCTTTATTTCTGATTTTTCACCTCTTTTCTTCTTAAAACTCCTTGGAGAAACCTCTAGGATCTACCCCTTGCTTATCCACAAAAATGTGTATGGGTAGACAAAAAAGAGGCCTCAAAAGTGATTATTTTCCATTGATTCTTTTTATGTTCTAGGATCTTTCTTGTAGTGACACCAACCAAGTTCACCAACAACTTAATGTTGTATGGACTTGTGCTATGGTAATGGTTGACAAAGGAGAGCCAGGGCTCATCCAAACAAGTCACCATACTCTATTTAACCCTCCTAGTTATATTATGTATAATCATATGTATACTTTCAAGCTTTAGCCTTAATACTCTAATAATCGATTCTTGGAAGGTTTGTGGTTACACCCTACCTTACCAATCTCTTGACCCATCTTGTAATACGGATTAGTTCCATACAAGAAAGGGAAAATCTTGTGTCCAAGACCCATATGTTTTATCTATAAACAAAGTGGTCATGACATGAACACTCTTAAATGGATTCACATTCCTAACTCTAATTCGTACCATCCTAATCTCCTTCATGGTGATTTTGTGCTTGGTTATTAACTTTAACTCATGACCATCCGAATTGCCTTAAAGGCACTTTGTGTTTTGGTTCACCTAAAAGGCATGTTTGACTCTCTTGAATCTATTAAATCAACTCTTGAACCTAAAACGCCTTCCTTTCTAATTCTAGTTATTCGGAGCTAAAATCCTTATTCTTCAAGACCCGTTTTTGGGAACTTAATAACGCACCCTAAAGTGAGTTCATACTTGTCTCCATTTTTACTCTTTAACACTTTGGGGCTCAACATGTTCACTATGCAAAAACATTAAACATTTTCATACTCATATGCTCAATCTAATTAACATGCTTATATGCCATGCCATGCTAGAATTTAATTCTTACATACAACTGTCGTTTAGCATACAACCCACCTTACATGTATGGCGCTATAGGAGTAGCACACCGCCCCCTTTATGGGTCATGTTAAGTTTGATGGCCTACGAAAACAGAGTTAGGTCAATTTGTGCACTCGAGTGTTGATATGCCTTTTGTATGATTTTGTATGCGCATAATTATAACATGATGATTGAGTAAAACATTCTCATACTATGTATGTAGGTCAAAACTAGTATGCTCCCAATGCTTTATGTGTTGACGAATATTTTATACATGTTGCAGGAAATAATTGATGCAAGGATCTAAGAAACTTGCTAGGATTGGACTAGAAACACACTAGTTAAATTTTGTTATTTTGATGTTGTGCTTCCTTTCTTGAGACATTTTGTATTTCATATTAGACCTTTAAATGCTATGAAATGAAACCTATCTTTAAATTATTTGTCACAGTTCTAGTGTCATGAAGTCTTTGAACAATCTATCACAAGTTGCGCCTCGATGTATTCCGCCATTGGTTGGGGTGTGACAAAAAACTATTAGTACTTAAGCTTAAGTATAAATGTGGTGGGTTTGTCATTCGGATAGGGGGGTTGGGTATCCCTACCCGCTTGGTTACATCGACCCTTGGTAGGTAGGGAGCTGTGGGTAGGGAGCGCTGGTAGGAGGGACCGAAGGAGAGAGATTGCAGGTGGTTGGTGTGTGTATGTAGGTGAGAGATAGAGAGAATGATGGTGGGTAGTGTGTGTAAAAGTGTGGGACTCATGGTTTAAGGTATCATAAGGTAGTGCCCCAACCAAATTAAGGTGTCTTAAGGTAGTTTAGGGTAGTACTAAGTTAACAATGTGTGATTGGTGGAACATTGGAACCTAGGGTAGCAACTATAACCACACCATTCACCCTAAGACCATACAGAGTGGAGGGGGGAAAGAGGGGCATGAAGCGTCGTGTGACACTTATGGGACCCTCGTTTGAAAGGTGAAAATTGTGGGGAGTGGAAGGGGGAGGGGGTGAAGGGAATAATATAGTATTGATTTATTTGTGTTTTAAAGTTAAAAAAAAACAAAGGCCAATCAAGAAGCTCCACCTCATCCCAACCCCCCGCCCCACGCCAGTGAAGTCCCCCCCCCCCCTCCACGCCATGGGGAGGGCCTTTTTATAGGGTAGCATTTTTTTCACGGGGTAACGTAATATGAAAACGTTAAAATAATAATAACAATAATAAATTCCTTTTTATGCCTCAAACTATTTAAAAAGGCCAACACTATAAACAATAGTCCATTAACAATCCACTCTAAGTTAAAAGCCCAATTTTTAAAAGAAAAAAAAAAACAACCCACACCATAGCCCATTTCTCTTGCCCTTGATTCTGAATAGAAAAGAACAAAGAAAAAACACCCCTGCCTAGGGCTATTAAAAAAGCTCGCAGCTTGAAGGTTATTCGAAGTTAGCTCGAAAAAGCTCACTTGAATTTAGCTCGAAAAAGCTCACTCGATGTAGGGCTGTCCAAAACGCTCGTGGCTCGGAGCTCTCACGGATTTAGCTCAAAAAAACTCGTTCGACATGGCTCGGTTTGAAACTGAGCCGAGCCGACACGGATCGGTTAGAAAGTGAACCTAGCTTGGCTCTGTTCGTAATTAGCCGAGCTGGCTCGGTTTGGCTTAATACATCTAATTTTTAATATATATTATTTTTATATACATATAATATACTATAAAAATGTTTTGAAAAAAGGGGGACATGTTACATATTTAATATTTGTTAATAGTAACATAGATATCATAAAAAATGTTTATTATATGCATGTATTGAAGCATGTGGATTATCTAGGGTATGTTTGTGTTGATTAAGATGCTAATGAACATATATCGTATTCGTTGGAATTTGAAACTTAATTTTTACTTAACTTAATTCTATTTTAGTCTATAATGTATTGAGTTGAACTTATTGTTAATGTGTTCTTCTAAACTGCTTAATGTTATTTTAGATTACTGAATTTTGAAAGCAATGTATTAAGTTTATTTTTTAAATTCAAGCCTAACCAAGCCGAGACTAGCCAACTCAATTAAAAACCAAGTTGGGCTCGAGCTTGAGCTTCGGTTTCCGGCTCGGTTTCAAATCCGAGCCGAGTTAGCTAGGTTTATAATTGATCCGTACTCGAGCTTGCCCTAGCTTGGCTTGACTCTGCTCATGAACAACCCTACCATGCCCTATTTTTTTTGTTTTATTACATTATATGAGTGTACGGTAATGAAAAAAATTAAGCGTTACATTTGAAATTTTGTTCTAGATCCGCTTCTGTTATTAACACTCGATATCACTATAATGTTTGTCGTTAAGATGGAACGTAAATGTGCATGATGATCGGAGGTTTTGTGTTTTAACCATTATGGTATGAATTTAGTTGATATTATTAAAAAAACATGGTTATATACACTCGTAATAATTTTACTTGGAAAGAGGGGTGATATATTACCACTAAGATGTTTATTGGGTATGAAAAATAAGATAATGATTTGAAAGGTTACAGGAAATTTAATTTAATAACGATACTTGTTGGGACATTCATACCTGGTAATGTTTCGATCATTACAAAAATAATATTATGTATTTCAAATGCCTAAATATAAATACACATACATTCATAAAAAATCTCCCAAACTCATGCATCAAACGTGGAGCTCAAAAGATGACTTCACAAAGAGGCTTAGAAGTTCGATGGATCGATTGTGGACAAACAGTAGTTTCCCTCCTCGAAGTCTTAACATTAACTAGTTGGATGCTTAGTTGCGCGTTGCGCAACTTTCGACTATGTTTGTGATCGATTAGAGATCTATTTACTACGCAAGCTAAGAAGCTATTATCAACCAAATCAACCAATATATATTGAGATTCAACAACGGCAAATTTGTTTCGGACATAATAAGATGATGTGTAGATTTATTAAACTAAATATCCAACTACACGTCCATTTTTGTTATCACCCAAAACGTACAAAAAGATCAACTACTCCACTTATATGAGCCATTCAACTTTGTATTTTCACACAACTTGGGATAACTAAATAATAAGTTTATGTGAAATTTGCTTCTATGGGCAGCAAAACTGATTCATCATTATGTACATGGATAAGATCAACTACTCCACTTATATACAAAAACTCATGATCCCATGCACATACACATTTCTAAAGCACAAGACATAACTTACCGAACTCTGACTTGAATAACATCACCATCTTTAAGCTGCGTGTAAGGCAACACAATCTGACCATTTACAGAAACCAGTTTACCTTCGAGTCCAACCCTGGTAGCAGCATCCGCAGTCGTGCATTCATTTCGCGCCTTCCAAATCGCCTAACACATCACGATGATAATCGTCCGCGCCAACTTCCTTTTTGCAGCCGGTTCCTCCAAGTATTTGTGATGAGAATAGGGACAGTAGAAATGTTACACCAGTATCATACTTTAGACCAAACTATCGACGCTAACCGACATGCTACAAAAAGATGGCCCATATCCTCCTCCTCAACCTCGCATTACCTGCAGAAAACAGAACCGCTGACCATGTTTCTTTGCTGCAGACCTGCAAGAGTATGAAAACGGATTAGCGCAGCCCGCCATGTAAAAATGTTGACTTTCCTTAGCAGCCATTTGATCCACTTGTTAAGGTGAAAGCATACCTAGATAACTTGATGATCTTCTATCTTCTTTTTTAGCATACCACATGTTCATTGTAGATTAAAGCCCTGACATATTGCTCTAGCTGATTTCACCTATAATCATGGGGATGGACACATGCATCAGTTTTTTACTCTGTAAGGGATAGTATATTTTTTTGCAATAAACATAAGTATAGGAACTAACCATTCTAAGTTGAACCCACAATCGCTGTATACAGCTGCAACAATCGATTCTACATTGGCTGCCAAAACGGTTTTTAGTCACCTAGGCATTTTATTAGCCTACGCACCTATTCGGGTAGCCTCTTTCGTGCTTACTCGCGTTTTGCCTGTGCGCAGAGATGCCTATTAAAGTAGGCGTTTAAGTGTTTTATACGCTTAGACGCCGATTCATTTAAGCACATAGGCACCGATTCGTTTAAGCACATAGGCGCCTAGGCGCGTAAGCACATAGGTATCATTAAAATGTACTCCCCTGAAAATATGGTTTACAGTATTAGCTCATGGCATATAACAACTTGCAAGGTTATAATTTAGTGGATGACAGGTGTTGGGTTTAGTTGCATAAATATGAGAGGAGGGAGAATGGTTATGAAGAAGAAAGAGAAAGGAAAAGCTGTGTCACCTGTACAGATGTATAGCAACTAAACCCAACACCTGTCATCCACTAAATTTGTCATCCACTAAACAAAAACTCAAAAAAAAAAAAAATGCAAATAACATAAGCAGCTTTTAAGGCTCAAAGACGGGCACCTCGTCAAACACAACAATAGGCTTACCAACTGGACCATCAACATTTTTGCTATGCTATTTGTATACTACAATATATAAACGTTTAAAACAGCTAAGGCTTAATAAAAAAAAACCAACCAGCCTCTGCCACATGGCAGATGTAACACCCCAACCGATGGCGGAATCATCGAGGTGTCACGTAGTGACGATTGTTCAAAAGCACATGGTACTAAAATGTAAATATATTATTGAATAATTTAAATTGTCTTACATAGATGAAATGGAAAAAAAATACAAAAGTCTGAACGAAACATGAAAATTGAAATAACTTATTAAAAGCAAGCACTAAAGTCCAATGCTATAGTACTAAGATCAAACTGCACCTGTAACATGTACAAAATAAGTTTTGTCAACATATGAAATGTTGGTGAGCATTCCTAGATTTAATACATATAATAAGTTGGAAAAATGTTATACAATTCAAGTGCAAGCTACAATGCGTTTATGTAAACTATGTATCATACAAATGAGCGAAATCAATCCTGTGACTGTATAAATGTACTAAATGAACGGCGGTGTACTTATCCAATAAGTGAATAATAATTAACAATGACCATGGATTCTCCGATAAAAAAGGGGGAGAATCACCTAGGTGGGTTGTCAATCAAATAGCGCTATCCAATGTTAAGGTCGGCTTGTACAATGTTAATGATTTCACTAAGTACAAATGTATTCTACATGTAATGTCTAAGCATAAAGCACGTTTGTAAGCAAATGCACATAGTACTAGAATTGTATTGTAAAAATGTGGACTTGTATTTGTAATTTGTATAAGTGTACATGTAACACCCCGAAAATGAATAAAAGCAAAAAAGGGGATAGGAAATACTCACTTTTGCCAAATGACTAGATAACTAAGCGAGCGAGCAATCCAAAGATTTAACAACGAAACTAGTCCAATTTAGAAGAAAAGAAACCGAATAGGAAAAATATCAAGCTTCCAATTCGCCAATTACAAGAGCTTATAATCAAAGCTTCAAATGTAGAAGTAATATACTCTAGAAGAAAGGTATGAGGGAGAGTTTAATCGAATTGAAACATTCGATTTAGAGGTGCAAAGTGTAATGGGTCATAGGTGGGTTTTTATACTAGTTTTGGATTCAATTAGCCATTAAAATTGGTCAACACCATAAAGTAAGGTTTTAAGATGAATTGACTATTTGACTAGGACTTTGACTAGGACTTTGACTGAGACTTTGACTAGGACTTTGACTGGAACTTTGACTGGAACTTTGACTGTCTTAGCGAACCGTGAGGGCTAAAAAAAAATATTTTTTCTAATTTAATCAATTTTAAGTTATAGACTTCTTTCCTTCTGTTTCTAAGTTGTTTTAGGACCGAAAATTAAGGGCTTTGAGTATCAAGGTCTGAAACATATGTGCTCGGGTGTAGATGTGAGTATAAAACGTGCATACTTTTACTTATAAAAATTATAAGTTTTATTAAATTGTGAATTTTGATCCTACTAAAATACGAGGGTTAAAAATGAAAATTTTGAAATAGTTGAGGAACCAATTATGCACATTTATGAAAAGTGAAGGGTGCAGATTGTCACAGTCTCCCCTACTTTAGAAAATTTTGTCCCGAAATTACTTTCAAGTGAAGGTTTCCTTGAAATAAAAGACATTTGTAAAAAGGCAAGTAGATTTTAAGAAATGCATCAGCCATGATTTGACAAAGTTTGAAGTGGTTGTTTAATACCCAAAATAAGAGTTTGAAAATCCTTAAAGTTTGACCCAAGGTTAGAGAATTAAGAGTTTATAATGAGCATGGTTTGGGAAAAGTATGTAACTGGTGAGGGCAGGGCAGTGTTATAGTAGCTTCCCTTACTTTAGAGAAGTTTCTGACCGAACTTTATTAAGGACGTGCAACAGGATCTCGACTAACAGAGAGCGTAAGAGTATACAAAGTTTGTGTTTTCTGGGTGGATGGTCCAGAGAAAGACTCTAGGAAGTCGAATTGAAGCTCGTGTAAGAACATTCTTATCGAAAATGCTAGCTATTAGTCAACGATCTAATAAAGAGATTGTAATGGGTAGGTTCTTGGTTAGACTCCTAGTCCGCTCCCGCAGTACCGCTCGTGCTTATATATAGGGTGTACCGCAGCTAACCCACCACACTACTGATACTTTGGACTCGTACTGATTGTCTACCAATAGCCTAAGTAGAATCACACACCACCCCCATGTACCTGTAAATCCATGATTGCGTTCCGGACCGTAATCATCGATTTACCTTACACTAGGGTGCTATGCTTTTCCATAATACTAACATAAGTAATACAAGAAACAATGCGTGCAACCAAAATGTGTTAAGTAGTAGATACTGCTCAAGTATAAGATGCGGTTAGAGGTTCTTCTCCTTTCAGGTTCACCTATTAACCGTAATGAGATTAATGTGTAAGTATAAGACATGATTAGGGGTTCTTCACCTTTCGGGTTAACCCTTAACCGGTAAATTTTTGTTCACATCATTGGGCTCTAAACAACCATATTGATAAACTCTGAGGATTACACCGTTCCCCTTGGGTTAGAGGAATACTCTGAACCGAGTCGTACATGGGAACTGGCTTAGATCTCATACGAGCTATCAATTAGTATGTTCGTTGGTCATGATGATGAACAAAATAATGTAAAGTATAACAGGGTTTTGCTTACAACAAAAAAAATATGCATACCAAATATGCGTTCATGTAGGTATATAAGTATAGCATAAAATTTTGATTGAAAAAAATAGCATAACGTAAATCAAGTAAATTGCACAATTTGCACAAAATGAAAGTAAACGAGTTAAATTAATGCTCAAAACTAGTGTTGTAAGAATAACTACTAATAACTAGTGCGAGAATAGTTGCGAATAACGCGTGAAAATAACTACCAACAAAAGAATAATACAAAAATAATAAGATAATGTACGAACGTAACTATAAATAGAATGGTGTAAAAAAATAATGAAATTTACTGTAAATGAAAGTGCGCAGAACAGACGTATAGTCTACTGGTATGAGGATAACTTTTTGGAAACCGAAGAATGTTTTAAGTTCAAAACAGGTTCACTTGAAAAGATTTCGCAGATACACGTTTTCATGTTTTTACGAGAAGTCGAGTTTGAAAAGTGTTATAAGGTATATTATTAGTTGCAAATTACTCCCGAAAACATATATTGGATACGTCATATGAGAACAAAATGTTTACATTTGGCTTGTAAAATATGCAATACAAGTTTATAAAATGCAAGGTGAAACCATTTCAAGAAGTATGTGTAAATCTAATGTGTTTCAAAAGAAAATGGTGTGAAGGTTGTGAATGATCCCAGATGCCTTGACGAATTTTGGAAAATAAAATTTTCTGTATTTAAACATTTCTTTAACTTGTGGGTTGAAAAGTCGGAAAGTTTTAATTGTTATGAAATGTTGAGAAAATCGAAGTGTTACCAGTTAAGACTGGGTAAACTTGAAACCTTTTAAATTTTCAAACTTTTACGAAATTTATACATTGAAAGATCATTTATTTGCAGGATCGTTAAGACATCTCTTTGGGCTCATAGCGGGCTATTTGTTTCAAGGCACAAGGTGTATGAAAAGTGTGTTCTAATTTGGCGAATAGGCTTTGTGAAAAGACTTATAGAATAAGTTGTCAAATTAATCGTTTTAGAGAGTAGTGTACTAGTGCGTATCGTGTAGGTAGGCATTTATGTGTGAGTTTAGTCTGACTAAGAAGTTCTAACTAATGGTAGTTGGCTATGGCTTAGGAGACTGGGTGCAACAATATTAGTATTAGGTATATGAGGATATACTGTGACTTCAATCAAGTAAGTTTGTGAACATGAAGGTATAAAAATGTTGAAATAATAAGTTTGGAAAAACCATGTTCATTTTTAATTGTATGATGACGCAACATTCCTAAAATCAAAATGTGATCAAAGTTAAACACAGAGTTTAAAACTTAAGTCGTGGGTAAAAATGTTTTAACGCAAAACGAGTAATACCTTATAGTGTAAGAATCATGAGCATAAGTGAAATAGTGTAAGCTTTAATGCGATAATATATCGAACAAAAGTTTTAGTAATGATGACAAGGGATTCAAAAGCGAATGATCAATGAATAATGGCATATGAAACATCAAGTGATTAAATGGAATCTTCAAATGATAAACAAACATAAATATCAATGATATAAAACATTGGAATTGTTTCTATAGGAAACTTTGACCAACTCAAGTATTTGAAATTTCCTAGTGACTTGTGGGGGCGTACTTTAGCCTATAAGTGAATGCTCATCCTAAGAGTCCCCAGGTAGGTATACGGGTCCCTCGTCTGATTGGGATTTATACGAAATACCAGGCCTAGACAGAAAACTCAGGATACAGGCGCTCACCCTTCCAGACTACACGTGCTTCATCAATAGTGAATTCCAAAACTTTAGCGAGATTAAAAGCGAGATGCAAAAATAGATCCTTGAGATTTGGATTTCACTCCTAACTCAAAGATGTATTTCATAATTGGAAACGATTGTGGAATGAAACCAATCACCAAGTTAAGGATATCACTCCCAGCTTAGTGGTTAAGTTCCTTTTTGAAAGAAATACTCTTTGAGGTGTGGATGTCACTCCTATCTCAAAGATATATTCCTAAGATAAATAACATATAGAGGAGTGAAACTAATCACCAAGGTATGGATGTCACTCCTAACTTGGTGATATCGTTTCGTTTGTGGAATATGAGTATCTTCTTCTCTAAACAAAACAACGAAAAAATAACGAGAAAGAATCATAGCGAAAATATCTTGAAAGAAAATAATAGGATAAAGAGAAATAAACACGAGAGGACTCGTGAATGTAAGCTTGGTTATAGACTAGGCTAAAAGGCATTCTAATAACCTAATTCCCTATAACCATGGCTCTGATACCAATCTGTAACACCCCAACCGATGGCGGAATCATCGAGGTGTCACGTAGTGACGATTGTTCAAAAGCACATGGTACTAAAATGTAAATATATTATTGAATAATTTAAATTGTCTTACATAGATGAAATGGAAAAAAAAAATACAAAAGTCTGAACGAAACATGAAAATTGAAATAACTTATTAAAAGTAAGCACTAAAGTCCAATGCTATAGTACTAAGATCAAACTGCACCTGTAACATGTACAAAATAAGTTTTGTCAACATATGAAATGTTGGTGAGCATTCCTAGATTTAATACATATAATAAGTTGGAAAAATGTTATACAATTCAAGTGCAAGCTACAGTGCGTTTATGTAAACTATGTATCATACAAATGAGCGAAATCAATCCTGTGACTGTATAAATGTACTAAATGAACGGCGGTGTACTTATCCAATAAGTGAATAATAATTAACAATGACCATGGATTCTCCGATGAAAAAGGGGGAGAATCACCTAGGTGGGTTGTCAATCCAATAGCGCTATCCAATGTTAAGGTCGGCTTGTACAATGTTAATGATTTCACTAAGTACAAATGCATTCTACATGTAATGTCTAAGCATAAAGCACGTTTGTAAGCAAATGCACATAGTACTAGAATTGTATTGTAAAAATGTGGACTTGTATTTGTAATTTGTATAAGTGTACATGTAACACCCCGAAAATGAATAAAAGCAAAAAGGGGATAGGAAATACTCACTTTTGCCAAATGACTAGATAACTAAGCGAGCGAGCAATCCAAAGATTCAACAACGAAACTAGTCCAATTTAAAAGAAAAGAAACCGAATAGGAAAAATATCAAGCTTCCAATTCGCCAATTACAAGAGCTTATAATCAAAGCTTCAAATGTAGAAGTAATATACTCTAGAAGAAAGGTATGAGGGAGAGTTTAATCGAATTGAAACATTCGATTTAGAGGTGCAAAGTGTAATGGGTCATAGGTGGGTTTTTATACTAGTTTTGGATTCAATTAGCCATTAAAATTGGTCAACACCATAAAGTAAGGTTTTAAGATGAATTGACTATTTGACTAGGACTTTGACTAGGACTTTGACTGAGACTTTGACTAGGACTTTGACTGGAACTTTGACTGGAACTTTGACTGTCTTAGCGAACCGTGAGGGCTAAAAAAAATATTTTTTTCTAATTTAATCAATTTTAAGTTATAGACTTCTTTCCTTCTGTTTCTAAGTTATTTTAGGACCGAAAATTAAGGGCTTTGAGTATCAAGGTCTGAAACATATGTGCTCGGGTGTAGATGTGAGTATAAAACGTGCATACTTTTACTTATAAAAATTATAAGTTTTATTAAATTGTGAATTTTGGTCCTACTAAAATACGAGGGTTAAAAATGAAAATTTTGAAATAGTTGAGGAACCAATTATGCACATTTATGAAAAGTAAAGGGTGCAGATTGTCACAGCAGAGGCACTATTCATGAACATTGGTTTATAAACATATAGGATAATTTGCACAAGTTAATTACATAAGGGAAACCGTAGTTGATCAAAATTTGTACATCATGTACCCTGGTGCTCTCGGAGCTAAAAGTTTAAGGCACCATGAAATCAAGTCACAGTTACGAACGGTGCCACATCATTTTATGCCATAACAACTGGTCTATGGTTGTACCTATAGTAAAGGTATTGCCTTGGGCATCATAATGCAATACATATAACATGATCTTGTAACTTGTAACATGTACATGTGTAAAGTGATATTTTTTGGCATCATTATGATATAACCAATGTTGTAAAAGGCGGCCTAGGCGGCGCTAGGCTGCCTGAAACCTTCTAATATTAACCTAGGTTGGGGATTAGGCGGGTTGGCGACCAGAATAGTGACTTCAGGCAACAAATTTCGACGCCGGTGGATCAATTTCTACCGAAAGGGGCAGTGTTGTAAAAATCGCCCTTGGCGGTCGCTAGAAATCGAGATGAAGAATCGAGATGAAGTAGACAGACTAATGCAATAGAGATGAAACACCTTGAGAAGAGATGAAGTAAAGCCATGATGATACCATTTGAGATGAAATAGCTTAAGAAGTGAAGAGATGATGTAGATGGAGATGAAATATGCAGAGATGCATATGACGGCTCTTCCTTACAAGTCTTTTTTCCACAAAATTACACACTAACCCTTAAGTTATTTTTTTCTCAATTTAGCCCCTAAATTATTTCTAACTTGTTTTTACCTTTTTCTTTTTCTTTTTTATTATTTTATTTGTTGTACCTATAGCTTGGTTAGTTATACATAAGTGTATTATGTGAATTTCTAAGTATTATTTTTATATAAATCTGTGTATATATATAAAAATGTGTATAAAAATTCCAAAACAATTAATTAGCCTAGTTGCCGCTTAGTCTGTAGGCTAGACCCCACCGCGTGCCTAGCGCCCGCTTTTTACAACCTTGAGTATAACACATTTTTCGAATGGTCTTGTAACTTGTTAACATGTCGTTTCCAGAATCGTAATCATCAAACATTTTCTAATACTTTAAGTTTCAAAACACATGGTTCAAAACATATCATCATATACCGGGAGGTCTAGCAACATAAAGGCTTTGAGATAGTAGTGGTAGTGAGTTATCCGTAATTTAATGGCGAGAAAAGCGATAACAGTAATAAAGTCTCAACTCGAATCAAATATGATGGATGGAACTTACCATATCGCCATGTTCTAAATTATATTAAATTCCTTGGTTGATAAGAAGACTTTTAGAATTAATAACTTATTCTCTTAGGTTTTGACTGTAATAGGCTGATCTATAAATAATGTTGCACCATACATAAACCATCAAACAACCACTTGTCCTTGCTTGAATATTCTAACATTTCAAAACTTAAGAGAGATATGAAACTTGCTATTTTCCCATGCTCAGAATACTTGATGTGCTTTGCCATAATACCTATTTATGAATGCTTCCTGCACACAACACAGAGTTGCAATTTTATACATGAATATGACATTTCACCAAGTAAATGTACAAGATAACACAAATTTTGGTAAATAAAAAAAAGTAACCGAACCTTGACGCTGGAGATATCTGGGGTATCAGGTGTGCCAACATGATAGAATTTGTAAAACTTCATGTTTTTAAATCCAGTCACTTTCTCTTCACTAAGTTCCTCACGCGCTATCCTTCTCCTTTCCCTTTCCTAGACACATTTCCTTAATTTGTAAACCTTATCTTCTCATATACAAAAGCAATATAAATCAAATCCTATGTGGTTGAAGGCTCAAGGCATACTCAAGGCGCAAATAGTGATGGACGGGGTCAATCATGGTGTTTTAGATGCTTAACTATGTGTTTTTAATGTCGTTGGAGCGTTTATATGCTTTGAATGTGATAACTACGCAACTTTGTGTGATTGTAGGTTAAATGGCATATTAGGATGGATTTGGAAGCTTAAATGTAGTTGAGGTTGAGTTTGGACGGTGAACCGAAGATATGGAGGTGTTCATGGACATTCGAGGGTTTCGGGACAAGTTAAGAAGGATTGGAAGTCACCCAAGAGCACCAGGGATGAAAACAGGAAGAATGGCCAATTTTTACACAGGGGCGCAACCTACTAGCAGACAGGGGCGCAACGTACCTCAGGAGGGCGCAAGCTTGCGCTGATAGGCAAAATTTGGCTGTTCTACGCCCTATAGAGCGCAACCTACCTCACCTGGGGCGCAAGCTTGCGCCCCTATCTGATTATGGACGCGAAATTTCGGGTTTTGGCCATATTTAAGGGTTCTTTACTCCACAAACGGAAAAGACTTCAACCCTAGCCGTCTTGGACCATTCTAGAACGAATTTTATCATTCCAAAACACATTTTAATCATTCTTTTCATGCATCAATCATCAAAATCATCCATGGAAGCATACATAATCATGATGAGCGGCTAGTTTCTTTATGTAACCACCTCCGGGTGCACGGTTCGTTTGTGAAACCTTTAAACTTGTTTGATTTGGTTCTTGGATTGTTTTTCATTCACTTGAAGAATATTTGTGGTTTTAATCATTTAAACAATTTATGTGTGTTTCAATTACTTATAATCTTTTAATCATTCGCATTCGGTTTTCTTGCATCGTGAGCAGTTTGATTATTGGGAGGGTAATTGATACATGTGGGTTGGTAATTGAATTGTACAGGTTAGTATTAAAAACTTGTGTTCGGTTATCACTTGATTTAAAATCGTTTAACAAAGCCAAGTCTATGTGGTATCCTATCATTTAACCAGGTTTGGGTGAATCATTGAACCGGAAACTCGGAGGGGGTTACTTCTTTATTATTATTGTTTACAACTTTTCAAATCCGTTTTCTTAATTCAAAGTAAAAGCAAAGTAATTAGGTTTAAGCTTAATAGTTAGATTTACAAAACTACTCTTTCCACCAATTCCCTGTGGAGACGACTCGACTTCCATATACTACTTAATCCTTTCTTTTGACCGACCAAACGACATCGATCAAATAGCGAGCATTTTGCCTAGACGCACATGGTGAGACTGTTGCCTAGACGCAAGGCGCGCAAAAAGCGCACGTCCGGTCCAGGCCATTTTTGGCTGTTTTAGACTTGTATAAGGCTGGTCCTGTGATTCATACCATTTGAAACTAGTTTTGGCCGTTCAAGCAGGTTTTTTTCCCTTTTCAGGTCAGGTTTATCCGGTTCATGTGCCTTTTGCACCTTTGGCGCCTTTACTACATAATTCAAATGTAAAAATAGATTGGACAAACTACCTCACGATTAGCTCTCTTTCTTTCTCTAACCTTTTCCTTGACAAATTCCTATATAAAAAAAATAAATGTTATTATAAAATTTACATTACATGAAGGTCTAACTACTCGGTTGAGTTCACCTTGAAGCCATCCCTCTGATCTTCAGACAACTTCTTTGCAGATATTTGCTCATTGGTGAACTCCTATAGATATAATAATTAATAAAGCATTAGAAATTAGAAAAAGAGGATTACGGGTCGGGCTTAGGGCTCACCTCAAGTTCATTGAATTCCCAATCAAAATCACAAACAACCTATATAAGTCCAATAAAAAGAAAAATTAGAGGTAACATCACCTAGACATTATGGTATGAATGCGTGCACGTTTTACCGCTTTTATTCAAGGCGCTTCTGCTTAACAGGTGTTTTGGCAAAACAAGTGCGCCTCGCGTACATGATGTGTGCACCTTCGCCACTGGCCATGGTTCCGAGGACCCTATAGCCTCGGACGCTTTTTAGACCACAGAATATGTTTATCTTTAAAGGGAGAAATATTTTCCGCCTCTATTTTTACTCATGTAAATGCACAGACCATTAATGCAAAGTGGTGAATAAATTAAACAAGCACGATAGGCAGCTTACGGGCTGTGGCTCAGCTGGGTACAGGATATCCACAACAGTACTTTGTTCAGTCTCATCTTCATCTAAGGGATTATAAATGTCTGCAAAATAAAAAAATAAAAAATTGTTCCTAAATGATGAACCGAAAGTCAACTCAACACACCAATCGACATCATAATAACAATCAAACTATATTTCATAAGAATGCGGGGAGCAAACAAACATGAGATTCACTGAAGTAGAGCAATAGGAGAAGTTCTACAATATCAGTCAACTAAACCAATCCTTTCTTTATCCATGCATTTCACTTTTGCTGAAAACAATACCACTAAAACTCATGTCATTCTCAAATTTATCACTCATATGAAGACGCTTTAACCTTCCAAAACATATGATACAAATTGTAGTGTGTAATGTGCAAAATTGTGTAGTAAGTTTAAGTTATTTTAAAATCATTTAAGAAGACAAGTCACCACTATGCTAGGATTATCACCAAATTTCAAAGGGCAAAACAAACAAGTCTGTATATGCACTTACATGGCATGCAGTATTCAAACTTCTTGACGCGCTCTAGCTTCAAATGTTTTAAACCAGCCCTGTGTCACAATCAGAAAGCGAACAACGTCATCTACCAATCGCAAAAAGAAACCTGTAGCATAAACATTGAAGAGCAACTAAGCATGAAGATGGAGTTTTTTTTTAAGGGCAGATACCTTCTTTGGACACAGTTAATTACAAAGATTTGGGTTTTAAGTTTTTCAGCTGAAGAATCCCTGTAAAATTAGATTTATATCAATTTAATCAGCGATAAGATTATCACCATTAATTGGAATTTATGGTTTTCAATATAAAAGAAAATGACTACCGTTTTGCTAATGGAATGTATGGAACCCAATCCATTTTCATCTGCTTCATGTCAATAATTTCTTCGGACGCCATTTGTACAGAGGTGTTTCCAATCTTATCCGAAGGTGGAAATGGAGACACAACCTGTTCAGTTGCACAAAGAAAAAAAAAATAAAACATAAAACTAAAACAATCAAAGACCCCTCCTGACTTAAATGCTAAACATAGCATGTAAAGACACATAACCATCATTCTAGTATTCTACAGATAATTTATGTTGTAACATTACCCATGATTTGACCCGATCCCCTTTTAGCTATGTTGTTTTATTTATTGAGTAGTCTAAAATTAAAAAAAAAAAGACCTGAATCAACACATTCTCAATTAATGATGCAAAACTCCCACATATGCGAATGTTGACTATGTAAACAGGGAAAATAATATTCTACATGATACTTACCGCAACCACTACAGGTATAACGATTACTTTTATTACATCCTGAAAAGTGAGATATTGTGCTGCAACAAAGATAAAAACAAATCACATAGAACCAGTCAGTATAGAGTTCAATATATTAAGATTGAATTAAAAAACAAGCCTCAGGCTGTGCGAGGCGTCAAAAAATGCCTTAAGGCTTAAGGCAACGCTGCATGTCATGTGGGTCAAGATTGTTCAAATACAGGCTGCAGAGGCTGATATGTAATAGTAACCAAAAGGATGAAGAGATTATATTATATATATAATATAGTTATACAATGACTCAATGAGCAAAGTCCCGTGTACATGAAGCTCTCTACTCATACCTCAGCCCGGCCTTGAGGGCCTAAACTTTTCAAATCGAATATTATATATACAAAGAAAAGTGAATTCATTACTTACGCTCTGTACAAGTGAAGAGGTAGACTTTCTTTTGGTGTAATATCCCACCCTCTTCAAATGCATCCGGAGTAAAAACTTGCTTAGTTCTATTTCATTACCACATTTATTTGAATGTTTTCACAACTGACAAAGATGCAGTGAAAACAAACATTAACTTTTTGGAGAAAAAAAAGCTATCAAATCAATAGAATGCAACTCACTTCCAGATTTGAGAAATTCCACTTGTATTTAGTAAGAGAGTCAATCTGGGGCCACTGCCATGAGAAAATCAAGCTTATTAATGAGAGAAAACATTATTTTAGTTGTGTTTATAGCCAAAATCGTTTTTCCTTAATCGATTTTGGTTCGTTTTTAGCGATACCAGTTTTAATTTACTTGTCCAGTTCTAGCGTCGGTTTAGGTATGGGATTTTTTATACCGGTTTCATGTTGGGTTCCCAAACGGGTGTTTTAGTTCATCTGTACGTATACACAATGCAAGGAATAATAATAATAAAAATAATAAGACAATTGACAATGATGAATGATGATAATAGATAGATAGATACATCTGTGCCAACAGGGAAGGCATGCTTCCACAAATCCTCCTGCATGATCAAACAACAACAGTAAGTAATAAATCATCAAAACAAACATCAGATTAAAAAGAGAATTGAGTATGAAGTTGATTAAAACCTGAAAATAATAAGTAAATAGTAGACATAAATTTACCAAATCACGTGGCTGTTGGAAGAACTGAGTTTCTGATTGAGGCATTGAACGTCTAGTTCTCCGGTGATGAGCATTAATGGGGGTAGGGTTTGCTTTTCGCTTCGTCATATGCTTGCGTAGATGTGACGCTATAGGGAGGGAGGCAGGATGTTGAAATCGAATAGAGAGAGGTATTGAGGGTATTTATAGAGTTTGGTTGGTTGGTTGTTTAACGGAAAGAGAGAGATGATGGTATTTAATTTGGCGCCAATATATTCGGGCTTCATTTCTACGCTATACATAAATCTTTGTGGTTTCATTTGTACGCTATTCAATATAAATTTTGTGTTTTTTTAAATATTGTTGTAAAATAAGATGATTTCTTTTAGTTTCCTTTTTAAAAGCATTAGTAATTACCATATAAATAGTCGAGTAAGCTATTTCCCCTATAGACTAGTCTTTGTGTCAGTCCATGAGCTAAGCCGCAATTGCCTTCTTAAAGCCAGTAATTTTGTACTGAAAATTGGAGAAAAAAAGAGTGTGATACGTGCGTCATGACTTGTGCACCTCCTCTGCTGGTAAAGATGCAGGAGCAGCAGCCCCACCCGTTCACCCTAATCCAAACTATACAAACTGGTTGTGCAATGATGCGCATGTTCATCATGTCCACCATCTCCGATTCATCCTTTCAACATGTCTAGAGTGTCACCTCGCGTGACCTCTGGCTCGGTCGTGAACGTGCATATGCCCCACATACTTCCTCTATGGAGTTTACCATGAGAACACAGCTTTTAAAAATCCAGATGAAAGGAGATGAGACCTCGGCGGCCTATCTTTCTAGAGCACAGGAATATGCAAATGCTCTCGCGAACATCGGTCATCCCATGCCCGATAAAGACATCGTTATGCTGGTTATTGCAGGCCTCCGCAAAGAATACAATGGAGTCAAACAGACTTTATTTACAAGACAATTTACCGCAGTCTTCAAATAACTTCCACGTCTTCTTGTTGATCATGAATTTTTTATTCAAAACCTGCTGAGTCCGCCCCTACCCAGGCTTTCATGACTGCCACACAAGCCACAGCCTCGACTTCTTCTGAAACTGTCCAGACCATTCAGCAGCTTGTTGCACGTTTAGGGTATCAGTTACAACCTCTTTCGGGCTCCTCTAGCAACCCTCCACCTCAGGCTTTCTATACAAACAGTTCTAGCTCTTCAAATTCTAACCGTGTTCGTGGAAATCGTGGTCGCGGTGGAAGAAACTACAACAACATCAACATCAACAGCAACAGCCAGGGAACTCGTAACTCAGGTCAGTTTAGTTGGGCATCTAATCAAAATATGGTTTATGGCTCTTGCAACAGGTGCGGGATAGGACATGTCCCATCTCAATGCCCAAACAGGGACCTAGCCACCATTCGGTCAAGACAGTCGTCTGCTAATTATGCAGACTAGAACAAGCATTTACCAAGCGTGTGATAGCTACATTGCAAGATAGCTCTGGCGTCCGTCATAAAGGCCATCCCTTTAGCAAAAACCCAAAACAATGGATGATGCAATACTTTTTTTACTTCTAGCCTGACGTACATAACAATGTTGGTAATTATTATTATATATAAAATAACGAAAAAAACAATACATACTAAAATATATGCTCAAGCCAATTAATGTTGTACCTTCTAGCAGGATCATAAATTAGCAAGTTAGTGCAGAGATTGAAAGCTTCAGGATACTTTTGCAAATCATTGAGATTAAACTTTTTGTGAACAACATTATAGTCCCTTTCATATTTATTTTCACCGAGCAGATTTACCTTACCTGTAATGCAATAATAAATTATGCAGCCTAAGCTAAACATATCTGTTTGTTTAGTTTCTTCTCCAAATATTTGTTCTTTAGACCGCCATCCTGACGTTCCCATATGAGGATGAACGTTTGTCACTCCCATATTAGAAATTTTAATAGATATATTATTTTCATCTACACAAATCATCAACTTATTTGGAGTCAAATCCCGGTGGATAATATCCATGTCATGCAACCTTGAAAGTCCACTGACAATATTCCTATGAGACAGAGAAAATTCATACATCTTTAAAAAAAGAAAAGCCAAAATATTGAAAGATATGCCAAACAGCTATAATTTAACATAACTTACTGCATTATCTCTATTAATGTATCAGAAGCATAAGTTTTTGCCTGTTTTCAAATATCTGTCTTTGATAGCATCGTCATTAATAAAATAAAAAAGATTGCTTTCATAATGCTCAAAGCAAATATAAGTAAAATCTGTATCTTTTTCAACTGCATATACACGAACAATGTTGCCAATGTTATCCTTATCCTCTTCCATCAGTTTTGTAAGGTCATTTATGTTAACACTAGAACAAGCATTTACCCAACGTTTGATAGCTACATTACGAGGAACTACGTCACCATCGTGCTGTCCTACATAATGATGACGAGGTTTAAGTGTGTCTTCCAAGGGTTAAGCTCCATGATTCTTGTACACACTTGTTTAGGGTATGGAATGGAATGATTTTGAGAAGTGTTTGATGAAAAACAGGATAGAATGGTAGGTATTGGAGTGTGGCCATGGGTTTTGTGGAGGATAAGAAGTGTTTTTTGTGTTTTGGAAGTGTGGTGGATTATGGAAGGCTCTTAGATATTATAAAGATAAACATTGTACTTAGGTGTGACAAAGGACTAAGCATGGTTCTTACACAATCATTTTGGCAAGGCAAGTAAGGAACCATAGGGTGGCTTGGCCACTCCCTAAGAACCAGCCCAAAAAGAGAGGTGGGGCCCACGTTTGTTTTACTAAAATATCTTGTAATTATTAGTTTAAAGACTTAGTTTAAATCCAACTAGTTCGGATAGGGTTTTTGGGGTTTTATCGCGTGTTTATTTCGAGCTATTCCGGACATATAATTGACTCATAATTACCCTTAAACATGGACTAGTTTAGGCATTGGTAAGTTATTTAGGCTTTAATTGGGTGAATCTATAAGTTTCGCACGTATCGGATGCGATACGCGAACTTTATTCATTACCGGGAGTTTTGTGTTTGGAGTTTCCACCTATGTTTTTGGAGTTCCAAAACACATAATATTTCATGAAAATTCCCTTTATTTCATATCCCAGGTGTTCGGGATCGTTTTCGGTTAATTAATCGTTGTCGGGTAATCACCAACGTCCGTTCAGGACAAGTTCATTTGCACGCAATTTTGTCGTGCTTCAATATTAAACATGTGCATTCCTATGCATCTTATGGGGAATTTGATATTCTCTAAGGCTTAGTTAAAACAATTAACATGAAATTGCACTTAAGTACGTTAATTACGCATAATTAATTAGTACGGAATTACCTTAATTTTGCCGATTGTCACATTCTCCCCCGTTAAGAGAATTCCGTCTCGGAATTCAATTCAAGTTCTTCGGTATGGGGTCTTCTCGAATAGAGCAGGATATCTGCGCTTCATTTGATCCAATCCTTCCCACATGTATTCCGGTCCATGCTTGGCATTCCATCGCACTTTGACCAACTTGATCCTACTACGCCTAAGCTTCCGAACCTTCCAATCAGTCACTTCAATTGGTTCTTCGATAAAGTGAAGCTTATCGTCAATGTGGATTTCGTCGGCTCAGACGTGAAATGTGTTATGTATCCCGTTAAGCTCTTGCGGTAGCTTGAGCTTGTAAGCCACATGACCTACTCTTGCCAATATTTCGAAAGGACCAACATATTGAGGATTCAATTTCTCATGCTTCTCGAAACGTGCAACACCTTTTCAAGGTGACACTTTCAATAGGACTCTATCACCGACTTAAAATTTCCAAAGGCCTACGCCTCATATCCTCATAAGTTCTCGAACGCTTCCCGAACTTTTTGCCAAACGGTTCATCAAAGGTTTGGTTCATTTGTAGCCCTATCTATTCACGGGTGATAGTCAGTAACGGTGTGACATTAGTACTACTTGACGGTAATTTTACGTATAACCTGAACAAGGGGGCTCAATACTGGTTGGTAGAAATCGTAAATACGCTACGCTGAGGTACTCATGGTGAGAGGGTGAATTAGCCAGCCTCTTGTGGTTCCAGCGGCGACTGGAGACGATGATCACTTCACTGAATCTGCAACAGATTTGCTGCCCTAACCTCAACCACCAGTTCTCCGTCAAATCCGCCACCCTTCGTTCGCCTAACCTCCGCCGTCAACAACCACACAAATTGTTATTCGCTTCTCTTTCCACAAACTCAACCAATACGTCGTCGTTGGAGCCCTCAACTACCTTTACTACCTCCGTAGGTTCTCCGCCGCTATCTCAATGGAACCTCACGCAACGCCACATTCTCCTCCTCAATTTCATCGCCTGTGCGGTATTATCTATCTTTTATTTATTTTTTTATTTATTTATTTTCTTATGGAATTATTGTTTTTAGTAATCTGCTATGTAATTGAAATCCTATAATATTCAATGTTTTCACGACCAAACCAGACCGGACGTCTAAGAGCACTCACATCCCATCCACCAAATGTATGTGAGTGTGCCCATCAAATTATATGAGGTGAGTGTAATGGTTGTGAGTGGAGGATAGAGAAAATATTTGGTGGAAGCACTGTTCCACCCTAAATATGAAAAGCTACTGTTCACCCCTATATATATTTTAATATTTTTGTAAGTAGTTGTGAGTGAGAAGAGAGACAATGTAATGATAAAAGTATAAAAAAATATTATTATTTTAATTAGGAGAGAGAAGATTTAGGGATAAAGTAGTGATTTTTAGTGTAATTTGATAGATGAGATTTGGTGGAGAGGATGTGAATGCTCTAACCGGTCTCCTTACAGAGTAGGACCGGATGAAGTCGTATATAATAAATATGGTAAAATGGAAAGATTATAATCAATTTCCCCCGGTTTTTCGATCCTACATTCCGGTTTAGTCTGAACCGGACCTGTCCGGTTTTCAAAACATTAACAATAATAAAGGGAATTCTGTTGGGACGTGTTTGGTTAGTGACTGGCTTACAAGTGTTGGTAGGTTAGTAGTTGAGCTAGTAGTGATATATAATTTTTGAGTTTAATCAATTAAGAGGCTATCTGGTTGGTTTGTTACCATGTGCTTGGAGTATTGCATATTTGATTGATGTTAGTTAATCAACCATACAGTTCAGAAACTAGTATGGTCTCTCAAGTTTAAAGAAGAGCTGCATTTTAATTTACAAAAAAATAAAATAAAAAATGATATGAGTTTACTGCCAAATAATAATGATTGTTAGTTTTGTTATGAGGTTTTAAAATCCCAGAACTGCTGATTTTTGAAAGCTGTCTTGACTGATTTTCAATAGTGCAAAATGCAGCTCTTTATGTGAACCAAGGGAAACTACTGTTTGGTTGATTAAGTGCTGAATTATTAAGTGGTCTGAATGGTTCACTAGTTCACCTCTTAATCATTCCATTCAGAGCCTTTTTTTAGGTTGAAACAAACAGTCTGAATGCTGAACCTCATTAAGAGGCTACCAAACAGATAGTAAACTCGAGGCTATAAGCGTCTATTTCATTGGTGATTTTACAGAAAATTAGTAAAATTTGTTAGCTTCTTACAAAGTTCAAAATTACCAGAACTGTTGATTTTGAACACCATGGTGACTGATTTTCGAGGTGCAAAATGCAGCTCTTTTTATGAACGAAGGGAAACCACCTTAGTATAGTGACCTCGAGGCTATTAGAGACGATTTCATGGGTACTACTTGTGTAGTTTTAATACTTTACCAAAAAGTTATGATGTTTTATGTTGATTATTAAATAAGTAATTATACGGTGTAGGCTACTTATAGTCTGTGAGTAGGGAAGATGGATAGAATCGTTACTATTGAGGAGATCCATATCTTGATGATACTATCTTAACAAGAATTATAGCTTCTTAAAAATATGGGACACAGTCATATCTTTGTGTCTACATTTGGATAGAAGGCAGTGTTTGGAAGAAACAAGTTTTGATTTTCTTGTTAAGCATGTATAGCAGCACCATTTGCATTGTCATATAGAAGTTCATGTTCGAAAATTTGTTTCTTTAATCGAATGTTATATATTGGAATGAATGAAGTGAGCAAGTGTATCTCTATGTCATTCTTTTAGTATGGAACCCATAATTGCTGGTCATAAATGCCAAGAATAAATGAAGGATGCATATTTGTATTCAACCATAGTTTCTTATTATTTAACCCTGTTTTTCCAGGAATGATGCTAGTGCCTGATCATTACTAATTTAAAGTTCCCATTCTGTAGGCAGGAATTTCAGCTACTTGGCTTTTCTGCTCTGCTATCCCTACCCTTCTGGTTAGTCATATGATTCCTGGACGTTTATTTTGCTGTTCACAGTTATTTACTTTGTTCGTCATTATAATAGTATCATTTTTAAGTGCCCCTCATTGGTTGAACGCTCAAGCGTAACTTCAGTACTAAGGTGTGACATTTTGCTTGGTCCTTGTATTGCTCATTTGTATTTATATTTGGAAATAAATGTGTGCTGTCTGGCATTGTTTTTTAAAAAATGTTGTTTTTTACTCTATCCTACCTTATTGGTGATGAACAAGTTCTGCTTCTTATACTTATTATCTGATTATGTAGGATCAAATTATCAGTTTCATACCATCTGAAGTTCTGAACATAACCGATTATTCAAGTGTGAAATAAAATTACTTATTTACGCCTTTAACCTTTTTGAAGTTTGAAGTATCGTGTTTGGTGGTTTTATCTATGTAATTATATCTTAAATAACTTAACTTATGTAAATGGTGAGACATTTAAACAGAAGAAGCACATCCGAACACTATTTTACACTTTCCTCTGTTTCTGATTATTTGACTCATATCGTTGTAAGCTAATTGAAGATAAAGATCTAAAAGAAAAAAATAATTTCAACTTAATTAATAATGTTACTAATTACTACTCTTATGACTTCATTTTGTGGTTTAAGGCTTTTAAAAGGGCAGCAGAATCTCTTGAAAAACTGCTTGATGTTACTAGGGAGGAACTCCCTGATACAATGGCTGCTGTTCGTTTATCAGGAATGGAGATCAGTGACCTAACAATGGAGCTCAGTGATTTAGGGTTAGCAAAAACTCACTGGTTTTACTCACTTATAGTCAAGTTTTATAATTCACATCTGGGTCAACTTTTTTTTCAGCCAGGAGATAACTCAAGGTGTTAAAAGCTCAACCCGTGCTGTGCGTGTGGCTGAGGAAAAATTGCGCCAATTGACAAACATGAATTCATCAGGTTAGTGGTACATTCTCAGCCCTCCATGGTTTTACTTGGGTGGCAGTTCCAACCCATTAATGGGTAAATGGTGGGATATACTTCGTCTCTAATGGTTAGTTTTTAAGGATTAGCTAGAACATGTCAAATGGATTGAAAGTCAGTCACCAAAGTTTGTTCAAAATGCATATAATCATGTTAACTCCTTTTTATTATTGTTTATGAAACTGGATAGAAAAACAACGATGTTTATTGGCTGGCCGACCTGGCCCATTTATTCATTACTAAAAGTAACCCAATTTGACATGTTTGCTGGCCTACCTTTTTTGTGGCCAATAGTTAGGGTGTAAACGAGTCGAGCTTGGCTCGTGAGTAGTTTTTGAAGATCGAGCTTGGGCCGCGCTCAACGTATTTATGATTTATCAATTTTTTTGTTTATTTACATTTACAATTATTATTTCGTATAGTTGTAGTTATAATATTTTTATATAACATAATTATTTATTTTGATACACTAAAGCCTAGGCTCGCGCGCCTAGTCAAACTCAATATTTGAAGCTTGGGCTAAATCTTGTTTAATTAAATGAACTTCCATTTATGCTCGGGCTAGGGCTCGTTTTGAGCTGGCTAGATTCAAGCTTTTAAATAGCTGATCTCAAGTAGTTCACGAGTCGCTTACACCTCTACCACTAGTTTTACTGAATTGCTTTGGAGCCTGAGTTTACATTATTTTTACTTGGTTAGCATCAATGCAGCAGGTGGTGGTGGTCCAAACAAAACCCGACATGGAGGAACCAGCGGTAGCTAGAAAAGCGAGGGGAATACGGGAGAGCATTGTGAAAAGCCGTGCATACATGCAAATGTTTTTCTCGATTACTCATTTTTCCAAGGTCGCCTTTAACTACCTGAAATCAAGTGCAAAGAGAAAAGCTTGAAAAGGGTACCACATGTATTTGCTTATGTAACCTCTTATGCTGACTTTTCTGGATGATTGGATTTAAACAATATGTCTGTTAGGTTTCTTTTTTGAAAGTTGTTTAGGAGTATATAATACTTCTTTTAAAAAAATGAATGCCTATTTTACGCTGATTGTTGGATAATCAATGACGAATTGTCGAATCAGTCTAAATGTAGATTCCTGTATGTTTATATACAGTATGAAGCACCAACATTTAATGCCTGCAAGATGAAATAATTTTAAAAAAACAAAGGATGGTTAATGCACGGTTTGTTTATGCATCTGCATAAATTTGGTTGACTAAAAGTTTGGTCAACTCCAAACAAGTTAAAAGCTGAAACAAGACAAACAGTTGATACATGATCTGATTGGGTTCAACGGTGAAGGTCTGGTTAGGTACAACAGTAAATATGTGGTGAACTCTACCAAATGATGAGGACAAACACCCTACACAAATAAAGTGATGTATATAAAGCTTGTACACTATGTATGTTGGTCAATTACAAGTGTTTTATACCTGACTAAATACGAAGACTAAAACTTAAATTATTACTCTTAGTGTTACACTGTTACATGCACTGGCTGATGGTCTAAGCAAGTACACTTCAGTCATGGTCAGATGTTCTAAAATAGATTAATCATTTTGATTCAAGAATAGGTGTTAACAGTGGCGAAGCTTGAGAATTCCGACCGGAGGGTCGGAAGTCACCGGTCACGGGGGGTGGAAACCGTATATACCAAAAAAAAAATTATACGGATAGTATATAATTGGAACTTTTGAGTGAAAATTTCGGGGGGTCTGTCCCTTATAATGTTGCGCCACTGGGTGTTGACACTGTAATGATTATTTACGAAGAAATCACAATTGAACGCTTGATTCGGATCCGAAGCTTCCTTGGGGGTAATCTTCGAGTATTAGAGAGCCACCGTCATGTATTAATGTATTGAAATCTACAAAACAGAAAACGGCAAAACGCAGTTAGACTCGCCACATGAAGGGAGTTATTCATGTGACCACCATTTGACGTGAAAATAAGTATTGGGTTTGATCGGAAAAGTCAAGTGTGTGTGTATATATATAGAGAGAGAGAGAGTGCAAGGGAGAGAGAGAGAGAGAGAGATTGACCTCACATCTATTTATACTAGGTACTGTTAGATGTCACTTTCATCAAAAGAGGCGGTATCGGATAGTTGTAACTAATTGCTGGCGTCACCCTTTCTCCTGTTGGTGGTTGAGTCTCCATGCGAAAGATGATGTCGCTCCACGTATTGCACAGGTCAAATCTCTTGGCTACTACTAAAAAGATTCAACACCAGACCTGACTTTAATAAGAATCGAGTCCTTATAATCTTTCAAAAATACCTCTTTATTCTTAGCAAGAAAAGTTGATTCATCTCCTTCTACATGTTATCCATCCAACGTTTGCAACAAACAAGACATGCATTTCAAACGAGGCTACCAATAAACAACCACTTCACGGTTGATGAGATGGAACGGTAGTGAATTCACAGTTTATAGATCTTCAACTCTTCAAGATTAACTCAAGCTGCTCAAGTTTTTAACTAAGCTTTCAACAAATAAAAGTAAATTACTCTTGATATAATTCACAATTAGACAAGTATAACAAGCCACTTAGAATGTAATTTTTAGTCAAACCTAATAAAAATGTTAGAAATAGTTAAAATATGTAATTTACAATTAGACATTATAAATCATAAACACATTTTTATTAGGTTTGACTAAAAATTACATTCTAAGTGGCTTTGCTCGTTTTGAGCTTTTTCCCGAGTCAATCTCGAGTAGCTCGCAAACCGCTTGGCTCGTTTGCACCCCTAGGAAAGAATAAATCCGAATCAATAGAGAATAAAACATCTACAACAGGTAATTGAGTACGGGATCGATAAAGAAAAACTTGCGTTTGAATACGTCTACGGTATTAGATGATAGCCAATCAATTATATGCCCAAAGGATATTTTTGTTCCCTTAAAATTTTCGATTTCTATTTCTCTTGAACCCTATCTTCTTACTCTAGTAGTCGAATCGGGAAAAAGCTCAAAACGAGCAAAGCCTTATTGAGCTCGAGCCGAGTTTAAGCCCAAAGCAAAGCTCGTTTATTCATCGAGTCCGAGCTCAAGCTTGGCTTGTCAAGCTCGTGAGGCTCGTCGAGCTTTATCAAACCTTAATGTAATGTTAGTTTTATTAAGGGGAATTGGATTTTAATAACCCAAACTATTCAAAATTGGCCACTGGCACCCTCAACTAAAAAATTGGCAATATATAACCTAAACTATTGACTTATTGGAATCTAGCACCCAACTAACTGACGCCGTTAGTTGGGTTGCTGACGTGGCACAAGTTGCTGACGTGGCACGCTGATGTGGCACAAGTTACTGATGTGGCACGCTGATGTGTGCACACGTGGATTGGCACGTCAGCATGCTACGTCAGCAAATCTTGCCACGTCAGCGAACCCACTAACGGTGTTAGTGATTTAACCGTTAGTGGGTGTTAGATTCCAATAAGTCAATAGTTCAGGTTACATATGGCCAATTTTTCAGTTGGGGGTGTCAGTGGCCAATTTCAAATAGTTCAGGTTATTAAAATCCAATTCCCCTTTTATTAATATTTGATAATACTCACCCCTCATTTAGAGTTGTTTAATAAACGAGCCGAGCCCAAGCTTCAGTTATCGAGCTCGCAAGCCTAAACGAGCCTATTATTTATATTACTTTTATTAAATATATTAAATAATAAATACTAAACGAGCTGAGCCTAAACTTAAAAGCTTAAAAAAGTACCAACAACCCAAGCTCTCGATTCAAGACCCGACTCGTTTGCACCCGTATCAGATCTTTCCCCTCACCACAAGTTGGAAAATGTTTTCTTCTAACTTCATGTGTTCAAAACCCTAGGGGTGAGCAAATGTCAGTTCGGTTCGGTTTTTACATATAACCGAAACCGATAACCGAAGTTCGGTTTTAGGAAAAACCATAACCGAAACCAATCGGTTAAGTCGTTTCGGTTAATACGGTTAATATGTTGGTTATCGGTTCGGTTTCGGTTATGTTCGGTTAATATCCAAACTTAAAATAGTTAGTAAATTGTTTGGATCTTTTTCAAGAATACAAATAAATATGAAAGCACAAGAAAAATACATGAAAACCTGAGGAAACAAATAAAAAAATTCTTCAAATATATGGATATACATGAAAATACATGAGTTACATAAAAGATATATTTCAAATACATAGATATACATGAAAGGTACATTAAATATACCAAAAATACATGAAAATATGTTCCAAATACATGAATATATGTATGAAAAATACATAAGTATATAACTATCGGTTCGGTTTCGGTTATTTCGGTTACGGAAGAAGGGAAAACCAAAACCGTAACCGAATGGTTCGGTTTTGGCCATATGTTAACCGTAACCAATTGGTTAATTCGGTTTCGGTTATTTTTTGTTTGGTTATCGGTTCGGTTTCGATTTTTTTCGATCATCAGTTTTCGTATGCTCAACCCTACAAGACCCTATCACCTACGCAAAAGCTTCCCAAGGGTTTTAGCTTACCCCCTAAACCAGACACCAGACACCCAATCCAATTCTCCTAACATGTCTTCCTCCATCATCACCTTCACACTCCATCACCCCACACACTTTCATCCACACCCACACTCTCGAACCCACCTTCCATCCCCCCTTAATAATAATAATAATAATAATAATATCATCCCCATTTTCAAAACCCATCTTAAACCCACTTCAATTATCTCTCATCTCAACAAACCCACTTCCCATCACCCCTTAATCACCTCCTACAACCCCTTCACCAACTTCTTATCCAAAAAGATTCTAACTTTACTCATTGGGTCATTTCTTTTCATGGGCTTTTGCAACAAGAATGTTGTATTAGCAAACCCTGTTCAAGAAAATAGTCAAAGTCAGAGTCTTGAGGGTGAAAGTTTGGAACTTGATGAGGATGAAGAGGAGAGGATGTGTGTGAAGTTGTTGGAGGGTAATCCTAAAGATGTGGTGGCTTTGAAGGAGGCTTTTCATGTTAAGATGAAGAGAGGGAAGACTAAAGAGGCTATTCAGTATGTGGAGAGGTTGGTTGATGTTGAACCTAAGGAAGTTGAGTGGAGGCTGTTGCAGGCTTTGTGTTATGAGATGGTTGGTGATTATGCTAAAGCTAAGGTGTTGTTTAGGAATGTGTTGAAAGAGAGGCCTCTTTTGCTTAGAGCTTTGCATGTATGTTTGTTTTTTGGGCTTTTGGTTTACAATATTAGTTGCTGTTATTGACACTAATTGAATTGTTATGTTTAGAAACGGCCGTTCGCACTTGCACTTAGGTGAGAGAGGCATTGGTGACAGTGTGAGACGAATGGCATTTTTGAAGCGCCATCTGGCGAGAGAGAGCCTTCGCCTCTCACCTTGGCTCTTGGGCCCTATCGCTTGGCGTTTAGATACCGATTTTATGTTTTGCGCATGTGAATATCTTACACAAATGCTAACTTAGATACCGATTTTATTTTTCATTTAAACGTACATGGTTCTAATTTGTCTTATCAAAGTCCAAATGATTGCAGGAATCTGTCTTTTAGGGGATATTTGGTTTGGTATATGCATTAATCATGTAGTGGATTTGCTTAGTTGTATTCAAAGTTTTTGTGCAGCCATAGATAGGACAATGGCTCAAGATTTCTTCATTCAATAACTTTGGAGTCTTGATTTTTGATTGTGATTGTTTAAAGTAAATATGATGGTTTGAAGTTTGATGTGCAAAGGTGTGTGCAGGGTCTTGCTATGGTAATGCACAAGAATCATGAAGGACCTGCTGTGTTTGAGATGCTGAATAACGCATTGGAGATTGCCCGTCAAAGGAAGAAAGTCGCAGATGAAAGAAACATAAGAATATTAATCGCACAAATGCATGTCGTGAAGGTGATACTGCAAAGTTTTTAATATAATCCGTAGTTAGGTAGTTTGTTGGTTGACATAAAAAAATGATTGTACGCTCTATCCAGGGGGAGTTGGATGATGCTTTGAAACTATTCAAGGATCTTATAGATGAGAATCCAAGGGACTTTCGGCCTTATCTTTGTCAGGTGCTCGTTATCATTTTTAAAGTTTCATTTATATTATGCTTCTTTAGTATTATAGTACTCTTTGGTCTGTTAGTGGGTTAGGTCTTGATCTAAATATCCATTCATAAATTTTCTAGTTTTAAAGTTGTTTCTTGTATTAATACATAGGAAAAAATATAGTTGGGGTCCGTCTATTAGTATATGTGGAAAAAATTGCGAATAAATATTGTGCCTGTGCTTTGAATTTGATTCAGGGAATCATCTATAGCCTTCTTGATAAAAAGGAAGAAGCTGAAGAACAGTTTTTGACGTATCAAAGCCTCGTACCTGATGAGTTTCCTCAAAGAGGATTCTTGGAAGATGTCGTTTTGGCAGCAAAAACCGAAATCAGACAAAAGCACAAGACCAAACAGTTGAAACCTGATTTCTTATACAGGAAATAAGCATCAAACAGCTCATCCTTTGTTGTGAGTTCTCTCTTTCTAGGAGTTGCAAATAGTTTCTAGGATAGCAGTACTCGTGTTATTTTGTGGGCATCGGTTATAGCCTCATGTTCTCACAAAGAATTGCCTACATGTCCTACTTTATTATCATTAATTAATCTTGGGCTAATGGTTGCTTTTGGTAGGGATGAGCAGATTAGCCGAACCATAACCGAAGAAAATGGAAAAACAGATGGATGGGTTTTAGTTTTCTCGATGATTGAATTTTTGGTTTTACAATGCCGAATAACTAGATTGATAGATAACCGAACCATTAGAAACCAAAGACAACCATTAGATAAACGAACCTAGCTGCTTATTGTATCTTCTATAAAAGATAAGTAATGAGGGAGTGAATCCGGAATTTCAATACATATTATGGCTAAAACTTGTATCAAATTTGTTTAAATCTTCTTTAACTTTTGTCAAATTTTAAATAGGATAAATTACAAATTTCGTCCTTTACGAATAGGGCATTTTTCATTGGATGTCCTTTCGCGTTTCACTTGCTGTGTTTAGTCCTTAACGACCTAAAATCATTACACTCCATGTCCTAAGGGCCTAACCTGGTTAAAATTTTCAGTTAACTTTGGTCATGTGCAAGGCACATGAGGGTAAGTTGGTAATTTTACTTCTCTCTCCCTCTCTTTAACTTCAACCATCTCCACCACCACCACCCAAAAACCACCACGAAATCCGACCACCTAACCCCCCACCCCACCCCACCACCTGTGGCCACCACCAACAACATCGTCTTGTCTGTAACCCAATGCCTATCAAGTAAACCTAACAACAACAAACGAAACTCACCATCACAGTTCTGTTCAACAAACCCCTGTTTCTTTCTTGAGGGTTTCGTTTCTTTATGATTCAATTTTCCCTAATTTTTTGTTGTTGATACGGCGGCATTGGCACCCGGGCTACTGTTGAAGCTTCTGAATGGGATGAATGTGGTTTGAGTGGAAGTGTGTGGTGGTTGGGCGGTGGAGAGAGGAGTGGTAGCAGCAGCCATATGTGGAGGAAGAAAATCGGTTGGTTGGTTGGTTGAGTTGAGTGGGTAACTAACCAGGGGATGTGGCCTGTGAGTGGGTAACTAACGCCGGCCAGAAACATCGAACCTTCAATGGTGTGTGTACTGAAACAGAGCAATAGATGGAGGGGACAGGAGAAGAAGACGGCGGCGGTGGCGGTGGTGGTCTGAGTTGCAGGTATTATGGTGGTGACGGGGATGGCTCTTACCGGCGGGTCTGCTCCTTCTCTCTCTCTCTCTCTTCGACACCCCCTTCCCAGATCTGCTCCTTCTCTCTCTCTCTCTCTCCTCTGTAACATGTTGATTACTGTTGCTTGATTGATTGAGGAGTAGAATAGTTATGAATTGGACACTGTGATAGGGATACAATGGACGCCAAGGGATACAATGAGTATTTAGAGAGAGAGGGTAGAGAGAGAGTCAGAGAGTGGATGTCCTTTAGGTAGAGAGAGAGTCAGCGAGTGGATATATTTTTTTTATATATAAGTGAAATTACCAGACTACCCTCATGTGCAAGGCACATGACCTGATTTGTCGTTAAAAACTAACCAGGTTAGGCCCTTAGGACATGGAGTGTAATGATTTTAGGTCGTTAAGGACTAAACACAGCAAGTGAAACGCGAAAGGACATCCAATGAAAAATGCCCTATTCGTAAAGGACATCCAATGAAAATGAGCAGATTAGCCGAACCATAACCGAAGAAAATGGAAAAACAGATGGATGGGTTTTAGTTTTCTCGATGATTGAATTTTTGGTTTTACAATGCCGAATAACTAGATTGATAGATAACCGAACCATTAGAAACCAAAGACAACCATTAGATAAACGAACCTAGCTGCTTATTGTATCTTCTATAAAAGATAAGTAATGAGGGAGTGAATCCGGAATTTCAATACATATTATGGCTAAAACTTGTATCAAATTTGTTTAAATCTTCTTTAACTTTTGTCAAATTTTAAATAGGATAAATTACAAATTTCGTCCTTTACGAATAGGGCATTTTTCATTGGATGTCCTTTCGCGTTTCACTTGCTGTGTTTAGTCCTTAACGACCTAAAATCATTACACTCCATGTCCTAAGGGCCTAACCTGGTTAAAATTTTCAGTTAACTTTGGTCATGTGCAAGGCACATGAGGGTAAGTTGGTAATTTTACTTCTCTCTCCCTCTCTTTAACTTCAACCATCTCCACCACCACCACCCAAAAACCACCACGAAATCCGACCACCTAACCCCCCACCCCACCCCACCACCTGTGGCCACCACCAACAACATCGTCTTGTCTGTAACCCAATGCCTATCAAGTAAACCTAACAACAACAAACGAAACTCACCATCACAGTTCTGTTCAACAAACCCCTGTTTCTTTCTTGAGGGTTTCGTTTCTTTATGATTCAATTTTCCCTAATTTTTTGTTGTTGATACGGCGGCATTGGCACCCGGGCTACTGTTGAAGCTTCTGAATGGGATGAATGTGGTTTGAGTGGAAGTGTGTGGTGGTTGGGCGGTGGAGAGAGGAGTGGTAGCAGCAGCCATATGTGGAGGAAGAAAATCGGTTGGTTGGTTGGTTGAGTTGAGTGGGTAACTAACCAGGGGATGTGGCCTGTGAGTGGGTAACTAACGCCGGCCAGAAACATCGAACCTTCAATGGTGTGTGTACTGAAACAGAGCAATAGATGGAGGGGACAGGAGAAGAAGACGGCGGCGGTGGCGGTGGTGGTCTGAGTTGCAGGTATTATGGTGGTGACGGGGATGGCTCTTACCGGCGGGTCTGCTCCTTCTCTCTCTCTCTCTCTTCGACACCCCCTTCCCAGATCTGCTCCTTCTCTCTCTCTCTCTCCTCTGTAACATGTTGATTACTGTTGCTTGATTGATTGAGGAGTAGAATAGTTATGAATTGGACACTGTGATAGGGATACAATGGACGCCAAGGGATACAATGAGTATTTAGAGAGAGAGGGTAGAGAGAGAGTCAGAGAGTGGATGTCCTTTAGGTAGAGAGAGAGTCAGCGAGTGGATATATTTTTTTTATATATAAGTGAAATTACCAGACTACCCTCATGTGCAAGGCACATGACCTGATTTGTCGTTAAAAACTAACCAGGTTAGGCCCTTAGGACATGGAGTGTAATGATTTTAGGTCGTTAAGGACTAAACACAGCAAGTGAAACGCGAAAGGACATCCAATGAAAAATGCCCTATTCGTAAAGGACATCCAATGAAAATGAGCAGATTAGCCGAACCATAACCGAAGAAAATGGAAAAACAGATGGATGGGTTTTAGTTTTCTCGATGATTGAATTTTTGGTTTTACAATGCCGAATAACTAGATTGATAGATAACCGAACCATTAGAAACCAAAGACAACCATTAGATAAACGAACCTAGCTGCTTATTGTATCTTCTATAAAAGATAAGTAATGAGGGAGTGAATCCGGAATTTCAATACATATTATGGCTAAAACTTGTATCAAATTTGTTTAAATCTTCTTTAACTTTTGTCAAATTTTAAATAGGATAAATTACAAATTTCGTCCTTTACGAATAGGGCATTTTTCATTGGATGTCCTTTCGCGTTTCACTTGCTGTGTTTAGTCCTTAACGACCTAAAATCATTACACTCCATGTCCTAAGGGCCTAACCTGGTTAAAATTTTCAGTTAACTTTGGTCATGTGCAAGGCACATGAGGGTAAGTTGGTAATTTTACTTCTCTCTCCCTCTCTTTAACTTCAACCATCTCCACCACCACCACCCAAAAACCACCACGAAATCCGACCACCTAACCCCCCACCCCACCCCACCACCTGTGGCCACCACCAACAACATCGTCTTGTCTGTAACCCAATGCCTATCAAGTAAACCTAACAACAACAAACGAAACTCACCATCACAGTTCTGTTCAACAAACCCCTGTTTCTTTCTTGAGGGTTTCGTTTCTTTATGATTCAATTTTCCCTAATTTTTTGTTGTTGATACGGCGGCATTGGCACCCGGGCTACTGTTGAAGCTTCTGAATGGGATGAATGTGGTTTGAGTGGAAGTGTGTGGTGGTTGGGCGGTGGAGAGAGGAGTGGTAGCAGCAGCCATATGTGGAGGAAGAAAATCGGTTGGTTGGTTGGTTGAGTTGAGTGGGTAACTAACCAGGGGATGTGGCCTGTGAGTGGGTAACTAACGCCGGCCAGAAACATCGAACCTTCAATGGTGTGTGTACTGAAACAGAGCAATAGATGGAGGGGACAGGAGAAGAAGACGGCGGCGGTGGCGGTGGTGGTCTGAGTTGCAGGTATTATGGTGGTGACGGGGATGGCTCTTACCGGCGGGTCTGCTCCTTCTCTCTCTCTCTCTCTTCGACACCCCCTTCCCAGATCTGCTCCTTCTCTCTCTCTCTCTCCTCTGTAACATGTTGATTACTGTTGCTTGATTGATTGAGGAGTAGAATAGTTATGAATTGGACACTGTGATAGGGATACAATGGACGCCAAGGGATACAATGAGTATTTAGAGAGAGAGGGTAGAGAGAGAGTCAGAGAGTGGATGTCCTTTAGGTAGAGAGAGAGTCAGCGAGTGGATATATTTTTTTTATATATAAGTGAAATTACCAGACTACCCTCATGTGCAAGGCACATGACCTGATTTGTCGTTAAAAACTAACCAGGTTAGGCCCTTAGGACATGGAGTGTAATGATTTTAGGTCGTTAAGGACTAAACACAGCAAGTGAAACGCGAAAGGACATCCAATGAAAAATGCCCTATTCGTAAAGGACATCCAATGAAAATGAGCAGATTAGCCGAACCATAACCGAAGAAAATGGAAAAACAGATGGATGGGTTTTAGTTTTCTCGATGATTGAATTTTTGGTTTTACAATGCCGAATAACTAGATTGATAGATAACCGAACCATTAGAAACCAAAGACAACCATTAGATAAACGAACCTAGCTGCTTATTGTATCTTCTATAAAAGATAAGTAATGAGGGAGTGAATCCGGAATTTCAATACATATTATGGCTAAAACTTGTATCAAATTTGTTTAAATCTTCTTTAACTTTTGTCAAATTTTAAATAGGATAAATTACAAATTTCGTCCTTTACGAATAGGGCATTTTTCATTGGATGTCCTTTCGCGTTTCACTTGCTGTGTTTAGTCCTTAACGACCTAAAATCATTACACTCCATGTCCTAAGGGCCTAACCTGGTTAAAATTTTCAGTTAACTTTGGTCATGTGCAAGGCACATGAGGGTAAGTTGGTAATTTTACTTCTCTCTCCCTCTCTTTAACTTCAACCATCTCCACCACCACCACCCAAAAACCACCACGAAATCCGACCACCTAACCCCCCACCCCACCCCACCACCTGTGGCCACCACCAACAACATCGTCTTGTCTGTAACCCAATGCCTATCAAGTAAACCTAACAACAACAAACGAAACTCACCATCACAGTTCTGTTCAACAAACCCCTGTTTCTTTCTTGAGGGTTTCGTTTCTTTATGATTCAATTTTCCCTAATTTTTTGTTGTTGATACGGCGGCATTGGCACCCGGGCTACTGTTGAAGCTTCTGAATGGGATGAATGTGGTTTGAGTGGAAGTGTGTGGTGGTTGGGCGGTGGAGAGAGGAGTGGTAGCAGCAGCCATATGTGGAGGAAGAAAATCGGTTGGTTGGTTGGTTGAGTTGAGTGGGTAACTAACCAGGGGATGTGGCCTGTGAGTGGGTAACTAACGCCGGCCAGAAACATCGAACCTTCAATGGTGTGTGTACTGAAACAGAGCAATAGATGGAGGGGACAGGAGAAGAAGACGGCGGCGGTGGCGGTGGTGGTCTGAGTTGCAGGTATTATGGTGGTGACGGGGATGGCTCTTACCGGCGGGTCTGCTCCTTCTCTCTCTCTCTCTCTCTCTTCGACACCCCCTTCCCAGATCTGCTCCTTCTCTCTCTCTCTCTCTCTCCTCTGTAACATGTTGATTACTGTTGCTTGATTGATTGAGGAGTAGAATAGTTATGAATTGGACACTGTGATAGGGATACAATGGACGCCAAGGGATACAATGAGTATTTAGAGAGAGAGGGTAGAGAGAGAGTCAGAGAGTGGATGTCCTTTAGGTAGAGAGAGAGTCAGCGAGTGGATATATTTTTTTTATATATAAGTGAAATTACCAGACTACCCTCATGTGCAAGGCACATGACCTGATTTGTCGTTAAAAACTAACCAGGTTAGGCCCTTAGGACATGGAGTGTAATGATTTTAGGTCGTTAAGGACTAAACACAGCAAGTGAAACGCGAAAGGACATCCAATGAAAAATGCCCTATTCGTAAAGGACGAAATTTGTAATTTATCCTTTTAAATATGTACTACATTTGGCAGAATTAAACCAAGCTCGCCGTTGTCTTAGAAATTTTCAATAGCCGAAACCTTTTGGTTATGGTTTAAACCAAATCGAGCCGGCTGCATCCTTTTTGTTTTGGTTAGAAAAGGAAATGAGCCAAGTTGATTGGAACAGGGTATGCTACACATTGGTAATTAGATTTTAGAAAATAAGTTTATTGCCAGATTTTAGTACTAGTAAATTTCTAATAATTGCAGATGTCTTGCCGGCTTTAAAGATTCAAATTTCTATTTATTAGTGTCGCCTTATGTCTAAGGCTTGATACAAAATCACTATTGAGCCGAGTGTCTCACTGGAAGCAGCCTCTCTATTCCCACGGGGTAGAGGTAAGGCTGTCTACATCTTACTCTCCTCAGACCCCCTACCTTAGCTTTTGCTATAGGTGGGATTAACCGAGTATGATGATGATGATGATTTATTAGTGTGTGTAGTGGGCTTCATGCCAAACGTTATAGGGCGCTATGGGGGGCTTTATGGGCTTGATGGTTATGATCATAGCGAGCGTTATGCACAATATGGACGTTGGAGTTGGAGACTTTGTGACCGTTGGTAACGGTCTAGAAAAAAAAAACCAAAACACTTTATATATATTACACTAATATACACACAAATATTCAAACACAAACGCATACAATTAAAACACAAACAAATCATCACAATGTCGTCTCCTCCCTCCGAAGACTCGTTTACCGATCTTTATCAAAGGTTTTTTCACGACGACGGCGCGGAAGAGGAAGAAGTCGTTACAAGTGCGGTTATGCTAGCGTCGAGCGCCATGCATCATATAAATAATCCCCCCCATGGGCGAAATTGACTAGGGAATATACATAACGAGACAGTGTGTCCGCCAATGAGCGTTTAATGAATGATTATTTCAATCCTAATCCGGTTTACGACCCTGATATGTTTAGGCAAAGATTTCGGATCAGTAAATGGTTATTTTTGCGCATTACCGAAGATTTGGAGTCAACATATGACTACTTTAAGCAAAAACCCGACGGTAGAGGGTGTTTAGGATTCACCCCAATTCAAAAGGTCACTTCCGCATTACGTGTACTCGCCTACGGGAACACATACGATATCAATGACGAGTATTTGAAGATGGCGGAGAAAACCACACGCAATACCTTGGAGTATTTTTGGTACAGTATATTTACAAATTTACATATAATTATAATTAGTAGTTACATTATATATATATATAGGGAAAGGGTAAAATGAGAACATGCTTTTCGTAAAAGAACTAAAGAACACACTTTTCCACCACAAACATATTTTAATCCAAAAAGAATTTGTGGACCATAATTAAAGTAGAATAAAATATAAAAAGGAATATTCTCTTTCCTAATAAGACAAAACAAGGTGGGCCCAGGTCTTTACACCACTGTAAACCCATCGTAATTTTTTTTTTACGTTGAGGTTACCCGTTTTTTCACCGGTGGAAATTTTTTTTTAAAAAATTCACATTTTACGTCGGTGTTCTCGTGGTTCTTTTACGAAAAGTGTGTTTTCATTTGAACCTAATCCTATATATATATATATATATATATATATATATATATATATATGGAAAGTATAAATTGAAAACCCACTCGAGTTAAGAAAACTCTGAAAACCCGTCAAAAAACCATCTAAAAAAGTTTTTTTTTTTTTTTTTTTTGAAAAAAAATACACAAGGTAACATACATGTTTTTAAGCGTTTTGAGCCAAAAAAATAAAAAAAGCGTCGAACGAATATTTTTTAAAAAAAATAAACAACGCAAACTTTGTAACAGCGATGTTAACATATGTTAAAAGGCAGAAAACATATGTTAACAGCGCTGTAACATATATTAAAAAGCAGAAAACATATGTTAACGGTGCTGTTACAAAGTTTGCGTTGTTTATTTTTTTTTAAAATATTTGTTCGGCGCTTTTTTTATTTTTTTGGGCCCAAAACGCTTAAAAACATGTATGTTACCTTGTGTATTTTTTTCAAAAAAAAAAAAAAAAAAAAAACTTTTTAAGATGGTTTTTTGGCGGGTTTTCGGAGTTTTCTTAACTCGAGTGGGTTTTCAAAATATCCACCCCCTATATATATATATATATATATATATATATATATATAGGTATAGGTAAAGGTTCCTGTACAAAGTACATTTTTCGTACAAAGTGTGAGAAGTCTAATGTTTTTGATTCCTTTTGCATTGATTTATATAGAAAAGCACCAAACTTTACAATTTAAAACACAATCAAATGTATTCTAGACATTAAATTAAAACACGTTGATTACATTCTTCCTAGGGTGTTTTAGATTGCATGTCGAGAATACATTAATTAGTGTTTTAAATTGTTAATTTTTGTGTTTTTCTATATAATACTATGCCAATAGAACATAAAACATCATGCCTAAAATTAAAACACTATGCCTATATAGACTTCTCACACTTTTTACGAAAAATGCACTTTGTACAGGAACCCCACCCGGTATAGGTATATATATATATATATATATATATATATATTATTTTTCTAGGTATATGCCAATTATATGGAAAACAATACTTGAGAAACCCGACATGGAACGACCTTCAACAATTATACGAAGCACATTTACAAAAACATGGCATACCCGACATGATTGGTAGTATAGACTGTCGTCAATGGCGGAGGTATAGTTGTTCAACCGCATGGCGAGGTCAACATGCACGCGGTGACCAAAAGGGACCAACATTGATTTTACAAGCGGTTACCTCACAAGACCTGTGGGTTTGGTCAGCCTTCTTTGGTCTCGCCGGGTATATGAACGACATAAATACTTTTCAGTTTTCGCCATTGCTAAAGTCTTACATTGGCGGAACAATATCGAAAGCTGGGTTTTATGCAAATAATAATTACTACGAGCATGGATACTACTTGGCGGATGGTATATATCTGGAGTATTCAATGCTCGTCAAAACGTTTACTCAAACACTCGATCAAAAAAGACAATATTTTAAGACACTTCATGAGTCCGCAAGAACGGACATTGAGAGGTGTTTTGGCGTTCTTCAACAACGATGACATTTTGTTAGAAATCATTGTCGTGTGTGGGAAAAAGAAAGAATTAGAATGGTGATGTATGCTTGTATCATAATGCTTAATATGATACTTGAAGACGAAGGAAAATCAATATGCCAAAACTATTTTTCGGAAGATGTTGTTTAAGGGACGCAAGCGACAATGAAACAGAGAATACAAAACACGATTAAATAAACAAATAGTCTTACCACCGGTTAGGGATGATAAGATTATGAGTATCTACAGGGTTAATCCTTCACTAGCAGCTATGGATTGAAGAACCTGCAAACAGGAGTTGATTGTGGATGTGGAGACGACTACACTAGGTAGTAGTTTATGACAAAAACGGGGTGAATGGGGATACTATCAAGTGTGATAGCTCTCCGGGTTAGCAGAAAGTGTCCTCTCCTATTGGGGATGTGATCCCTTTTATAGGAGAGTCCGTATGCCACCATTACCCAAGTCCTAACCGTGGTTAGGTTGTCTCCATCACCCTTAATTATGTTAGTATGGTGATATATGGAAAGCTAAATTAATGGGAATAGTGGAACATAATACCGCCTTTATTACTAAGCTTACGTGATTTATGCATGGCGATTGACCATGCATAAAATCCGCCTTTGACCAGGACCTGACCATTGACCGGTCATTATTGTGCTTTGACTGCTCCCTGCGCATAGGCTTTCTCCGCGTGGCAATGTTATTCCGGGTTTGGGTATGCGGAATAGTGTATTCGGTACCCAATCCCATCAAGTACCATGTTGCGTTCCAAGGATATACATAACGCGTTGAAGACGGATTTGGTCGAGGAAGCATGGGCGATTCGCCCGATTCAAAACAACGAAAACGAAGGAGGAGGAGGATTGCAACTGGCTTGCCTAACATTACGCCCTAAATCCTAAAGCAAAAAGCTAATGCTAAACCTAAACCCGAAAGTCTATAACTTAAAAATTTAACCCTAAAAGCTAAACTCTAAAAAGGTAATGGTGATCAAGAGAATGTAATCAATTGCAAATATGAGCAGATCAGGTTATGGACTTGATTAAATATATCTAATCTCTAGAGTCGACTGAAAGAAATAATTTCGATGAATTGAACGGAAATTATACTAAAATCCTAAAAAATAGGAAAGGGGAAAGTGCGTTACACACCACCATTTTTTATGGGTGCCGTCATATGCTTTGTTTTTGTCTTCCTAACCCCCATAGGTAGATAATGCGGGCTCTTTGCATGGATATAAGAAGTTGCGTGAGAGATTCAACCGTTTGTAATTATTTGACCGTTGTGAACGGTCAAATGTCCATTTGAAGCGTAAAAAAATAATCAATTTAAAAAACAATGTAAATACACATCATACCATTTTCACACAACACACGAACACAAAAAAATCATCAATCTCTCTCAAATACAAACATTTCCTCCGCCTTTCACAATGAATAGCAACGGGTTGGAGAGTAGAGGAGAAAACAACATTGGTGCGAGTTTGGCTAAGTCTTGCAGCAAATCACGGATCATGTGCACTGTGGGAAGCAATAATAGCTCAATTCCGCAAAACTTTGGGTCAAATCAACTAAAAGGTTTACGAGCTACATCAAATGTTTATATTAATCTAAATGGACAGCCAAAAATTTTAGCTTCACTTCATCAAGAACCAAAGTGAGGAGGCGACGGAGGAGGAAGCAATCAAAGTGCCCATTTATTATTATCAAAGGATCTACAAGGGGAAATAATTTGAACACAATGAGGTGTGGAAAATAATTAGAACACATCCTGGATGGAAAGATAGTTTTTTTTTTTTTTTTTAATATGTATTTGTTTATTAGGTTTTGGTATTTTGTGTTTTAAATTTGAATTATGCATTGTTTTTTCTAATGAATATTAAGTTTTTGTATTTTGAATTATGTATTGTTTTTTAATGAAAATATAGTTTAGTTACTTTTAGTTGTTTAACATATTTTCATTTAAAAAAACAAAAGTTTTAGGGTAGTTAAATGAGTGATGCCTCTGGTTTTGTGTGTTATGTAATTTAGGGTAAATATGACGTGCGAAATTGGAGAGAACTAGGGTAGATGAAAGAAGTGTCCCCTCCATTTTTATATTTCTAGCTTAAATTTTATTTAGTTTATTGCAGTTTATTTAGGGTAAATATGACGTGATAGTGCAAGATTTGAGGGGGCCAGGGTAGATGAAAGAAGTACCCCCTTCACCCTTATGGTTCTAGTTTAAATTTTGTTTAATTTATTGCAGTTTGTGCGGTTGTATGAGTTGTGATCAATCTGACCAGTGAGCTAGTAGTGCGGCCGGTAGAATCGGCACTCTGCGATTTAAAAACATTACAATACCTTAATTTATTCTTAAAAGTTAAAAATTTAATATGTAATTTAAGATATTAAATATAATATCTTATAAAATTACATAGAGAAAACCCAATTTAACTAGTAGATTTGTCATGTTATCTTAAAGAACATAGTTCTTGTGTGGATACAACGGCTGTCATCCCGGATTCCCGTCTAGTATGGTAGAACAATCATGGTAAAATTCTCGTGGAAAGTTAAGCCCCACACCGATGTCAACGTGGACCCGTTTAAAACAACATAGCCTGGTAGGATGTGAGGTGGCGAGCCTGTCAAAAGACAAGTGTGACCTACGTATCCTCATAAAAAAACGAAAGAAAGTCACCCATAAAAAAAGACTACACTAAATTATCCATAAGATAAAGTTGATACCAGAATAGAATGTAGGATACGATCACCATCAATAATGGTGAGTATGAAAAGACAAATTATACAACAAATTTGGCGTCTAAAATCAACTATGCGCTCCTCTATGCTAGGAAATACAGTCGGTTCATGCAAAATATCCGTAACTATATTAGACACTAGGCGAACGTGATCTTGCACACCAACTCCCTTTGAGATGAACTAGTTTCTCATTAAAACCTCCATATGTGAGATGATATCTTGAATTCAATTCTACCTTACCGTCTACGCTTGTTAGATTTTCCTTTAGTTTTTTATTTAATTTATTATAATTTATGTGCTTGTGTGATCGATCTAACCAGTGAGCTAGTAGTGCAGCCGATAGAATCAGCAGTCAAGACTTAGGGGGTGTTTGGGATTGATTATTCAAACCAAATTATGCGTTTTGGAAAAGCAGGAGTGGAGCTGCTTATAGATTATTGCGTTTTGGTAGCCTAAAAAACTGATTATCTGCGTTTTCAAAACGCAATCCAAACACTAAAGACTGATTATTTGCGTTTTCAAAACGCAATAATCTAAAAATCAGATTCAAAACGCAATCCCAAACACCCTCTTAGAATACCTTGATTTTATATGTGTTTATAGATTAAATTTGCAATGTTGTATCCATTAATAATCATATATTAATTATCAACTACATTTTCATCTTGTGTCCCCCTATACTTCTAATCATTTACAAATTTTTCCTTTTACATTTCATTTTAAATTTTGTGAGTTAACACACTACAACATGCGTGTGTAGTTCAACAATTTTACGTCTATTTTTCCCGTTTAGCGGCGTGTTGTGTCTTGCGTCTCGGTCTATTTTTTGCCCATTAACACACCACAACAGGTGTTCATGGTTTCAACATTTTCATGTCTAGTTTTTGTTTTGTTTTTTTTTTCTCATTTTTTGTTTCTTTTGTTTTATGAGTTTTTAAATGTTTGTGGTCGCTGAAGATGGTGTGGCACTGGTGCTGCTTAGCATGGTTTTACGTCTTCGCTGAAATGCAAGGGGGCTTAATACTGGTACTAATACTAAATAGTAATTACTAACATTGTTATACATTGTGAATATTTTAAAAAATTACATAGAAAAAACAAAATTAAGGTATTTTAGAGGGTGTTTAGAATTCTTTATTTAAATCTAAAAATGCTTTCTATTAAAAGTGCTTATTGAGTTATGATTTTTTTTTAAAAAATAATTAAAAAAAATGTTTGGATTAGTTTTTGTAGTTAGGAAAACCAATAAGTCAATAAGTTGTTTTTTAAAACGTGTTTGGTTTAGTTTTTATGTAAAATGATCAAAAAGTACATATGCGTTTTAATGAATGCAAAAGGGGAAGTGAGGGGGGGGGGGGGGGTAAGTCTATGCTTGTAGCACCAAAAGAAGATTGGGTAGAATTTTGTGATTGTGGATGGGGTGTTTTTGGGTGATCCCTATCAATTAAGACCGGAGATGCCACTTTTGGGAAATTAGGGTTTAAGTGGTCTTTAACCTGATCATCTGTGTCTAACTCTTTGAGTTTAGATACATCAGATTTAGGACCTTCACAGTCAGTCATCAATTCTTTGTTGAAAGTTAAATCATCATCCAAATTAATGGAATCATCTGAATCCCTCAGTGTTTCATCAGTTTTATCATGAGCTAGGCCCATCCTAGTAGTCTTATGTACCCCATTTTCTTGGTTTTGGGGATTTCCTGCCTCATGCTCAAAGCCTTCATCAGCAGTTGCCACAAATGAAGTCTTATTGATGTCACTACTGACCTCTGACCCACCAAGGGGTGGTAAAAATGTAGCAGCGGTGTTGGATTAGTTAGCTCTTTAACAGTTGTTTACTTATGAACACTTGTGTGTTTGTAAGGTTATCAAAGCAGTTTGTACAGCGGAATAAATGAAGTGTTCAGTAATAAAGTTTCACTTTCAGCAGGAGTTATTACCCCCTGGATGTAATGAACTAAAGACAGTTAATGAGAATCTAAGCAATTGAATGTATATGACAATAAATATGCAAAGAGATTCTCAGATATGAAATGGTGTTTCAATTTAAAGTGTTTGAAGGATTTCAGTTTAATAAAATCAATGTCTAAAATAGTGGGATTAACCCATCTATTTATAGACGAACAGATACATATAACTTAACACAAAAGCAATCCTACAACAGTGTGATACCCCGCAATTTCAGGTTCTCACTTTAACTAAACTCTAGTTACGTTCCTTGCATTCTACTTAACTAGGGTTATCTAGATAGGACACACGTTGCACAGTTATAGGTTAATAACTACATGAAGTGGTAATTCGGGGAATTACCAGACTGTATACATGATTAGTGAACCTCGGACGTTGGTGAACCATGAAGTTAAATAATTGTGAATTAATTGATTGAGATTGATTGCAATTATGTGCTTCTATGATACTCTGTGAAACTATGTGCAAACTGTATGTGATTACGTGAACTTAAACCGAATACATTAATAAAAACCATAATGGATGGACCATTAGGATGGTTGGGGTCTTAATACATGGGGTTACACTTGTTACGGTCCAAAATAGCGAAAACATCGAAGAAAACAGGCTGTACAACGAAGCAGGCCACCCGGAGCGGGCCGGGGAGGAGTCAGCGGCCGCTCACTCTCTCCGAGCGGCCGCGCGCTCTCTCCGAGCGGCCGCGCGCAGCATTCTGACGCAACTAAACTGACTTAAAACCCTATTTAAACAATCTTAAGCCTCATACAACCCCTAAACTCAACCCTAATCGCCCCCTACTACCCTATTACGAAATATTAACCCCTAAACACCTGCTAAGGTGCAAGAACATCGATCGGGAAGCTTTAAGAGCATTCGGTTGATTGTTTCGAAGAGCTTGCGGTATAATCTTTAATCTATTATGTTTTAATCTTCTTTAATATGTTATAAAACCTTATAACTAAGTTTGTCCAGGTCTTAAACCTTTTTAAAAAGATTAAAACTTGAGATTTATAAAGATTGAATGGGTTAAACATGATCCTATGCGATTAGTAATATGATAGGTTGCTTGTTACGCAAGTTTGTGATGTTTTGATCTTTAGGGTTTATGATTTTGCATGTGTTAGGATAGGTTCTGATCATGCTAGGTCTTATGAATGTTTTGTGATGATTATTGACTGTTGTTGATCGATTATACGCACACGTGAGTCGTTTAAGTAAGAGTTTATGCAAGATTAAAATCTGGATAGAATGTTTAGGTCAACTTGTAGGGTCTGTTACGTGACTTAAACATGATGGTTTGGATGATTTCTTTGTATGGTTGTATTATATCTGGTCTTAGCTTTTCATAATGGGTAAAATCGATTGATTTGGACGTCGTTTGAATAGTTTTTGGAATTTTCTTTGAATAAAGGTCATATCAGATTTTTGGATTACCAAACTGAGTCAACTTTAAACCATCATAACTCTAGTATTACAAGGAATTAAGTTATGAAATTTGAACAGTAGGTTAACATTGGAATAAATCGGCTTTTCCATGTAGATTCATCTCGTTTGGATGAATACACGATTTTTGGGAATTTTTCTACTAACCTGACCTGTTGTAGAAACTTTCTGGACATGTCTGTGATGCACGATTTTTCATAATTTTTGTGTTTGGTTTGGAGACAAAACAAAAATATGTATTATCAAATGAACCCCAAATAATATTCAGTAAAAATTTGGGAGTTACATTCATTTGTTAAGTATTTTAAATAAATTAGTTTTCATGGTGCATGATTTGTCCTAAAAATGCAGATTGTGTATTATGTGTTTATGTGACTAATTGCATGTAGAATCACTAGGTGTCACATATACGATTTTGAACAATTAAACGTTTTGGACAAACGGGTTATATGGTGTAATGGTATTACACATATACTTACTTAGGGAAACATATACTAGGGAGTCGGTAGCACACCCTACTTTGGAGTTGGATTTATTTGCTTGCATACTAAGGTGAGTTTCAGTACTTTTTCTCAAAAGCATGCGTCTCAGGTTTGAGACAACCTACAAAACGTTTTCTAGTCCGGTTTGGGACTACTTTTACATCACGGGTTTTGAGATGCTTTGAGTCCATGTGTGGGTCGAGTTTTGACTCCTTGTGTGGGTCGGGTTTACGATTCCTTGTGTGGATCGGGTTTTGATCAGTTTAAAACTTATTGGTCCTTTGTGAACTAAACACTCTATCACTTGAAAATTCCTTGCATATTATTGGGTTAATCGCTGGAGGCGAGCGGGGTATTAGTTGATAGCGCTATTAGGTTGTGTAGCAACCTCATGTTTGCAATGCTGGGAGCATGGACATAAATTTTTGGGTTGTTAATGAAAAATTAGTTCTTAATTTTTGGGTATTTTAAAATACCATCCCTCATGCATTATAATATAGTATAGATATATCTAGGGTTGAGTTATTTTACAAAGGCTACAAAAAATGAGAAGGGTAAAAAGGATACAAAAAACACAATCGATCATGAAATATGACACAATGAGTCACAAAATATAACACAATGCTGAAGAAAAAAGACACAATGAATTGAAAAAATGACACAATAATGAAGATAACAAAAAGACACAATGATATAACGCATATTATAAAAACTACAAGCTAAAACCCCAAAAAACAAAAACTTAAAAACTAACGTCATAGGGTTCGATAAGACGATTCCAATGCCGCTTGAATGAGTTCAATCGAAGTCCGTTTGATACCCTTCCTACGACTTCCTATTTTTCTTTCGCTGTGTATTTGATCTTAACCCTATCTACTTCTACTATAATATATAAATAAAACCTATTGTAGGACACTTGGCACATTCTCAGGCCATCTCCTTAGTTTTTTCCCGTCCATTTTTTCAAGACACTTCCTATGTACGCTTTCTATTGTTTTTCCTAATTATCCTCACAAACCTAATTGAAAAAAAAAACAATTTCTTTCAATCCAGATCTCACAATCGGGTTTCATCAATGGCAGCCGCTACTTTCAATCCTCTTTCAACTACTAACTATCACGGTTTATGATTCCTAATATTGCAATAAATGAAGATGCAAATCAACGTTGTACCATTTGAGTTCTGACGTGTTTAGAATTTTTTATTTCGTTTCTGATTTGCAATATGGTAGTAATGATTGTGATTGTATGAGTTTATTGATACTAATTATTTCATTACTGTATCAGATGTCATTTTATTGTTTAAGAACTCTATTATTACACTCCACAAGGCTTCAGATCACCCTATTGACAAGGTTTGTGTTATTTTAATTGTTTTAAATTTCTAGGATTTTTTGTTTAGTTTTTGTTGGTGTCCGCACATTATAGATATGGTTGTTTGCTGAATTTATATAGCTCAAATTAGTTATTCAAGATTGGTTGTTGCTATCCTACCAATTTAGAATCCGTTACTATCACAATTGTTTTGAATTCAAATTCATGAATATTATGAAAAAAAAATAGAGCGCGTTATAAAGAATTTATCCTTTTCTATGGTAATTCTGGTTGAATATGCCTAGGTAGTAAGCTCACTCTATTATTATGCATTATAAAAGAGCATGTAAGCATACAAATAAGTTAATTATATATTATTCTGAGACATTTTGGATTAATTGAGTTGAACACAACTATATATGATAGCTAGAAGTTCTCTTTTATTATTGATTGTTTTTAATTTTTATGTATTAGCCATGCTTCTTATCTCATGGAATGGAGAAGGAATCCAATTTATGTGATTATACCTAATCAGTATGTTAAATAGAAAATTTGTTAGTTTTTTTGGTCGATTAAGCGGGGGGTTTTTTTTTTTTTTCATAAAGTGTTAATTGATTCTAATGTATTATTGACTTTGAGGTTTGGATTAAAGATGTTAAAGCTCAGTTAGGTACTTAGTTTTTATCGCTAACAATGGGGATGTTGATCATGAATTGCATCTTGATGATATTGTGAATCAAAGGGAACAAATTTAGAATTTTAGCACTCAGGTTGGTATCCAACATTTGTTGTTAATTTTAATAATTTTTATATCCTTTTATTTGTTATACCCATTCTTTTGTAGAATGTTTGTTTGATCACAAACACCACTACAAATGCTTAACAAGAGGTGCATGTGAAAGTTTTTTTTATTAATATGTCACCACTTCAAAGGTATATGTTTGGATTCTTTTTTTTTTTTGTGTGTGTGTGTTGATGATGTATATGGGTAGAGAATGCAGTTCTGGAAACTGGATTAATTTAAACATGTATATCTAACTAAAGTGTCAACCCACGTAGTGAATGGATAATTTAAATACTATAATCCTATAACTAACTAATGTTGAGTATTTTGCCATTAACAAAATGACTAATGATGTTGCTATACTTTCCCAACTAGAGAAGAAATATGGAATTGATCAGGTAATTAGAACGTAAACTATAATATACCAATTATCTTCTCCTTTTAAAACATTTTTAGATTTCTATGTATATCTTTTTATCAATTCACTACAATAAACCAATTATTTTTTTTTTCTGATACAAAATGATGATTCTCGGTCAATTGGTGCTTATATATCTGAAATACAACCAAACAATGCTGTTGGTTTGTAGGTATCATTTAATTTATCATTTTTTTAAATTTTTTTACATTGGTTGAGAACATGTAATTAATTTCATACATATTTTGTGGGATGTGGTGTCTTCTACAGCCAAAAACATCGCTCCAATGTCTCATTCAAATTAAGTTGTTGCTAAATGTGCAATCGCAGATCTTACACGAACCTTGGAAGAGATTTATGATGCTAAGGATGATCCAAGGTTTTCTTCTACGAAGGCACGTACCTAAGATGAAAATGATGTAAGCAATGCAGCTATTACCAAGAAGGTTTTGGTTCAAATGAAAGAAAAGTAAGTTTGTGGTTCCTATTCAGAGTTGCATTTAGTTGTTTTTTATCATCCGTTAGATGATTTATTCGGATTTTCATCGTCAGATGATGTTATTTTGCATATTCCCTTTTTAGACAGTTTGGTGTTTGTTTGTAACATTTTGAATTGGTTAATGGTTTAATTTTTATTAAAGTTGGTTATGTTCAGTTTTCATTGTTCCTGTCATTTGATTTGTGAGGTCAAATCAACTAATTGTGGACTTGAATTTTAAAATTTTATGCCAAGATGACTCAGTTTTTTTTTACTAGCAAAGGGAGCTTTCAATGCCAAAATGAAACAGCCTCCCTAAGCAAGCAACTAAGGGCAGGCAAAATACATGGGGTTCCACACAAAAAACATACATAACAAGTCACAAGCAACAAGACCACAAGAAAAACGAACCGCCCCTTAAGTTATGCCCAACTCCTCAAACAAGTACCACTTCTCCAACTACAAGCGTACAACTTTAGCTTTTTTCACCATCCACCAAAAGGATTCAATCTTGACGCTTTCCACCACTGTGTCCATTAGCATAAATTTCCCGTTGAAAATCTTATCATTGCGACACAACCAAATCTTCCATAACATCAACAATACGATCGCATAAATGATGTCTTTCATTTTCATTGACCCATTCACGTATATGTTAAACATGTATGTAACTTAACTTAACATCAGTAGAAACCTAGATGTAATGCATTTTACCCTCTGTAATCGATATTTTAACTGGAATGGAAATGTTAAAAATCAATTAACAACACAAATCATATTGTTCATATCCTTTAATAATTTTGATTCGTATCAAATGTATTTGTGGAAAACCTGTGTGGTACACGGGATCTAACCTAGTATATATATATATATATATATATATATATATAAGAAAACGTATATGCTGACGTGACGTGTAATGGAGGCCTCAACCTTCCCTTAAGAGTGCCACGTGGCATTATAATAGATTGTTTTTGGTGTTTTTGAATTGTTTCCTTTTTAAATTAAATTGAGTTATTTTAGGAAAAAAGGAATTTAAAAATAAATTTAAAATTTTCTCTCTCATATTTCCTCACATAATTTTTAAACGTTTATATCTTTTATATACGGGATTTTTTAAAGAAAAAAATTACACCAAATTAACAAGCATTTTATTATCTTTCCAACGAGTACCATAGTGCCATATAAAAAACGGAGAAAAAATCGACTATTTTTTGTGGGGTTTCGTTCATACAGGAAAAAACACACAAAGTGTTCATGTTATCACGTAAAATTAGATTTTGTGGGGAATATGAGTTATTACTAATTAGAATACTATGAACATGCAATGATTGAGAGATTTTGTGGTTGGTTAACTTGAGCCATTTACAATAGGTTATCACGTAAAATTAGATTTTTTAACCCCGGGACCCTCCCGGGGTAATCAGCTAGTATATATATAATGGAAAAGGGGGATGTTCTACATGGCATTCTCATGCATTCTCTTCTTAGAGAGAGCTATGTAGGATGACAAGTGGACCAATAAAAAACAAAACAAATTAAGTCATTTAAAAACAAAAAGAATTTAAAAATAAATTTAAATGTTTCTCTCTCATATTTCCTCCATAATTTTTAAACGTTTATATCACTTATATACGAGATTTTTTAAAGAAAAAAATTACACCAAATTAACGAGCATTTTATTATCTTTCCAACGAGTACCATAGTGTTATATAAAAAACGGAGAAAAAATCGACTATTTTTTGTAGGGTTTCGTTTATACAAAAAAAAACACAAAGTGTTGAGGTTATTCATTAATTATGTTTTTTTTTTCTTTTAAACCAGGTTTTTATCTACGATGTTGAAATTTAGCTCAATCGCCATGCTATCATTGAAATTTTACTCTTCTAAAGATGGATAGGTATACTTCATCAAGAGAAGCTAGGAGAAATAATCGCGCAACACTGCAACACTTGTGTCACCTTATGGAAAGGTTATATTATTACTATTAGTATTAGTATTATTAGAATGGTTATATTTTTCAACCCCGAGACGCTCCCAGGATAAAAGCTAGTATAGTATAGACTATCTATACTATCTTATAATACATTTCACAAGGACCTCTTAAAAATTAAGTTTTACAAACATAATTCCTTAAAGTATAACACATAATGCATATGTTAACTACTTTTTAAAGGCAAATATGTCTTTTACACAATACTTACACATTTTCCCCTCAACTTTACTCAACTTTTTTTATTTAAATAACAATTAAACTTTTCACCCTTATTTTAACTAACTACCCCCACGATTTTTAAACGTCCATAATTTTTTTATACGTTAATATTTTCCTATACATAAACGAACTTTTTTTTCTCTTTAACTTGAGTATAGTATTGCTATAGTTTTTTTAGTTTAAAAATGATATGTTATGGTTAAATAATAACAGAAATGAAAACAAACGAAAATGAACCGAAATCATCTATACTATATTATAATATATTTCTTATTGACCTCTTAAATTTAAGTTTTACAGTATATCTATATTATCTTATAATACATTTCACAAGGACCTCTTAAAAGTTAAGTTTTACAAACAGAATTCCTCAGAGTATAACACACAATGCATATATTAACTATTTTTAAGGGCAAACATGTCTTTTACACAATACTTACACATTTTCCCCTCAACTTTACTCAACTTTTTTTATTTAAACTAGTGAGAAACCCGTGCGATGCGGCGGGAGGTACACACTTTACATTGCGGTGAATATACGTCATAAACGTAACACATGTCTAGTAACTAAAAAGATTTAACATTTAAATTATAAAATGTTCAAGAAACATTTGAAGAAATAAAGTAACATACAGATAAGAAAAATAAGTCTTAATAATCATAAAAGTTGAAAACTAAAAGCTCAAGTGTAAACTACTTGAATCATGGGATCAATTTGTTTGTATGTTGTAAAATGATAATAATATTTTCAAGTTATTATTTCAAATATTTGATTGTCTTTTGTTTTTTATGGGCAAAACTGGAAATTGCTTAGAAATAGACATTTAACTTGAGACAACAAAAAGTAGAAAAATGGACATTTAAAATGGGACGGATGGAGTATTGTATAGATAAAATGCAATGATCACTTGTACATAAGACATTCTTTCTCGTACATATCAACACACACATCGGTATTGACTACGACAAACATCAAAACGTCGACAAAAATGAGCCGTTCGTCATGGTATTTTCGAATGTTTTTAAAATATAATAGTTTTAAAGTTATAATAGAATTAAATAAAAGAAATATAATTTTGTAGGGGAGGGGAGGAAAATGTAATTACTAACTAAAAATTAGAAAATTAAAGTGTAAATAAGATAGGGTATTAAAGTGTAAATAATGTATGAATGGTTATTTTACCCTCATTTTAGGGTTATTAATGAAAACTTAGTTCTTAACTTTTGGGTATCTTAAAATACCCCCCCCTAACAATTACACTTTTCACCCTTATTTTAACTAACTACCTCACGATTTTTAAATGTCCATAATTTTTTTATACGTTAATATTTTACTAATATTATTACACCGTATAAACGAACTTTCTTTTCTCTTTAATTAGATCATAGTATTGCTATAGTTTTTTTTTTTAATTTAAAGACTGAATTACAAGTTTTGTCCTTTAGATTTATACCCGATTGCAAAGAATGTCCTTTAATTTTAAAATTGATTGGTTTTATCCTTTATCTTTTAAAATCTTGCACATTATGTCCTTTATGGCTAACTTGGTTAGTTTTCTCCGTTAAGTTTGGTCATGTGACCTGCACGTGAGGGTATTTCAGTAAAATCCTCTTATCTTCTTCCCCAATTTATAGATCATAAACCCTAACCCTAACACCCGTTTCAATTAACCCAATTTATCAACATCTCTATCCATCTCTCTACCTCCATAATCCAAATTTTTTCTTTGATTCCTTTATAATATCATAAGTACCTATAACAGTAGGATGATATTCTTAGTTGTCATCTGATTTCAAAAAAAAAAAAAGTAATAATTTTTTTCTTCACATAGAATAACTAATCTATTTTGGTTCAACTGGTTTCTGGTAACAACGATTCACATAAGGTAATCTACATGTCACCTACCTGTTTATGCAAAAATCAGTGGTTTCAATGTAAGGAACAATGAGATGAAATGCCAATAATTATTTTGAGGGCTGAGTTAAAATCTTGAATTATCTTTTTGGATTCGTTTGACCATGACCATTACGGTGCTTCGTGAACGACATGATACCAAAGAGTGATCCTTTCTTTACATGATAATTTCACAGATCGCTTTAAGGGCCCTTGGTAATTCAAACACAGGTTTAACTTTGTTAAAAGAACATCTTCTTATAGTTGGTTATACCGCCAAAAAAGATATACTCACTCGACCCCAAATGACATTATGTTTCTACATTACGTCAAGACACTTGCATTTCAATAGATCATTGTCTGCGTCAATGGGGGAAGTGGCTGCTTGTTGTGTACAGAGAGAGAAAGAGAAAGAGAGAGAGGTAGAGAGATGGATAGAGATGGTGATAAATTGGGTTAATTGAAATGGGTGTTAGGGTTAGGGTTTATGATCTATAAATTGGGGAAGAAGATAAGAGGATTTTACTGAAATACCCTCACGTGCAGGTCACATGACCAAACTTAACGAAGAAAACTAACCAAGTTAGCCATAAAGGACATAATGTGCAAGATTTTAAAAGATAAAGGACAAAACCAATCAATTTTAAAATTAAAGGACATTCTTTGCAATCAGGTATAAACCTAAAGGACAAAACTTGTAATTCAGTCTAATTTAAAAATGATATGTTATTGTTAAGTAATAACCGAAATGAAAACAACCAAAAATGAACCGAAACCATCTATACTATATTATAATACTAGATTATACCCTGGGAGCGTTCCGGGTTGAGAAATTCAATATGATACATCAATTTTACATATGAAAGAGACTGATGTATAACTCTAATATTAATATCTAACCTAAAACAAATTAACAATGTACAACTCCAATGCTAACACATAACCTAAAAGAATGTAGAACTTTAATGTAGCTCTAATATTAACACATATCCTAAAGACTAAACAAATGTACAACTCTAACATACTAATATTGATACCTAACTTAAACAACGTATAACTCTATTAACGTATTCGTACCGATTTAAACATAATTAGTGACTTGTCTATACATGATTAATGATTTACCTGAACACTTTGTGTTTTTTTTTCCTGTATGAACAAAACCCCACAAAAAAATTTCTCCGTTTTTTATATAGCACTATGGTACTCGTTGGAAAGATAATAAAACGCTCGTTAATTTGGTGTAATTTTTTTCTTTAAAAAAATCTCGTATATTAAAGATATTAACGTTTAAAAATTATTGAAGAAAACATGAGGGTGAAAAATCCAATTTTGTTTTTAAATTATTTTTTCCCTAAAATATCTAAATGTCAAATAAGATGACACATGGCACACTCAAGGAAGAGAATGCCTCTTTGAGTGTCATGTCATTAAAATGACTTTGGTTTATTATATGTATAGATATTTCTTATTGACCTCTTAAATTTAAATTTTATAATATAATTGCTTAAAGTATATCACACAACGAACATATTAACTAAATGTTGTTTTTCCGTCGCAACGCGAGGGCACCTAACTAGTAGATAAATATAGATTAGATGTTTTAAGAACATAATAAAGGGTAAACATTGTTGTTGTTATTATTATTATTATTATTATTATTATTATTATTATTATTATTATTATTATTATTATTATTATTATTATTATTATTATTATTAAAAGCAGACTACTCAGTATGACGTGGACAACGAGGAATGACTAGGATACAGCACATCACTAAGAAAACGTCAAAGAAACCTTTGGTGCTAGCTTTAAAATGACGGTTTTGTTTGAACTTTTCTTGTTTTATTTTTCCTAAATTTAATTTAAAAGTAAAAGATTTTTTAAATAGAAAAAAAAAAAAACATTTTGTTTGATGTTGATATTTTACGAATGTTGAATAAATGTACTATGTGAGTTTTACCTAAATAACTTAAGTAGAATTGAGAAAGTTACACGTGACAACTTTTTAAAATTAGAATTAAAAGGAATTTTGGTTTAAAAACACAAGCTTTTACACTTTTATTTTATTAAAATCCAACACAAAAATAAAACACAACAAAAAATCTAGTAAAAAAATCTAGCAAAAAATTATAACAAAATAATTTATTAAAAAAATACAACACAAAAAAATCATACAAAAAGTACACACAAAAAATGTGGTAGAAAATTCAGTAAAAAAAATCAAATGCAAAAACTTTTGCACAAAAAGTTTATCACAAAGTACAAAAAAAATTAGCACAAAAATGTCATACAACATAAAAATACAACTCATTTTATGGGTTTTTTCTGTTGACTTTTTCATATAGCGATATAGTATTCAAATCATAGATAAAAAAGAAGCTAGATTTTATTATAATTTTTTTTTAAATATTAGATCATGTAAAAAAATTATGATCATTTAAAATAGGGGGAATATGCATGTCGTGCATGTGTAGAAAGAAAGTTAATAAATAAACTATTTCAAAAATACTCTTACACCATCCTTATTTTCTACCCTATCATCTTAGCCATTGATATAGAAAATAAATGGTCAAAATGACTTATTATCCTAACTAGGAAAATCAACTTTTTATTTAATCCTAACGCTTTGTTATATATCTTAAAAAGAAAAAGTCGGTGGATTGTCCAGCCGTAATCCCTAAAGTTTTAATAAATAGTGTTATTAGTCCCTTGGCTTTCCCTCGTAAGTTTTTAACCCAAAGTTTCATCACATTGCAATTATTTTCCCCTGGCTTTGCATCCGTCAAGCTTTAATTCCTCAAGTTTTTAGTGTTCAACTTTACTCAATGTACCGTATATAATATATGTTTTTAACCTGATATTTTCTTCAATGATTTTCATTTGGTAATTTGTTTAAGGAATTAATTTGTCGATAACCTCCTTGAATTTCTAAGGTTTCGACTTTGCCCCCTTCGTTTCTTTACTTATAAAAAGCTAACCTTTTATGTGCAGTTTTTTATGTACATATATATAAATGATCGAGTTGGTTTAAGTTTAGATGTAAACTTTCTTTTTGGGAAAAAGGTCGGCGCAAATTAAGACGTTTCAGTTACGTACCAAACTGACGTCCTTAAATACAATACATTTTCATTCGATTGTATAAATTTGAGTTACTCTACGTGTCAACCCCTAGCAACACAACATGGGTAAAATTAGATATATTATTATATATGTATACTAAAAACCATAGTGGTTAATGTTCACAGTTCTGGACTTTGGCTTTTCACTTTGTAAAACACTCATGATTGTTTCTTGATGTGAATGTGTTTCCTTTTTTTCCTTTTGTGATTTCTATTTTTTAATGTTACAATAAGTCCTTTCTGATTACACACGTCAGTCATTTCTCTATACACACTTTATGATATTTTTTGTACGTTACACTATAACTATACCATATAAGTTCAATCTAATTTACGTTTTGGTTCAATCTCAATGCTTATATAGGTTGCATTATGTTGAACTGAGTACGCCGAGACATTTGTTTTCGTTGGTTTGCACATGCCATAATGTAGATGCATATATGTGTGCAGCTTTCGGGTTAATCGGATAATTAGTTTGTCGTCTAGTTTGTATTTGAATTTGTGTTTTATAAAGATCCATTCACATGAACGGGCATGCGAATGGGAAATTAGTTCATGTGAATAGGTTTATTAAGGTGTCATTCGTATGGTGAAACTGCCATTCGCACACTCGACTATGAAAATGGGCAATGTCTATATATATGGATGCTTGGCAGAGGTAGTTAGAGTTTGGTCAGCTGAGTCTAGGCACCAAATTCTCTCTGTTCGAATATCTGAAAGTGTGTGTTTATTTTATTTCGAGTCTGTAATAGATAATTTTGATATTAATGATTATGATAAATGTTGAAAATGAAATTTTTTGTGTGATTATCGAGTCATATATGATTTTTCTAGATTAAGAGGGATTCCGCACCTCTTGATTTACATATCGTGCATATTAATGTTGATTACTTGATCCTACAAAGTGGTATCAGAGCCTTGTGCTTAGTCTCACGATTGCAAATTTATAAAATTTGAAAGATTTCAGGTCAAAAGTATTGAAACCCTAATTGTTTTCAAAGTTTTCAAGAAAACATGGGTTTTAAATGATTTGAAGGTCAATTTGTGGTCAATTTTAAAAATTCTTTCACAAAAATTGATCTACTATCAATTCGAAACAAATCCTATCCAATTACAATCAATTTGGTAAAAAATTTCAGAAATCAGATCAAAATTGGTGTTTTTGAACCGAAGAAGACGATGGGTATTCGAACAGTGCGAATGGCTGCATTTGACCATGCGAATGAGTCCCACTGAATCTCATTCGTATCTTATTTTCATACGAATAGGTCTTTTTCATAGTCATTCGTATTAGATTGTTCATTCGCATCTCCTTGGTTCTTATTCATACATTTCTTAGTGCGAATAGGTTTTCAGATTCTTCATTCGCATTGTTTGTGTGTGCGAATAGGTGTTCAGTTGTTCCATTCACATCTTCGATCAGGAATTTGGAAATTTGTCTAAGTTTTGGAACTTTTTGATCAAGGCATAACATTTGGGGTTTTCCTATGAATCGACCCAACAAGACTTAGCAACAACAATCACCGATGAATCATTCGACTTTCGCGGAAGAAAAAAGGGAAACAGATTGCACAACCTCCTCAACAATCAATGGTTAACTATTAGACAGTCGCAGAGCCGATTCCACCAGTTGTGTGACCTCCTCCTCAACCAACACCGGATTATTAGGGTTTTGCAGCAGCAGTGGCTCAAAATCAAACCACTTCTTCAATTAACGTGTTAATGAAAGACTTATCTACCTGGAATGGAAACCGACCACCAAATCTAATGGATATGTCTGAGTATCCATCATGGCACAAAAGATTCAGAATTCACTTGGAAGGTTTGGATGGCGGTGAAGCATGGCAGGTTTTGAAACGTGGGTATGTGAGACTAGTGGTGGAGAATTCGACTACTCCGGTTTCTTTGGATGACATGACTGAAGCCGAAAAGAAGAAATATGTTGCTGAGAATAAGGCTTACTCATAATTATCCCTAGCTTTGACACAAGATCTATTACATCAGTTTGGACCATGTACTACATCAAAGCAACTGTGGGATGCATTGCAAAGCTGAAATGATGAGAATGAGACCAAGATGGACGAGTTGAAGAAAGAGTTTGAGAATTTCAGCTTCAAAGGGAATGAGACACTTAAGGAATTAACTACAAGATTATATCATCTATTGTCCGAGTTGTCTAACTACAACATTTCCTAACCAACGTCTGAATGTGTAGAAAGGTTTGCAAATGCTTTTCTGGTGTATTGGAGACAATATCTTGAAGTTGTGAAGGAAATGGACACATTCAATTGCTTAACATTGAATGAGTTCATTCAGAAGTTGGAGAATAACGATGCAGAAGAAAGAAGTAAGGCGAAAAGATCACAGATTCCACAGAATCCTGAACAGAATCCTGAATGGTATTTTGCTAGTTCCTCATCTTCAGTTCTACCGAATGTTGGTGTGAGTTCGGCACCACAAACAACTTTTGTTTCTAGTGTTGAACTGATAAATCCGGCCAACTATTATGGGATTCCATCATATTTCTCATATGTCACACCAACTCAAGCTCCAATGAAGTCTGCACCATGGTTAGATGCTCCAACAATGAGTATGAATCAACAAGCGTCTTCATCAAATGTAGCACAAACATCTTCGAGCTCGAGTTCAATTGTGTTAGAAACTTCAAACATGGATATTGTGACGGTTGAAGTTGCACAAAAGCATGTTGCATTGGTTTCAGCTTTTGTAGCCTCATACAATGGACTCGTTGCAAGTCAAATCGGGAATAACAACTTGACTAATGAGGATTATTCCCAAATCGATAAGGATAAGATGGGTCTTATCGATATTCAGTGGGCATTTGCGAGTGTTGTTAGGAGAGTTCACGAGTTAATGGAGCGAACTGGAAGGACCGACTAGGCCACTTCACCTAACACAACATACGGGTTCAATGAAGGTAAAGTTACTTGTCACAATTGTGGGAACAAAGGCCACTTTGCTCGTGAATGCACCAACCCAAAACAACAAAGTAACCAAAATCCATTCAACAACAACTATGAAAACCAAAATCATCAAAACAACTATCAAAACCAAAACCATCAACTTATTCCTTTCAATGCTAACCAAAGACAAACATCACCACCCTAGTAATCTCAAAACACTCCAAATACTAAAAGAAACATTGTCCCGGTAACCACTCCCACTAATCAAATCAAAATGAAAACAAAGCATTAGTGATTCAACAAGATGAAGGGTTCAACTGGAACGACATGCAGTTGGGAGTTGAAGAGTTATCCAGTGGGAATGTAGCGTGTTATGCTCAGGAAGTTGTGAAAGAAGAAACTGAACAAGTAGAGGAAGCGGTTGTGGAACCAGTAGTTGAAAGTGAAGAATCTGAGATGGTTGAAGAAAATGTTGAAGCAGATTCGGAAATGCAAGATTCTGATTGTTCAGATTCGGAGAGTGAAGCTAATTCCAAAGCAAGTCTGAACTCGCTTGATAATGATGTGGATCAGTTACTTGCCGAAGCCGATTTTCTGATCAGTAAGAAGTCGTTCATGCTTGTTGATGTTTGTACCCAGGTCAACTATTGAAAATTCTTTTATGGGAAGGAGTCTCATTTTGCTCTTATGGCTATGACTGATTCATCAACACTAGTAAGTTCTAACTCATTTCCTAAGTGTAATGATTGTGTTACTTTACTAGGAAAGTGTGATAGATTAGAAGAGAAAGTTCTCAATCTGAAATCTGACTTGGCCAGTGCTAGAACTGCTAATGAGAGTTTTAGGAAAAATGAAAAGATCTTAAACAAACTCTTGAAAACTATAAAAAAGGATGTGCCTGAATTAACCAAAACCCATGCAAACAAGCAAGTAGCAATTAACAATTACATCAATGTAATCGAGGACACTACCTAGAAATGGCCAAGGTCAGATGTCTTTATGAGAAGATTAACAAAAGGTTGGAATATTATCTCAATGTGAGATATGTGCTAGACCACATTGTTAAGGTATCGAACAAAGATGGTGTACCAACCAGCATCGGTTACAAATCCGTTCCATCTCTAGTTTTATTTGAAAGTCATAACTTCGATATGGTGGAAAAGGAGAGTTCGGAAAGTTCCACATTTGAAAATGAATCAAACACCTATAGTGGGTGATCCGTATTCGGATGTGACACCGATACTAGGCATTAGCAATGAAAATGTGGTAGCTGTTACTGATGATCCCGACACAGAGGTTGAAGAAGAACTTGAACAGACTGTTGAGATTCCTTAGGAAAATCACATTGCATGTGATCCAACTCCAAAAGTTCAGGTTCCTCCCAAGGTTGAAACTAAACCGAAACCATCAATTCAGAAAACTGAGTCGAAAGAATTAGAGAAGGGTGTGAAAATCTTTTATCGAATGGAAGGATCCAATCCGATATTTTCTGATGAAGAATATCCCATACAGTTTGTCAACTATTCCAAAATCTCGAAAATTTGGCAAGAAAATAACATTTGGTTTCCTAAATCTGAAAGAACAAATGACTTTCCACCGGAATTGATTCGAAAACTATATGGTGATGGTTCTAAAAAGGCTAGAGTTCATGTGACTGAATTTGTTAAACCGACCAAGAGTGTTGAACCGTCTTACTCACTGGAGCCCGCTCCTAAGAGTTTAAGAATTAAGTGTATTGAGGATCAATACTCGGTAAACACTTTTGCGACCATCCATGACAAGCCAACTTTTGAGGAATACCGTGCTTCTTTTAAATGTGGGGAGATAGGACATTTACTTGTTCACTGCCCATATGTAAGACACGAAAGGCAAGAAGTTGAGGTTAGGAGAGATTATAGGAATTCGAGAGTTGTTTTTCCTAAAAGGCAAAATGTTCAATCTAGAGGAAAATAACCGATTGTTTATGACAATTGAAATCGAATTGCTATGAACAGAATGGAGAGAAAAGTTTTGGTAAACACGGTAAAGGACAAACAGAAGGTTTATGTGGTAAAACTAACTACTAAATCGTTGGTTAAGTCGAATGTCGAACCTTCGTTTGTTAAATCAGACAAGGTTACCAAGAATGCTCAAACAAAGGTCTTACCTAAGAAAAATGACAAAGTCCAAGTTGAAACTCCTAAACAATTTAAAATTTTGAAAAGACTTGAGCAGGCTTGGTTACCAAAAGGTTCTTCGAGTGATTTTTCCTCATCTTCCAAAGAATCAATTAAATTTCTGAAAAACAAGTCAATCAAAGGAAAGTAGCTCCGATGATTGATGAGCTTGGACGACCCAAGACCGTGAAGGCTTGGGTCCCCTGTCAAAACTGATCGTTTAGTTGTATGTATAGGGAGTTCTAGTTGGCCCTGTTAGCAGATTCTGGATTGTTGATAGTGGAGCTTCCGAGCACATGACAGGTGACATGACGCTCCTGTTGGACATCAAAAACATTAATGGAGGTTTTGTTGCCTTTTCAGGGAATAAAGGAGGTTATATCACGATGGAAGGAAGTGTTAGTAATGGGATTGTGAGTTTTGAGAAGATATCTTATGTGAAGAAGATAGATTACAATCTTCTGAGCGTTTCTCAAATCTGTGATAAGAAGTTCTCAGTGCATTTTGATGATAAAGCGTGTTTCATCCTAAAGCCCGGTTTCAAAATTCTGAAAGAGTGGATTATGTTTCAAGCTCCGAGAGTGAACAATTTGTATATTCTTGAGATGAGCAAAATGACTGCTTCACAGGGACAAGGTACATGTTTCTTGTCGAAGGCAACGAAAAAAAATCGATTATGTGGCATCGTAGAATGGGGCATATTCATCTCAGGAAAATGAACCATCTTGTGAAGAATAGTCTCGTTGAAGATGTCAACATGAAGCATTTTCATATCAATGACAAATATGAATCATGCAAAAAGGGCAAACGACACAAACATTTGTGCAAACCCAAGAAGGTGAATTCAGTGAGTGTCACGCTTGAAAGTTTACATATGGATCTTTTTGGACCTGTGAAGCGGGAGAGCATCAACGGGGATTTATATTGTTTAGTAGTAACTAATGTTTACTCACGATTTTAATGGGTGATGTGCATACAACACAAAAGCGACACGTTTGATAATTTGAAGTTTCTGTTTACCCATTTGGTGAATATCTACGGTTTGAAGATCAAAAGAATTCGGAGTGACAACGGGACGGAGTTTAAGAATTCTTCTATGGATGCATTGTGTGAAGTGTTGGGTCAAAGAGGATTGACAAGCCTGTTAACATTAGGGGTTATTTGGTAGCCTCTTAATCAGCCTCTTAACCATTCAGGTCTGAATCATTCAACATTCAGACTGTTTGTTTCAGCGTCTGAATGGAATGATTAAGTGCTGAACCATTAAGCTAATAAGGGATGCTGAATGATTCAGCTCTTAACCATTCAGACCATCTTAATGATTCAGCACTTAATCAACCAAACAGCCCCTTAGTCTAATATTCTCTCTGCATATTTTGGCTAAGGGGTTGTTTGGTTGATTAAGTGCTGAATTATTAAGATGGTCTGAATGATTAAGAGGCTCTTAATGGTTAAGAGTTGAATCATTCAGCATCCCTTATTAGCTTAATGGTTCAGCACTTAATCGTTCCATTCAGATGCTGAAACAAACAGTCTGAATGCTGAATGATTCAGACCTGAATGGTTAAGAGGCTGATTAAGAGGCTACCAAACAACCCCTAAGTATAGAAAGTGCTGAATAAGAAAAGGGAAGTACTGAAGAAGCTGACACAAAGTGCTGAAGAGTAAAGTCCTGAAGGTGAACTTGACAAACACCTGAAGAACAACTTTGATAAGTTTACTCATCAGAAGTTGTATGGTCTTCAGTAGTTCCAGTAGAAGCTTCCCACCACCCTTGATCTTTAGTAGTTTGGTATTATATTAGTTTTTGTTTACTTTATGTACAAGTTCCAATACTACAGCCTGTTGTAGTATTATAGTATTAGTTTTTATACTTCCTATGTACGTTTACTGCCTATAAATAGATGGGTTCACACCATTGTTCAGATGTCTCGGTCCGGTCAAGAATAGTATTTATAAGTCCTATATTACTTCTAATTATGTAGTAGTGGAAATAAGGGTGTTGAACCACGAAGAGTTTGTGGTTGGTAGATGTTGTCTAGTTGATTGGAAAATATTGCTTATGAAGGTGCTAGGTTAACTATGAAGATTCCAATTTCTTCATTTAAGAAATTTGATTGAAAGGGGATATGATTAAATTAACAAAACTTGAAATTGAATTGTAATAATAATGGTGGAAAACAATTTAGGTTGTAAACAATTAATTAAAAAGACCACACCCGGGTTTTAACAAATGAAGTCTAAGGTTTTCACATATGGGTCAAACAATTATGATGCAATTGGTGTTAACGGATTGATTGTTCAATAGGTTTAAGTATCAAGAATCATCAACATTTAAAGATGGACAATAATATACTTCATTACACTAGAACATACAACCCTAAGTTTGTGTTAAAGAAAGAAACCATGCTCATGACACTAGAAATTGGCACAAGATAAATTAACTAAAATGACTTCAACATAAGATTAATCACGATTTAACACAATAGTTCAAACACAGAAGAAACACAATTAAAAGTTTAAAGAAACACCCAAATATTTAAACCCTAGAACCTCAATTGTCTACACCCAAGTGTGATACTGATGGGTTTGGGTACTAAACCGACAAGTCCGTGTGCCCAAACCTGGAAAACACAACCATGCTGCTTGTTCCTACGCGCAAGAGGCCAAAGGAGTAATTCACACCTGGTCAACCTCCACGTCACGGTCAAAGGCGAATATCATGCATGGTCAACCACCATGCATGAATCAAGGTGACGGTTACGTGGACTAACTAAGCATTAAAGGCGGTAAACCGTTCCACCATTTCCATAAATTTAGCTTCTCTTAACCACCTTACTAACATAATCAAGGGTGGTGGAGGCAACCTAACCACGGTTAGGACTTGGGTAATGGTGGCATACGTCCACTCCTATATAAGGGATCACATCCCTAGTAGGAAGGACACTTTTTGCTAACCCAAAGAGCTATCACTAAAGATAGTATCCCCATTCACCCCATTTTTGTCATAATCTACTACCTCGTGTAGTTGTCTCGACACCCACATTAAATCCTTGTTTGCAGGTCACTCAATCCGAAGCTGCTAGTGAAGGATCAACCCTGTAGATACAATAATCTTATCATCCTACCCGGTGGTAAGACTATTTTTTTCTTCAGATACAAAGGGAATTAGCCACTCATGGCCATGGAGCTTGAATCTTCAATGTTTGGTCTTCAATCTTCAAGAATAGATGTTATAGAATGATTAGGAATGGATTGGGATGATTGGTGATGATGAAGATTCCTTTTCTTAGTCAAAGGAATTGATTTTTATTGATTCCAAGCGTAACCCCCCATCATAAATCGTGCAATTAAGAGCTTGAATTTGAAATCAGTAGCTTTTGGCGTAGGTTATGCAGCACCAGATTGCCTTAGCCATTTTCTGCTACCCTACGCGACCAGTTGCTAAAATTCCAGTTTTCTTCATAACTTTTTCGTTTCAACTCCGTTTTACTCCGTTTTTGCGGCTACGTCTTCGTTTTTCAATCCTTTTTCATGGAATACAAAATATATTAATTTACACTCCATATAAATTCTCAAAAACACGTTAAATATTCGTTCTTTGCTCTCGGTTGCTCGTATCTTGCACCAGGTTCCTCCTAGCCTCAATCCAATTCATCATTTTAACTCCCAATATGCACTCTAAACCTATCAAGTTCTGTAAAACATAAATCATATCAAAGTAGATAATTCGGGAATCAAATGCACATCAAAAAGTCAAACTTAAGCACTAGAACTTGAGGCTTTTAAACCACACATCACATCCCCACACTTAGCTTTTTGCTTGTCCTCAAGCAAACTTATTATACACTTTCACAACTTCAAACACAAAGCATACTCCCCATCCTCAAACATAAACGAGTTAAGGTCCAATTTCATACTCGGTTCTTATTTTCTACACCTCAATGCTTACCTAACTATTCAATTGATTAACTTTTAAAAACAAGTGGTTACCCAAGCTTAGCCTACCTTTCAAGAAGATAAGCTACATACATATCCCTCACAATTGTTCTCTTCACTCGGTTTAATCATAACTAGTTTTGATGCACTAGTATATATTATATTAGTCACTCAAAACCGATTATAATGCATGTTAGTAGAAGCTTGCAACTCAATCGCACTTCACCAAATTACACAAAAGCAAACACAAGTCAAAAGGTCTTTACGGGTTGTAGCTTGGCTGGGCGAAGGGTATGGAACGGGATATTTAAAAAGTGGCTAATGTGATGAAAATTTGTTTTTTATTACATCAACAGTCTAAACAACAAATGCAAACTAAACATTTCAACTGGGCAATATTGGTGCCTTTTATTCAATGATCAGTACAAATATTTTTGTGCTTTTTTTGCACTAGTTTTCTCATCTTTTTTTTTTTTTTTTTTTGTAACTTCATAACAAAGATATGATCTCAGTATTTAGAATACAATAAAATATCCAATAATCAAATTTCATCACTCGGGTTTAAAATAAAAAGGCTAAATAGGTCAAATGGGTTAAAGCGGGTAGTCAAATGAAAGGTTAGGCTCAAACTTGGTTAACTAAGGAACGATTTTAAACGGGTAAAAAATTAAAATGGTTTAAAATAAAAAGGTTTAACCTAATGCCTTAATCATTCTTGTGCTTACAATTGGTCTAGGGTGGTAAACGTATCAAAAGTTGCAAGTTCTACCTTATGCAATTACAATGGCACACTCAATTCAAATGAACACAACATGCAAATAGGAATAGAAATTTATAAAGTGTAGCATCTTGGGGTGGCTCAATTATCTCACATGGAAAGATAGGCAAGATATGTGATATGCATGCAGGAAATCGACCCTTCCGGCAAACTATTCCCGAATAACCACCCATAATTTTTTTCTTCATAAAACTAGTTGAAAGCTTTTTCATGCGAATTTTTGAACCCAACCATGACAAAGGACCATAATGGTTTGTAACATCCTGTGTTGACTTAGTTAATCATGTTTTTTCAAAAGCTAAAACGAGGACATTTTAGAAAAAAATTCAAAATTTCTCCCCATCCCCACACTTGAGATCAACATTATCCTCAATGTGCAGTCTTTAAATGGAGGATTTCAAAATGCTTAGATTTTTCTCCTCTCCCCACACTTAGAGTCCACATTGTCCTCAATGTGTAGGAAAGGGTTAAAAAGAAAATGTTCATGGGAATGTGATAGCCAACTCAAATATTTCACCAAGGTCCAAACAAATAAAAACAAACAAAACACTCAAACATAAATAAAAATGATCATGCCCACATGAATAATATAAGAAGGAAAAGAATACATGGACCTGATCAACGGGTTGCCTCCCGAAAGTGCTAAGTTTATGAGTCTTCAGCCGGACCGTATTTTCTTTGTCTTTCATGGTGGTCTAAGTGAACATTTTCCTACCGAGTATCCAAGATAAGCTCGGTAGTTCACCTTCCATGCCCCAGTTTGTATATTCTCCTTCAACGTGTCTATCGAATCCATCCATGAGAGTCTAAACCCACATTTTCCTACCAAGTTTCCAATATACACTCGATAGCTTATATGCCAAATCCACAATTTATTCCCAATGATTGGAAGGAAATGTGGGTGATTCTTGTTGGGAAGACACTTCATGGTAGTTTGCCCAAATCTTGGCATGTCACCTTCCTTACCTTCAAACTCACACTCTTTTCCTCAACTTTGTCAATTGAAATAATAGATGTCCGAGAATGGTCAGTATACACTGTGATTCCCTCAGTAACTATTTCTTTGACAAATGTTACATCTTCACTTGAACTTAAACACTCATGCCCTGGATGACTTGTAACCTCTTCATTTACTTCAACATCAACCACGACATCCTTAGCCAACTCATTTCTCTCACGTTTAATTTGGCCCATTCCTCAGTTAGCTGATGAACCTCCCTAACCAAGACCTAACTTGGTTTATCTCTTAGCTTGTCTTTCTCTTTTCATTTCTACCATCATGTTCATGATTGCAACAAGCTTAGAGTTTACCAAATCTTGATGTTCTTCATATGACGACTAGGGATATTCATTGTGGTGCATATTATATTCTTCTTCGTAACTTGCAAATGGCTCCTCTTCAGATTCATAACCTTCATAGCCCCAATTTGAATTATAATTGTGGTTGGCTTTTGGTTGGTAATCTTCTTGACGTGGCTTTTCCCTATAACCAGACATTAATTTTTCTTTCCAATACACTGTATTACTCTAAAATACTGGGCAATCTTCACTTAAGTGAATTTTCGAGCAACAAAAACAAGAATTATCTTCCGGTGGTAGAGGCGGCTTAGAGTATGGATGGCATAATGTGTATTGTACGGGTCGTTGGTTGGGATATTGGTTGCTATTGTAGTTTTGAGGTGGGTTGTAATAATGGCCATGTTGTTGTGGGTATTGTCGTTTTTGTTTTTATGGATGTGGTGGAATGTTGGCACGGTTTCGGTTAATGAGAGTTGGTGGAAGGGGTGGTCGTCGGTTGTTACCTTCTCGATAGATTGTGGATGTGTGGGCCCTTTGGGGGCAAAAGTAAAATTGCACTAATTTTAACGTTATTTTACTAATTTCGTAAAAATAACGTTAAATACGACGGATGGTTAATCATGCATCATGTGGTGGCGTGGATAGCCAAAAGACAAGGGGGTACATGCACTAATTGGGCTTGTCCCGCTTGCTAAGTGTTATGTGTCTTATGTCCAAGGTTTGATGCAAAACTACTATCGATCCGGGGGTCTCACTGGAAGCAGCCTCTCTATTCCTACGGGGTAGAGGTAAGGTTGTCTACATCTTACCCTCCTCAGACCCTACCATAGCTATGCTATTGGTGGGATATACTGAGTATGATGATGATGATGAGTTTTGGCCAATTGATAATTGGTTGCAGGTAGCCTCACGTTCCTTGTATGCTTGAACTCTTTCTTGGAACACTAAACAATCTTGCAGCAAATGCTCTTGGCTACCACAACATTCACATGGATCGTCATCTACCCAATTCATGACGATCTTGTCTTGAAAATATCTAACTCTCCAAATTGTATACAAGTGGTGAGCTTCTCCCCAAATGTCGGGTACATATGCATTATTCGTCACCTGCACACTCAACAAATCACGCGTAACAACGAACAAAAAGAAATAAGCTAGGGCTGGCAATGGGTAACCTGTGTAAGACACGATTAGATCTGTTAACTAAAAAATTCACTATGCCATTTTTTACTTTTTTTATATAATTAGAATTAAGAGGAAAAGATCCATTATTTCTCTTTTTAGGTACATAAAACGTATAACTATCTTATAAACACGGGATATAAAGTAGTTAAACGAGTCGTGTTCATGTTTAGAACTTTTTTTGTTCACGTCGTCAGAGACCTGTTAAAACTGTTAAGACATGATTTGCCAGCCCTCAAATAACCAAAGAAAAAAATTAAACAGTTAATCACAAAAATCAGTTAAAAACACAAAAACACCAAGCGCATGAACTCCCTGGAAACGGCGCCAAAATTTGATCGGATGTCGCGGTCCTATCAAAAATAGTATTTATAAGTCCTATATTACCTCTAGTTATGTGGTAGTGCCAATAAGGGTGTCGAACCACGAAGAGTTTGTAGTTGGTGGATGTTGTCTAATTGATTGAAAATATGGCTTATGAAGATGTTAGGTTAATTATGAAGATTGCAATTTGTTCATTTAAGAAATTTGATTGAAAGGGGCTTTGATTAAATTAACAAAACTTGAAATTGAATTGTAATAATAATGGTGGAAAACAATTTAGGTTGCAAACAATTAATTAAAAAGACCACACCCGGGTTTCAAAAAATGAAGTTTAAGGTTTTCACAAATGGGTCAAACAATTATGATGTAATTAGTGTTAATGGATTGATTTTTCAATAGGTTTAGGTATCAAGAATCATCAACATTCAAAGATGGACAATAATATACTTCATTACACTAGAACATACAACCCTAGGTTTGTGTTAAAGCAAGAAACCATGTTCATGATACTAGAAATTGGCACAAGATCAATTAACTAAAATGAATTCAACATAGGACTAACCATGATTTAACACAATAGTTCAAACACACAATCAGCACAATTAAAAGTTTAAAGAAATACCCAAATGTTTAAACCCTAGAACCTCAATTATCTACACCCAAGTGTGATACAAAGGGAATTAGCCACTCATGGCCATAGAGCTTGATCTTCAATGTTTAGTCTTCAATATTCAAGAATAGATGTTATAGAATGATTAGGAATGGATTGGTATGATTGGTGATGATGAAGATTCCTTTTCTTAGTCAAAGGAATTGATTTTTATTGATTCCAAGCGTAACCCCGTCATAACTCGTGAAATTAAGAGCTTGAGTTTGAAATCAGCAGATTTTGGCGTAGGTTATGCCAGCACCAGATTGCCTTAGCCATTTTTTGCTGCCCTACGCGACCAGTTGCTGAAATTCCGGTTTTCTTCATAACTTTTTTGTTTCAACTCCGTTTTACTCCATTTTTGCGGCTAAGTCTTCGTTTTTCAATCCTCTTTCTTGACATACACAAATATATTAATTTCCACTCCATATAAATTCTCAAAAACACGTTAAATCTTCGTTCTTTGCTCTCGGTTGCTCGTATCTTGCACCTGGTTCCTCCTAGCTTCAATCCAATGCATCATTTAACTCCAAAAATGCACTCTAAACCTATCAAGTTCTGTATAACATAAATCATATCAAAGTAGATAATTCGGGAATCAAATGCACATCAAAAAGTCAAACTTAAGCACTAGAACTTGAGGCTTTTCAACCACGCATCAACCATCTATTTTAGACACTCTTGCAGATTATATATTTTCTAATATATGAGAAACATTTGAAAACTCTTAAATATTATATCATTTACTGCTTTGATTCTCATATACACTTGTGCTACTTTAGTTATACACTTGAGGGGTAGCATTTACGGATCATAAAAGTGAACTGTAAACTTAGAACACTTATTATTATTCTGTTGCATTTACTTTGATTAAATTGTTCTAAGAAGAAACTGTGATAAGAAACTGATCCAACAATTGGTATCTGAGCACTAGTTCATCTGATAATATATCAATCTAACAAATTGAGAATCAGACACACGCTCTTATTGATATTCAATCAAGGATAAAAGTTCACTTTATCATTCAATCCATCACTTTGAGAAATTTCTAATCAATCAATCTTCTTAAAAATGGATCCTCATAATACTGGATCTACAAACAAGCCTCCCATGTTAGTCAGAAATGAATATAACATTTTTCAAAGAAGGATGGCACATACTTTGTCACAATAAAATACTGGTTGTTGGAAGTCTGTTATGTATGGACCCCATAAACCATTGACTACAGATCTAGAAACTAAAGTAGAGAAAATAAAAGAACAAAAAGACTACACCGGTGAAGATTTCCTAAAACTTGAGCTTGATGCTAAAGCTCTTTTAATGTTGGCAATGGCTCTCCCAAACGAAATTTATGCTGCGCTCTTACACTATGAGAGTGCCAAAGAGCTTTGGGATTGTCTTAAAGAACAGTTTGGAGGAACTGATGAAGTGATTGCCAGCACCAAGGAAATTTTATCTGAACAATATGAAACCTTTACTCATATTAATGGAGAAACTTTGACACAAAAATTTGAAAGATTTTGTTCACTAATTTTTTAGTTAAAGTTAAATGGTCAAACCTACACAAACTCATATATGTTGCATAGATTTTTAAGGTCTTTACCTGAAAAGTGGGAAACTTACTTCATAGTTCTCAAGTCAGGTCCAGATTTTGAATCCCTAACACTCACAAAATTACATAGGAAATTATTAACTTTTGAAAGAGAAATTAATCAAAAGAAAAGGTTGCAAAATTCTGGCAAAACTGTTGATAACTATGTTTCAGGTAGTACAGCTCTCTTGGGACAAGACTTGCCATCTTGTTCTAATGATTTTGGCTCTTTTGACCATATTGACATAACAGCTGTGATTTCATCAGAAAGATCATATACAACTTATGACAATGATGAAAATCAAACTACTGACAATATGTGTTTTATTCTGGATGACTTAAAAATTTTCAGTAGTGATGATTTAGAAGAAATGGATATACTGCATCAACTGGCCATGTTAAGCATTAAAACAAACAAATTTTATAAAAGGTTAGGTAGAAAATTTCCAAGACTAAATAATCAAACAAAAGTTGGTTTTGACAAATCTAAACTTAGATGTCATAAGTGTCAGAAGTTGGAACACTTTGCTAGAGAGTGTAGAAACTCTAGCTATAACCAACCACAGTCTGGAAATTAATCAAACTCCAGTTATAATAGAAATCAAGGATCACAGGGAAGTGCACATTTTGTACATGCACAAGCTCCACAAATCCAATACGTACCACAAATACAATATCTTCAGATGTCTGCTCAACAACAGGGCCAACAACAAATGCCTTCCACTACTTCTACTCAGCCTCCACAACCTCAACAACCCAGCCAACAAAGTCTGTTCATATCAGGGTATGTTGATTGGAGCAGCCAACACATCTGAATGCAGTCCACATGCAGACAACAAAGTCTTTGACAACAATTGAGGAGAACCAGATAATGGCAGAAAGAACTTTGCCTTTATGGCTTTAGAGGGATCTTCCTCTAATTCTGCATTATCACAGGTTTCGAAAGAATCACTTTTAAAACTGTGTTCAAATTCATGCAAAGAAGCTTTTGCTTTATTAAGAGAAACCAATGTGCATCTACATGGCAAAGCCAATGACTCTGGAAGAAAATTTAGCCAAATGAAATGTGATTTAGAAAGAAAACCTACTTTAAAAACAAAAGAAATTTCTAAATTGACAAAAAATGCTATTGAAACCCAAGCAAAAATAAAAATCATGATAGAAAACCTAGGAAATGTCAGAAAAGAGCTTGCTGACACCAAGGTTGATTGTGAAAATTGGGTCGAGTCATGTAGAGGTTATCAAATGCTGCTTAACAAACAAACTGCATCAAATGTTAAGTTTGGCATTGGATATAACCACACAGAATCACCAACTGATTTCACTCCCAAAATTGCTGATGATGGGAGTGAAATAATTCAAAAACAAACTTCTGAAATCAAAGAAAGCACATATTTTCATCAGAACTTTCTCAAAAATGCAAATGAAAGTTTTTTAGAAGTTCAAAATCCTGACAGTAAGTCCTCAGTAGTTTCATCTATATCAGGATTTGAGACTCTGAAAACTACTGATGACAAAATTCAAAATGCTGAAAATGTCAGAGATATGCCTTCCAAAACTCCTGAAAATTTTAAAATGAAAGGAAAGGCAAAACCATGTGTGGTATGTGGTATGTTTAACCACACATCAGAATTTTGTAGATACAGGAAAGAAAGTTTATTTGATAATAAAATCAAGCAACTAGTTGTGGGTAAAAAGATCAAAAGGGATTTTGGAAAGACTTTTATCCCAATAAACAGCCAAACAAAACTTTTCCTTAGAAAAAGACTAAAACTCAATATCAGCCTTTCTCGAAATTCCTCTTCAGAAGTTAGACCCAAACCTTTAGCAGTTCACAAACTGCTGAGATTAACGATTTGATAGAAATGGTCAAATTTCTGATGACCAAAGTTGATGGTGAACCTCAACAGGTTTCCACCATTGCTCCTAAAAGAACATCCATGGCTAAAATGATATGGATTTCCAAAAATGGTCCTAAACAAACTGTTACTCTTCCTATTCTCAAGATAAACCCAAAGACAAAATGGCTTGGGTTCCTAAAACTAACTAATCTACTCTTTATGCAGAGGGTCTCCAGATGTCTAAATAGCATTTGGTATGTTGATAGTGGAGGCTCAATGTACATGACAGGATGCAGGTACCTGATCAACAATTTCATAAGTCACAGAGAAGGATCCGTGTCCTTTGGGAACAGTGCCAAGGGATATGTGCTTGGATATGGTAATGTATCCTCTGGTAAAGTACAGTTTGACAAGGTCAATCTGGTGGAAAACTTGGAGTACAACTTGCTGAGTGTATCTCAAATGTGTGACAAAGGATTCTTCCTTTTTCACAAAAACTGCTTGCAAGATTTTATCACTAGAAGACCAAAAGTTGATTGAGAAGATTATTTAAGATCATACTTTGCTGATTGCCAAAAGATATAGCTGTTGGATCAGTATGCTCTTTAACAATTTACTTGCTTATGAACACTTATGTGTTTTGCAAGTTTAATCAGTTTTGCATAGCGGAATGAGTTAATAAAGTTTCAATATCAACAGGAGTTATTACTCCCCCTGGATGTTTGCAAACTAAAGATAGTTAATGAGAATCTAAGTATTGAATGTAAATGACAATAAATAAGCAGATAGATTCTCAGTTAATGAAATGGAATAACAAGTAAGAGTTTTGAAGGATTTCAGTTTTTAATTAAAATAAATGTCTAAAACAGAAGGATGAACCCATCTATTTATAGACTTACAATTGCATGAACCTTGTTACAAAAGCAAGTCTGCAACAAGTTGCAGTCTTGGAACTTGTACAAAATGATAAAGTAATAATAAACAATTAAACTACTGAAACATAAGGGCGGTGGAAAGATTCTATTACAAGTGTTGATGAATGACAAACTACTGATGAGTAGTTTGTCTTCAGTAGTTCTTCAGAAGACTTGTCTGGTTTGACTTCAGAACTTCTGATCTTTCTTCTTCAGTACTTGTGTCTTCTTTCTTTAGTAGTTCTATACTTAGAATAATTTGGCAGAAGTATGAATTAGACTAAGGTTGGCAAAAGTGGTTTCTTCAATCCTTTCTGTCCTTACAATCTCCCCTGGATTGATGAAGCCAAAACCTTATCTAATTCCTTATTGTCTTCTTCTGTCTTCAACTACTTCTAGATTTCTTTGAACATGGAATTCTTTAGTTGATTCAGTTGTTCATTTGTGAGAGATCCTTGTTCAGGTTCAAGATGTTGAATTGTAAGCAAGTCTTGTGTAGATAGATTTTTCAGTTCATTCATGGATTTGAAGGCCTTGCTTGAACGATCTCTCTTTGTCACCAATACTGAGTTGGAATCAGAAAAGGACCACTTTATAATCAGAACTTTAGATTTGTCAAAATCTGAAGTATAAGGGACCATGCTGGATCCTTGGGATGTTCCTGAGTGTTGGATGTTTTCCACTTCAGTGACTCTCAGGTGGGATTCTCTTCTGTCTTCTGTTTGCACCACATTAGGTATTTTAAATGTAGGTAAGTGATGTTCAGTAATTACCTTTGTGTGCAGTCTATCAGTTATAGTCTTCTGGATTTGGTAAGCAAATGTTGAAGGATCCCTGAATTGTGTTATCAGAGGCTTTTCTTCAATATCAAAGTCTCCTTGTACAACTGTATTGCCTTCCAGCAATACCATCTTGAAGTCAATCTTTGTATTGTCCTCTGGCTTTCTTTTGGTAGCAGGTCTTGAATGTTTAACACCAGAAGTTCTAACTACTGAAATTGACACTTCAGAAGTTTTGTACTTCTCTAGATTTGCAGCCTTGTCAGCCTTGAATCTTTTATATGTGTCCAATAGTTTGTCTTCTCTCCACTTTGACACTAAGGCTTTTGAACCATAGTCATTGGCTACCAACTCATCAATTATCTCTGCTCTCTTTGCTTTTCTGTCCTTTTCTGTTGCAATCTTGTCAGCAACAAGTTGAGCTCTTCTTGTTAGCTCATCTATTGAGAGCCTTTTAAGTGAATAGGCTTTTGTCTTGTTGTTCTTTGTGATGAAAGACATCAGTTGTTGTCTTTTGTCTTCTTTAGCAACTCTTTCAATCTCAGCTTGTCTATTCAGCTCTTCTTCATAAGCTTGAAGCTTTTCTGTGTAGCTCATATCTTCCCTTGCTTCCAGGTTGTTCCAGATATCATCTTCCTTAGCCTTTCTTTGGGCTACAAGTAAACTCATCTCTAGTAGTTCTTTAGACATTGAAATGGGAGAAGGGTTCAATACAATCATTTGAGTTGTTGTAGGCCTTGGAATAGGAGTTGGTTGTTGTTCAGTTGGCTTGGAAGGCTCTTCAGTTTGTATGTTGGAAGTGTTAACTGCTGAAGTGTTGATAGAAGTATCAACTACTGAAGGATTGTCTTCAGTACTTTCTGTGTCTTCAGAAGTTTCTTCATTATGGCCTTGGGAAGGTTCAGCTTCAACTTCAGTTGTAGAAATAAGCCTATCTTGATCTTCTTTTTCTTTTTGGACTTTTTCTATCAGTTGTTGTTGTTGTTAAAGAGCCACTCTTGCCTTTATCCTGGCTTCCAGTGACTCCCTTGGTTCCTTAATCTTCTCCTCCCTTTTTGGCTTCATCCACTTCTGGAAGCCTGCCAGGTTGAGAAGTTCTACCAGATAACTTAGCAAGCTGCCTTGTATTGTTGTCTATTTTGGTGGACATCTCACTTAGTTTGTTGTTGATCACCTCAAATTGGGCTTTGGATTTCAACTCCCAAGAAGTTGTGAAGGTTTTGAGGTGATCAGAAATGAGGGTGTCCGTCATCTGGTATAAGGGACCATCTGGGCTGCATAGGTGGTTCAGGTCTATGCTTGATGACCCAGGGAATTGGGTAGGCATTTTTAGTGAGGGGAGTGTTTTTGGGTGATCTTCAGGATGTACTGAAGATGCCACTTTAGGGGAATCAGGGATCAAGTGGACTTTAACCTGATCTTGTGTGACCAGCTCTTTGAGCTTAGAGACACCAGATTCAAGACCTTCACTAACAGCCGTCAATTCATGTTTTGTGGATTGTGAATCATCATCCAAATTAATGGAATCATCTGAATCCTTGATGACATCCTCAATGAGGACATTATCAGTTGTATCATGAGCTGGGCCCAACCCAGTTGTCTCATGAACCTCTTTTTCTTGGTTCTGAGGATTTCCTACCTCAGGCATAAAGCCTTCATCAGTAGTTGCCACAAGTGAGGTCTTAGCCATGTTACTTCTGTCCTCAGGTCCACCACTGGGTGGTAAATGAGTAGTAGCAACCTCAAATGTACCTAAAGTCTCTAAGTTTGGGCTTAGAAACCCTGGTTCATCCTCATCTCTTGGGTTAGGGCTAAAGACATCCATATTCATGTCAAAGTCTAAAGGTATGTCCCCTGTTTGATGTGGTTGTTGGGGACTGACATGTTTTGATGAGATAGTCTCTTTTAGCCCAGAGAGAAGTTTGGTAATTTCTATGGTTGATGGTTCTGGTTCAGTAGTTTGGGGTAAAGGTTCAGCAGTTTCAAAAGAAGAGTCAGTGGTTATGGTTTTCTTAAATTTCTTTCTTTTGAAAAGAATGGTAATTGGTTCTCTTTTAGGGGTTTGGTATGGATGAGACTGAGAGGATGTTTCAGTCACATCTTTAACAAATGCAGATTGCACATCAGCAGTTTCAGGCATCTCAACTTCCTAAACTGCGTTTCTTTTAAGGTTGGTGGGTTTAGGTTTTTGTTGTTTAGTTTTCTTGGCCTTTTTGAGTGAGGGTTTGGAAGATGATGGTTCCATGGGGACTGTTTCTTGTTCCCCTTGGTCATCTTCTGGCCAGGCAGCCGGTTTGTTATGCCTTGAGTATGCTTGTGAGGTCAATGGGTTTAAAACAGTTGTTTTCCCACAAGCACCTCATCTCCAACTTCTTTAATTATGCAATGCATTATGAACCTTGGATACAACAAAAACTTCTTTTTAGAATTTAGGTGATGTAACACCAACTCAGTAAAGAAAAGTGCTGATGACCTGAATTTTGTTTCATGCACAATGGAATGAAAAATTGGTTGAAAAGTAGAGGGCATCTGATCATAAGATCCCCTTTTTGGACTCAAACACATGATGATGTAATGAAAGAAAAGTTTATATTTTGGTTCAAAATATTTCTTAAAAATTGTTGCATGTCAGAGAGTACCTTGGTAACCACACTCTGTCATGGTTAAATGAATTTCAGAGTTTGGAAATTGATCTGGTGCATCCACATCATCCAGACCCAGTCTAATTCCCAAAGTAGCCGGTTTGATTGCCATTACTTTCCCTTGGATAGTTGATTTGAGGGAAATAACTTGATCATTCACTGTCACCATCTCTGCGTTCGCCCAAAACACATTAAGAGTTTCAGTATGGATTGGAGAATCAATGATGAGGGCAGTGAAGTATTGGGATTTGACGACTAAATCAATGATTTCGTCGTATTGGGATCAGGCTTCATGTTTCTTAAAGTAGCCTCTTTGATTATGTCCCTGTTTCAGTATAAGAGCCATGTGGTTTGTGTGTGGGTGGATCGAACAGTGTTTTTGTTTGCAGGTTAATGGTTTGAGAGTGTTTTTGAGAGAGAAGGAGAGAATTTTGCTTTTTGAAAGGATAAGTGTTGGAAAAGGTGTTTATCAGAAGTTTATAACCGCCCTATGTCAAACTTCTGAAGTGGGAAATGTCTGATTTACCCTTAATGACAAAACTGCTGATGAAGGACAACTATCATCAGTAGTTCCCATTTTGTCTTCAGTAGTTTGTTAACAACTGATGAGAATGTTTATAAACACTTTATTCATAACTTCTGAAGTTTACTTTATCAGAAGTTAATCATTTTTCAGAAAATATCCCCATACTGATGTTTTGTACATCAGTAGTTTCTCTCTTTTTGTTTTTCAGAAGTTTTGTGACAGACAAATGTAAGTGAAAATAAAAATATGTGCAGAAAAATAAAGAAACACTTACAAATTTAGCATCCCAAGCATGGATACTAACTTCTGAAATGTTGATATGTCAAGGGGTTTTGTGAATATGTCAGCTATTTGATTAGCTGTTGTCACATGCTTCATTTCAATCTTGCCTTTTTCATAGCAGTCCCTTATGAAATGATACCTGATCTCAATATGTTTAGTTTTTTAGACTGAACAGGATTTTGAATGATGCTAATGGCAGATTTACTGTCTACAAGCAATGGTGTCTTGGTCTCTTTGATTCCATAATCAAGAAGTTGATATTGAAGCCATTGTATCTGTGATGTACAACTTGCAGCTGCAATGTATTCAACTTCAGCAGTTGAAATTGCAACAGATGTTTGCTTCTTTGATTGCCAAGACACTAGATAGTTTCCCAAGAATTGACAACCACCAGATGTTGATTTTTGTGACATTTTGCACCCTGCATAGTCACTATCTGAAAAAGCTGATAACTTGGTATTGCTAGAAGCAGGATACCAAATTCCAAGTGTAGGAGTTCCTTTCAGATATCTGAAGATTCTTTTGACTGCAATGAGGTGTGATTCCTTAGGAGCTGATTGATATCTAGCACAGACACATGTTGAAAACATAATATCTGGTCTAGAAGCAGTTAGATATAAAAGGGAACCTATCATACATCTATACATGGTTTGATCAACCTGTTTTCCTTGATCATCTGGTTCAACTTGTGTGGTTGGTGTCATGGGAGTGGAACATGATTTACAGTCTTGTAAAGAAAATTTGTTCAATAATTCTTTAACATATTTAGATTGATGTATAAAAGTTCCATTTGTTTGTTGTTTAATCTGCAGTCCTAAAAAATAATGCAGCTCTCCCATTGTACTCATCTCAAATTTTGATTGCATGAGCTTCTTAAATTCATCACACAGTTTTGTGTTTGTTGAACCAAATATGATATCATCAACATAAATTTGAATAAGTAAGACATGATTTCCAACATGTTTTATGAAAAGAGTTTTGTCAATGGAGCCTCTTGTAAAGTTATTTTTGAGCAAAAAGTTTGAAAGTGTTTCATACCAGGCTCTAGGAGCCTGTTTTAGCCCATAAAGAGCTTTGTCAAGTTTGTATACCCACTCAGGATGAGAATGATCCTCAAACCCAGGTGGCTGACAAACATACACTTCCTCTTTGATTTTTCCATACAAAAATGCACTTTTAACATCCATTTGAAAAACTTTAATTTTGTTGGAAATAGCATAAGCCAAAAATAACCTGATGGCTTCAAGTCTTGCAACTGGAGCAAAGGTTTCATCATAGTCAATTCCCTATTCTTGAGAATAACCTTGTACCACCAGTCTTGCCTTGTTTTTGATAATCATACCATCTTCATCTTGTTTATTCCTGAAAACCCATCTTGTGCCAATTGGTAGCTTGTTTGGTGGTAAGGGACAAATTTCCCAGACCTGTTGCTTCCTGAATTGGAGCAACTCATCTTGCATAGCCTGCACCCAATTGTTGTCTTTGAGGGCTTCTTGGTACTTCTTAGGTTCCAACTGAGAAATGAATGTTGAGAAGAAGCAAAAGTTGGAAAGCTGGTTTCTTGTGAGAACACCTGATGCAATATCACCCATGATTTGATCCAATGGATGATCCTTGTGTTCAATCAGTTGTTGTAAACCACTGACAGGTGTAGGTGGCTCTTGTACTTCTTCAAACAAACCACTGAGGTTAATAATATCTGGTTCAGCTGTTTGAACATCTTCAGTAGCTGTGGGAGCTGAAACACATGTTTGAGTTTGTACATCAGCAGTTGTTGAATCAGAAGTTTGTGAAACTTTTGATGGTTTGAAAGTTGACTTAATGACTGTATTAGGAGTCCATGGTGCTGGATCCTCATCATCAAACCTTTGATCACCATAATAAGTAGGTTTAGATGAAGTGACAGTCTTTTCAGGTCCGAAATGGAAGCTGTCAAGGTCAAAGAGTTCAGCAGGATGTGCTGGAATGAGAGTGTGTGTTGACTCATTGAACTTGACATTCAGTGTTTCTTCTACTATCTTGGTTCTTGAGTTAAAAACTTTGTAGGTTTTTCTAGTGGAAGAGTAACCAACAAAATAACCTAAATCAACTTTAGCAGCAAACTTTGAAATAGAGTCTTTAATGTTGAGAATGAAACATTGACATCCAAAAGCCCTGAAAAAGGAGATAAGGGGCTTAATGTCATGAAGAACTTCATACGCAGTTTTGGAGTGCCTCTTGTTGACAAGGACTCTATTCTAAACATAACATGCAGTGTTGACTGCTTTAGCCCAGAAATACAATGGTAGGCCTGAATCAGCTAACATGGTTCTTGCTGCTTCAATTAATGTCCTGTTCTTCCTTTCTACCACACCATTTTGTTCAGGAGTTCTGGGAACACTGAATTGTCTAATAATCCCTTTAGACAAACAGAATTCATCCAGAGTTTTGTTCCTGAACAATGTCCCATTATCACTTCTAATGGCTTTGACAGAAAGAGAATATTGTTTCTCTACTTGTAGAATGAAGAACTTGATGATTTTAGCTGCCTCATCCTTTGAAAATAAGAAGAATACCCATGTGAATCTTGAATAGTCATCAATGATGACTAGGCAGTACTTCTTCTTACCAAGACTCATGATTTTGACTGGCCCAAATAAGTCCATATGGAGTAGTTGAAGACATGCAGATGTTTTAGATTCTTCAATAGACTTATAGAAGGACTTATGCTGCTTTCCCTTTAAACGGGATACATAGTGTTCTTGACACTGGTATACTTTCAAGGGTAGACCTCTGACCAAGCCCATTTTTGTGACTTTATTTATGGTTTTAAAGTTCACAGGGCCAAGTCTCCTGTGCGGCTGTGCCAGAGATTAGTCTCTAAAGTTGATGCCCTTGAGAAGAAACAGGCAGTGTTGTTCAGTACTTTGTCCTTTTCAATGTCCATTGCATAGACATTGCCGCATCTTTTGGCTATCAACAAAGTATGATCTTCAACGATCTTCTCTATAAACTTCTGGCCTTCTGGTGATATGATCTTGCATGCTGTCTTTGTGAAAAAAGGAAGAATATCCTTTATCACACATTTGTGACACATTCAGCAAGTTGTACTCAAGGTTTTCAACCAGATTGACCTTGTCAAACTGTATTTTGCCAGAAGAGACATTGCCATGTCCTAGCACATATCCCTTGGCATTGTTCCCAAAGGATACAGATCCTTCTCATTGAATGATAAAATTGTTTATCAGGTATATGCATCTTGTCATGTGCATTGAGCCTCCACTGTCAACATACCAAATGCTATTTAAGCCTCTGGAGACCCGCTGCACAAAGTATCAAATTAGTTAGATTTCGGAACCCAAGCCAATTTGGCTTTGGGTTTGCTCTTGAGAACATTAGCACTTTGTTCTTGACCAGGTTGAGGAATCCATGTCTTCATTAAGAGCAATGGTGGTATCCTTTTGAGGACCACCATCAACCTTGGTCATCAGTAGTTGTACCATATTCATGAGATCTTTAATCTCAACAGTTTGTGAAACTGCTCATGATTTAGGTCTAACTACTGAAGGAGAATTTTGAGAAAAAGACTGTTGTTAAGATTTCATCTTTTTCTGAGAAAAGGTGTTGCCTGGTTGTTGTTTCTTGGGAAGGAAAGTTTCTTCAAAATTATTTTTGAGTTGTTTTCCCACAACCAGTTGTGAAATTTTCTTGTTATACTAAATTCCTTTTCTGTATCTACAAAATTCTGTTTTGTGGTTAAACAAACCACAAATTTCACATTCTTTTGCCTTTTCTTTGTCATTTAAAGGCAAATTTCTGACTATCTTGATTTGATTTAGGTCATCAGTAGTTTTCAGGTTCTCAACTCCTAATGTAGATGAAACTACTGATGGCTTAAAGTCGGATTTTATCAGTACTTCTGAAGAACTTTCTTTTTGAATATTTAGAAAGTTTTCATGAAAAGATGTGCATTCTTTCTCTTCAGAAGTTTCATTTTGAACAATTTTTCTCCCATCTTCGGTAGTTTTGGGAGAAAATCAGTTGGTGTTTCAGTGTGATTGTACCTTATGCCAAACCTAACATTTGATGCACTTTGTTTGTTAAGCAGCAGTTGGTACCCTTTACATGACTCAACCCATTTTTCACAGTCAAACTTGGTGTCAGCAAGCTCTTTTCTGACATTTCCTAGGTCTTCTATCATGATTTTAAGTTGTGCTTGGGTTTCAATAGCATTGTTAGTTAATTTAGAATTTTCTTTTGATTTTGCAGCAAGTTTTCTTTCTAAATCACATTTCATTTGAGTAAATTTTCTTTCAGAGTCATTGGCTTTGCCTTATAAATGCACATTAGTCTCTCTTATGAGAGCAAAAGATTCTTTACATGAGTTTGAACAAAGTTTTGTTAAAGATTTTTTTGATACCTGAGACATGGTAGATTTTGAGGTGCAACCCTCAAATGCCATTAAGGCAAAGTTCTATTTGCCACTGTCAGGTTCTCCCTAGTTGATGTCAAACATTTTGTTGTCTGCATCAGGATTACACTCTGTTGTGTCAAAAGGAAGACTGCTCCAGTCAACATACCCTAAAGTGAAAAGACTTTGTTGTGATGGTTGCTGAGTTTGTGGAGGTTGTTGAGCAGCTAGAATGGAAGGCATTTGTTGTTGGCTCTGCATTTGTTGAGCAGGCATCTGTACATATTGTATTTGTGGCACATATTGGATTTGTGGAGCTTGTGCCTGTACAAAATGTGCACTTCCCTGTGTTCCATTATTCCTATTATAACTAGGGTTAAACTGGTTTCCCAGTTATAGCTAGAGCTTCTACACTCTCTAGCAAAGTGTCCCAACTTCTGACACTTGTGACAACTGATAGAACACAAAGATCATCAATTGGAATAAATCCTGGGTGATATAGCTTCAGGGGTGCTGACAAGAAACCAGCTTTCCAACTTCTGCTTTTACACTATCTTTATTTCACAGTTGGAACCAAAGAAATACCAATAAGCCATTAAAGACAACAATTGAGTGGAAGCTATGCAGGATGAGTAGCAACAGCTCTAGGAAATATGTCCTTTACCTCCTAACAAGCTACCAATTGGCACAAGATGGGTATTCAGAAACAAACAAGATGAAGCTGGACTAATCATCAAGAACAAGGCAAGACTAGTGGTCCAAGGTTTTTCCCAAGAAGAGGGAAATGATTTTGATGAAACCTTTGCACCAGTAGCAAGGCTTGAAGCCATCAGGTTATTTTTGGCTTTTGCAATTTCCAACAAAATCCAAGTTTTTCAAATGGATGTTAAAAGTGCATTTTTACATGGAAAAATAAAAGAGGAAGTGTATTTTGTCAACCACCTGGGTTTGAGGATCCTTCTTATCTTGATTGGGTGTACAAACTAGACAAGGCTCTATATGGACTAAAACAGGCTCCAAGAGCTTGGTATGACACACTTTCCACATTTTTATTGAAAAATCACTTCACAAGAGGTTCCATTGATAAAAACACTTTTCATAAAGCATGTTGGAAATCACATCCTTCTTGTTCAAATTTATATTGATGATATCATTTTTGGTTCAACAAACACAAAACTGTGTGATGAATTTAAGAAACTCATGCAATCAAAATTTGAGATGAGTACCATGGGAGATCTGCAGTAGTTTTTGGAACTGCAGATCAAACAACAAACAAATGGAACTTTTATGCATCAATCAAAATATGTTAAAGAATTATTGAACAAATTTTCTTTACAAGACTGTAAATCATGTTCCACTCCCATTAGCCCAACCACACAAGTTGAACCTGATGATCAAGGAAAAAAGGTTGACCAAAACAAATGTATAGATGTATGATTGGTTCCCTTCTTTATTTAAATGCTTTTAGACTAGATATTATGTTTTCAACATGTGTTTGTGCTAGATATCAATCAGCTCCAAGGAAATCACACCTCATGGCAGTCAAAAGAATTTTTAGATATCTGAAAGGAACTCCTAACTTAGGGATTTGATATCATGCTATCAGCAGTGCCAAATTAATAGCTTTTTTAGATAGTGACTATGTAGGGTGTAAAATGTCAGGAAAATCAACATCTGGTGGATGTCAATTTATAAGAAACTGTCTGGTGTCCTGGCAATCAAAATACATTGCAGCTGCAAGCTGTACATCATAGATACAATGGCTTCAAAATCAACTGCTTGATTATGGAATCAAAGAGACCAAGACTCCACTGCTCCTAGGCAGTACCTCAGCCATTAGCATCATTCAAAACCCTGTCCAATTTTCATAGACAAAACATATTGAAATAAGATATCATTTCATATGGAATTGCTATGAAAAAAGGCAAAATTGAGGTAAAATATGTGTCAACAGATAATCAAATAGCTGATGTGTTCACAAAACCCCTTGACTCATCAACATTTCAGAGGTTAGCATCCATGCTTGGGATGCTAAATTTTGAGTAATTTTGTAAGTTTTTTCATTTTTTTGTACATATTTTATTTTAACTTATTTATTCTCATCTGTTCATAAACATCTGATAACCAAAAAGAGAGAAACTACTGATGTACAAAACATCAGAAGGGGAATATTTTCTTAAAAGAGTAACTACTGATGAATAAATCATCAGAAGTTACATTGGGCATTTTAAAATTGCATTCTCATCAGTTGTTAACAACTACTGAAGAGAAATGAGAAACTACTGATGAACAAATCTGTATCATCAGATGTTTGGTCATAAAAGGGCAAATCAGTATTTTCCCATCAGAAGTTTGACCTAAGGCGATTATAAAACTTCTAAAAACCAATCTTTCTCATTTATTACTTAAAAAAAAACAAATTTCCCTCTCTCTGCAAACCCTCTGAAACCTATAACCGTTCGATCAAACTCCATGGCTCTCCAATTGAAGCAGGGACACAATCAACTGGGATATTTGAAAAAGGAGAAAACATGGTCCCAATACGATGAAATCATTAATTTGGTCGTAAAATCAAACTATTACACGGCGTTCACTGTCGACCCACCAATCCATGTACAAACTTTGAATGGGTTTTGGGCCAACGCTTTTGCTGTCACTGTCGATCACAATGTCATCTCCCTCAAGACGACAATCAAAGGGAAGACAATGACAATTACCCTAATAACACTGAGAATAAGGTTAGGTTTCATGGATGCAAATGCTTCAGACCACTTCACATCTGATAAGCTCACAAACTTTATCAATTATTTAGGCGAGTAAAAAGTAGTTGGCAAGTATGGAATCTCGAGATGACTTGCATTACGAGTTGATTTTTCAAGCTTATATATATTAATTTATTTCCTTGGTTGTTGGTAGTGTATTGCTACATTTTTTATCTTTTGTCAAGTGCATAATTCAATACTCTTTTTTAGACTTGTAAAAAGAAAAAGTCAAAATCCAAGAAAATCGAGAAAACTTATTGAGCCAAAATCATGATCGAATAGAAGGTGAGCCATCACAATCTCGTGATTTTTTAACTCAATCAAAAATATCCAAGTCGTATATAGCTCTAGCCCTATTTGTTATAAATTCGACCCGAACAGCGGAACTCTATGAGGTAGTTGTATAACTCCTAAATACCAACCATGTTACAAATATTTCATGGTCAACCTTTGAGCCACATATTAAACCTAACCTAATCTTGCAAGTAAATTGCAATAGTGGCCACCAACTCCTTCTATCCATTTCACACACTACCTTCTTCACATATCACCAATTTCTTTATTATTATTATTATTATTATTATTATTGCAAGTTCTTGACGACCACTTGCCACAATTGACCTTTTCAATATCTTTAAATAATACTCCCTAATAATATTTATATTAATTTGGATTTTCATCTCCCCAACAGCTAATACCTGCCACATCCACTTTGTTTAAAATGTGTTGGTTATCCACGTAGGACTCACCAACCCCCAAACTCTTACCAACTTCTTTGCGTATTTAAACTCCAAATAAAATCCGTGATTAACCAACAAGAACCAACTTTCTTTATTTTTTTTATTTTTTTTTTAATTAAGAGAAAGAGCATTTGGGTGATGGGTAGTGTGGGTGTGTTGAGAAATACAACAATGGTGTGTGTGCCATTGATGAGTCATTCCGTGGAACAGTTGGTGGCCGATATGTTTCAAGCCAAGAATGAAGGTGCTGACCTTGTGGAACTCAGGCTTGACTACTTAAAGGAGTTCGATCCGGTCCAAGATCTCCGGACGATTGTTGGTACTAGACCTCTACCTATTGTCGTTGTATACCGGTATGTTTAACGCGTATATTCATCAATGCATTCATTATGTACAATTGATGGACGGTTTCTCTTTAAAACATCATTATTAATTAAATTTATATATTTTTCTAAACTTGTAAAATATTACTTTTTTCTTATTCACAAAAATAAGTTTTTTTTTTTTTTTTTTAAATTTTAATACTTATTTTATAAACTGAGACTCTGAGAGCATGGAATTCTTAATTATTTTATAGGTTTAGAGGTTCTAAGAGCGTATTGTTACGAGGTCATAATACAATTGTATACACTGTGTACAAATGTATTATTTGATTTTTATGTTGGTTTTTGTAACCACATACCATACTCATATTTTGTTTCTAATTAAATCCACAAAGGATCATGTTCAAATGTTAGTTATTCTCAGGATTCTTAAAAAAAAAAAATTAATAATAATACAACGACTAATACGGATTCGGTAAAGAATGTGTGTTATGACTTATGAATGGCTTTATGTTATTTAAATGTCACAACAACCATAGATTTACATGCTAAAATCCCAATATTAAATAAATTTAATAATTTGAGTTCGTAAATTGTCATTTTATTGTAAACTACTTGAATAATTGAATAATCTATCCATTGTAGTCAACAATAGCCAAAGAAAGATTGAAATTTCTACATACGCGGTGCTTTTTTTTAAATCATTATTATTATATAACTTAAAACTCAATTTGCTATATAATTTAAAACTCAATTTGCTAAATCAAATTATATTCCATCATCCCAAAAGAAGTTACATCTAGATTTTGGGTAAGCAGACAACAAACTGTGTAGCTATCTCTTTTTAAATCGTAAAGCCTATTTGCTAAATTATTAATCAATGGGTTTTTAACATGTCATTGTCTTGTTGTAGGTGTGATAGTTAAATTACATATACAAGTTGCCTGTACTATCCCGGATCCCCTCTGTAGCAAATTTTGTTTGAAATTCTTTTTTAGTTGTCTCTTGTAACCCTGTCAATTCAAAGTTTTATTGGAAAAAGCTTATTATTTTTCACTAATTTTTAAATAACTATCTAACTTTTTTTTAAATAAACTTTTTTTATTTCAAGTTGAAATTGCCAGCCCTATTTTCAACACAATATTCTTGTAGGTTCGTATCAGGTATTCGTGATCGTGTCTGAAATTGACAGCCCTGTTTTCAACACAATATTGTATTGCAAAGTATGTAGGAATACGTTATATAGATATAGAGAATGAAGTTGAAGTAAAGAACACGCATTTACATAATTGATTTATATATTACTATAGGAAAAATACAAAAAACGTTTATGTGGGATTTGTAATTCTTGATTTAAAATTGATTGGTATGAAAATGAAACTGTTATGTATCTATTTACGTATCCAAAAACATGTTAATGCAATAATGCCTTGATTGGTGAGAATCTTGAATTCTTGTACACGATTTTTTTTTATGCTGCTTGTAGTTTACCTTTATTCATGTGTGTGTGTTTTTTTTCCATATAATTATCATTTTGTTATATTAAAACAAAATCATAAAAAAACAAAAACAAAAATCGAAAAGCCAACTATACAGAATCTGCAGATGCTTTTGTCGTTATTTTACTTGATTTTGTATGCCAACTTGCAAAAATTTTATTTGGTACTCGCGGATGCTTCCCAACACATGTTTTTGCTGATGTTATATTTTGTCCCCTTTTTTTCTAACTAAAAAATATTTTGATATAATGTGTTGTGACGTATTTTATTATTAATTTAATGAAAATATTTTTAATTAAGGAAAATGTTTAATTGACTAAAGTTCTATCTAAGTTCACATAAATGAGGAAAAATATTTTTTTTAATGCCAAAAGAATATCACATAAATTTTCTAAGTTTGAAATTAAATTTGTGTAGTTGATTTTTCTTTTGGAATTTCAAAAATCATGATGACAGTAGTCATGTAATTTCCAAATTATGATAGTAGCAAACAGGTTTGGTAGAAAACGCAACGCCTGCCATAGTGGTGGAGTGGTTGGGAAAAACTTCTTGTGATCCAGATTCGATTCTTATTCTCCCCATTATTTTTTGCGGCATCTAGGTGAAAAGCGAATATGTGTGGCGCCGGTTCGACTCGGGTGGGAGGCGAGGTTTTACCGATTTTTTCACTGTCATGCCTTCAAGCGGGTGGAGGTCGGGTTTCTGCGCATCTAGAAGAGCCAAGGAGCTGGCGGCGGTCGAATAGTCGACCTTAGCCACAACACCTGGTGTCACGTTAGTTAGAACGTCATTGCCATTCAAAAACAAAATAAAAGACAACACTTTTTTTTGTTCTATATTAATTTTTTTTATATGTTAATCAGATATCAGTCTCATGATTATAAGTAAATTGGAACATTTATTTTGATCCATAAATTTTTTTATCAAAATATTTTGGAAAGTATTCATCTTTGTGAGGGGTTATGGGTCCCTAGCATCATTTGATCACTATTCACCAAAACATCCATATCGAAAAATTGAAAAAAATAAAAATAAATTGGAGGACCTTGATACATTGATACAATCGTACATCGCCAGCTGCTACGAATCCCCACGTCACCAATAGTACAAGCATTTTGTGGGTTGACATAAACTCGACTCATTTAACCTCAAAAAAATTATTTAATTATTTTTATTTTTATTTTTTTTAAACAATTATATTTTTCGCGTTTATTAATATTAATACATAACAATTTTTAGGATGAAAAAAAAAATTATATTTAAACTATGCCAATTTATTTTAAATATGTAAATGTTACCATAAAAATACACAAATAGTTTATGTTAATACAAACACAATCAATAAAAGTAAGTAAGTACATAACTAGATGGGTTAAACAAACATGACCCGTATAGCTAAACATGGTTGCGGGTTCAACCCAAAACTACCCCTAAGCATGTTTAGACTAAACCTAACATTCGAGTTTTGTGTTAAGTTCGTGTTATGTCTAGAAAATCACACCGCTGCTACTCGTAAGTGACTAATATTATGCTGCATAAGTAGGAATAATGACATCCAAAGTAACATTTTCCCTTTGTTTTTTGCATTTAGTTATAAATTCCACTTGAACAGTTTAATAATTATTAATATTTTGTTTAGACCAAAATGGGATGGTGGCCTATATGATGGTGATGAGAAGTCAAGGCTAGAAGCACTTATGCTTGCTAAAGAATTAGGAGCAGAATATATTGATTTGGAGCTTCAGGTAATGATGATCACAATCCTTTTACTTTAAGTTGGGATCTCAAAGAATCTAAATTAATATTTGTACATTCAGGTAGCTTCTGATATCATGGAAGAACACAAGCTTGGTCAGCAAAGCAGTTGCACGATAATAGTATCTTGTTTTGTGGACAGAATCACATCTTTAAAGGAAGATTTAAGCCATCTTGTAACAAGAATGCAATCAACTGGTGCACATATTATCAAACTTGTTACAACTGCAACTGATATCACAGAATTATCAAGGATTTTTCATTTGCTTTCACATTGCCAGGTACAAACTTTTTCTTTTTTCTTTATTTTTTTTTTTATAAATTAATTAATATCATGCCAACATACTTGGACCTCATATTCACCTATCTATACTGGAGTATTTTGGCGTTGATTTAAGCCTGGAATTATCGCATTTGAAGAGTCATGTATGTTTGTATATATGCAGGTACCTTTGATTGCATACTCAACGGGTGAGCGGGGACTAATTAGTCAATTACTTGGTCCAAAATTTGGTGGTGTTATAGTGTATGGATCACTTGAAGGAAATCAAATAGCTGGTCTACCAACTCTTGCTAGCCTTAGAGAAGCATATGCAGTTGACAATATTAATGCAGATACAAAAGTGTTTGGGCTAATCTCAAAGCCGGTTAGCCATAGCAAAGGCCCTATTTTGCATAATCCTACTTTCAGACATGTGGGCTTCAACGGCGTTTATGTTCCAATGTTTGTGGATGATCTTAAACACTTCTTTAATGTTTATCAAAGTCCTGACTTCGCGGGTTACAGGTATGCATGCATATTCATACATAACATTTTACATCAAGTAATGCCGAGTTTGACTTTTGATTCATTACTTGAAGTGTTGGAATCCCATACAAAGAAGCAGTAATGGAGTTTTGTGATGAAGTTCACCCTCTAGCAAAGGTGACATTTAAATATTTAAAATTGTTTTTAATTTACTCAAGTAATGTTGGTCACTTTGTACCAAAATCTTATCAGCATTGTATCGTTCTCCAGGATATAGGTGCGGTTAACACCATCGTAAAAAGGCACAGCGATGGGAAACTGATTGGCTACAATACAGATTGTGAAGCTTCTATAACTGCAATTGAGGATGCTCTTAAAGGTACTAAAAAAACAAAAGCAAACTTTAATGTTAGTAAGATTGAATCATCTACATTTGCTCATACTTACTTGTATTGCAGCTCGAGGTCTCGTAAATGGAGAAGCATCCCTTCGTTCCCCTCTTACCGGGAAACAGTTTGTGCTGGTTGGCGCCGGTGGTGCAGGGAGAGCTTTGTCATTTGGGGCTAAAAGTAGGGGAGCCAGAGTTATAGTTTTTGATATTGACTATGGTATGTTCATATATTTATCAACTTTACATGTTTGACTTTGAAAAGTCAAAATATACCTATAGTACAGCCAATGATTCAGGTTTATGTCCTGCTGAATAATGAAAATTAAAACTACATTGTTTGTTTGTATTTATAGATAGAGCAAAATCACTAGCTCAAGCGGTGTCGGGTGAAGCTCGACCATTTGAAGAGTTGACTACTTTCCAACCCGAAAAAGGTGCAGTCCTCGCCAATGCAACACCAATTGGGATGCACCCAAATAAAAACCGAATCCCTGTTTCCGAGGTTTGTTATCCTAATATTAAGTGTCCTTGGAAAATTTTATCTTCTTGTTAGGATTGCAACTAATGTTTTCTTTTTATTGTTTTAGGAAACTTTGAGAGATTACTCTGTTGTCTTTGATGCTGTGTATACGCCTAGGAAAACGACACTTTTAGCAGACGCCGAGGCTGCTGGCGCGATTATCGTTAGTGGGGTCGAGATGTTCCTTCGACAGGCGGTTGGGCAGTTCAATCTTTTCACTGGTGGCAAAGGTACTAACTACTATAACAATAAAAACACCTAATATCTCTTTACAAATAACTGATCATCTCTTTTGCTCACTGATTTTGGTCAAAAATGTATATTGTAAAAAGAAATTGATATGTTTACAAATAAATTGATGGCTTGTATGTTTGTTTGTTTGTTGCAGCACCTGAAGAATTCATGAGAGAGATTGTTTTAACAAAGTTCTGATTGATTGATTGATTGATTGATTTACAAGAAAATATATAGATTTATGATTAATAATAATCAAACAGATCCTGGTGTTCAGAATCAAATGAAGAGATTTTGATATGAACATGGGTTGCTGTTGTTCATTATTTGGATGCAATCTGTTGTATGTATATTTGTAGACAGACCTTATGTTGTACCAACTCTTGATCATCTCTTGATTTTTTATTAAATATTTCTTATCCCTACACTTTGTTTTGTTAAGATAGTCCTCTTTATATATATTGGTACGTATATGTTGTTAACACATGATCATGGCTGAATCGGTCGTTGTACAGGAAATGAAGCAGGCACAAAGCCTTACATTAATCTAAAGGTGTTGACACAAACTTTATAATAAGGGGTCTTGTACTAAAGTTACAAAATCAATTACCCAACATATAAGTTTTGTGCCACAGCGTTATGTGCTTGGCAACCCTATGACTTTTTCAGCTGAAAGTAATTACAAAATTCTTTTTGCTAATGGTACTGGTAGATGAACTCTATAAGGTTTGTTTGGCTCCCATGATCGCGACATCCTAAATTTGATACTTGTTTTCGTGTATAATGTTGTTCATTTCCATCGTCTTTATAGTCATGGAGAGTATCGATCGGAGTACATAAGTCCTGACAACCTAGCTAGGATGTGTTCAAAATTTTTTACTTGTATCAAGAGGTTTATTTTTTACTTGGGTCATAGTTTTATTAAATAAGTTGCTCCATGTTGATTTTAAATTCAATCATCTTTTTATAGTTCATAGATGGGATAGAACCCTACCATGTTTTGGAACCATATTGTGGAACTCTTGTTTGGCCAATCAAACTGGCCACTCGGAAATCAGATGGAGAGAGTCATTCATTTTACTGTAGAGTAAGTTGTTTCTCTGTTTCATATATTTGTTTTCGAAATGTGTGTAAACGAGCCAAACTGAGCCCGAGTTTTATTTGTTTATTATTTGTTATTTATTTTATATATATTTATAATTGTTTTTATAGATATTTGTAATTAATTTCTACATATAACATAATATTTATTGTTTATTTAGTTTTCTCATAATTTGATTTTATATGTTACAGTATATACTATGTGAAACAAAAAATAAATAAATAATTGGTTGATTAATTAAGCTCACAATCCTACTCGAGTTCGGGCTCAAACTTGTTTGTTAAACATGGTTATTTTTAGCAATTCGATATTGAGTAGCTCACAGGTGCTTTGCCCAATTATAACATTTGCAATGTAAGCAAAAGTTGACCAAAGTGGGTGCAGAATGAAGGATATAAGTTGGCTTATTACTGGCTTCATGATACAAGTGTTAGAGAAGCACTGCATATTCAGAAGGTATTCGTATATATTTTTAGTAGCTACGCGCTTCAAAACACATGGGACCATAGAAGACTGGGAAAGGTGCAACTTCGATTTAAACTTCACCATAACACTTGATGATGTCAGACCGTATCGTTTATACCTCGGTAACAAGGGTTATCTACAGGTGTTCTATATTTTACAACATGGTCTTTTGTCTAATCATTTTTGTATTAGGATAGTTAGACATTTTATCATTATGTTGTAACATGGTTACACGCCTGTATTTAAATAGGTGAAGCGGCGGTGATCATGATATGCCCATTCCCCATCAGTCAACTCAAGCATGGATAAACGGGTTAAACTTCTCTGTCATCGAGCAATGGCGATCATGAAAGTTAGATGGTCAAATTGTTGGGTAAGGAATGTTTTACACGCGTGGAATGTAATCAAAGGTACTTACTTCTGTTGGGGTGTTTGTTTATATATATTGACAGGTACACAAAGACTTATTCCAATATGATGACATATGCTACTGTGAAGGCAAGGAATCTGTGTTTTGTTATTTTGATTATTGATTAATGTTTGAATTGAAACAGTTTAGTTACATGGGAGGGTGGTGGGCACATAGCCCCTGAGTACAAGCCTGAAGAATGTTTCGCCATGTTCAAGAGGTGGATGTCTCAACAACCATGATGAACATCTTATCTGGCCATAGCCAAACTTTTTTAGAGTTGGTTATATATGTTAAGTTCTTATGATGCCGACATTCTACATTATCATTTTATGATAGATAAAGAAAGAAAGAAAAACAAACAGAAGAAGAAGCAATCAAGCAAGATACAACAAAAACAATTTTAGATGTAATTCTTGAAGCACGAGTTATATACACAACAAAAGTCAACTAACCCAATTAGACCCACCGTAGTGGCAGCGCTATATGGCGTGAAAAGAAAAAAATAGCGCCCCCCACACCGTTACGGGGGGCGCTATGTTTGAAAAAAGTGGTCAGGCGTTAAATAAATAACGCCGGGTGACACATCTACCAACCAATCACTCGAGGACGCGTGGACGAGGGGGGGAGGGGGGGGGGATCTGGTTTGTTTGTTTTTTTCTTCTAAATTAGCGCCCCTCAATTTGTTTCCCCCACTACATCCCATGCTGACTCAGCTGCCACGTAGACCAATCAAAATCAGGGGCGTTATATTTAACCCCCTCCACTACACATGGTCTTATAAAGAGTCGCAACTGTTCAATTTTTTTATTTTTTTTATTTTTTTTATTTTTTTTTGAACAGCCAACCGCAACTGTTCAAATTATATGCGACAATCCAGTTATAGGACTATGACATCTACTATTAATGTAAATAATTGGAGATGAGAGACATATAATGGCTCCAAGAGGCAATAATAATAAGTCTAAGGAAACAGAATGGTATATAATTATTATTTTGCACTAGAGAAACATGATGGCGTAGCATAGGTACTGTGACACCCGGCAAATTCTGGTTAACAACGTTGTCTAGATGAAAGTCTACCTTAGCGAGTCACGCGTATATTGTACTTAACTGGGTTAGTTAAGTCGGGTTATAGTTCGGGAACTATTGGTTTAGTCTAGAGGATCATTGGATGTTGGTCTAGAGGTTCATTAGATGTCGGTCCTTAACCAAGTGTACAAACGGTGACGATCGGTAGGATCGTCAGGGCATACGGAACGTACGAGTCTCGAGTCCCGGGAATTGGTGAACGAGTGTAAATATGTGTATTTACTTGTGTTATGTGTTTACAATCATTATATGACTTGTCGGTACATGAATATGCATTAACATATGTTAAAACGGGGTTTAACGCGCAAAACACACAAGACCAACCCCTATAGGCGAGTAGGAGGTCTACTCCCCTATAGGGGAGGCGAGTAGGGAGCCCTTAAGGGCGAGTAGGCCCTACTCGTGTATAACTAAGGGCGAGTAGGCCCTAATCACGTGAACTTTCAGGCGATTACAAGCCCTAATCGCCTGAACTGCTGCATACTCGCTAGTAACGTGCTGGACGACTAGAAACGCCTATAAATACAATGCTTAACCTCCTAAACTTCCTAATATCAACCCTAGTCGTCCCATAACCGCCCCAAACACATAAACAACCTCTGGAAGGCGATTTTGATCAAAAACACAAGGTTTCAAGGTCTAACCATCATTCTTTCATAATCCTAAGGTTTGATTCTCATCCATAACACTTTGTAAACGTTTTTAATCAATCCCTAATGGTCCAGACCTGTTCATAAACGAAAAAGCTTTCTGAAAATCGTCAATAAGGGTTGTTAATCGGATTATAACTAATATACATGCGTTATGGGTGTGTATGATTAGAAAGCTAGGGTTTTTATGATTCATGATGATGGATTGATGTGTTATTATGTTAGGTCAGAACTGATATTGATATTATGATGCTAGAAATCTCAGTAATCGGTTATTAGTGTTATGATTACGCGTGTTTGTATGATGTTGCATGCTATGTGAATTGGTGTTTGGATTACTTGGTTGCATGCAGGACTGATTATACGAGGTTGAACGAAGGGTTTTGGGTTAAACATGTTTAGGATAGTGTTTGGGATGATATTGGGTAGTTACACACGTTCTGGATCTGATTTGGAGCGTTAAACGCGCGAAAAACCGGAACAGCAAGGTTACAGGCGAGTAGCATTCCTAATCGCCTATGTTATAGGCGAGTAGGATGCTAATCGCCTATAACACAGGCGAGTAGAGGTCTAATCACTAGTAAGTTCAGGTGATTAGCCCTAATCACTAGTAAGTTCAGGGGAATAGCCCTAATCACTAGTAAGTTCAGGGGAATAGCCCTAATCACTAGTAAGTTCAGGGGAATAGCCCCTAATCGCCTATAGTAGGGGCGAATAGGACTCCTAATCACTAGTTGACTTTCCTAATCACTAGTTGACTTTTCCTAATCGCGTGTACTGCTGCTGTAAGTGTAAATTAGCGTTCCGAGACCCGATTTAACATGTAGTAACATGCTAGGAACCCCGTAACATGTCTAATAACTTGGTAACATATATTTGGATGTATTTCGGTGATACGTGAACTATGTGCTATAACTTGTTGTGCGTTAACGTATGTTAAGTGTACTTGCGTTATTGTACGTTTTGGAGCGTAAACATAACACGGGGAGTCTCGGGTCACCAATGGGATGTCGAGTCTTGTACTTTGGGTCGGTTAAACAGTCACGGTGTTTTCAAACGAACTTGGTTATGGTCTGGACATCTAGGGACTAATTAGCCTGCGGGTTATTAGTCTAAGTACTTGTAACTGTCGTATGTTAGGTCGCCGCTTTACGGGACTAGCATAGCAGCTGAGTTTACTCGGGTTAAGGAGTAACGGAACTTAAGGTGAGTTTACGGCCCCTCTTTTAAACTGGTTTCATATTTTCGGGGGAGAAAACATGTGTTAAAACGATTATGTGGTAACTACTGTCATACTATGGGTTTCTATTGTGTACTACACGATCTTTGGAAGTCCCGGGGGGAACCATGAATGTGCGGGTTTGCACAACGGGGAAATGTGAATAGCGCTATTGGGAGTGACCAACCCCGCTCGTCGACTTGGAGGGTCGGCGGGTGCATATTGTCTCAAACAGGAACAACAGGAACAACAGGAACATACATCGGGCATACTTTTGGTATTCGCGTTAGTAATGGTTTTCCAATCGTGGTAGTAACAAAACGTACGCCTAGCTAGCGTATACTGGTTTTCGATTATTATAGTATGGACAGGTGGACTTGGTACTTGGATACAAAACCTGTAAACTCACCAGCATCTTTGTGCTGACGTAAACTTTTACATGTTTTCTCAGGTCGCTAAGGTAGCACGAATGGAACTAGGGCGCACGCGTCTGCACGGCGTCTAGCTAGAGTTGCATGATTTACAAACTTTGAACATTGGTTTATTATTGAATAATTGTTTTGAATAAGCTTCCGCTGTAAACGGGGATTTTAAACTATGTTTTGAAATTGCATTTTAATTCATTTAGACTTGTTTATTGTGATCGTTGGTTTGGATCCTGGTTTGTCATGCGCCTCGCGGTAAAACTCCGCAAGTGGATTTTGAGGGTGTGACAGATTGGTATCAGAGCCAATGGTTATAGTGAACTAGGACTGCATGTAGAGTCTAGTCTATAGCCGAGTCGCACACACTAGACGATCACATGGTACTAAACGTTATAGTGGTTTACGTATGGTCTTGTCGGGGTGTCTCTAAATCGTTTGGTCTTTCTACGTTACATCATCCGTTCTATCTTAGATTGGGTTACTTGTTTTCTAGGCAGTGTGGTCTATTGGGGTAACTCGTGTGCTCTTGAGATTTGTCCAAGGCTCGGACATCTCCCTTTCGCACTCCAATAGAAACACTTGTCATGAACTACCGTAGTATTACGGTGTATAGCTAAGAGTCTATGTTCGGTGATTTGAACTTTGAACTAGGAGAACACTTGGAGGACCATGTAGAGCGTTTTATCATTTTGGGTGCACACAAAATCATAAAACGAAATGCATGGAAGCCCTAGTGAGCTCTGGGTTTGAGGGGATAGTCCTGGATTGGATCTGGCTTTGATCTTGTGAACATTAGTGGTTATCTTTAACTGCGAAACTAAATTTTCTCGTTCTTTCTGCCAGAATCATGTCTGGAGTGCGTGGAGGTGGTCGCAATGGTGGACGTGGTGGTGGTCGCGGTGGTGCTGGTGGTCGTGGTGGAGGTATTAACCTATCACAGGCTGATCTGAACAACTTGCTCCAGGCTGCCTTTCAGTTAGGGCACAACGGTGGTGGTAAGTTGTTTTATCCGTTTTCTTTGCCTTATTGGTGAACCTTGTTTACGTTATTCGTGGTTTCTCATACGTTTCATTTCAGGTGGTCCTGTTGACCCACCCCCACCCATGTGCACCTACAAGATGTTCCGGGACTGCAAGCCCCAGGAATTCTCTGGCACTGAGGGTGCGGTTAGCTTGCTTAGGTGGTTGGAGAAAGTGGAGTCGGTATTTCTGATGTGTAACTGTCTCCCAGAAGATCGGGTGAAGTATTCTGCTGCGTTGTTTCAGGACGTGGCATTGACTTGGTGGAATGGCATCACCCAGAACATGGGTATTGGGGAGGCATATGCTATGCCATGGGAGAACTTTGTACAGTTGCTGAAGCGGGAGTATTGCCCGAGAGAAGAGGTACAGAAGCTGGAGCATGAGGTGTGGAACCTCAAGATGACTGGATCGGAAATCGAGAAGTATACTGTGAGGAGGAATGAGTTGGCAGTGCTGTGTCCCGATCTGCACGTGCCAGAGTATCGTAAGATTGAACATTATGTCTCAGGGTTAGTGCCGGAAATTGCAGGGCTAGTGGCTGCTGGGAATCATCCTACTTATGCGGAGGTAGTTCGATCGGCCCATAGGATGACCAACTTAAAAGTGAATGAGGGGATTTTGCCTGCGAAGGGTTCAACAGTTAAGGCTCCAGAGAACAACAAGCGCAAGTGGGAAAATGACGGGAAAGGATCTGGGTCTGCACAGCAGGGTAAAAGGTTTGATAATGGGGGTTCATCTTCTTCGGGTAACAAGCAGGGTGGTTATGCGGGAAAACTGCCCAAATGCAACAAGTGTGGACGCCATCATCAAGGGAACTGCGATAGTAACCGTTGTCACCGCTGCCAGCGAACTGGGCACTATGCTAAGGATTGTCGGGCTACACTTCCATCGACTCAGGCTCCTACTAACAGCTCAGCTCCGACTACTCAGGGAACTACAGGGAAACAAGGATGCTACAACTGTGGTGACACTGGGCATTACAAGAAGGATTGCCCAAAACTGAAGCAGGGTGGGAACAACGGAAATGGTAACAACGGGGGCGGCGGCAGAAATGCACGTGCCTTCGTCATTGGAGCTGCTGAGGCTAGGCAGGACCCTGACACAGTCACCGGTACGTTCCTTCTCAATAATCGTTCTGTTAGCGTGTTATTTGATTCTGGTGCCGACAAGAGTTTTGTATCCATGGATGTTAGTCGACTGCTAGATGTAGTACCCGTGCCATTAGAAACCAAGTATATTATTGAGTTAGCTGACGGTAAAACGATTGAAGCTACTAGTGTTCTTCGGGAGTGTCAATTAGAGTTGTCGGGTTTATCGTTCCCCATCGACCTTATGCCGGTACCATTGGGTAGTTTTGACGTTGTGGTAGGAATGGATTGGTTATCTTTGTATCGCGCGGAGATCGTCTGTTACGATAAAGTTATTCGGATTCCTCTCCCTGATGGAGAATTCCTTTCTGTGTACGGTATCAAGGGTGGTGTTCCGCTAAACATCATCTCTAGCATGAAAGCCCTTAAGTGTCTTCGAAAGGGTTATCCAGCCGTATTGGCGCTTTTATCTGTTTCCTCTAGTGATGAGAAGAAGATTGACGACATTCCGGTGGTACGCGAGTTTCCTGATGTTTTTCCCGATGATTTATCTGGTCTTCCTCCTCATCGTCAAGTCGAGTTCGGTATTGATCTTGTACCAGGGGCTGCTCCTATTGCTCGGGCCCCCTATCGTCTTGCACCTCCCGAGATGCAGGAATTGTCCAGTCAGTTACAGGAACTCTTGGACAAGGGTTTCATCCGGCCAAGTTCTTCCCCTTGGGGAGCCCCGATTTTATTTGTTAAGAAGAAGGATGGGAGTTTCCGATTGTGCGTAGACTACAGAGAACTGAACAAGTTAACCGTCAAGAACCGTTATCCTCTTCCACGTATTGATGATCTATTCGACCAGCTTCAGGGTTCTAGTTATTATTCCAAGATCGATTTGAGGTCCGGTTATCACCAGCTGCGCGTCAGGGAGGCTGACGTTGCAAAGACTGCTTTTCGAACACGTTATGGCCATTTCGAATTCTTGGTCATGCCTTTCGGTCTCACGAACGCACCGGCGGTTTTCATGGACTTGATGAACCGCGTCTGTAAACCATATCTGGATAAGTTCGTCATTGTGTTTATTGATGACATTCTGATCTACTCCAAGAACGAGACCGAACACGGGGAACATCTGCGGTTAGTTTTGGAACTTTTGCGACGGGAGCAACTTTACGCCAAGTTCTCAAAGTGTGACTTTTGGTTACGCGAAGTTCAATTCCTAGGACACGTGGTTAATGAACTAGGGATTCATGTCGATCCAGCTAAGATCGAAGCGATCAAGGACTGGGGAGCACCAAAGACGCCAACTGAGGTGCGGCAATTCCTAGGCCTTGCGGGCTACTATCGTCGTTTCATTCAGGGGTTCTCGAAGATTGCTCAACCCCTCACCACTCTCACTCAGAAGGATAGGAAGTTCGACTGGGGTGAATCACAAGAGTCAGCGTTTGAAGAACTGAAGTCTAAACTGTGTTCTGCTCCTATTTTGTCTTTACCTGAGGGTCCTGATGATTTCGTTGTCTACTGTGATGCTTCCATTCATGGACTCGGTTGCGTGTTGATGCAACGCGAGAAAGTGATTGCGTATGCTTCTCGTCAACTCAAAGTGCACGAGAAGAACTACACAACTCATGACTTGGAGTTGGGTGCCGTGGTATTCGCGTTGAAAATTTGGAGACATTACTTGTACGGTACCAAATGCACCATCTACACCGATCACAAGAGTCTCCAACGCATTTTCGACCAACAACACTTGAACATACGGCAACGCCGTTGGATCGAACTTTTGAACGACTATGATTGTGCTATTAAGTACCATCCTGGCAAGGCGAATGTTGTAGCAGACGCCTTGAGCAGGAAGGAATCTACTAAACCTCGTCGTGTTCGGGCGTTGCAGCTCACCATTCATTCGTCGTTACCTGATCAACTCCGTTCTGCCCAATTGGAAGCTTTGAAGGAGGAAAACCTTAAAGCTGAAACTATGCACGGTGCCGACAAGCACCTAGAGCGAAGGCCTGATGGCCTGCACTATTTCGCAGAACGTATATGGGTTCCTTTGTTCGGGGGACTACGGGAGCTTGTCCTTGATGAGGCTCATAAGTCCCGGTATTCTATTCATCCTGGTTCGGATAAGATGTACCAAGATCTGAAGGTGCTTTACTGGTGGCCAAACATGAGGTCGGACATAGCCTCATACGTGAGCAAATGCTTGACTTGTGCTAAGGTCAAGGTGGAATACCAGAAACCGTCGGGTCTCCTGCAACAACCTGAAATTCCGGAATGGAAATGGGAACGGATTACTATGGATTTTGTCACACAACTTCCTAAATCACCAAGCGGGAACGACAAGATATGGGTGATTGTCGACCGGTTGACGAAATCAGCTCATTTTCTTGCTATTAAGGAGACCGACACCATGGATCGTTTGGCTCGTCTTTACTTGAAAGAAGTTGTTTCTAAGCACGGGGTACCAGTTTCTATTATCTCGGATCGTGACTCCCATTTTACTTCTCACTTCTGGAAGTCTTTGCACAAGGCTTTGGGTACCCAACTAGACATGAGTACGGCTTACCATCCACAGACTGACGGTCAGAGTGAGCGTACGATTCAAACTTTAGAAGACATGCTGCGGGCGTGTGTGATCGATTTTGGCAAGGGTTGGGAAGCTCATCTGCCGTTGGTAGAATTCTCGTACAACAACAGTTATCACACGAGCATCAAGGCTGCTCCGTTCGAAGCACTGTACGGACGGAAATGCCGTTCTCCTCTTTGTTGGGCTGAAGTGGGTGAGAGTCAACTCACTGGGCCTGAACTAGTGTACGAAACTTCGGAAAAGATCGTACAGATTCGAAATCGGTTGGCGGCGGCACGGGACCGGCAAAAGAGTTATGCTGATCAGTGTCGCAAACCACTGGAGTTCCAAGTCAATGACAAGGTACTTCTAAAAGTCTCACCGTGGAAGGGCGTCATACGCTTTGGGAAGCGTGGCAAACTCAATCCGCGATATGTCGGCCCATTTACGATCCTGGAACGGATTGGGCCGGTGGCATATCGACTTGATCTACCAACGGAGCTCGGTAACGTACATAACGTCTTTCACGTGTCAAACTTGAAGAAGTGTCTGGCTGACGAGTCTCTCATCGTTCCACTGGAAGAGATCAAGGTTGATGATCGTCTTCGGATTGTGGAAGAACCTGTAGAGATCCTTGATTACAAGATTCGCAGCCTGCGTCACAGCAAGATTCGTATCGTTAAGGTTCGGTGGAACTCGGACCGGGGACCGGAATATACATGGGAACGGGAGGATCAGATGAAGTCTAGGTATCCTCATCTTTTTCCTAAGGAAGCGTTCGAGTCGAGACATGTCTCTTCGGCAGCTGAATGAATCTCGGGTCGAGATTCCTTTTAACGTGGGGATGATGTGACAACTCGGGTAAATCTCTCTTCTGGTTTCTATCTTTTTGTTTGTTCCTTCGTTATTCTTTTGTTCTTTTGGTACTTGTGCAATTTTCGGGACGAAAATTCTTTTAACGTGGGGATGATGTGACACCCGGCAAATTCTGGTTAACAACGTTGTCTAGATGAAAGTCTACCTTAGCGAGTCACGCGTATATTGTACTTAACTGGGTTAGTTAAGTCGGGTTATAGTTCGGGAACTATTGGTTTAGTCTAGAGGATCATTGGATGTTGGTCTAGAGGTTCATTAGATGTCGGTCCTTAACCAAGTGTACAAACGGTGACGATCGGTAGGATCGTCAGGGCATACGGAACGTACGAGTCTCGAGTCCCGGGAATTGGTGAACGAGTGTAAATATGTGTATTTACTTGTGTTATGTGTTTACAATCATTATATGACTTGTCGGTACATGAATATGCATTAACATATGTTAAAACGGGGTTTAACGCGCAAAACACACAAGACCAACCCCTATAGGCGAGTAGGAGGTCTACTCCCCTATAGGGGAGGCGAGTAGGGAGCCCTTAAGGGCGAGTAGGCCCTACTCGTGTATAACTAAGGGCGAGTAGGCCCTAATCACGTGAACTTTCAGGCGATTACAAGCCCTAATCGCCTGAACTGCTGCATACTCGCTAGTAACGTGCTGGACGACTAGAAACGCCTATAAATACAATGCTTAACCTCCTAAACTTCCTAATATCAACCCTAGTCGTCCCATAACCGCCCCAAACACATAAACAACCTCTGGAAGGCGATTTTGATCAAAAACACAAGGTTTCAAGGTCTAACCATCATTCTTTCATAATCCTAAGGTTTGATTCTCATCCATAACACTTTGTAAACGTTTTTAATCAATCCCTAATGGTCCAGACCTGTTCATAAACGAAAAAGCTTTCTGAAAATCGTCAATAAGGGTTGTTAATCGGATTATAACTAATATACATGCGTTATGGGTGTGTATGATTAGAAAGCTAGGGTTTTTATGATTCATGATGATGGATTGATGTGTTATTATGTTAGGTCAGAACTGATATTGATATTATGATGCTAGAAATCTCAGTAATCGGTTATTAGTGTTATGATTACGCGTGTTTGTATGATGTTGCATGCTATGTGAATTGGTGTTTGGATTACTTGGTTGCATGCAGGACTGATTATACGAGGTTGAACGAAGGGTTTTGGGTTAAACATGTTTAGGATAGTGTTTGGGATGATATTGGGTAGTTACACACGTTCTGGATCTGATTTGGAGCGTTAAACGCGCGAAAAACCGGAACAGCAAGGTTACAGGCGAGTAGCATTCCTAATCGCCTATGTTATAGGCGAGTAGGATGCTAATCGCCTATAACACAGGCGAGTAGAGGTCTAATCACTAGTAAGTTCAGGTGATTAGCCCTAATCACTAGTAAGTTCAGGGGAATAGCCCTAATCACTAGTAAGTTCAGGGGAATAGCCCTAATCACTAGTAAGTTCAGGGGAATAGCCCCTAATCGCCTATAGTAGGGGCGAATAGGACTCCTAATCACTAGTTGACTTTCCTAATCACTAGTTGACTTTTCCTAATCGCGTGTACTGCTGCTGTAAGTGTAAATTAGCGTTCCGAGACCCGATTTAACATGTAGTAACATGCTAGGAACCCCGTAACATGTCTAATAACTTGGTAACATATATTTGGATGTATTTCGGTGATACGTGAACTATGTGCTATAACTTGTTGTGCGTTAACGTATGTTAAGTGTACTTGCGTTATTGTACGTTTTGGAGCGTAAACATAACACGGGGAGTCTCGGGTCACCAATGGGATGTCGAGTCTTGTACTTTGGGTCGGTTAAACAGTCACGGTGTTTTCAAACGAACTTGGTTATGGTCTGGACATCTAGGGACTAATTAGCCTGCGGGTTATTAGTCTAAGTACTTGTAACTGTCGTATGTTAGGTCGCCGCTTTACGGGACTAGCATAGCAGCTGAGTTTACTCGGGTTAAGGAGTAACGGAACTTAAGGTGAGTTTACGGCCCCTCTTTTAAACTGGTTTCATATTTTCGGGGGAGAAAACATGTGTTAAAACGATTATGTGGTAACTACTGTCATACTATGGGTTTCTATTGTGTACTACACGATCTTTGGAAGTCCCGGGGGGAACCATGAATGTGCGGGTTTGCACAACGGGGAAATGTGAATAGCGCTATTGGGAGTGACCAACCCCGCTCGTCGACTTGGAGGGTCGGCGGGTGCATATTGTCTCAAACAGGAACAACAGGAACAACAGGAACATACATCGGGCATACTTTTGGTATTCGCGTTAGTAATGGTTTTCCAATCGTGGTAGTAACAAAACGTACGCCTAGCTAGCGTATACTGGTTTTCGATTATTATAGTATGGACAGGTGGACTTGGTACTTGGATACAAAACCTGTAAACTCACCAGCATCTTTGTGCTGACGTAAACTTTTACATGTTTTCTCAGGTCGCTAAGGTAGCACGAATGGAACTAGGGCGCACGCGTCTGCACGGCGTCTAGCTAGAGTTGCATGATTTACAAACTTTGAACATTGGTTTATTATTGAATAATTGTTTTGAATAAGCTTCCGCTGTAAACGGGGATTTTAAACTATGTTTTGAAATTGCATTTTAATTCATTTAGACTTGTTTATTGTGATCGTTGGTTTGGATCCTGGTTTGTCATGCGCCTCGCGGTAAAACTCCGCAAGTGGATTTTGAGGGTGTGACAGGTACGTCCATGGACTACACTGGATATTGTAACACTAGGCTATGATGCCGGATATGATTACAGCAGATCATGACATTCGGACCTCACATCACTGGGTCACCTTACCAGGCACTTAGAATGCATAACTGTCTGGAGAAACCCAAGGACAGCAACTACAAAGGCTGTCTACATGTCAATAAAGGTACAACCTGCCGGATTCACACTAAATTTATGATACCATGGGACAGAATGCATAACATAGATAAACATATCTCTTAGCCAAGGAAGGATTTGATGCCTACAGTACACAACCACCCCATTTTTTCCATAACATAATCTCTATAACAAAAAAAAAAAAAAAAAAAAAAAAAAAACCCGACCAACCACCCAAAAGGCACATTCACTGCTCACATTCGATGCTCTCACAAGGAACATACATACTCTCACATCAAAGTCAATTCACAATCACAACCACCCACGACCTAACGTTGGTCTTAATGTCTAATCAGAACATGCGGGGACCAACTAACCAAATACAAACTCGGGCTTTGAATATTTGAATCAGGTCCTTATCCAAGCCAAATACAGGCTGAGCTCGGGCTTTGAATATTTGAATCAGGTCCTTATCCAAGCCGAATACAGGCTGAACTCGGGCTTTGAAAATTTGAATCGGGTCCTTATTCAAAGCGGATTCAAATTGGTTTTTCAAATTTCAAATTCAAAGCGATTCAAACTCGAGCTTGGTTTCAAAAATTCTCAATTCAAAACAATTTATTTCATCATCATACTCAGTATATCCCACCAATAGCATAGCTTTGGTAGGGTCTGAGGAGGGTAAGATGTTGAACACTTTTAATTAAGTGTGATCTTGAACAAAGACAACAATTGAGTGTGATCTTGAACAAATACAATAGCACAAAATTTCCATAATTAAAATGCTAAGAAAGCTTACCAGCCTCAAGATTCAACAATCTTTTAAATATCTTTTTACCAAAATTCTGCTGATCAAGTTTATATTATCTCAACTAAAAAAAAAACAAAGATTTAATGTTCACACATAATCTTAACTAAAATGGGGTCCTGACCTTGTCTTCAAGATTTCGATTTTCCTGTTTCCAAACTTCTTGGCGATCGACGAGGCTGAAACATGCTACCCTTATTAACGCGCTTCTTTGGAGTATTTAACACATTGGGAATAGGTTTGACTGTTTCTTCATGAGATTTAGAAGCCGTATTTACATTGTTAGAAAAATACGAACAATAGTCTTCAAAATCAGCAGGCAGAGAAGCCATATCCAGCTCAAAAGATCCTACCGGTACACCAGCTCTTTCTGTTCCAGTAAGTTTTGCTGACGGGATACGATGAGAAAACCTAAACCGCTCGCTACATGGAATCTTATGATCACCAACTCCTGCAATTGATTTCTGAAACACACTAACAAACCCTTTCACTTTCAACAAGAAACCAACAGATATAGAATCCTTATCAACTTCTACGATCTCCACAATATCAAATTTGTATTTGGTATGATTTTCAGGGTCCATGCTCCAATTAATATCCCAATCTTTATAAACAGCCCAAATTTCCCCTTTCTGCGGACTAACAACATATGAAGATTTACTCACTTTCTTAATTACTATCTGATGAGAAAACATAAGATGATCAGTCGTTTCCTCGGTTTCCCCAAGCTCATACTTCCCACAAGCAACGGGTAATCCTTCTTCAACCCATTTACTTTCAAGTGCATTATCTGGGTCAGATTCAAACCAAGTGTATCGCAGCTTAAACTTTGATGCATACACTTTCCTAATCTGAGCATAGAATCTAGGCATGGAATCAACAGAGTCATAACATGCCCAGATTTGACCAGCTGCAAAACAATGTTCCTCCTTATCTTTATCAAAGTTGGTAAAGTCTTGGTCCGGACAGTCTAGTAACTCCTGCTTCAAATCAGATTTAGAATGACTGTCGGGTGTAACCGCTTTTTCTTCATTCGGTTTTAGCTTCCCGTTTGGCATGCTGACATCTGCAGGCGCCACATCATTAGACGATTTACTAGGCTTTGATCTTTTTTGAGGACTAAACTCACCTACCGCCTCCTTTTTATGAGAGCTGGTTTCACTAGATTCTGCTGCCATCTTTCTTCCTCTCTTTTTCTCACTGCCTTTAGCAGTTGCGGTCGGCATTGGCTTTGGTACACTGTTAGCCTTCGCTTTTGTGACTTCTTCCTTTTTCATTCTAGTACCTTCAGTTTTCTTGTGTGCAAAACTAGAAGGAACCTGTCCATCCTTTCTAATATTTCCTTTGACTTTTTCAGCTTCTCCAGCCTCTTTCGGTCGAGAAACAGGCTTGGATCCAAGATTTACACTCTGCGCCTTCCCTTGTAACCCCATGTCATAAGCAATAAAGAGTTTCGAGCAATGCTGACACCGCAAAGGTCTGTGTAAAAATTGTCTGTGATACTCATACTTAACATTACAAAACACACAATATGTCCAGAATGTTGAACCGGTACTTGGGTTAGATGTTGACTGTTGACCCTGATTCACACCATTAAACTGAGAACTCGGAACACTATTAAACTTATTCTGTGGACGCACATAAGAAGTTTGATTTCCTTGATGATTTTGAATCTTTGTAGCAGAAGCTCTGGCAGGTTCTCTACACTTAATGTCATAAAGCGACCTTTTTCCTTTATCTGAGAGTGTCATATTTGCTTCACCAATAAGTTTAAAAGCAGCTTCTGCTCCCGGAAATTTGTTTTTGTCAGGATGAAGTACAAGTGCAAGTTTTCGGTACTGCTTCCGGATGGTTGTGTCATCGGCTACATTTTCAACTTGAAGAATGCCATATAAATCTTTCTCGACACCGCATATCTTCTTTTGAGCTGCACAATGAACGTCACACACGGTAATTAGTTGGGAAATGTTATCTAGTTCAGGAAATAATCGTTTGGCCTTCAGTGCAATCTTTCGAGCCCCTTCAAAATCATTTTTCACCATCTTTTCTTCTGCAATTTTCTTGGCCCTGTGAGCTTCATCTTTGTTACACTCCATTCACACTAAGATGATTTAAGCATGTAAACTAATCCGATAATCTCGTTTAAATCACAATAAACCAACTTTCCGTTATAATATATGGAGATAACACAATCACACTGTTCTTCCTCTCCACAGTTCACTTCATATCCCAATCTGCAAACACAAAAAGGATGTGGAAACTCAATTCCAGTTTCAACTTTCAATTGTAACTAACAAACTGCTAGAATTTGTTTTCGCAAAACAAATATAAGTCATATATTGCTTAAAATGGGTCTACAGGATTATATGGACCGATAACAATCATAACATGAATATGAATATGATATACAAATGAAGTTGGCCACCGAATCTTATACCACCTTGTCTTCACTTGTAACTTCACAAGTATAGATAAATAGCTTATAGCTGAATGAATTGATCTTTTATTATCAGCAAAATAGTATATATTTTTCCAAACGAGAACAAAATCAAAACATGGGAACGTACACAAATGTTGCAGCCACCCCATCTAAAACACCTTAAAGTCACTTACAATTCAAACTTCTATATATTAATTTCAATACAACGGCGCTTTGTGTCCTGTGTCATCTTGCGGTAAAACATTGACCTAAACAACCCCATTTCTACCAGTCATCTTAAATACATATATCCAACACAGATTAGTCGGCAATGCGTAAAATCTTTGAGCAAAATTAATTTCGAGAGTTAAGCACTTAAGATTGTAAGCTCTAATTTAACCTACACACGGTAGAAAAACCGTTAGACTCGTCACAGATGAGGAGGGAGGGCCTCTCTATGACCACATTTGGGGACTGAAGCTTATGTTTCGATCCTTGTGAGGCCTTGTCGGCGTGTGTCTATGCTTGCACCATACATTTGGAGCATCATGGATTTCACAGAGACATAAGGACAGAACCGTAGTACTTCGGACCTTGATAAGGGCCGAAGTATAGTACAAACATACCGGACCACCAAAAAGTACAGCATCTCTGACAAGTATAAATACCCCACAATTCAAGTACAGTAGACACACGAACACACACTCCAAACTACACTTTCTCTCTCTAAACAAATGCTTTTCCTCATGCCAGAGATGCGGTCACATAGAGGCCCTCCCTCCTCCTCTGTGACGAGCCTAATAGTTTTCTACCGTGTGCAGGTTAAATCAAAGCTTACAATCATCAAGATCGAATCAACTACCCTGTTCCCAAGCTATTTACAGGTTCGGTCTCTATTTTGGATCTTCAAAGATAAAATACATTAGAACAAATAGTAGTGATAAGCATTCATTATTTAATTTTATTTTATTTTATTTACAAAACTTAAAAAGGCTAACACATTGATGAGCCCTAAACAGCAGCTTATCCTCAACAAACACAATCGAGCATAAACATCAAACCCTAAAACCAGATCAACGATAAAAACAGAATAACAACAAAAACAAACAAACAATCAGCAATAGCACTATGCAACGCAACATAAACCCTAATTTATATGCATTAAGGTGATAAAACTTAAGCACATACGTACAAATACATATAATCAATGTTTTTACTCCAAAATAGCAATGCGATTGAAAAAAAAAAATAACACAATAAAAGGGGGGAATAATAAGAGCTTACAGAGTGAGGGAAGAGCGAGAGAGAGAGAGAAAGTGTGATTATTGGCAAGCGGGAAGAATATATAAATGAAAATTTTGAGAATTGATTTGCCTCTCAAATAATTTTGGTTCGTTTCCCTGAATTTGTTTGTCACAGATTGGGCGCCATTAGGGTTTTTTTTTGTATGTTGTACGCTATTCATAAACTGTTGTACCCTGCTATATGGGGAGTATTAGGTAAGGTAGCTTCTAGAATGATGTGTAATTAAGTTGCTTAATCACTTGAGGTTGGACACTACTTTTTTTTTTTTTTTTTTAAGCATACAACTAATTAGAAGTCGGATACTCTCTACGCGGCTCCTAATGATCAAAGGAACCCTAGCCGGCACTTACTCAGACGGACGGAGCCCCTGGCTCATCAGCCACCAGTTCCGGGGAAAACTGGTCCATCCACCCGCCAGTGGCGGATCTAGAAACATTTTTCAGTAGGAACGTTTTTCATTTTTTTCATTTTAGTAGCAACGTTTTTCAAATTTCGTAAAAAAAAAAACAAATTTTCCACTAATTTTCCACTACGCGCGCGAAGTTGAGCCGCAACGTCCGCACCCCCTCCCCATGAACTAGATCCGCCCCTGCCACCCGCCCAAAGACTCGACAATGGAATAATCGGTAAAACTCGAAGCTTTCAAGAATCAAACCCCTAACCTTCTAGCCATAGGTATTCTATCATTGAACCTCCATACTAGGGGCGGCAATTATTGACACGACCCGAAAACCGACCCGAACCCGACACGGAAAAAAACAGGTTTGGGTCAAGTAACATGACCCGTTTAAAGAAACGGGTCGGGTTCGGGTCGACCCGTATTAAAAATGGGTTGGGTTCGGGTTGACATGTATATAAAATGGGTTGACCCGTTAACCCGTTTAAGTATTTAGAAAAAAAATCTATTGTATTTTTATGTTTATTTTTCCATTTCTATTTACTTGGTTAGTTATAATTGTGTTATTTTTGGCACACTATATTATTTATTTGTCACACTTATATACTAACCATTAAACATTTTATTGATAACCCGCTTACAACCCAACAACCCGCTTATAACTCATGAACATGTATGACTCATTTAAAAATATGGGTTAAACGGGTCGTCTTCGGGTAGACCCGGATTTTATGTGGGTCGGGTTAGGGTTGAAATATTTGACACGAATAATAATATGGTTCGGGTTCGAGTTGCACATTTCAACCCATCAACCCGCCAACCCATCAACCCGACACGATTGACACCCCTACTCCATACCATTTCACCATAAGGTGAGTGGTTATGTTGGACACAACTTGATGGGTTGGACAATAAGTTATGATATCGAGCAATTTACTATGAAGAGTTGTTCAAAAGGTAAATAATATAACCTTGGTTTCGGTTTTATTTGGGTTTGTTTATTTAAGTTCAAAATGACTTTTTGTTAAAAGGATTTATTAATTTGTAACTTTTTCAAAACGAAGTATTAAAAAAATGTTTGGATTAGCTTATGTGGTGAAGAAAGTCAATATATCAATAAGTTAATTTTTAAAAAGCTGTTTGTTTTAACTTATCTATACTATTATATAATGGGTGTTTGATGGATAAGAAGGTAAATTTACATCTTTTTTAAGATGGCATATCAAGAGTCTTAGTAAAAATCTATAATTTTTGTCCAATTTCTTCCTTTTATGCCCTCTTGTACAACATTTATTAAAATCCTATTTAATTTTCTATAAATCAATTATTTTCTTCACAATCAATTCCTTTATCAAACCATTTGATTATTTTTTATGCAACTTAAGATCAATTGATGTTTGACAGGGATCAACATGGTAATGTCAGGGATTTTCCTTATTATTAATTTTTTGGTTGTTTTTTTTTCTAATTAGAAAATGTGATATGTTGTGTTTATGCTCTACGTTGTTAAAACAAAAACTGTAACACCCCAACCGATGGCGGAATCATCGAGGTGCCACGTAGTGACGATTGTTCAAAAGCTCATGGTACTAAAATGTAATTATTATTGAATAATCAAAAATTGTCTTACATGCTAATGGAAAATACATTGTCTAAATGAAATGTAAATATTGAAATAATTGAATTAAAATAAAGCACTAAATGTTCCTTGCTAAAGCACTAGATCAAACTGCACCTGAAACATGTACGAAATAGATTTGGTCAACATATGAAATGTTGGTGAGCATTCCTAGTTTTGATATATATAGTAGGTTAAAAAGTTATACAATTCAAGTGCAAGCTACAGTGCAAATATGTAAACTATGTATCATACAAATGAGCGAAATCAACCCTGTGACTGTATAATGTACTGTATGAACTGTAGTGTACTTATCCAATAAATGGATAAAAGCTTAACACTGGCCACGGATTCTCCGATGAAAAAGGGGGAGAATCAATCTAGGCGGGTTGTCAATCCAAATAGCGCTATCCAATGTTAAGGTCGGCTTGTACCATGTTAATGATTTCACTAAGTACAAATGTAATCCACATGTATTGTCTAAGCATAAAGCACGTTGTAAGCAATGCACATAGTACTAGAATTGTATTGTAAAAATGAAAACTTGTATTTGAAATTGTAATAGTGTACATGTAACACCCCAAAAATGTATAAAAGCAAAAAGGGGGTAGGAATACTCACCGTTTACGTAATAGCTTGTAATTGAACTGGGCAACGAGATATGAATTGAGATTACTCCCAAATGATCAACCTAAAGTATTTGATAACGCGTAAGGGAAATAACTCTAGGATACATGTATTTCTAGGGCTTCGAATTAGGGATAAACGTTTATATGTTTATTAAACAATTTGTTTATTAAATATAAGAATTTAATGAATAAATAAACAAAAGTCTCTTTGTAAAATATTAAGTTGAATATAGTCACAACATAAGGTTTTAAGTGTAAAAATAATTTTTATAAAATTATTTTCTTGAAAATAGAATATTTAATCTAATTATTTCAAATTGTCAAAATACGACTTTAATATCTAAAATATTAAAATCAAAGAATTCTTGAATTAAAAATTGTATTTCTGTTCCAAATGAATAGAAATAATTTATGTAAAATTTTGGTACAAAAATATTGAAAAATGAATTTATTATGAATTATTTATGATTAAAACTAACAAAAATTAATTAAAAAATATAAAATAAACAGTTTTTCTGAAATAAAAATATTTTCTGAAATGTATATTGTTGTACAAGTTTAGGATAATTTTTGTGAGATTTAATAAAATTGTTTAGATATTTTTATAGAATTTAATAAATATAAATGAATAAACTTGTATTATTAATAATATATATTAAATAATTTATTTTTGAAAAACTAAAAATTGGGTGATGAACTTTATCATTTGGAGATCATATGATAATTTTTGTAGAATTTATAAAATAGTTTTAGTATTTTAAAACGATTTTTAAAAGAATAAGGAAAATATAAATATAAAGGATCACAAAAAAAAATATGTTGTTTATGGTGGGATTCGAACCCGTGTGGTCTGGTTCACAATGCACGAGACACAACCACTTGGTCCAGACCAGTGGTTGTGTTTGGGTTCAGTGTATTTAAAATAAATAATACAAGTAAAATCGTGTTCTTCCCCAATTTATACCAATCGAGCCCTAGATTTCCAATTGATTAAATCACACAATGTTAACCCAATTAATCATGGGGCAAACATTGTGTGTAGGCCGATAATGAAAACCCATATCAATAATCGAACTTACAATATTGAATTGAACACGAACGACGAGTTAAACGTTGAAGTCAAACTTCGAACGGAAAGCCACGAACAGAGGATTTTAAGAGAGAATTGGAGGTAAGGTTTTTATGTTTGGCGTGTTTAGGCTCTGAGGAGAGCTTCAATTTATACGAGTCTTATGAATTATTTGTTTTAGAAAGTCTTGACCCGTTTAAGTCTAATGTGCGTGAATTTCGTCTAGATTGGTCAAACTCGGAGCTTGTTAATGCGTGAATGATGTGTAGGTTTGAGCGAAATTGTTTGTGGGTTCAAGGGGACACTTAATCTGGTCAAAGTTTGCCAAAAAAAGAAAAAAAAAAAAAAAAAACAAGCTGGAGGGCTGGTCACGCAAACAGCAGAGGAGAAGAAACAAGGAATAGCGAAAAGAAGGGATAAATACATTAATGGTTGAAATATAAACCAAGTGTGTGTGTGGCTCAGTTGGTTACATGGTGTGTGGTTGTGAGTGCTTGAACCGGCTCCCTGCCCGGGTTCGAGTCCCGGCAGGAGCAAGGTTCTATATTTTTTTTTAAAAGCAGATTAAAGGGGATGGGCCGGATCTCTGGGCTTCTGTACTGGATTTCAGAATGGGCTTCAAGTGGGCTGGATGTTTAGGCCATTAAGGTATTTGGGTTATGGGAAAATCTTGACAAAACAATATGTATCTTCATGTTTATTATTATTATTCTTATTATTATTATTATTATTATATAAAAAAAAATAAAATAAAATAAAAGAAAAGTGACGGATGTCACAGCATCCCCTACTTTTAGAAACTTCGTCCCGAAGTTATTAGAAACATAGGGTTATGGATGCTTGGGTAAAAAATTAAGATAACTGTGGTTTTGGAAAATTCGAATGATTTGGATATGGGTTTGATAGGTGTGAGTTAAGGATTTGGGCTAGGTTCGTCTCGAATAATAAAGAGAGTAAGAATCTAGTAAATCAATAAATTTCAAGTTTTAGGAATCCTAAAATGTACGGGTTGGTTGATTATAAAAGACTAAATGAACTAACAAGCAAACATAGTTTGTTCCTGGTTCGACTTCCAGTCTCACTTTCAATGCATCATTAGTGTTTGTATACAGGGTGTACCGCAGCTAACCCACCACACCTTTGATACTTTGAAAACGTACTGGACGCCTACCAAAAACTCTAATAGAATTTCACACTACCCTAATGTACCTGTAAATTCATGATTACGTTCCGGACCGGAATCATCAATTTACCTTACATTAAAGTTTTGCGTCCTTCTATGACCCCACCGATTGTTGAGCAGGTTCGATAGCCTCCACCAGCCGTGGAGTGGGTTGTAGGGCCCCTCCCGACTGTTTGAAAAGGCATAGTGACCCCTACCAATCGTTGAGTATGTTCGATAGCCTCCACCAGTCGTGGAGCAGGTTGTAGGGCCTCTCCCGACTGTTGAAAAAGGCATGATGACTTCTATTAAGTGCAGCAATTATTATTCACATAGATTGCAAATTGATAGCATGTTTATGCAAGCAAGTTTGTAAGTACTACAACCATTGAGTGTAAGTGTTATCATGAATAATTAAATGTTTACGAGTATCATGAATACTTAGATGTTCAATGCGTAGTCAAATTAAGGGAAAAATCTAGCTTCATGTAATAACCAATGATGTTTTCTTAGAAAAGCATCTGTAAGATCAAGTATCAAGTCCAAACGTTTCAAATAAATGTAAGGTAGAGTCTTGTATGATTAAAAATAAACGTAATCAATATAATAAATTTCCAATCTGTGTTAATACACAATAATACGCAAGGAAATTTCTAGATGTTGTATGCTAATGAGTGCGACAAAATTGGGTACAAAATGATAATAGAATCAAGAAAATGAAAACACGAGTATTGGATTCTCGAGTCTTGGGAAGATTTCATCCATGGCTTAACCAGTGGGATTAACGTCATCCTGATCAGTTGTTTCGTTGGTATTGATGTTGAAAGCTCGTCCATGTGCCACCAGGTTTACATTGTTTAATTTGGGACATTGAGGTAGCATGTGGTTAGGGTCTCTACAATGATAACATGCCCGACCGTTAGTAATCTGTAATGGTCCCTGGGCAGCTGTTTGATGATTACTCTGTGTTCCAACCATTACCCGACAAGTGGTAACAAAGTGTCCAAACCTTCCACATCTAGTGCATTGACGGCATGGAAGATTTGCAGGGTGATGATATTTGCAGGTGTTGCATTGAGGATGGATTCCCGTGTAGGCTTTCTTGATAGGAGGTTGAGTCATAGGATCCACAACAGCCTGGTTCTGATTATCGCCCATTCGTTTCTTAGAATTCGAAGCGGTAGTGGCGGCCTTTGCTAAAATAGTCTTAGATTGTTCAACAACATTGGTGGCTTTCTCAGTAGGTGTCTTGGTGCCCTTCCTAACCAAGTTTCCTTTCCTTACGTGTTTGTCTGTTAATGTGGCTGCAAGTTGGATAGCTTCTTCTACCGTAGTGGCTTTGCTTCCAGTGACAACGTCTTGTATCAGGTCAGGTAATCCCTCGATATATTTTTCGATTGCTCGAGAGACCGGGGTGACCATGTGTGGAACCAGTATGCTAAGTTCGTGATATCGAGTATTATACGCTAGATTCTCACCACTGTCTTGTCTCAACCCATAGAACTCTTCCTCTAGTTTCCTGATTTCGTTCCTAGGGCAGAATTTGGCGATCATGAGTTCCTTAACTTCAGCCCAAGATAATGATAAAGCAACATCTGCTCCTCGATTGCGTTTTTCGCCATTCCACCAGGTTAGCGCCCCCTTTTGAAGGACACTAGTAGCATAGCGAACGCGGAGTTCATCAGGACATTCACTGTTCACAAAAGTACTCTCCATGCTTTCAAACCATTGGAGAAGGCCAGTAGCACCCTCCTCACCAGTGAATTTTGTAGGGTTACAGGAGTTAAAGTGTTTGAAAGTGCACCGAAATTGAGCCGTACTCCCTGTGTTGGCACTGTTACTATTCTGGGTTATCTCACCGACAAGGTTTGGGATCACTGCAGCAATTTGCTCGGCGACTAAAGATGCGAGGCGACGATCAGAACGTCGTCCAGAAGCACGAACAGGGCGTTGGCTGGCATCACGGAGCATGCGGCGAGCAGACATCTATGAGGTAGTTAAATAATAATCATGAGATTAGAAAGTGTAAGTGTATAATCGTACGGATAATTATGAAGATATGGTCTTGTAAGCACTCATGATATGCAAAGTATTGTATATGAAACGAGAGGGTATTATTGGAAAAACTTGTACAAAATACTTGGAGTGCCCTTGTCTAGCCGTAAAGCTCAACAAGAACGTTGACTTTTCAAAGGAATTGAACCCAATGGTGATCAAAGGAGACATGCTTTAGCCTATAAGTGGACACTCACTCCAGGAATCCCCAGGTAAGCATAACAGGTCCGTAAATGGATTTATGCGCTATGCTTGCCTATGCCAGAAAACCCAGTGTACAGGCGTCCACCCTTCCAGATTGCACGTGTCCTTATCATACTCATTAAAGTTCAACAACTTTGAAGGAGTAAAATAAGAGTAGGTATTATGTCTAAGAGTGTCTTCATAGAAGGTAATGCTCCCGTTCCATGATGATGTAAACTTTCCACTCTCTGTAGGACACCATCTCTATGCACCATGATGAAAGATAGGAAGAATAGAGAGAGGGAAGAAGGGAAAGATAGAAGGAAGAAAGTAGGGAGAAATGAGGGGTAGGGTAATTCAGGAAATATTATGCATGCAAGTTTAAGTTCGGTTATAGTCTAGGCCATTTTATCTAATAACCTAATTCCCTATAACCATGGCTCTGATACCAATCTGTAACACCCCAACCGATGGCGGAATCATCGAGGTGCCACGTAGTGACGATTGTTCAAAAGCTCATGGTACTAAAATGTAATTATTATTGAATAATCAAAAATTGTCTTACATGCTAATGGAAAATACATTGTCTAAATGAAATGTAAATATTGAAATAATTGAATTAAAATAAAGCACTAAATGTTCCTTGCTAAAGCACTAGATCAAACTGCACCTGAAACATGTACGAAATAGATTTGGTCAACATATGAAATGTTGGTGAGCATTCCTAGTTTTGATATATATAGTAGGTTAAAAAGTTATACAATTCAAGTGCAAGCTACAGTGCAAATATGTAAACTATGTATCATACAAATGAGCGAAATCAACCCTGTGACTGTATAATGTACTGTATGAACTGTAGTGTACTTATCCAATAAATGGATAAAAGCTTAACACTGGCCACGGATTCTCCGATGAAAAAGGGGGAGAATCAATCTAGGCGGGTTGTCAATCCAAATAGCGCTATCCAATGTTAAGGTCGGCTTGTACCATGTTAATGATTTCACTAAGTACAAATGTAATCCACATGTATTGTCTAAGCATAAAGCACGTTGTAAGCAATGCACATAGTACTAGAATTGTATTGTAAAAATGAAAACTTGTATTTGAAATTGTAATAGTGTACATGTAACACCCCAAAAATGTATAAAAGCAAAAAGGGGGTAGGAATACTCACCGTTTACGTAATAGCTTGTAATTGAACTGGGCAACGAGATATGAATTGAGATTACTCCCAAATGATCAACCTAAAGTATTTGATAACGCGTAAGGGAAATAACTCTAGGATACATGTATTTCTAGGGCTTCGAATTAGGGATAAACGTTTATATGTTTATTAAACAATTTGTTTATTAAATATAAGAATTTAATGAATAAATAAACAAAAGTCTCTTTGTAAAATATTAAGTTGAATATAGTCACAACATAAGGTTTTAAGTGTAAAAATAATTTTTATAAAATTATTTTCTTGAAAATAGAATATTTAATCTAATTATTTCAAATTGTCAAAATACGACTTTAATATCTAAAATATTAAAATCAAAGAATTCTTGAATTAAAAATTGTATTTCTGTTCCAAATGAATAGAAATAATTTATGTAAAATTTTGGTACAAAAATATTGAAAAATGAATTTATTATGAATTATTTATGATTAAAACTAACAAAAATTAATTAAAAAATATAAAATAAACAGTTTTTCTGAAATAAAAATATTTTCTGAAATGTATATTGTTGTACAAGTTTAGGATAATTTTTGTGAGATTTAATAAAATTGTTTAGATATTTTTATAGAATTTAATAAATATAAATGAATAAACTTGTATTATTAATAATATATATTAAATAATTTATTTTTGAAAAACTAAAAATTGGGTGATGAACTTTATCATTTGGAGATCATATGATAATTTTTGTAGAATTTATAAAATAGTTTTAGTATTTTAAAACGATTTTTAAAAGAATAAGGAAAATATAAATATAAAGGATCACAAAAAAAAATATGTTGTTTATGGTGGGATTCGAACCCGTGTGGTCTGGTTCACAATGCACGAGACACAACCACTTGGTCCAGACCAGTGGTTGTGTTTGGGTTCAGTGTATTTAAAATAAATAATACAAGTAAAATCGTGTTCTTCCCCAATTTATACCAATCGAGCCCTAGATTTCCAATTGATTAAATCACACAATGTTAACCCAATTAATCATGGGGCAAACATTGTGTGTAGGCCGATAATGAAAACCCATATCAATAATCGAACTTACAATATTGAATTGAACACGAACGACGAGTTAAACGTTGAAGTCAAACTTCGAACGGAAAGCCACGAACAGAGGATTTTAAGAGAGAATTGGAGGTAAGGTTTTTATGTTTGGCGTGTTTAGGCTCTGAGGAGAGCTTCAATTTATACGAGTCTTATGAATTATTTGTTTTAGAAAGTCTTGACCCGTTTAAGTCTAATGTGCGTGAATTTCGTCTAGATTGGTCAAACTCGGAGCTTGTTAATGCGTGAATGATGTGTAGGTTTGAGCGAAATTGTTTGTGGGTTCAAGGGGACACTTAATCTGGTCAAAGTTTGCCAAAAAAAGAAAAAAAAAAAAAAAAAACAAGCTGGAGGGCTGGTCACGCAAACAGCAGAGGAGAAGAAACAAGGAATAGCGAAAAGAAGGGATAAATACATTAATGGTTGAAATATAAACCAAGTGTGTGTGTGGCTCAGTTGGTTACATGGTGTGTGGTTGTGAGTGCTTGAACCGGCTCCCTGCCCGGGTTCGAGTCCCGGCAGGAGCAAGGTTCTATATTTTTTTTTAAAAGCAGATTAAAGGGGATGGGCCGGATCTCTGGGCTTCTGTACTGGATTTCAGAATGGGCTTCAAGTGGGCTGGATGTTTAGGCCATTAAGGTATTTGGGTTATGGGAAAATCTTGACAAAACAATATGTATCTTCATGTTTATTATTATTATTCTTATTATTATTATTATTATTATTATATAAAAAAAAATAAAATAAAATAAAAGAAAAGTGACGGATGTCACAAAAACATAGAAATTGTTTATTCAAATGGTTGAAAATGAGTTAGAGGAGAAACCAAGTGATAGAAATTGCTTATTCAAATGGTTGAAAATGAGTTAGAAGAGAAAGCAAGTGGGTCATATGCTTACCGTTTTATAGGCTAATCACACTTTTCTAGGTACTTCATGTAGCCTTCTCTTTAGTGATTATGCTGCAGTGTTTACAATTTTGTCTCGATAAATCGCCATTCACTAATTCGAAATTATTTTTATTGGAGTTGTTTGTTGTAAGTCTCACTGTTCTGATTTTAAACTTGGTGAATAGAGCGACAAATAAAGTAGCAGCAAAAAATTCATATTACTACTTTGATAGTTTCAATGAGTTATTACATAATTCATTATTGTACATCTACAAATTGGAAAATTGGGTACACCAGTTAGAGAATGAAATAGAAGTAATATATTGTTAGTGGAATTGCATTGTGGATGTTGAATTAAATGATATGAAAACAAGCGCCACCCGAGTTTAAAGTGTCTCCAGCAATACGCAGTCGTTTGCCAGTAAATTGTTTTGATGATTTTATCTTGGTGATTTCTTTTGTGATTTAGCATGTTCGTGCCACAACGTGCACGGGAAATTATGAAAAGAAAAGCTGTTGATATGATATTGAAAGGGTAGTATTCTCTTTGTGCTTGATTTCATTTGTTTTTTGTGATGTAATTGCCTTTCTTCTTACATATCGGCTAATCAATTTGTAGATTGTATTTATTTCTAATTCTTATGCCATGGTACGTACTCATGGATTGGTTTGTATGCTTTAAACTATGTCATATACTTTCTACCATCATTTATTATTTTATTTTTTTCTAAGCATTGTGTCATGTGTTGGTTATTATTCAGATTTGGAAATGTGTTGAAAGGGGAAATAGATGAATGCCTAGAAAATGCTCACAAAATGGGTGCTTTAGTGGATCCAATATATACCCTGGCTTGATAAAAGTTAACATGTCAACTTAGTAACCTGACACTTAACAAGTAGATAAATATTTATTTCAGAATGGCTTATTCGAACCACAACATTGGGTACCAAGGTGTATTATTGAATCTGCATTTTTGCGTTTTGTAAATAATCACATTGTTGTATTGCAATTTGTATTTGGATCCCGCGGCAACACGCGGGTAAACCAATAGGTTCTCGAAGTTTCGGTTTATTTTTGGCCCACTCCGGTTTCTAGCCTGTACATGTTTGGCCAAAAACGAAAACCGGTTCTAATCCTTCTTAAAAAACCCGAACCGGTTTAGAACCTAGATTGGTTTGAGAAAGAAACGGTTATCTTTAGACTTCGATAATGTATTTTGCATAAAACAGACATGAAACATAAATGATTAATGCATTCTTTCAATATCTTTCTATTAAAAAACAAATTAAAAGATGAATGCTTCAGTGGCTACTATGAAGAAATTCACATTACAAAACAAAAAAAAATAGAAAAGCAAAAAAAGGGAGATGAAGATTTGATTAGTCATCTAAGATGTGTGTATAATGTACAACACCAACAACGCGATTGACTAAACGCAATAGTCAAACACAGTGCAACCCCGCCGCAACGCGCGGGTTCCTGCTAGTTTATATAAAACAACCAAAAAGTACATAAGTCATAAGGAGCATTAAAAACTCATAAAGCTATATTGAGTAATTTTCCTCAATAGCCTAGTCATAGTCATAAAGAGCATTAATAAGTCATAAATCTTTTAGTTTTTCAAAACTACTTATTAAAGACAAATGAAAATTTTGTTGTCAAACACATTTTTTTAACTTTTGAAATTCTTAAAGAAGTTATAAGTTACAAGGACGGGAAAAATGAAGAGCCAAACATGCTCTTACTTTAGTTATAAAATAGTGGATTATGTTCCAAATAGTTGTTAATAACGTAATATTTCTCATACGTTTTGTTTTATAGTGTTGGAGTGATTCTTTTTTATTGTTTTATGTAACTTTATCATTGTTAGGGGTTGTTTGATAGCCTCTGAATGGTTATTATGAGGCCAAATCTGAATAGATCATAGTCTCTTAATTAAACATTTGGGTGTTAATATTAATAAAAAACGCTAAACATTAAACATTTGAAATTAAACATTAAAGGTTCGAAATTAAACATTAAACATTCGAAATTAAACATTAAAAATAACGCATCAACTGCCATGCGAGAAGATGGGGATGCTGAATTCTTCCCCATGAGCAGCCCGATGGTCTTCTAGTATGCGTTGGACTGCCGATCGTTGGTAATACGAGGGTTCGCCTCCATCGTGCCTTGAAATAGTGTGTTCCATCTCGTACACCTTCCGTATAGCTTCTGCCACTTATAAACGAGTTGATCCACGTTTCAGTGATTTGTTTCGCTTAATCGATTGAATTCCCCCAAAACGTTGACCCAAAAAGAAGACGTTTTGCATTTTCGGCTGTTGTTAGATTGATGTTGATCCAGCCCGTCACCAACTTGATCTCCTCATCTTAAGTCCAAGCCATTTTTTAGAGAAGAAAGTGTTTTTGGGTGGTTTTTTTTTATATATAAAAAAAGAGGTGAAGATTGTAAAGAAAATTGTATAATAATGTGAAAGATTGGTTGGTTTTTATAGTTCGTAAATTGATTTTTTTTTTAAAATAGCCGTTATAGGGAATTAGGTGTGAATGGTCAAATTATTAAATAGGGGAGATAAAGTTTTGGTCCATTTCAAATGTTCTCATGAGGACGAAGACGGTCCAAGGGGGCGGTGTTGGGGTTCCAGACAAGCTAGGACAGGGTATAAGACGGATCCCATACCGGTTACTCCCATAATTTTTCTCTCTCATGTTTATTCCCATAATTTTTAAACGTTAATATCTTTTACATACGAGATTTTTTAAAGAAAAAATTACACCAATTAACGAGCGTTTTATTATCTTTCCAGCGAGTACCATAATGCTATATAAAACGGAGAAAAAACGGTCATTTTTTGTGGGGTTTTATTCATACAGGAAAAAAAACACAAAATGTTCAAGTAATTCATTAATCATGTATAAGTAAGTCACTAATTATGTTCAAATCAGTAAACATGAATTATATTTTCAGTATGTGTTAGCATTGAAGTTGTACATTGTTTTAGGTTATGTATTAATATTAGTGTTATACATTGTTTAATGTTAGGCGTTAACATTTGAGATACATTATTAACTGGTTTAGGTTAGGTGCTACCCGAAGCTTTCCTGCATGTAACTGTAAAGCACATCATTTTGTTTCATATGTAAAATTGATATGCAATATTAGATTTCTCAACCCCGAGACTAGGGGTGTTCAGAACAACCGAAAACCAAATAAAAACCGTAAACCGAACCGTAACCGTAACAAAAAAAATCGATCCGGACAATGAATTTGGTGTTTGGCTTGGTTTTTGGTTCTACATTTTTTTTAATTTGATTTATTTGGTTTATTCGGTGAATAAACCAGTAAACTAATTAATTATTAAATAAAAATAATAATATTTACTAAGCCATATATAATATATAAGCCAAATATTAAATGTAAGCCCAACCCAAAATAAAGCCCAATTATTTCTAGACAAAATTACAGAATTTAACCTTTATGTTTGGTCAAAATTGCAGGTTTCAACCTTTATGTTCCATTTGCACCCAAATCAACCTTTACCTATTGATTTTACTACAGGTTCCAACCTTTGTAACTAACTCGGTTAATTTTCTTGGTTAAGTCCCCTCACATACAAGTCATGTGAGGGTAGTTTGGTCTTTTCAGATCTCCTACTTGTATTAATGATAAAAAAATAATAATAATTTAAATAAATAATAAACCCATCCCTAACCTAACACCCACCATCCACCATTACCACCACTATCAACCTCCACCCTCACCCGCCACCATCCACCATTAACACTTCGCTTCCCGGTCTTCAAATTAAAAAAAGTGTCTGTTTTAACAGTAACGAAGTTAACATTTGGCTTTTAGCAACAACAATGAGGGCGAATCATAACAAAATTAAAGGCGGTGGGTTTTTTTAGATAGAAAAAAATTGGATTGGAGGAAAAAAAACGGTGTTGGGTTTTTTACTCTAGACGGTGTCTGCGGGGGATTGTGTGATGATGGTTGTCAGGTCTGGATGGTTGTTAGATCCAGCAGAAAACAGAGACAATGAGATGATGTGGTCGGTGACGGCTTCAGGATAACAGTCATTATGAGTAGCGTTGTAGCGGCGGCAAAAGAGGAGGAGGCACCATGTTAGGTGTCGACATATGACTTGCATGTGAAGGGACTTAACCAAGAAAATTAACCGAGTTAGTCATAAAGGTAGGAACCTGTAGTAAAATCAATAGGTAAATGTTGATTTGAGTGCAAATGGAACATAAAGGTTGGAACCTGCAATTTTGGCCAAACATAAAGGTTGAATTCTGTAATTTTGTCTTATTTCTATGATGTTTGTGTTTGTGTGTAAGATTATTTTCCGGATTTGTTTGTTTTATTTTGCTTTTAAACTTTCTTTTAGAATATATTGCGAGGTTTGATTTTTTGGTTTATATTAATTGCTAACTTTCTATTCGGATTTCAGAACACAAACGTATATAAGTTAGAGAAAAAAAAGTTCGGTTGAATTTGGTTGAAATCGGTTTGTTTGGTTTTAAACCGAAACCAAACCGAATTCAATTTGGTTGAATTTGGTTTGGTTCGGTTTTTGGTTTGGGGTAAAATTTTGAAAACCGAATAAATCAAATAAACCATAAATCGAACCAATGAACGCCTCTACTCGAGACGTTCCTGGGGTGTAATCTAGTAAATATATAAAATAAATAAAATTATTGTTTGTTAAGAGTTCTCGAATTGCTGAAACAATTCCTACATCAATTCCCCACCTTGTTGAAATTTTCCAAATTAAAATAATATATTTATAAAATGAAATTGAGAGTACTTCCGTTATTAATGTTAAAATTTTCTAAAAAGTGTCTGCACCCGTTTCCAGTGGTGGTGAATCTTTGTTGTAAACCTTTATATAAGTTAACTCAAGAAACAAATACATGAACCGAGGATCAAATACCACATCTATAGCTAGCAAAAGATTACAATCAACCCACTATTTGTTAAACTTCACCAACATTGGTAGGCTAGCTATTTTCATACCAACTATTCAACCAAAGTTGTTTTGCAATCTAGAAAAGTTTGAGCAATGTTAATTGAAACGTTTCACGCATTCTCTAATCTTAAACAAGTAGACTTCATCTATGATCATATAATACCAAAGAACACATCAAACGATATTTATTTATAGCAACTCAATAAAAACATCATCGTCATCCAAAGTCATAGAATTTAATTTATTAATTTTCAATACCCCGGCTTTTGATCTTGAACTTGATCATTGAGCTTCACTATGCCTAACTATTACATAAACCAATAACTCCGTAAAATGCTCTTGATTATGTCTTAGATTTCTTGCGTCTAAAACAGCGTTGCTAGCAAAAAACATATGACCAATATGTTTTGTTGCCAATATTACACATGCTCTTTGATGATGATGATGATGATGAGGCAAGTTACAGTACAATTTTGCTAGGTGCCAAGTAAATTATTTTTATGGAACTATAACATACAGTAGTTAACAAAATACTTACTCATTATACCAGTTAGTGTGTGGTTGTCATGGCTATTGAAGTCAACACACTTCATAACTAGAGGGTTATCCTGTATAAAAGAATTAAAATATGCAATTCAGTACCAAGAAAATAATAATATAAGGAAAGATAAGAATATATAATATTTGCTACAAAGTGTATGGCAAAAGTGACATGGAATTCAACATCTACAAATATACTTCTGACAAAACACAGTTAGCTTTGCCAACAAAAGCTTGGTCTTTAAGGTCCACTGTTTGCAACATATAAGAAATTGGTTATAAAATCTTTTGACAGAACAAAATAAGTTTGAAGAACACGTAGGGAGGTTCGGTAACGGCTCAAAATAGATAACTTTGTAAAGGTGGAAATTGGTCAGGTTGAACCATAACACTTCGTGTCCAACAATTTATAATTTTTATAAAAATCTAGTTTGTCACATATGTTTAAAAAGTTATCTTATTTAAAATTTTTAAATAAAGTGGTTGGTATAGCGTTATGCATCAAAAATACGCATTAGGAGATTTTCGACATGTCCCATAACCCGTTTAAGTTGAAACTTTTTGGTTTTACAAACCCAAATTGACCCATTCGAAAGTAAATGGGCTGAAACTGCCACCAGTTACAAAACTATACAAGGGTACTAAGTACTTAAAAGAAAAGATATACGCACCTTCGTTGACAAATTATGATACTTTGTATCCACATCATACACATGAGAGCTATACACAAAAAACAAAAAAAAGTAGATAATTTACTAAATCTATAAGGGGATCTGCAAGAAAAATACATAGAAACAATAACTAAATTTCTTTTAAAGATCTAGTTGCATTACCTTTGACATGATGTCAAGATCACATAACTTTGAAGATGATAAAGACAACTGCAAATTCATCATCAAAAAATTAGTCTCATGAAAATCGCGATGCAAGAATATTTTGTAACACTTGCTAAGTATAAAATTGGAAAATCTTTTATCCATCGTTTCTAATAACAATGCTCAATGTGTGGCTAAAGGTCCTATTTTCAAACTGATGCTCATTGACCTTTTTTTACTTATTTCTCATTCACCAGCTTTTTTCATGTTTGTAATTGAATAAATTAGAAGCATAACATTACATTGGATTCTTGACTCCAGAGTCTGATGTTTGGTTCTAAAACAAGTCAGATACACCACTAACGAATACTACTTTCTTAAACCGAACTTGCACATGCTGAACTAGACATCAGCACGATTATCAGATACTGTCTTCCACACATTCAGCGCCTTTTTTCTGAATGCTTAGCATGGTTTAAAAAAACGCTTGAGGCGCACGCCTCGAGGCGAGGCGCCAAAAGACGAGTCTGAGGCGCGCCTCAAGGGGTCCAGTCTGTACATACGCCTCCAAGGGCTGAGGCGTCAAGAAAATGTGCGCCTCAGGTGGTTTAGGGTGTTTTTTATGTCTTTTTTTCTATGGTTTAGACTTTTTGGGTCAATTATTTTATTTTTGATGTATGTTTTTATGTTTTAGACTTATCTGGGTCAATTATTTTTATGTTTTATAAGATATATAATTTTTATATTTATTTTTTGATCCCGCCTCGGGCTTACGCCTCGAGGCTCGTTTCCGTTCTTTTAAACTTTGATGCTTAGTAATCAATATGCATTAAATATAGTATTTGTCTTTAACAAAGCAAATGCACAACCTACTAAGTGCAGCATGATGAAGAATCAACTCAACGGGATTTCTGTTTTGTAAGTGTTACAGAATAGTGAATACTTACTACAAATATATGGTAAAAATGACATGCAATTCTAGAACTACAGATAAACTTACTTCTGACAAAACACAGTTAGCTTTGCCAATGAAAGCTTGGTCGTTAACGTCCAGTGCCTGCAACAAATACATAACTGATTATAAAAGCTTCTAATAGAACAAAACAAAGTTTGATGAACACAAAAGGTGGGTTACTTTGTGCTATTGGAAATGGGTCATGTTGAACCGAAACACTTCATATCCAATGATTTTTATATTTACAAAAATCTAGCTTGTTACATATGATTAAAAAGGTAGGTCTCTTATTAAAAATTTCTTTAGGTGAAATGGTTAGATGTTTTATGCACCAACTTTTTGGTTTTACCCGTAGATAAAACAAAACCCAAATTCACCCATCCGTAAGTCAACGAGTTGAAACTACCACTACTTACAAAACTAGATAAAGGTTGAAAAGAAAAGCGATACGCGCCTTTGTTGACACGTTATGATACTTTGTATCAACATCATATGCTTGAGAGCTATAAAAGAAAAAATAGATAATTTACTAAAATATTCAGCAGGCCTGCAAGAAAATTACATAAAGCAATAACGATTACACAATTTTACGATATAGTTGTAGTACCTTTGACATGTTGTCAAGATCACATAACTTTGAAGCTGATAAAGATAACTGCAACTTCATTATCAAAGAATCAGTCACATATGGAGCCATGGAGAGGAATGCTTCCAAGAGATAGAAGCACAAAGTGAAAGTTTTAGTCTTAGCATATTGTGCTAAGTAAATATATTGTAACACTTGTTATGCATAAAACTGGGAATTCTTCTGTTTCCATCCATCCATCCATCCATTTTTTTTTAATTTTGAACAACAAAGGCCCGAAGAACAAAATGTGGTGACCCGCCCCACCCGCCCATGGGGAAACGAGAAACCCACAACTGGAAAACCCCTTGGTTCAAAAAGGCACGATTGATATGCGAGGCGCACGAGGCGATCAAGAAAGCGCCTCAGTATATCTAGGTCAAAGTGGGTCCAAAATTAGGGTTGGTATGTAAAACAAATGAGAGACACGCAACTTCTTGTTGTAAATAAAGCTTCTTAGGTTGTACATAGAGAAACACCTAACATACATGATGCACATGCCTTGCGCCTCGGCTTATGGAACACAAACGCCTCAAAGCATATAGCGCTTTATTAAACCAAGAACTCAAACTTATATGAGCCCTACCTATTCTCATAGTAACAACTTTTGGTGATGTTTAATTACAAACTATTGTGTTTTTTTATCATAGTTGTCAAAGCGCCTAGGCGCACTCAAGGCGCATAGGCCGAGCCCGGAGCCTAGGCGCATAAAAAACGAGGGTTTTTTATAATTAGGCGCATAGTATAAAATACATTTTTTAGGGATTTTAGAGATGTTTTAGGCTTGTTTAGGTCTATTAGGATGTTTTAGGGTTGTTTAGGACTTGTTCATAGCTCATTTAGGATGTTTTAGAGGTTTAGGCAACTTTTAGCCTGAATTTGGCCGGAAATAAGCCTGCAAACAGCCCTGATAGTGCGCCTCAGCGCCTAAATGCGCACCTCGCAGGGCGCAACGCAATTGTTGCGCCGCGCGCCTAGGCGCGCTTTTGACAACTATGTTTTTTATGATAAATTTTAAAACAAAATGTTCATAAACAGAAAACAGATACTAAAGTAATATATGATTAAGATTTTAGAGTACTGTCTGGGAGCAGATCTGTAAATATGTTATATCAGTCATAAATGTACCATATTGAGAAACATTAAATCAAATAAATGGAAAGTATACATATTGAGGAACATAAATGGAAAGTATACATATTGAGGTACTGCATAAAAGAAACACTTTCTTACCAAAATTAGGATTTTTTTAACTAAAAATGCAAATTCCATCAGCATCCCAAATACATTCACATTATAGCAATATAGCCCACACCTCAACATATATATTCAAATCATTATTATTATTTTTATTTATTAGCCCACACTTCAATATATTTTCAAATCTTTATTATTTATATTTGTTAAAACTCAGCTACCAATTCAATTCCCACATGAAATAATTGTTTTAAATTCCCATAAATTCTTCAACATCAAATTTAAGTTAAAAAAGCTACACCACTTTGACAGAAAAAGTCTGAACTATAATTGATTTTTTTTTAAATAATAATAATAATAATAGTTTAATTTGCAGAACAAATTAAAATGGAATGTGATTGTACCTTAAGACGAATCCGATTGCATAATTCCGAGAACACCAATTCCAACGATCACCACAATGAGAGAACAATAGACATGGGAACTCCTTTACTAAGTCCATGTGGATATTGTTATTAGTTGAAGGGATTGATTGATAGTCATGGGTAAAGTAATATGAAGAATATTGATAGTGAAGACCGACTGACTGACTGACTGACTGACAGACAAATGAAGAGACAAATATTGCGGCTTGATTCTGTTCATACTATGCACTTCACATTACTATTGGTTACACTACACGACAATTTGCTAATTTTTTAAAATTTAAGTAAAATTGAGTATCCAAATAGTACAAATTTAAAATCAACTTATGATTTTATCAAAAGTTTATATATACGATTACTTACTTTGCTATATTTGATCTTTAAAATAAATACATGTTTGCTGGAAAAAAAAAAAAGAATAGATACTCGTTAGATTTTGATCAAATAATAACTATTTCATTGCTTTTTATTATAAACCCACAAACACATTACAAGTGGACGGCTGGTAAGCGGGCAACAAGCTGCGCCGCCACCCCCTTTTGGATAGCAAAACCTACTCTATTAAAAATAAAACTTTGGTCCCTGACTGTCGAGTAATTACTATGTGTCACTCTTTGTACCCGATCTAGAAATCGGATAGCTTCGGGGGCAAGGCCCCCAAAAGTATCAAAAGCGAAGGGTACGAAGACATGCTGGTTTTCCAGGCAGGCGTTTTCAATGTTTAGCGACTTTCTTTGATTCAGCTTTCAAGACTGCTTGCCCTGCTACGAACCCTACATCCCGAAGCCCCACCAGAGGGGACACCCCAGTGAGGTCAACACACGCATGCTTACCTTGAGCCCATCCGAACACAAGGACATCTGCTGGCCGTAAGGTGGACCGCCCGTCTAGCGGGTCCGTCAGAAAATTAACTGGGGCTTCTTTCTTAGCTGAGATCCCAGCCTTCCGCAAAACATCCCACAAGGCATCCTTAACTAAGTCATGTCGGTATTTAAATCCCGGCATTTCCTTACAATGTAGGGCGTGTTCCCCAAATTTATCCAAACAAGCTTTCTTACAAATCGGGCACGACTCGTCAACAGGGAACATGGGGATCATAAGTCTGTACTTCAGGATGGCCCGGTATTCGATAGCTGACATATGTTGCCCAAGCCCATCGATCGGGAGGACAGTTAGGAAATCTTGAGCATGCGCCCCCTTGAGGCATTCGAACACCGCTTTCTGACGGGGGGTCATGCCAAACTTCTCTTCCATATTGTGAAGGGTTTTCTGGGTAAATGCACTCGCCAAGGTTTTTTGGGCTTTCTTGGGGGCGGTGTCTTTATCCATGAAACCACCCAAGTCAAGATCAGGAAGAGAGTTGCAAACAACGTCCAACGCAAACTTGTAATCTGAGTCAATTCCTACCACGCCACTGCTCCTTAAGATGTGGTCTTGCAACTTCCAGGACTGTACCCTGGAGGCAACAAAGGCATACGCAGCTGCGTCCTCTGCCGAACAGAGCCCAAGCCCTCCTGAACGTATCGGCAAGGACGCCACCCGCCATTGAAAATCCCCAAAAAACTGCCCCCCACATACAACAATATCTTCAACCGCCTCACGTAGCCCCTTGTCGAAAATAGATACGGCTTCAATAACAAATTCCGGTTGACACGTCCGAAGACCAAATAGTAACTTAGAGACCCCCATGCAAGAGCGGAGTAGAAGGAGTTCACTTTGGGGATCCCGCAGCTTCTCAAGAATACCCATCAGATCCACAGCTCGTCGAGCTCTTTTAACCGCCAAAGAACTAATATAGCCCCCATCTCGGCTTACGGCCCCCCCGAGGAGTTTCACACCCTTTTCCGGTCTCCCAATGTCATCAGGGAACAGCCCAGGTTTCCTTTTCGCTCCATTGCACGATGGCCAAAAGACTTCCGATTTCTTAACATTAATTGTAAGCCCCAAATTCGGCCCCTCGTTTCGAATAATCTCGAAGGCTTTGGCCACTTCTTCAGCCTCCCCCATAATCGTTCCATCGTCCAAGTACCAAGCATGAAAGCGGAGGGAGCAGCATTTTTCCACACGAAGGACTAGTGGGTGTAGGACAAGCGCGAACAGGAGCGGTCCCAGAGGATCCCCCTGTTGTACCTCGGTGGAGGCCCCAATGCAAGTATCACCCACGTATAGCCTTGCAGGTTGAGCATAAAGAAACTGGACCCAAGGGTAGATTGATGGGCAACGGACACTAACTTCATGCAGGAGATGTGTACGGTCAACCAAGTTGAACGCGTTTGAAAAATCAACAGTGAGCATGGCCAGCGATCCGTTGTTATGGGATGCATTTAAAAACCTATTTGCGCTATGAAGAATGGCCTCCGCCCCATTCAAAACCCCAACTCCAAATTGATAATCCCCCAAGTAAGTCGCCATCTCCTTCCCAACCTTACGCATAGCAACTTTAGAGACTAACCTCCGCCAGATAGCCCCAATTGCGATAGGCCTGATCCCATTGTCAGGTTTTAGCAACGGGGTTAGGGGGGCCGAAGCGATGAACTCCGCTAGGATCCTTGGACAAAGCCCCCGCAACCAAAGGTTAACCACTTCGGTAATAGCCACCAGGAGGTCGTCAGAGGGTGGCGAAGAACCTTGTCCACCAAGCGCATCTAAAATATGTTGTGCCCGAAGGCCATCTCTCCCGCAAGAAGTCCATCTGGGGAATGATTTAATACTTCCTAGCACACATTCAGCATCAACTTGCAGGGCACCTTCAGATGGTAAGACATGAGGCAAGGCGGGGGGGTCCATGACTGGATGTTTATCTATAAGCGCTTTCAAAGTGGCATCCCCGAAGGGTGCTACCCCAGAGGAACACAAAACCTTAACCGCGGCTGTTAAATGACCATCCGCTACCTTCCGCAGACATTGCTTAATACAGTCGCTGTTTTTAGAGGCTGGTTGGATAGAATTCCTCCTAGCCAATCCTTCAGGAGACGACTCGAGAAGGGAAATGGCAAGCTCCCCTAGCCCAGCCCCATCTTTCCAGATAGCCAATGCCCGCATGATACTATTACACTGCAAGGACTTACGGTTTCCTGACCGCCGTTCTTGCCTAGAAGTCGGCCGAATAACCCGCAACGTGCACCGAGGCAACAACAAAAGCGCCACCCAGGCTTCCACAGATCCAGGGGTAGCCACCACCTTGCGCAAGGTCCCAGTTAATGCATGGGCAAATGCTAGCCTACAGGAAGGCGGGATGCTCTTAACAGTCATTATTGGCGAAGCAAAAAGGCGTTCTACAAGCCCGATATCCACGGCTATCGTTTGACCAAGTTCTAGTTCGTTGTGGACCAAGTTGGTGCGGGGTTTAGGAATCCCCACAATAAAATCCTCCACACACCCAGTGTCGTGGGAAAACTTCGTGACTCCGTCTTCGTGATGGCATCCTCTACTGAGAGCATGCAGGGACATGCATCGTGCACACAACCATTGATTAATACCCCGCAGGGCCTGACCCACCTCCTCAAAGAGGGCAATATCCTCAGAAACAGCATTACGTAGAGTTTCTCTACCGTCATCCCAACCTAGATAGTCCCGCTTAAGGTGGGCCAGCAGCTGGGAGCTACCAGATGCACCGAACTGGCAAGTGTGAAAACACTTAAATGGACACGCATGTGTTTCTGCAGCAACACTAGGTGTGGCCGCCTTAGGAGATCGACGACGCCTCCGACTCGAAGAAGGCATGACAAGCAAACCCGACTCGAGATGAGTGGGGATTTAATGATAGACGAACGTCACCAAGACCGTTCGTTGGCAACCCACGGTTGCCGACTTTTCAGCGCGCTAAGGACGGTTAAGCCATGGACCCCCGACCAATATAAAAAAAAAGGCTCGAATGAAATTGACGGAGGGTCGAAAGGGATATAAAAAAAAAGGCTCGAGAGGAATTAAGACGATTCGAATGAAATTAACGGAGGGTCGAATAGGAAAGAAAATTGGTCGAAGGAAGTTTAAAAGGCCGAATGAGATAAACTATTAAAAAAAAGGGGCGAATGGAGGAAAGCAACTGGTCGAATGGGTTGATTAAAATTTGAAATCTAACCGTTAGTGGCCGGAGGAAAAAACAGAATTAAACATATATTATTATTATTATTATTATTATTATTATTATTATTATTATTATTATTATTATTATTATTATTATTATTATATAGTATATTTGTTACACACCCTTTCTTCTTTCTTACACACCCTTCACTTTTGATGACCAATGGTCAGGACATCATTAAAATACGAGTGTAAAATAATTGATGTCTAATGAACATGCCTTATGTTTTTCTTGTTCTATGTAAAATGTAATGCTTTGTGACTCTGTATAATAGTCTAAAAGTCTAATAAGTGTAGAGGTACAACTGGACATAAGATTGTTGATTATCTTCAATGCGGCCAAGCCGAAGCGGAAAATTGGATCATGTTTGATGTTTCGAACCTGTTGTAACTTGTTCTTTTCCGTTTTCCTGATTTGGTGTTTGTATTTTTCCTTTTCCAGTTCCTTTCCTTGCTGGGACTATATATAAATTATAGTTTTTTCGCCGGTCAAAAAAAAAAAATATATATTAGCAACCAATTCACCATCGAGACCGTTCTGTTTCTGAAAAGTTTAGGGTTACGCGCTTTGCAAACCGTAATCGTGACAGCACCATGAATCACTTGTTTACCTATTGGCCTAGAACTTTATGAACCTCCGGTAAATCAGGATGGAAAGAGAAGGCGAATATCGACACCAAACGCTAATATGATGCCAGCCAAATAACATCGGCCGCCACCTCACATGAAATGAAGATAAAATAACAGTCGTAACGATAACATAAGTAAAGCATAGCATAGCATATAAAGAGGAAGATCTCAACCAATCTACAAAATATATATTCAAACACAACATTTTCTTACAATTATAAAATAATAATTATTTTAATGGTGTATAAGGTAGGCGGTTTGTTACAAACTCACACACTAAATCCTATACTACATACAACTGATGAACAATCACCTTATTACCGCCATGCCAACGGATACAGACTATGATAATTTTGACAGTGGCTGGATCATGATTCCGGTTTCTGGTTCACATTGCTGCTGCTTGCATATAGGTCAATGCTGCCTATTTGAAACCGCGAAGCTGCTTGCCCACCATTAACCGCTAAAAACCGAAACCTGAAATTTCTTAAATTAATAACTGGAAGCCACCGACAAATCAAGATTATAACACGATCATTTGCTTTGTTCATACACATATAGTTTAGAGGGTCTAGAGAGAGTACCTGAATACATTTGCTAAAAATTCCTGCAACTTGACTTTATATGCTTTTCGCTGGAAACGATTGTCAAATGTTTGACAAGTTTGTTCATCCAAAACACGCCAGCTGGAACCACCATCATCACTACCTTCAACCACCCTGAAAGAAACCGACTGTCATTAACTACATTCTCTCTTATATTTGTGGCCCTACCTTAAATACTCCACACACACACGCGCACACATCTAGGAGGGTTTAAATGCAAACCGCAAATAATGAAGAATTGGTACTTAAGAATTCTCATTCTTGAACGAACAAACTTACCAGTCCTTTGGATCTCTCTCTGGGGCATCATTGGCTGACATTAGTTCATATGAGCACAGTTCATAGACCTGCGCACCCATTGCTTTATATATTAACCAACAACCTGCAACATTATATGCTCTTATTAATGTAAATAATAAGAACCTGGGAACTGAGACCATAACAAAAAAAAAAAAAAACATATGTTAATGTTGCAATAAATGCTCATTGCTTTATTATACCTTTCGCACCATTTGGTTCTTCCCATTTTGACATGCGGGTTCCATCAAATGCTGACGTGGCCTGCAAAGTTTCCAACGTTTTATCATCGGAAATTTATTAACCAATATACGGAAATATAAGATGTGCCCCGGGTACTTACAATTCCAAAAGGGAGCTCCTCCCCACTTGCAAGAACCGACCCACAACATATTCTGTTTAGCTTTAGCAGAGGCCAAGAAAGATTAGACTTATTGAAGTTGTCCGATAGTTTTATGTGATAGATGACATCGTCCAAGGCATGGAACACAACAGGCAATGCAAGGGAGGCTTTCACAGGTAAATCGTCAGCTAAACAAATTTCAACTTTTCCATTTGTTTCAACGTTACTTTTCAAAGAAAGAGCATCAAGCATTGGATTAAGAGATGGCAAAAGTTCACCGATTTTATTTGAATCAATAACAACTCTTCTTGTTTTAAATGGGCTCTTTTTTAGATCTGCCAAAACCGTCCTGATAAAATGAAGAGCTTCAAGAGCTTTATGTTTGGAAGAAAATTCTGCTAATCGAGATATCAAAGGAGAGAACGCGTCATAGATTTTTGAAACGTGTTCGTCTGTACATATGCGAACCGGGCAGGAAGAAGAACTTAACGAATCAGACCCAATTTCAGATCTTAATATGCGCCATTCCTTGTCACCGCTTAATCTTCCGGGCAAGGACAAAGAATCATTTTCTTGAGAATGTTGACTTTTTTCAAGCTCTATGGCTTCATTACGGTCACGTTCCTCAAGTTCAGATATCACAGATGTCAAGTTCCTTCTAAGTTCTCTAGTTAAATTTGCAAGAACATTAGCCGCACTGGATTCTGTAGTTAGGGTACGACGCGATAGAACCTTCAAATGACATTTTTGTCCCCAGTTGGTCAAAACAGCATATTGAAGAAGAGAATAAAGAAGTTAACATGGACTTACCTCATGCCACTTCCTAGTGTAACGTTTAGTGACATCATGGACTCCATCTTTTGCAAGAGCAATAGTATAGCTCAGTTTCTTGTTCCACCTTCAGGGGGAAAAATGCATTGCACATGATAATTTTCAGCTTTTGCATAAATAAATATAAATAAATTTGTAAAGGTTGCAATTTCAACCGACTAGATTTGAGTTGTGTTGTTTTTTGTTTCAAATGGACTGATTAACCCCCCCCCCCCCCCCCCCACACGACTTTTGTGTCATACGATATCATGGTGAAATAAAGAAAGTACCCCTTTTCATATAGTAATGGAGTATCATATATTCCTTCACAGGGATCAAGATGCATCCATCTGCAACAGAGACAAATAGCAACTTAGAGTAGAAAGTATTTAGTGAATAGATATTCTTGGCGTGAAATTACCTTCCTAATAACATTGAATAGCACTCTGTCCACACATGATCTGTGAAATCCAGTATCTGAGAAGAATATTTTTAGTAGAAAGCCATTGAACAAAACTAGATGAAAAAAAGTTTACAAGAAAACATGTTTATGACTAGACCACTACCAGACTGGCTTACTGCAAAAAGATTGGAATTAAGGACGATCAAGCACAGGGCTACAAATCATATGTTGGAACCAAGTTATTACTTTTGGAGAGGCATTATTTAACTGTATCCCCATTTATAATGAATATCAACCATATACATAAAAACCGCTGAATTGTAAATATTATGTATCTTAATCAATGAATAATTGTAGACATAACGTTGAAGATGATAGGACAACGTTAGAACCAGTTACATGGAAGAAATCACACATCGCCTTTAAAAGTCTACACAAATTTTTATCGTACTTTAGAACACACTACCAGATATTTATATGAATAAAAAAAATAGAGATGGGCTCGAAGGTTTTTGCTTCAAGGTTTAAGGTTTTATTTTGAAACTAAAAGGCTTAGTAAAGTTTTTCGGACCATTTGGCAAAACTAAAGTGCCTGAACGTTTGCAAGGAAACACTCATAGATATGCAAGAAGACACAAAAGGCAATCCCTCAAATTCCACTAAACAAAAGCACTGATTAACATGGCATGCGCCTCAAACCCATCATGGACACCCATATAATATACCGTTCTAATGTAAATGGTTAAATAAATCTGGTATTGCAAAAACTGTGGTATGTACAGTACACCAATGAAGATACTTAAGATATAAGTTATAACACAATGGTGGACCAGATCAGATGGTCATGACAAAGATAGTAAGGTAACTATAACATCAAGCTTTCATTAACAAGCACAAGATATCTTTTCTAATTAAGGACTAGAATTCATGAGTTGATCAACTTTATCATTTATAAAGCTTCAAGTGTCTTACCAAACGAGTATCGTAGCCAAAAGAACGACAATATAGTGAAAAGCAATTGGCCCACTCCCCACAGCGCCCCTTCTTTGTTTCAAGAAGCTACATCATTAAATAAAAGATGCTATATTAGTTTAAATAACCAGAAACTTGTTGGAGGAAAAACAAAGCTTGCTTACCTTTATAGGGTCGTTGTACCGCGGGAAACGGGTTGTTCTAGAACATGTGTTGCAACTGGTCGAAAATATATAAGAAAGTAAAGAAAATAGAAAGATTAAACAAGAAAGTGTTTCGTAGGAGAAAGTTAACTCATATTAATACCACATCATAATTAGAAGAATAGTTTATAAGGATTTTTTTATGGGTAATCATGAGGTCGGTGATGAAATTAATACCCAATCCAGATATGATGCACATAGTATAAAAACTGAAACATGATCCAAATTTGTGAGTTGTTTGCAATAACTAATAACATTGATTTTGGTCCACAGGTTTCCTTCATTTGTCCTCATAATTTTCATATTTTTGAAACATAGTCAAACAATATTGATTAAACTATTTGCCAAGCTAGACAAGGTTGTAAAAATCCCAATTAATAGGTGATTAATCGCTAGTCCTCACTTTACTGATTAATTTTGGGCTAATCACTCAATTAATCAGTGCGCGATTAATCACCGATTAGTCGGACCAAATTGGTCCTAATCGGACCTAAAAAAACTCAAAATTAGGTAAAAAAATGAATTCGAACTAGTCAAAACTGGAGCAAATCGTTCAAATAAAACAAGTTCTTACCTCAAAATTGGATTATAATCCATGTTTTAGAAGAAAAATCGATGAAACTCCATGAACCCTAGTTGATGAACCCTAGTTGCGTCTGATGGTTCCTTACAATTAAAGACGGAACGGAGAGGAAAAAACGAGATATGTTGAACGATGGAGATGATTAGGGTTATTTAAGTTTAGGTATTTTAATATTTAACCCCCTTCCATATTCACTAGTTTATATTTGACCCCTAAACTTCTAAATTTCTACATATAAGGTATAAAATTAGCATTATGTATGTATAAATTTGGAAAAATACATATAAATTTCCAATCTGATTAATCCCGATTAATCCTGATTAATCCCGAATCCCGATTAATCTTTAGTCGGTACCCCACCGACCGACTAGCGCCTAGCGAGTTCTACAACACTGAAGCTAGATATTGCATTATTTTTTAATTGTAGAAACTTCGATCAATTTCACCCGATATATCAATCAAAAGTTACAAGGTTCACACCACTTTGAGTTTTGCATACATACCCAAGTCATAAATTCACAAACTTATTTAAAAAGTTTAAAGGTAAAAAGAATATAGAAAAAGGTAGTATAAATGACCTAGAAAGTAAAAAATACAGATGTAAACAGAAACTCATATATAAGTAATCAATTAAAAGAAATCCGAAGATGGCATTCTAGCAACAAAATCTTATAAATGACAGATCATAAATCTTCTCTCCTTACCGATATAGTTCAACTCGCGAGGCTCCATAAGCTAATTCTGATGAATTTGCTACGCCCATTCCTTGAATGGCAGTTTCATTGCCACAACTTTCACACGGAGGTGAATTAACCCACCTAAATTTTATCAAATAACAAAATTAAAAACTCAAGTACCATACCTTAACAACAACGCAAGAATAAGATTTATCCGCACTCATGGTGAAACATGGCTCCTAAAAAGAACTTTTTACAAACTCTAGATGGAAAAAATTGTTACATGCAATCGTTACTCTAAAAGGGTGTGACTACTTGTGAATGTTCCACACAATCAACTCTTCAGGGGTGAATAATTGGACAGTGACACCCCTTTTCAAAGAAACAATGGCATGTGATAGATTTTTCTTCTTGAGTTGGTGAAAATAACATAGCTTAAGGACTTTGTTTTGAAAAGCGTGACACCATACGGTCTGCAGCCAAAGAGCAAGGCGCAAAGCGCACCACATCACGTACTCGGGGTGCAAAGTATTTATATATCTCACAGGTTTCTAGCATCATGTACTATATATGATTTAATATATACATAACCTATATGTAACACCTAAAAAGCTATACGTGCAACATCCTCAGGCACAAATCTTCCTATGTACATGAGGCGTGCCTCAATTCGTTTTGCCTGCGCCTCATATATAGTCGTTGCCTCAAGCAGTCAGAAGCGCTAACCCAGCTTGCGTCTGAGTGCCCCTAGCGCGAGGCACACTTTTTAAAATCAAGACTTAAGAAAAAATCAAACAGAAAACATACTTGAATGTCTGTTTAAACCAGAAAAGAAGTTGCAGCAGGAATGCATGATCAACCTCAGTTTTAGATGGATTCAAATTCCCCTCCTGAACAGAAACGGCATACATATAAGGCAAAACACCAGATCAAACTTCACAAAAATTAACAATCATATCCTTTAACCTTGGCTAAAGCAACTAATGCCTTCTCCTCAAGCTTCTCCACAGGCACCGTTTTCCTCGCCGCCTCTTGACGATGCGAGTCTTCATACTACAAGACCATAACAACAAACATGTAACAACTTCACAACATCACATCTACTAATACAAAAGCCCATATGGAACGCAAACTACCAAAAGAATCTGATCGATATATGGCCGAACTCTCTGTTCGAATTGCCCGCTGTTTTCACTAACGGCAAACTGCTGAAGCATAAGTGCATCTTCCTCTTCCTATAATCACAACAAATAACTAAATTAAAACACCATCTACAAAAAGGTTATAACCCTTATACATAATCCATAGTGTTGTTTTCTAAATTAAGATACATAGTCGTCGTCGTCATCATCATACACAGTAAATCCCACCAACACTAAACCTAAGGTAGGGTCTGAGGAGGGTAAGATGTAGACAGCCTTACCTCTACCTCTTAGGAATAGATAAGCTACTTCCAGTGAGACCCCAGGCTTGATAGTAGTTTTGCATCAAGCCTTGGACATAAGACACATAACACTCAGGAATCGGGACAAAGGCCAATTGGTGCATGTATCCCCTTGTCTTTTGGCTATCAACGCCACCACATGATACATGATTAACCATCCGCCGTTTTTCACGTTATTTTTATGAAATTAGTAAAAAAAACCTTAAAACTAGTGCAATTTCACTTTCGCCCCCCAAGGGCTCACACATATATAAATTATATTAGGGATGAGCTCGATACCATACCATACCGATCCTGATACCGAATTTACCGATACCAGTTTTCCCCAAAACTTGGTAAAGATACTGAAAATATATTGTACGGTACCAATACCGAAATATACGATACGGTACTGGTAAATTAAAAATCTAAAAAAAAAAAAAGTTCAAGGTTTATACATAATAAATAGAGAGTGTTTGTTTCCATACCTGCAACATACGAGCTAATTCTTCATCAGATTTGAAGATCCCAGAATCCAATTGAGGGTTTTGATCGTCAACCGAAACCAAACGAAGCTTATCAGATATTTCAATGAGATCAGAGTCATGGGTAACACTTCGATTGTCTTCAACACCAAAAATCTTGAACAAAAATTTCAAATGAATAGGTGAGATTTGATTGAGGAATATTATTGTTATAATAATTATGATTATTATTATGATCATTAGTATTTATAAAAAGTAGTAATTGGGTGATAAAGATTGAACCTTTTGGTGATCTGGAGGAACGGCAGTGAGGGAAAACAGCTGGAATTTAAAGACTTCAAAACCATCTTCGGTGTCGTAATCGACATCGAAGTTGGAATCTTGATGATGGACGATGAACTTTCTTGCCACCATAATTTGCAGTAAGATAGATGCTTGGAACAAATGTTTACACTTCTCAAAAGACTTATTATTATTATTATTATTATTATTATTATTATTATTATTATTATTAATATTATTATTATTATTATTATTATTATTATTATTATTATTATTATTATTATTATTATTATTATTATTATCTATACTATATGTAGTGGAGGGGTAGTTTAAGATACCCAAAAGTCAAAAATTATTTTTCATTAATAATTTTGAAATGAGGGTAAAATAGTCATTCATACATTATTTACATTTTAGTACCCTATATTAGTTACACTTTAATCCATTAAACTTACTTAACTTTTGCTTATTTAAATTATAGTTAAACTTATTTTTTTTATTTTAAGCAAACCATCCTCCATGATTTTTTAAATGGTCATTTTTTTCATACACTTATACTTTTATAAAAAAAAAATTACATCATAATAATGAATATTTTATTATCTTTAATTTGAGTATAGTATTACTATTTTTTTTATTTTAAAAATCTTTTATATGCTACGTGATTAACAATATGTAGGAGTGATCAATAACCAAACCGTTAACCGAAGCCAAAAAAAAAATAAAAAAAATAGACAAAACTGAACCAAAATCTATTGAAAACTAAAAACATCCGATTTAACTTAAAATTTGTTATCGTTTTCTTTTTGTACCCTTAGTTAACCCAAATTAGTTAAACTAAAACAAATCCATTAATATATTCATAATAGTGTGCCCGCATGATGTGGTAGTGAACACAGACACTTCTAATGGTTCATGGTTGGGTTAGGTTCAGTTCGGTTCTAAGCCTCAACCGGAACAAAAATCGACATTATCGGTTTATCGATCATGTTAACCAACCGGTTAATTGGTTCAGTCTATTTGGTTAGATTGTCGTTTTTAGTTCAGTTCAGTTAATTTTGGTTAATAACCAAAACCAAACTTTAATTTGTTTAAGAAGCACATGAAATGAAGGTATAAATACATGTAATGGATGTATAAAAGATATAAACGTATGAATGGTTCAGTTTTGGTTTGTTAATTTTGGTTAACTTAGGGTACAAAAAAAACCGATATTATGTTAACTCGGTTTTTGTTAATTTTCAGTTCAGTTTTGTATGTTTTTGTTTGATTTCGGTTGAGATTCAATTATTGTTCACCCCTAGATATTATTAATCACGTAAAAAAATCAAATTTTTAATTAAAAGTATATAGCAAATTACACTCTAATCTGGTTTGAAGCTGAGTAGATAGGTTTATGAATTGTAGTGGCGGTATAAATAGAGGAGTTTTGAAATTTTTAGCTTTTATACCTAGGCCTGTAAACGAATCGAACGAACGCGATGTTTGTGTTCATGTTCGTTCATTAAGAAATTTGTCATGTTCTTGTTCGTTTATGTTCGTTCGTTTAAAACCTAATTGAACAGTTCACGAACGAACATAAACGGACGTTCACGAACATAACAAATGTGAACGATTTTGTATTACTGTAAAAACCCAATTACTAATTGGTTATATATTTATACAAGTAGCTAAAGCCCATATTATGTTTATATTTATGTAAATATAACTACGTATGTAATTAATAAACATAAATGAACATAAGTGAACAAACTAAACGTTTATTCATGTTCGTTCATTTAATTAAACGAACAAAATTTTTTGTTCGTGTTCGTTCGTTTATTAAATAAACGACATAAACGAACTTTCCGCCGAACAAGTTCACGAACAGCTCATGAACATTCGTTTCGTTTACAGGCCTACTTTTGCCTCTATTTTATGTATTTGTATCTCCATTTCATGTATTTGTAGGCAAAAAATTTTAGCCAAAGTTTGTTTTTGTTATTCACCAAAATTAAATAAATCGGACTAAAAACCAATAATCTAACAATACTAACCGAACCAAGGAACCAATTGTTTAATAAGATTGACTAATTGATGACTTTTGTTTTTTGTTTCGGTTGTGGCTAATAATCAAACTTAACGGAACCAAACACACCCTTAGAAGTGTTTGTGTTTCCCGCTGCATCGCGCAGGCACTCTACTAGTATTATTAATATTAGAGTATTCTAAGGAAAGAAAAGAATATCACTTCACATACGTGATTCTTTTTTTTTTCCCATTTTAATTAATATAAATCTACTAGTTTTTTTTTTTTTTAATTCACACGGTTTTAACCTGTCTGTTTTAATACATATAGAGTTCAAACCACCTCGTGACAACGCGCGGGTAACTATTGCTCTAGTTATATTAATATTAGTTAGAGCATCCAAACTTTAAAGAACGGAAAGAAAAGAATATATATATATATATACACACACACACACACTAGCTTTTATCCCGGGAATGTTCCGGGGTTAAAATATCTAATATGACATAATAAAATATCTAATATGACAACATAATTAATGATTTACCAATACATGATTAATGGATATTATTATTATTATTATTATTATTATTATTATTATTATTATTATTATTATTATTTATTTTGAACAAATCTCTGCCATAAGTTATCATATTCAAATATAAAAAAAAGGAATCTCTTCCTATGAAGTTATGTTTATCGTTTTATATTCAAATATAAAAAACCCTACATAGTGATTGAAGAAACAATAAGTATCACGGTGGTTATCACTAATCACCGTGGGGATTAATACTTATGTTCGTCAGGAGTAATCCTTAACCCAAACTTCTTGGTTAAACCCGGGTGAGAATAAGGAGTGTGAGTGTGTGCGAGAGTTACGTGAATAAGAACACAAGATGTAAGTGGTTCGGTCGAGGAATGACCTACGTCCACTGTAACTGGCCGGAATATTATTAATGAACAAGTAAAGAGAGTTACAAGAGTAATGCTAAGTTACAATGAGTATTTTCGGATCCTTTTGCAAGGATATGTCCTTCTTTATTTATAGGAGAACTCATGGGCTTAATCAAGGAACCCATGAGAAGTTATCCTTATTTGGGCCCGGTCCAAGCTTCCCATAAAAATGGCGGGAAAAGTAGATTACTGTGGATGACGTCATATCGCAGCATGGTGGTTGCTCGATGCGGACACGTGGCGAGCCCTGATTGGCAGACGACGCCCCTGTCCTTGCTACAGTCGTTGACCATGCTCCTGACGTCGGCAGGGGATGTCTGCTGTCACTGTTGATGACAGTGGAAGCATGGGAACAGTCACGTCGCCATCCTCTTCAGTGGTGGTTGGACCACTCTTGCCACCTGTCGTCTTTTCCTTGGTGCGTACTCTGTCAGAGATCCTTGTGAATCTTCCCTTTGTTATCTTCCGTACCTCGTACCAAAGGTGATAAGGGAAGATACCGCGCGTGGCTGCACGCGCTTATCATGTGTTGACCGTTGTTTATCAGCAGGTGAGGTCGCGCGCTGCACCACATGTTATGTTGGTCGCGCGCTAATGCCAGAGTCTGGCGCGGGTAATTCTATTTATGGGGATAGGGACGCCTTTTCCCCCTGGATTAGGCTCCCTATCCCTTCAGTGATTTATTAGTAGAGTAAAATATATTTGAAAACAAAACCCCACAAAATAGTCGTTTTTTTCTCCGTTTTTTATATAGCACTATGGTACTCGTTGGAAAGATAATAAAACGCTCGTTAATTTGGTGTAATTTTTTTCTTTAAAAAATTTCGTATATAAAAGATATTAACGTTTAAAAGTTATGGGGAAACATGAGAGAAATTTAATTTTGTTTTTAAATTCTTATTTTTTCCTAAAATTATTATAATTATCTATAACTATTAATAAAGAAACTCAAAAATTAAAAAATCCCACAAGATGCCACGTGACACATTTAAGGAAGGTGTTGAGGCCTCCATTGAATGTCAAATCATCATAAGTCAATTCTTTTATTAATAGTTATAGATTATAGATTTTATATATATATTCCTTCCTTTCCTTTCCCTTTTCCTTTTTTTCAAAGAGTTAATAGTCATTTTTGTTCTTGAGGTTTGGTCAGATTTGCTAGTTCAGTTCAAAAAAGTTTTTTTTTTTTTTTTTTTTTTTTTTTTTTTTTTTTTTTTTTTGCAACTGGGCACCTAAGGTTTGGATTTTCTTCCAAATTGCTAACTCCGTTTGTTTATTTTGTTAGTTACATGTGTTTTGATCAAAAAATATAAACACCCACCCACCCACCCACCTACCATCATCCTATTCAAAAAGCTCCACAGCATCTCAAAAGCTTTAACAACACCAAAACTTATTACCAAATGTTTTCATCTTCATTTATTAAGCAACACATATCATATTCCTGGATTCATACACATCCCGCGCATACACATCACCCCTGCGCATGTTAGCAACGTCAAACCGTTCACCATCACCTTCTCCGATAGAGCAACCAACAATCTTATTAATCCCAAACCCTAATCATGACCGATCCCAATAACCCTAAATCATCATTATCGACGAACGGGACTGTTAACAGTGTGTGCGTGTGTGTGTGTCGAGAGCTAGCGAGTGAAAGAGGGAGAGTGGCAATATTTTGGTCTGGATTTGAGGGGAATGGTGGCGGAATAGGAATGGTGGTTAGTGAAGGGATTTAGGGTTTGAGGTGGCGATGAAGACTTCGGCAAATATAGATTTGATAGCGGTGATGAAGATTTGAGTTCGGCAGGATTTAGGGTCCGGTTTCTCAAGATCCGAGTTCAAACAAACCACAAGTCTGGCATCCTCGTATCGAAGCTGCTGAGTCTGATCAGTTGCCCAGGTACGGTTGTATGCTGCTTTGTTATCAAGAAATAGTGAATTGGAGAAACTGGTTGGGTTTTTTTAGGGTTTTTATTATCTGAGCATTTGTGGGTTTTGTGTTTGGTGACGAAATAGGAGGGCGGAGGCGGGCGGAGGATGAGGTGGTGGTGGTGAACGGTGGTTAGTGAGGTGAATGGTGGCATCGGGCGGAGATAGGATAGATGAGGTGGTGGAGGAGAGAGAAGGAGAGAAGGGGGAGAGATATATATGCACAGACTTCTGAAATTTTGGTCTGGATTTGAGGGGAATGGTGGCGGAATAGGAATGGTGGTTAGTGAAGGAATTTAGGGTTTGAGGTGGCGATGAAGACTTCGGCAAATATAGCTTTGATAGCGGTGATGAAGATTTGAGTTCGACAGGATTTAGGGTCCGGTTTCTCAAGATCCAAGTTCAAACAAACCACAAGTCTGGCATCCTCGTATAAAAGCTGCTGAGTCTGATCAGTTGTCCAGGTACGGTTGTATGTTGCTTTGTTATCAAGAAATAGTGAATTGGAGAAACTGGTTGGTTTTTTTTAGGGTTTTTATTATCTGAGCATTTGTGGGTTTTGTGTTTGGTGGCGAAATAGGAGGGCGGAGGCGGGCGGAGGTGGGCGGAGGATGAGGTGGTGGTGGTGGTGAACGGTGGTTAGTGAGGTGAATGGTGGCGTCGGGCGGAGATATGATGGAGGAGGTGGTGGAGAGAGAGAAGGGGGAGAGATAAATATGCACAGACTTATGAAATTTTTATTTTGTTTTTTCAAGTCAAAACAAGAATAAAAAAATAAAAAACATAAAAAAGGGGTAAAATGTTAAAATTGCCCCTTAGTTAATGTTAACTTTTAATGGAGTTAGCAATTTGGACGGAAATGTAAGACCCCAACCAATGGAAGGAATCATTGGGGTATCACGTAGTGACGATTGTTCAAAAGTTTATGGTACTAAAATGTAAGTTTTATTAAATATAAGTTGATTTACAAAGATTGCAATTACAACATGTCTCAACGCACTAAAGCAATTAAATTAATTCTTTTGTCTAAATATTTGGAACTACTTTTTAACAAAACAATAAATTGGTAATGATATTTACACTTTAGTACCATGAGCTTTTGAACAATCGTCATTACGTGACACCTTGATGTTTCCGCCATCGGTTGGGGTGTTACAGGAAATAACACGAAAATCAAAACTTCAGGTGCCCACTTGTAAAGAAAAAACACTTTTTTAGACTGGACCAGCAAATCTGACCAAACCTAATAGGACGAAAATGACTATTAACTCTTTTTCAAATCTCTTAATTTGAAAGGAGAAAATAATCTTTGTTATTTCTCCATTTTACTTCATTTTCTTTCTTTCCACTTCTTAAAAAAAACACTATAGAACATATATCATCTTATTTTTTTTCTTTTCCCTCTTAATAAATAAAAACTCTGGAACAAGGATCTCCTTCTCATTTATTTTTTTTCTCTTCTTTTTCCTTCCTCAAATGAGACTCAAAAACATAATGTTAAGTCTTAACTAGTGTTTCTTATAAGAGGGGACGCGATGCTCACCGTAAAAGCCATGGGTACCCCATTACCCCCATGACAACACCGCCGCCAATGGCAGGGGTAGTGGGGGCTGGTATCATTTGCTAGGTCAAAGCAACGGTTACCAAGCCGTTTGAAAGTTTAATCACCCCCTTTCCAACGGTTAGTTTATATAAAAATATATATCTTTTTTAACCTATTTCACTCTCTAGATAAACCATTTACTATCTTTTTTCAAACCACAACATCAAATTTATACTATTTCTTTTACCATTTTATTAAATATCTCCACATTTTATCAAATAGGTAGTGGTCATTTGTTTTTGCTTACATATCGTCATCAATCATCTAATCGCTGTGCAATCCGTCCACCTACAAACAACCCACCGACCATAAACCCTCCGACTACAAACCCACAGACTACAAACCCACCAACTTCAAACCCTTCAACGTTTGAATTTTATGAACCATAACATCCTGGAGATTCGACTGTGAAAAAGTTGAATTATGTATGTGATTACAATGACTCTACTACAACAGGTGCAATACGGATGCAACACCCTAACCAATGATGAAAACATCGGAGTGCCACGTAGTGAGGATTGGTCAATAGCTCATGGCAACAATAAATTCCAATAATATATTAATCAAACTCAAAATACAAAATTTAAAAGAAAAATACAAATAATTGTCTCAAATGATAAAGAAATACATAAACTTTATTCAAACTTAAATAAAAACTAAAAACTTCCAATCAAGCATATCCCAAAAGCTTAAGTCTTCGATTTTGGTTATTTTCTTAAACATGTTTAGGTTGAAAAATGGAGGGGATTAACTAGAAGTTGGTTTAAATACATAGGTTTTAGTTGTCAAGATAAGTTTCATCCAAAAAGTTTAATTGTACAATTCATGTGTCAAAAGTTAATCAAATACATAGGTTTTATTTAAGAAAACTCTTTACAATCAGATCTGGACACTTAGGGTTTATCAAAAATGTATAAAAATGTATTAAAAAGGGTTTAGATGATTAACACACCTTGAATCTTCACTTGATATTGATATAAAACTTGTTTTAGCTTTAGTATCCAATAAATAAGGGCAAAAACTCGTTTCTATAAGTTTGGGTTTGAGAGAGAGCACTTGAGCGCGAGTTAGGGTTGTGAAATAATGAGAGTGAGGCAAAGAGATATATTTATACTCTACACTCGTTCACATACTTATCATGCAAATGGGAATTCAAATTACTCATTCTCATGCTTTATCATGCAAATGGGAATTCAAACTACTCATTCTCATCTACTACCCCAAAATGGCATTTTAACATACATTAACATATCAAATCACATAAACATTAACATACGTTAACATATCAAATCACCAACAACGGGACTCAAGGCTCGTGTGTAAGTGTGTTTCACCAATGATTCCCCGAATCATTGAACTATGGACAACTATAGACATTATGCACGTATGAACCAACTCCCAATGATTCCCCGAATCATTAAACCGAACCAAATTAACTAACCCAGTTAAGTACGTTTTATAAATGTTTGGCTAAGGTAGGCTTATATGTTTATAAAAAGTATTAACCTGAGTTTGTCGGGTGTCACACTAGTCCTCCATTGCTCTGGCACCCAATGACACCAGTCAACGATCCAGGTCAACATCTGTACGCATTTTACTTAATATTCTCATTACATATGCATAATTAGACATTTTGCACACACAATACCCCTAGTCTGGTAAAGCATGAGTTATTAAGAAAACTCATCAGGATACCCGTTTATGCATACAACACCCGGACTACACAAAACAATTGGCGTTGAACAGTCAAGCAAATCACAGGCTCGACAGAGAGCAACTGGATACCCGGTTAACACAGTTGTATAGAATAACAATACACGTGACATTACCAAAATGGGAATTTCACAATCCCACACAAATCCGAACAATTCACAATAAGTTAGTGCAAATTAACACATAACCAAGACATCAAGCACTACCAAAGAACAAGCATGTGTTAACACCAGTCAATATTACCTTCAATAACACATGTTTGTCCACCAATAGCATATGCATCCATGACACGATCAATGATGTTAACATTCGGTAATCCAATCCTAGTGATGACTAATGGATATGACCAACAGTTCACATACCCACACATGTCCATATTTACATACCTTTGTGTATACATCCACACAACTTAATCTAAATGATTAGCTTATAAAGAAATCATGTGTTATGTATATATATCGGCCACTTATACATATCCATATCCACGATTAGGGGTGAGCAAAAGCCAAAACCCGACCGACCTGAGAGAGACCCGACCCGAACCGAAAACCGAGATGTATAAAAACCTAGAACCGATCTCAAACCTTAAAACTAGGGTCGGTACTCGGTTCCTGTACCGACGGTTCTCTCGGTTCCCCAATAAAAAACCGACCCGAATTGAAATCGTAAAAAGAGGTCGAAAATCATGGCTAACGGCTCAAATTTGTTACAGGTTAGTTGGAATTCGTTTAGTTTTTATTTGGGTTTCATGACATCATACTATGTGAAAAAAATAAACATCTAAAAGCATGCAAGATTTTTGACAAGTGAGATCTGTCAAACCTTAAACAATGTTGGATCATTGTTGTTGAGAAACCTACTTCCAAGTTTTAAAAGATGGAGAAAAAACATTACAGAGGCTGTCGTGGGAAGGAAATGCTTTCTATTAGGGTTTTCTGTTAGGACAAAAAGGATTGGTGAAACCACTTTTGCAAACCTTAGTCTAATTCACTTCTGTCAAAATACTCTAAGTATAGAACTGCTGAAGAAGAAGGATCAAACTGCTGAAGAAGAGATTCAGAAGTGCTGAAGAAGAAAAGTCATCAGAAGTTCTGAAGTTCAAACCAGACACTTCTACTGAAGAACTACTGAAGACAAACTACTCATCAGTAGTTTGTCATTCATCAGTACTTACATGAAGATCTTTTCCACCGCCTCTTGTATCAGTAGTTTATTACTTTAGTATTTCTTTTTGCTTTATGTACAAGTTCCAAGACTGCAACTTGTTGCAACTTGTTTCTGAACTTGCTTTTGGCAAGGTTCATGTATTTGTAAAGTCTATAAATAGATGGGTTCATCCCTCTGTTTTAGACATTGATTTTAATACAGAAATCCTTCAACACTTATTATTGTTATTTCCATTTCATGTTTATTGAGAATCTGTCTAAGTGTTTCATTCTCATTCAATACTTAGATTCTCAATAAATACTTATCATTTATTAGTTCTTGAATCCAGGGGGAGTAATAACTCCTGTTGATAAGTGTAGCTTTAAACTTATAACATTCCGCTGTGCTATCACTAATCAAGAACTTGCTAAACACTTAAGTGTTCACTAGCAAGTTCATACAAAAGAGCAATATACTGATCCAACAATTGGTATCAGAGCACTGGTTTATCTGATCACATATCAATCTAACACATTGAGAATCAGACACAGGCTCTTATTGATATTCAATAAAGGATTATAAGCTCACTTTTATCAACATCCATCACTTTAAGAGATATTTGACAAATCAATACTCTTTAAAATGGATCCTCATAATACTGGTTCTGCCACTAAACCTGCCATGCTTGTAAGAAATGAATATAACATATGGCAAAAGAGAATGACACATACCTTATCACAGACCAACACAGGTTGCTGGAGATCTGTGATATATGGTCCTCATAAACCAGTAAATATAAATCTTGAAACTAAGGAAGAGATTCCAAAAGAACCAAAAGACTATACTGATGATGATTTCCTAAAACTTGAGCTTGATGCAAAAGCTTTCTCTATGTTGGCAATGGCACTCCCAAATGAAATCTACTCTGGCCTATTACATTGTGATAGTGCCAAAGAGCTTTGGGACTGCCTAAAAGAATAGTTTGGAGGAACTGAAGAGGTGATTGCCAACACCAGAGAAATCTTGGCTCAACAATATGAAACTTTTGCTCACATTAATGGGGAAACTTTAACACAGCAATTTGAAAGATTTTCCTCATTAATATTTGAGCTAAAACTAAATGGTCAGACCTACACAACTGTATCTATGCTTCATTGATTTTTAAGGTCTTTACCTGATAAATGGGAAACATACTCTATAGTCTTAAGATCTTCACCAGACTTTAGCTCCCTCACCCTTACAAAACTTCATGGGAGATTACTTACTTTTGAGAGAGAAATTGATCAAAAGAAAAAGTTACAAAGTTCTGGCAAAACTGCTGATGACTATCTACCAGGTAGTACAGCACTATTGGGACAAGACTCACCAACTTGTTCAAATAGTTTTGGATCTTTTGACCACATTGACATAACTGCTGGGATCTCATCTGAAAGATCATTCCCAGGTTATGACAATAATGACTTTGGTCAAACTGCTGATAACATGTGTTTTATCATGGATGATTTAAATAGTTTCAGCAGTGATGACCTAGAAGAAATGGATATTTTGCACCAACTGGCCATGTTAAGTTTAAAAACAAATAAATTTTACAAAAGGTCAGGAAGGAAGTTTCTAGGACTTAACAGTTCTACAAAAATTGGTTTTGACAAATCTAAACTTAGATGTCACAAGTGTCAAAAGTTGGGACACTTTGCTAGAGAGTGTAGAAGCTCTGGCCTTAACCAATCTCAGTCTGGAAACAATTTTAACCCCAATTATAACAGGAATAATGGAACACAAGGGAGTGCAAATTTTGTACAGGCACAAGCTCCACAACACCAATATGTGCCACAAGTACAATATGTACAGATGTCTGCTCAACAGATGCAGAGCCAACAATCAATCCCTCCCTTTCCAGCTGCTCAACAACCTCCACAGCAACAACAACCCTCTCAACAAAGTTTATTTACTTCAGGGTATGTTGAGTGGAGCAGTCTTCCTTTTGACACCACAGAGTGCAATCCTGATGCAGACAACAAAATGTTTGACATCAACTGGGGAGAGCCTGACAATGGCAGAAAGAACTTTGCCTTAATGGCATTTGAGGGATGCTCCTCAAAATCTGCCTTGTCACAGGTATCAAAAGAATCTTTGACAAAACTATGTTCAAATTCATGCAAAGAATCTTTTGCTCTCATAAGAGAGACAAATGTGCACTTACAAAGAAAAGCAAATGACTCTAAGAGAAAATTCACTCAGATGAAATGTGATTTAGAAAAAAAACTTTCTGCAAAAACAAAAGAAGTTTCTAAATTAACTAACACTGCTATTGAAACCCAAGCACAAATTAAAATCATGATAAATGACCTAGGAAATGTTAGACAAGAGCTTGCTGACACCAAGGTCACATGTGAAAAATGGGTGGAATCTTGTAAGGGGTACTAATTATTGCTAAACAAACAAAGTGCTTCAAATGTTAGGTTTGGCATAGGGTACAATCACACTGAAACACCAATAGATTTCTCTCCCGAAACTACTGAAGATGGGAGAAAAAATGTTTCAGGTGAAACTTCTGAAGAGGAAGAATGCACATCTTTCCATGAAAACTTTCTAAAAACACACAAAGAAAGTTCTTCAGAAGTACTGATTAAATCTGACTTTAAGCCATCAGTAGTTTCAACTACATCAGGAGTTGAGAACCTGAAAACTACTGATGACCTAAAACCAATCAAAACTGTCAGAAACTTGTCTTTGAAAGAAAAGACAAAAGAATGTGAAATTTGTGGTCTGTTCAACCACAAAACAGAATTTTACAGATATAGAAAAGGTATTCAGTTCAACAAGAAAAATCAGCAACTGGTTGTGGGAAAACAAATCAAAAATGATTATGTAAAAACTTTTTCTCCCAAGAAACAACAACCAGCAAAAACCTTTTCTCAGAAAAAGACAAAATCTCAACAAAAGTCCTTTTCTCAAAATTCTCTTTCAGTAGTTAGACCTGAATCATCAGCAGTTTCACAAACTGCTGAGATTAAAGATCTCATGAACTTGGTACAACTACTGATGACCAAAGTTGATGGTGGTCCTCAAAAGGATACCACCATTGTTCTTAATGCAAAATCCATTGCCAAAAAGACATGGATTTCTAAACTTGGTTAAGAACAAACTGAAAATGTTCTCAAGAGCAAACCCAAAGCCAAACTGGCTTGAGTTCCTAAATCTAACTAATTTGCTATCTTGTGCAGAGAGTTTCCAGAGGCTTAAATAGCATTTGGTATGTAGACAGTGGAGGCTCAATGCACATGACAGGATGCAGATACCTGATAAACAATTTTATCAGTCAAAGAGATGGATCTGTATCCTTTGGGAACAATGCTAAGGGATATGTGCTAGGACATGGCAATGTCTCCTCTGGCAAAATACAGTTTGACAAGGTCAATCTGGTTGAAAACCTTGAGTACAACTTGCTAAGTATGTCACAAATGTGTGATAAAGGATATTCTTCCTTTTTCACAAAGACAGCATGCAAGATCATATCACCAGAAGGCCAGAAGTTGATAGAGAAGATCATTGAAGATCACACTTTGTTAATAGCCAAAAGATGTGGCAATGTCTATGCAGTGGACATTGAAAAAGACTAAGTACTGAACAACACTGCCTGTTTTTTCTCAAGGGCATCAACTTCAGAAACTGATCTCTGGCACAGGAGACTTGGCCATGTGAACTTTAAAACCATAAATAAAGTCACAAAAATGGGCTTGGTCAGAGGTCTACCCTTAAAAGTATACCAGTGTCAAGAACACTGTGTATCCTGTTTAAAGGGAAAACAGCATAAGTCCTCCTATAAGTCTATTGAAGAATAAAAAACAACTGCATGTCCTCAACTACTCCATATGGACTTATTTGGGCCTGTAAAAATAATGAGCCTTGGTAAGAAGAAGTACTGCTTAGTCATCATTGATGACTACTCAAGATTTACATGGGTATTCTTCTTATTTTCCAAGGATGAGGCTGCTGAAATCATCAAGTTCTTCATTCTACAAGTAGAGAAGCAATACTCTCTACCTGTCAAAACCATTAGAAGTGATAATGGGACAGAGTTCAGGAACAAAACTCTAGATGAATTCTGTTTGTCTAAAGGGATTATTAGACAATTCAGTGTTTCCAGAACTCCTGAACAAAATGGTGTGGTAGAAAGGAAGAACAGAACTTTAATAGAAGGAGCAAGAACAATGTTAGCTGATTCTGGCCTACCATTATACTTTTGGGCAGAAGCAGTTAACACATCATGTTATGTTCAAAATAGAGGTCTTATTGTCAAGAGACATTCAAAGACTGTCTATGAAGTTCTTCATGGCATGAAGCCCCTTATCTCCTTTTTCAGGGCTTTTGGGTGTCAATGTTTCATCTTGAACATCAAGGAATCTATTTCAAAGTTTGCTGCCAAAGTTGACTCAGGTTACTTTCTTGGTTATTCTTCAACTAGAAAAGCCTACAAGGTTTTCAACTCAAGAACCAGGATAGTAGAAGAAACACTGAATGTCAAGTTCAATGAGTCAAAACACACTCTCATTCCAGCACATCCTGCTGAACTTTTTGACCTTGACAGCTTCCATTTTGGACCTGAAAAGACTGTCACTTCATCCAAACCTACTTATTATGGTGATCAAAGGTTTGATGATGAGGATCCAGCACCATGGACTCCTCAAACAGTCATTAAGTCAACTTCAAAACCATCAGAAGTTTCACAAACTTCTGATTCAACAAATACTGAAGGACAAACTCAAACATCTGCTTCAGCACCTGCAACTACTGAAGACACTGAAACTGCTGAACCAGATATAATAGACCTCAGTAGTTTGTTTGAAGAACATGAGCCACCAACACTTGTCAGTGGTTTACAACAACTGATCGAACACAAAGACCCCCCACTTGATCAAATCATGGGTGATATTGCATCAGGTGTTCTTACAAGAAACCAGCTTTCCAACTTTTGTCTATTCTCAGCATTTATTTCACAGTTGGAACCAAAGAAGTACCAGGAAGCCCTCAAAGACAACAATTGGGTGCAGGCAATGCAAGATGAATTGCTTCAATTCAACAAGCAACAGGTTTGGGAAATCTGTCTCTTACCACCAAACAAGCAACCAATTGGCACAAGATGGGTTTTCAGAAACAAACAAGATGAAGCTGGTATTATAATCAAGAATAAGGCAAGACTGGTAGTACAAGGTTACTCTCAAGAAGAAGGAATTGACTATGATGAAACCTTTGCTCCAGTTGCAAGGCTTGAAGCCATCAGGTTATTTCTGGCCTATGCCATTTCCAACAAAATCAAAGTTTTCAAATGGATGTCAAGAGTGCATTTTTGTATGGAAAGATAAAAGAGGAAGTGTATGTTTGTCAGCCACCTGGGTTTGAGGATCCTTCTCATCCTGAGTGGGTGTACAAACTAGACAAAGCTCTTTATGGGCTCAAACAGGCTCCAAGAGCCTGGTATGATACACTTTCAACCTTTTTACTCAAAAATAACTTCACAAGAGGTGTCATTGATAAAACTCTTTTCATAAAACATGTTGGAAATCATGTCTTACTTGTTAAAATATATGTTGATGATATCATTTTTGGTTCAACAAACACAAAATTGTGTGATGAATTTAAGAAACTCATGCAATCAAAATTTGAGATGAGTACAATGGGAGAACTGCAGTACTTTCTGGGACTGGAGATTAAACAACAAACAAATGGAACTTTTATACATCAATCAAAATATGTTAAAAAATTATTAAACAAATTTTCTTTACAAGACTGTAATCATGTTCCACTCCCATGACACCAACCACACAAGTTGAACCAGATGATCAAGGAAAACAGGTTGATCAAACCATGTATAGATGTATGATAGGTTCCCTTTTATATCTAACTGCTTCTAGACCAGATATTATGTTTTCAACATGTGTCTGTGCTAGATATCAATCAGCTCCTAGGGAATCACACCTTATTGCAGTCAAAAGAATCTTCAGATATCTGAAAGGAACTCCCACACTTGGATTTGGTATCCTACTTCAAGCAATACCAAGTTATCAGCTTTTTCAGATAGTGACTATGCAGGGTGTAAAATGTCAAGAAAATCAACATCTGGTGGTTGTCAATTCTTGGGAAACTGTCTAGTGTCCTGGCAATCAAAGAAACAAACATCTGTTGCAACTTCAACTGCTGAAGCTGAATACATTGCAGCTGCAAGTTGTACATCACAGATACAATGGCTCCAATATCAACTTCTTGATTATGGAATCAAAGAGACCAAGACACCATTGCTTGTAGACAGCAAATCTGCCATTAGCATCATTCAAAATCCTGTTCAGTTTTCAAAAACTAAACACATTGAAATCAGGTATCATTTCATAAGAGATTGCTATAAAAAAGGCAAGATTGAAGTGAAACATGTAGCAACATCTAATCAAATAGCTGACATATTCACTAAACCCCTTGACACATCAACATTTCAGAAGTTAGTATCCATGCTAGGGATGCTAAATTTGTAAGTGTTTCTCTTTATTTTTCTGCACAACTTTTTATTTTTCACTTACATCTGTTTTCAAAAACTTGAAAAACTTCTGAAAAGAGAGAAACTACTGATGAACAAAACATCAGTATGGGGATATTTTCTAAAAAGTGATTAACTTCTGATAAAATAACCTTCAGAAGTTATGAATAAAGTATTTATAAAAGTATTTCTCATCAGCTGTTCAAAACTGCTGAAGAGAAAATGGGAACTACTGATGAAAATAATTATTCATCAGTAGTTTAGTCAAAAAGGGCAAATCAGACTTTTCCCATCATCAGAAGTTTGACCTAGTCGGTTTAAAACTTTTGATAAAGAGGTTTTTAACCTAGTCGGTTTAAAACTTCTAATAAAGAAGTTCCAAGCGGTTAAAAACTTCTGATAAATATCTTTTTTCAACACTTATCCATTCAAAACAAAATTTCCCTCCTTCTCTCTCAAGAAAGCTCTCAAACCCCTGAACATGCAACATAAATATTGTTCGATTCATACACACACAAAACCACATGGCTTTAGTTCTTAAACAGGGACACAATCTCAGAGCCTACTTAGAAAAACAAGAAGGCTGGTCCCAATATGATGAGATCATTGATCTCGTCGTCAAATCCCAATATTTCACCGCTCTCACAATAAACCCACCAATACATCCTGAAACTCTCAATGAGTTCTGGGCTAATGCTGAGACAGTGATGGTGGATGATGAAGTTATCTCTCTCAACTCAACAATTAAAGGGAGACAAATGGCCATCACACCGGCCATACTTGCAAACAGACTGGGGTTGAATGATGTGAATGCCCCTGAAAAGTTTGACAACTCTGCAATCCACCTAACCATGACTGAGTGTGGTTATCAAGGTACTCTCTCACAAGCTACCATCTTTAAAAAGTATTTTGAACCAAAATATAAACTTTTGTTTCATTATATAATTATGTGCTTGAGTCCTAAAACAGGGTCTTATGACCAGATGCCCTCAACCTTTCAACCAATTTTTCATCCCATTGTGAATGAAACAAATTTCAGGGCATCAAAACTTTTCTTTAATGAGTTGGTGTTACATCACAATAACACTAAGAAAAAGTTTTTGTTATATCCAAGGTTCATTATGCAATGCATAATAAATGAACTGGGTAATGAGGTGCTTGTGGGTAAAACTGAAATTTTAAAACCCTTAACCTCACAAGCATACTCAAGACACAACAAACAGGCTGCCTGGCCAGAAGATGACCAAGGGGAACCAGAACCAGTCCCCATGGAACCCTCATCTTCCAAACCTACTCCACCAAAGGCCAAGAAACCCAAGGTACAAAAACAAAAACCCACCAAACCTAAAAGAAAAGCTGTTCAGGAGGTTGAGATGCCTGAACAAACTATTGTGAAATCTGCACTTCTTAAAGATGTGACTGAAACATCCTCTCAGTCTCATCCATCTCAAACCCCACCAAGAGCACCAATCACAATCCTTTTCAAAAGAAAAAGACCTGCTTACAATCCAACACTTAGAACCACAGAAAGGGTCTCTTACTGATGAACAGCTGAACCAGCTCAAGAATTCCATGTTCAAAGGAATATGGAAAATTGTGAAGGACAGAAAAGAACAATAAGGAATTAGTAAGGTTTTGGCTTCATCAATCCAGGGGGAGATTGTTAGGACAAAAAGGATTGGTGAAACCACTTTTGCAAACCTTAGTCTAATTCACTTCTGTCAAAATACTCTAAGTATAGAACTGCTGAAGAAGAAGGATCAAACTGCTGAAGAAGAGATTCAGAAGTGCTGAAGAAGAAAAGTCATCAGAAGTTCTGAAGTTCAAACCAGACACTTCTACTGAAGAACTACTGAAGACAAACTACTCATCAGTAGTTTGTCATTCATCAGTACTTACATGAAGATCTTTTCCACCGCCTCTTGTATCAGTAGTTTATTACTTTAGTATTTCTTTTTGCTTTATGTACAAGTTCCAAGACTGCAACTTGTTGCAACTTGTTTATGAACTTGCTTTTGGCAAGGTTCATGTATTTGTAAAGTCTATAAATAGAAGGGTTCATCCATCTGTTTTAGACATTGATTTTAATACAGAAATCCTTCAACACTTATTATTGTTATTTCCATTTCATGTTTATTGAGAATCTGTCTAAGTGTTTCATTCTCATTCAATACTTAGATTCTCAATAAATACCTATCATTTATTAGTTCTTGAATCTAGGGGGAGTAATAACTCCTGTTGATAAGTGTACCTTTAAACTTATAACATTCCGCTGTGCTATCACTGATCAAGAACTTGCTAAACACTTAAGTGTTCACTAGCAAGTTCATACAAAAGAGCAATATACTGATCCAACATTTTCTAAACTTGATGGGCTTTTCTAAACTTGGTGGGCTCATTGTTGTCGGTCCATTAACATAATGGAGTGTATCATATCATGAAATAAAAAAAAAAAACCTATGGTAGTTATAAGTTTACTTAATTAATTATTAAAAACTAAGTGCTGATATAATAAGTAATAATATTATATTTACTCCATAACATTTTTTATTTAAATAAACCAAAATATTCTTTAAATTTATAATTGCAGTAACTATATGTATATAATTTTTAAATAGTTTAGAACATTTAGTTTTCTATTATATTGTAATATTTATCGAATATTTAAATCATAGAGAACTGTACGTCACCACGTCGGTAGTACACCTTGTACTGTTATCTCTACTTTAGTCAAAGTAAGCTCCCATGGAGGCCATGGTTTTTGTATACCAAACAAAAGATACAGTGATACACAATTCACTTTTAGTCAAATCTTGGATTCTTTTCTAATGTTTTCTATGATTCATAGTTGTACATCTATTTTATTCTTCTCTTTCAGATGACCTTCGCCTTCGCTAAACCTGCTTCCCAGAAAAGAGTGGAAACCAGAAAGCAACTTCGACTTTTGGCTAATTAGTTGAGCACCTCGGGTCGGTTCGGGTTACATGTAGGTTTTCCGGTGTTGGACCGAACCCGAGACCGAAACCGACAATGGTCTTATCAGGGAACCGATGATAACTGAATTGCATATGGTACGGTCCGGTTTCGGGTTGTTTTTGGGTCGGTTTTCGGTTTTTCTCGGTTAAGACCAAGATCTGCTCACCCCTATCCACGATCCCATATCAAGTCCCACAAGAGTGATATGTTAAACAACTTATATGTAAGTAACCACACAAGACCCTTGTGATTGTGACAACACATTGAATGTATATTTATCTACACACACGCATGGCTATACATACATACACACACCTTAATTGACTTGTCTCTCCCTTATACAAACATGGTGTCTTTCCTTAAACACAACACACCTTCCTAAAGTCCACCATTACCACATATAGCATAACTAACTAACCAACAAAACCCCTTTTTCCTTCCTTGTCATCGGCCGAGTATGTGACAACAGTCAGCGATCTAGGTCAACATCCGTACGTATTTTACTTATTATTGTCATTTCATGTGCATAATTAGACATCTTGCACACACAATACCCCCCCCCCCCCCAGTCTAGTGAAGCATGAGTACTCAGAAAATTCAACAAAGATCACCCGTTTGTACATACGACACCCAGAAATTTACCAGAAAGCATTCAATGAGGTTACCCCCCTAACACATGGTAATCCCTCATTAACACATGTATACAAATATGGACACCATCAAATGATAACACATGATCACACATAATAAATGCCAATACACGTTGATATCGTCATCGAAACCCTACAACATGTTATCACCCAACAACAAGTTGTCCATAAATGATTAACGAAACTTGTATTCTTGTCAACACATAAGTTGGACTTACCCACACATGTGCATGAGAATATGCCCTATCCATCTAGTAAGCCGAACATATGTTAACCTATATATGTATGTGTATGTAGATCGACCTCTTACATCCCTATCAATATACACAGATGCACGACATATACTATATAAGATCACTAGACCTTTGCTAAGAACTATTAACTTTCAAACTACCCTACACCATTTACAACAACAACAATAACAACCGTACCCAGTAAATCCCACTATAACCAAAAGTTATTAGTAGGGTCTGGGGAGGGTAGGATGTGGGCACACCCTACACCATTTAACCTTTTCCAAATAACATCTATGCTTGCCTGCATCCTCTAGAAGCCAATTTATCCTTATAGATATACATATACACACACGACATTACAATATACAACCATGTGCACACACATTCGACTACCAAGACATCTATACACATGACAAGTCTTATCCTACAACCTTTGATACCTTTTCCTTTTCTTTTTCCTCGGCCGAAACAACAACAAGACAACACAAGGTCTATTTCAAACCTAAGAGTTATACTAAAGTAGTAACCTACTTTGTAATCTTACTTATCCCCATGCTTGATCATGACACCCTCTTTGACACCTTATTAGCCGATTCCCAAGGCAATGACTAGACCTTAACATTCTAATCCTTCCAAACTTACACCTATTTAGTTAAACATTATCTTACTTCAACTACCTAAGCCTTCTACCTTTCCTTAACAAGAATGAGACAAATATTATTCTATTTCCTAATATATGCGGCCGAAAGAAGCTTAACAAGGGACAAGACTTGAGCATTGTAATGTCACCTATCAATCCCAACTCCTAGAAAGCCCCATGGGCGATCCAATACAAGCAAGACACTTGGCTACAAGGCATGTGATGTAAGCAATCTAGAAGACTTGTGAGATAAGCACTTACACACAATTGACAACAAGACAAAGATATGACATCTTGCTAACCAAAGTCAACCCACCCCTAATTGGGAGAACCACTTTTTGTCTCATTTTGAGCATACAAGCCACCTCTTTTGTTTGTTCATGCTTGACACAAGACTTACACAAAATAAGAAACTTCCACTTATCAATGGAACTAGAAAGGAAGAGGTTATCTTACCATTAATTACACTATAAAAGGGGGCCTTGTGTGAGCTTAAATCCTTGCACCCCCACTCCTCTCTTCCTCACTTCAATCGGCCGAAGCCACCCTCCAACACCCAAACCTTTCTTACACCCTAAACCAATCACTTACAAGCTATATTGGAAGGCTCGAGCTCAAAGGAAGATGCACGAGGCTTCTAGGAATCGGTCCATTGCCGCATTACACTAGGTAAGAATCACCAACAATTGTCTAATTCATTATCACTCGGCCCTAGTCATGCTTCACCCGAACTATCCCATTATGAGGTAACAATAATCATGAATCGACTAACACACCCACATTTAGTGTTAGGTTGCACTCACGAGACACACGACATGTCACATGAAGATAATCTAAATCGTATGAGGCCTTGTAAGACTTGATAAATGGCTAAACATCTACTCATTTTATAAATCAAGTTTACACTATGTTTTGAGAGATTACTCTAATTGTTTTTATCAAGAACACTCTCAAATCATCCTTAATAACTTTCGGTCATGCTTTATTAAGTGTTAAAACTCATTTTAATATGCTACATGATTAAGTATCGAGGCAATTGCCATGATTTGGTCTCGGCTATGCCTAACCGAACATATGTTAGGAAGGCTCTAACATATGTTAAACCTATGTTGAACACTAGGAAGGTTATAAACATACGTTAAAATATACGATTTTCAGAAATCAACCACAACAATATGAGGAAACCACCTTGTTTACAAGAAAAGCCCACTTAAAACATTCGGGGTTTGCGAAACCATCACACATAAAACGGTTATAAACCTCACGTACACTAAAACCAAGGTCTATAAGTATTGGGTGAACAATATGTATGATAAACGACAAGAATCTGCAATTTACCATGCTCTAAATAATCATAGGGCAACCATTGTTCAAGCAGTAGCTATCTCACATTGTCGGCTTCACTAGAACACATTATCAGGTGAGTTTTCACGGCCCCATTTTACTATTAATAGATCTATTGGGTTGACACCCCCACTTTTGGTTAGTCGCTCTAACCAGTTACATACAAAGAGTGTTAGTATTCTACTATATATACATTGTCTTTAGTGTACAATGCACGAGGCACAACAGTCAAGAGGTTTGGTTACGGGACTCATGGTTTGCACAGTAATCATTCGCTTAGCTAGCTTATGATTGTTCATACACGAATTAAACAAATGTTTACTTAACATATACAAGCCTGTGAACTCACCAACATTATGTTGACAAATCTTTTATGCATGTTTTCAGGTAACTGATGGAGATCATCGGGGGTTTGAGAGAGGGGTTCAAGCATGCACCGGGTGGTACCACTATGGATGGGGTTTTGTCAAACCCGTAACGTTGTAATTTCGGTTTCTTGAATTTTAGACAATTTACTTACTTTCAGACAATGTTACTATGTTTTTAATAATTTTATGACAACGACCATCCGTCGATGGTACTTTTTAGTAAATTATGTGTGTTGCTTGTACCTTGTGCTTGAAAACCTTTCGAGGACGCTGTAACAATACTGATTTCTGAGAAGATTAACATGGACCTTTGTATGACACCCTAGGCAAATCCCACATCGGCCGTGGCCAGGAGAGATCCTTGGTTCATAAGTAATCCAAAGCCTCTTAAATCACCAACGCGTTTTGGGCTTAATGCTAGTGGATGAGAGGAGAACTCCATAGTTAAGCGTGCTCAGGTGGGAGTAGTATCAGGATGGGTGACCTCCTGGGAAGTCTCCACCGGGGCGACCAAAAACAAATCCGTGAGCTCTGGATGGGCAACCCATCGGGGCAAAGCGGACAATATTGGTGGTGAGAGGGACCGAATGTTACACTTCCCCGTGTTTCCGCCTTGGCGGGGTGTGACAGAGTACAACCAAGACACCAAGGATCTTCTAGATGATGAGTACACTTACACAAGAATGGACCTTCATGCTTTCAAGTCCAAGACCAAGAGTAGGAGGTTTACCTCAAGTGTTATTTGTCTTTTCCCTTGAGCCATGAGGTAGGAAGCAACATAGGACAAATGTGGACAATCATACTTATACCATTTTGGGCTAATGTCGATGACAACTCTCTATTCAAGGCATGATCATGATTAAGATTTGGGGATCCTCTCTTTGAACCTATGTAGCGGCCGAAACAAACAAACAAAAACTATGATATGTCACTCTCAATAGAAGTGTTCATAGCTTACACCAAACAAGGGCATGACAATCTCTCCATACACACTCCTAGGAGGTATAATCTCCCACACAACACTTACAACCAATAGGATCAAGGAAGAAGGTATGTGAACAATCACTATCACCCATGTTTGATGATGATCCTCCCTTGTCTCTTCCTCTTTCGGCTGATGCAACTCATCCACAATACTCTTGTCACTTTCAATCGGTAACACCCAAACCGATGGCAGAAACATCAAAGTGTCACGTAGTGATGATTGCTCAATAGCTCATGGTACTAAAGTGTAAATTTGAATACATTTAATTTGAATAATTTATTACATTGGGAGGAATACAATAATTAGAACTAGCAATCTAAAACTAAAATACAGTAAATCTCAATCTAAGTCTAAGTTTCAAAAGCTTAGAAGTGACCTCACAAAAACCTGAAACATGTACGAAAATAATTTGGTCAATACAAAAATGTATTGGTGAGCATACCCTGTTTGAATACATATAGTAGAAAAGTGTTTCGCAATTCACGTGTTGTATACTGTTTGCAATTATGTAATAAATAATATCCGTTCAAAATCAACCCTATGAAATGAAAGGAAATATATATAGTATGCGCTAGTAGTAATGAAATACATAGCAATGACAAGGACTCTCAACAGAGTTATAAGAGTATATACCATAGTACTATTCATTGAAATGTCAGGCCCTCAAAGGTTAATGATTTTGACAAGTCATAGACACACAAATTAACACAAGCAAACACACATAAGAATTGCTATTTTAGTAAAAGGAAATAGAAACTTGATAGTAGGTACATGAGTCACCCCAAAATAGTAAAGCAGTAAAAAGGGGAAAGATATACTCATAGTTTACGAAAACGATCCACCTTAAGCGGTCGTGAGCTAAGTAATGGGAATTCTGAGGAATTCAACCTATAACGTAATAGAATACTAATAAGGGAAAAGTCTAAGAGTCTAAGGTAACTAGGGTCTAAGGCATTAGGATTTGCTAAGTCGATTTGGGGAATTAGAGTTTTTATGATAAATCAAATTATTATAGAAGTTGTATATTAAAAATAATATACCAAAGTTTGTAAATATGGTTTAGGTAATATAATTATTACCAATTGAATATTTAGATAAAGATATGTTTGAATAATTAAGACAAAGTAATTTAATTAATTTCTTTCACTAGTTATTGTAAATAAATACACCAGTCATAAATGTTTAAATAAATAATTATAAGTTACACAATGGTTCAACAAATAATAACTACGGCATTCCAACATAAAAATATTTCTATTTTATAAGATCTCATACGAGTTATCAACTAGTATGTTCATTGGCCATGATGATGAACAAAATAATGTAAAGTATACCAGGGTTTTGCTCAAAACAGGAAAGAAAATATGCATACCAAATATGCGTTCAAGTAAGTTTATAAGTATAACATAAAATTTTGATTGAAAGAATAGTATAATATAAATCAAGTAAATCGCACAATTTGAACAAAGTGAAAGTAATCGAATTAAATTAATGCTTAAAACCAGTGTTGTAAGAGTAACTACTAATAACTAGTGCGAGTGTAATAAGATAACTTTTCGTTCTATCAAAACGTAGTTTGCTCAATCTTTGTGATATAGTTGAAAGAATAGTAGTAATGCATGAGGATAGCTTTTTAGAAATCGAAGTGTGTTTTAGATTCAAAACAGATTTATTTGAAAAATCTTCGTAAATACACATTTTCATGTGTTTACAAGAAGTCGAGTTTGAAAAATGTTATAAGGCTTATTATTAGTTGCAAATTTCTCCCGAAAACATATATTGGATACGTCATATGAAAACAAAAGGTTTACATTTGACCTTTAAAATATGCAATACAAATTTGTAAAATGCAAAATGAAACCATTTCATGAAGTGTGTGTAAATCTAATGTGTTTTAAAAGACCAAGATTTAAAATGACGTGAATGATAAAATCAACGTATGTAATAGATTACCAATTTTTAAGAAAATTCACAATTTATCAAATGAGTCTTTAAATGATGAACAAAACATAGATATCAATATCATAAAACATTGAGATTTACACACACTCCAGCCCTAGACAAAAAACTTAGGATACAGGCGCTCACCCTTCCAGATTGCACGTGCCCCCATCACTAGTAAATTCCAAAACTTTAGCGAGATTAAAAACGGGATGCAGAAATAGATCCTTGAGATGTGGATTTCACTCCTAACTCAAAGATGTATTTCAAAACTGAAAACGATTGTGGAATGAAACCAATCACTAAGTTAAGGATATCACTCCCAGCTAAGTGGTTAAGTTCCTTTTTTAAGGAAATACTCTTTGAGGTGTGGATGTCACTCCTATCTCAAAGATATATTCCTAAGATAAATAACATATAGAGGAGTGAAACTAATCACCAAGGTAAGGATACCACTCCTAACTTGATGATATCGTTTCGTTTGTGAAATACGAGTGTCTTCTTCGCCAAGCAAAATATCGAAAGAATAACGAGAAATAATCATAACGAAAATATCTTGAAAGAAAATATAAGAAATAAGAGAAATATAAACGAGAGGACTCGTAAAAGTAAGCTTAGTTATAGACTAGGCTAAAAGGCATTCTAATAACCTAATTCCCTATAACCATGGCTCTGATACCAATCTGTAACACCCCAACCGATGGCGGAAACATCGAGGTGTCACGTAGTGACGATTGCTAAATAGCTCATGGTACTAAAGTGTAAATTTGAATACATTGAATTTGAATCTTTTATTACATTGGGAGGAATACAATAATTAGAACTAGCAATCTAAAACCAAAATACAGTGAATCTCAATCTAAGTCTAAGTTCCAAAAGCTTAGAAGTGACCTCACAAGAACCTGAAACATGTACGAAAATAATTTGGTCAATACAAAAATGTATTGGTGAGCATACCCTGTTTGAATACATATAGTAGAAAAGTGTTTCGCAATTCACGTATTGTATAATGTTTGCAATTATGTAATAAGTAATATCCGTTCAAAATCAACCCTATGAAATGAAAGGAAATATATATAGTATGCGCTAGTAGTAATGAAATACATAGCAATGACAAGGACATGCACAAGGTCTCATCTTCCCATTACCTAGTCCTTACACCAATATAGCAAAGATCTTTTAACACACATGCATAAAAGGAGGTTTTGACTTACCACAAAGATCACACAACACTTCCCCATGCACCACCACTTTGGCCATAGTCCACCTTTCCAAGACTTTGCACCAATTTGAAAACTAACTTTCTTATTCACTTTAGCAAAGGGAGATGACCATACCATCATTACAAATATAAATAGGACTTAGGGACTAGATGATCAAGTGCACCAAACAACACCCTCAAACCCTCACATCTCTCTCCCACTCTCGGCCCTCACATCTCTCTCCTACACACACACACACTCTCTCTCTCTCTCTTGTGCCACCACCTTTCGGCCATCACCACCACCCGAACCACCACACCACCACCAAAACCTCACCCCTCTCGGCCCTTTACACCCAACCAAAACCACCATTATTCCAAGATATCTTAGGGGTAAAAAGGAGCTAAAATAGGAGTTACAAGGACCCTAAATCTCTCACATTTGGTTTACTAAGTGGTATAAGAACTAACTCTAAACTATGTTTTATTATAATGCTTTTGTTTACATAAAAGGTTGTTCATTAATATGTTGGGACTTGTAACTATAACCAAGCAAAACAAGTGGGTTATGACTTAAAATACACCAAGTTAGCCAAAAAAATGTATACATAAACACAAACACAATGAACCGCAAATTATGTGTAGGTGTATACACATAGGCCGAAAATTTATAAAAACATATGGGTTGGATTATTAACTTAATAACATGTAGTGTGGTACTTAGAAACACGTAAAATCTTGTTGATTTATGTCAAGACTTACAAGAACATGTATTTTTACAAATAAAAAGTATATTTTCACAAGAAATGAGGATGTATTTTAAGAAACTCTAGACATATGAAAATGGTATATTTTCTTTTAGCCAAAGGTGACATATTTTCACTAGATCTATGAGCCTAGTGAACTAAAGTACATGTATCAAGTAGACGTACACATGTTGAGTTAAAAGTGTCCAAACCTACAACATATGAGTACACACACTCACCAAAGTGTATAAAAATACATGATTATGGTATAAGAAATCACAAGTGTGTGCATTTATCCTTACATACACACTAAAGCTTGAACATATACACACACTTACACGTGTTGGACATTGGACATTTGGACCCAAGACTATATGTATAATTACCTACATAGAAAGTAAAGTAACCTAGGTATACTCACAAGGTACAAGACATATGATAATATTATGTGACAACTACAATATTGGTCACCATAATATTAATACAAGTCTAGATCTAACCATAGTATACACTAACAAACAATGGTATATGTGGATCTAACAACACAAGTCATGGAAACCTTATCAAGGGTAAATTACACATGAAAACCCTAATTTCTCACACTCAAAAATAAACATTGTATCTTTGGGAAACAAGATATTTAATTACATAAATTCTTACATAATGGACACACATAACTTAAAAGGGTTTAAGTTACAAGAACAAGCATATCAAGTGAACAACTTGTAAACAATACAAGTGACATAGAACTAAAATGTCCCTTCTTACATAGGACACGTAGGTCGGATACTCTAGCTCCAGGCTCAGTAGTTCATTTCCAGACACACACACAAGGTGAGTTTTTTACGGCCCCTTTTTACTGTTTTACATTTTTCGGGGGAAAACGTGCGTACAGTTTTTAGTTACATTCATGACTATTATGTGAACATGAGACAATAAGGTTTAGGATCCATAAAGCCCTGGTGTTATACATCACACCATAACCATTAGCTATGGACTTAGCCATGAAAGACCAGAATAGATCTATTGGGTTGACACCTCCACTCTTGGTCAGTCGCTCTGACCGGATGACAGATATCAAGAGAGTGCTTGTATTTCACATTTATTCATTGTCTTTAGTGTACAATGGACGAGGCACAACATGTCAAGGTTTGGTTATGGGCTCATGTCAGATCACATATTGATTATTGCCGTAGCTAGGCAGTGATTTAGTCGGTTTTGGGTTACAAGTCCATTCATTTAAAACCCGTGAACTCACCAACTTTATGTTGACTCATATTATTTTCATGCATGTTTTTCAGGTAATTAGCATGAGGCGTGGAACTTGGGGGTCGCGTGCGAACATCATGGGATACCATCTTTTGAGTCGTTGTTGTATTGTTTTTGGTTGTTGACAATTTCAAACAATGGTTTTGTTTAAGACAATTTACCTTAATATTTTTGTAAAACAATGCTGTCAAATGGAAGTCCCTACTTTTTAATTTATTTGATGCTTTGCATGACCTTTGTACTTGGAAATCATTCGAAGTCGCATCTCGTGTTTCCGCCTAGGCGGGGTGTAACAGACTTGAGGGCTAGGTTTGAGCTTGCACGAGGTGGTACCGTCATGGATTGGGTTTTGTTAGTCATACGTCATTTCGGTGTTTAAGTTATGTGTTTTCAGACAATTTCGTAATTCCAGACAATGTTATGTTATTTCAATAATTTATGACATCATCCATCCTTTGATGGTATCTATTTAAATTAAATATTGTGTGTTGCTCGAACCTTGTGCTTGAAAACCTTTCGAATCACATCCCCATGTTTCCGCCTTGGCGGGGTGTGACACATCCAGATTTGAAAATAAGATTAAATAAAGTAGTTAGCAATTGAACTCCTTATTCTCCTAAACACTTCCACACCTCAATCGGTATGTTGCTCGGCCCCAACGTCTTCGCCCTTCCCATCTTTTTAAGTGTTGCCCTTACCTTACCTCTCTCTCCCTGTGTGATACGCCGACAATAACGGTTAATCCGTTGTAGCCTTTGAGTAGATGGGTTGTCATTTTCTAGTTGGTAATCCCTCACGTTATTGAAGAGATTATGGAAGTACGCTTGCCATCATAACTTAATGTCATGTTCTTTAACTAAAACGCGTCCATTCTCTCCCTTTACAACTTCACCACTCCTAACTCTTGCCTCCTACGCTCCCTAGCTTTTGCAATCTTTAACATATCATGCTCCCCCTACTTTGTTTCCAGGCGTTTGTAAATCCGTTTGTAGGCTGCGTTCTCTGCTTCTGACATTGCCTCCTTCGCCTCCTTCTTGGACTTTTTGTATTGCTCCTTCAAAGTTACTCATTCCTCCTCATTCGTGCACCCCCAAAGATCTCTAAAACACCATTGTTTATCCCTTATTTTAGCAAGAACCTCATCACTCCACCACCATGAATCCTTATGCCCACCCACCTTTCCTGTTATGACCCCTGAAGTCTCCTTCCTCACATTTGTAATAGTATTGACCAGAACGCCACATTTCGTTTGCATCCCCCTCCACTGGAGTTGATGACACCGAGACAACCTTATCTCTAAACAATTCAATCTTGCCCCCCCTTCAAATTTCCCCATCTAATCCTAGGTTGCAAAACTCTCTCTCCCTTGGTCAGCCTATCTCTCAAGACTATAACTGCCACTAATAAACGGTGTTGAGCCATTGTTTCCGCCGCTAGTATGACCTTGCGGTCCCTCCACCATCTTCAGTCACCAAGCCTCAACAAAAGATAGTCAATCTATGTGTTACGACCACTACTGCTAAAAGTAATCAAATATGGCTCTCTTTTCTTGAAAAAAGAGTTTAAAATACCTAGGTTATGGGCCACCGCGAACTCTAGCAGATCCCTACCCTGGTTATTCCTATCACCAAAACCGAAGCCCCCATGTACCTCCTGAAACCCATCGCTATCCTTGCCAATGTGACCATTAAAATCGCCTCCTATGAAAATCCTTTCCTCCCTGGGTATGGCCCTCACGACTACATCTAGGTAATCCCAAAAATCCTTCTTCTCTTGATCCCCTAGTCCCACTTAAGGTGCGTAGGCGCAAATCTCTACCACCACTTCCTCTCCTAATACTAACCTCAACACCATAATCCTAACATTGTGTCTTATCACCTCTACCACATTATTGTACACCTCTTTAGCCACTAGAAATCCTATCCCATTCTTCGCCCCATGGGACCCCGAATATAACAACTTATAGCCATTGCGCTCATCCCCTTTATGTCCCTTCCACCTAGTCTCCTGAAGGCAATCAATCTCTACCCTACGTTTTTTAAGTGTATCTATAGCCTCCAACAATCTACTACTTAGGGTACCTACATTCCAGAAGGCCACATGCAAACTATACCCCAAACTCTTTCCCTTTCCTGCACCCCTCGTGCTTGGACATGATCTTAAAGAAAAATCATGATTTCTACTGCCTATGATTATGTCACAAATCGGCCAGTGAATCTAAAAGGGCACATAAGCAGCCAACAAGTCAATAGCACACAATCACGATACAACACATACAATGAACAACATGAAACACACAGTTGGCAATAAGATGCAATGAGTATATAGAAGTAAATAGTATTGAATATTACAATCACGATAAGCAAGGGTAAGACACGACAAGAAATAGAGACATAGTAAAAAGGCTAATACGTGACCCACACAGACCTCAATTCCAAAACAACGACACCAGAAGCTAATTTAACAAAAGCAAAATCAAGTGTGTCTCTCAATTTTGCCTCAAATCGGTAGCTTCTGAATGTTTGATTAAAGAAAGTGTTTTTTTTAAGCCTTAATTCAGAAAAAAAAAAAAAAAATCAAGAAGCTAAATTTTAGAAATCTCTAGGTGTTTAGACCATAAGTAATGGTTGATGCCCTTTAGGGGCATTTTCCTCCACATCATTATCATAAAGCCCCTCAAAAAATATGTGTAATGGTTAAAGCCACTTAATGCCCTTTTTAATTATTACTTTTCATATTTTTTATCATATTTGGGCATTATACTAGAAATGCCCCACCCTCTTAATGCCCATATAATGCCTTAGGGAATGGTGTTGAGGGCATTATCATAATTATTCATACCCATATAATACCCACCTCAAAATCAGTAGCTTATGGCTGTTTAATTAAATGTTAATGAACGTTTAGAACCACAATTTTGTTCCAATTCAAAGAAACAAATAATAAATTCAAGCAAAGAGGGTTCAAGAAAAACTTACAGTACCGCACCCAAGAGTGTTCAAGAAAAAACTTACAGCGGTGCCGGTAATGAAGTTTCAAGATTCTCACCGGGGAAGTTGCCTAAGACAGCGTAAAGAGTCGTAAAGTTTGCTTGGGTTTTCACCGAAGGTGCTCGCCAGTACAAGTGAAACTTGTATGCGAGATGACCTTGCCTTGGATATACGAGAACAAGAAGAGAAAAAGTGAGAGTACCTTTTTACGGAATCAAGACCACATCAAAAATACAATCACATTCAAACAAACGTAAAAGTGTGTGAAGAACACTTATACGCTTGCAGCACAAATAAACCATGCAAAAAAATGTCATAAGTAACAAAATGCTAACCGTTAGCAACAAATAATACACTATTCTAAAATAACAAAAAGCTAATTACATAATTCATTCAACAATTATTTTGGAAATCAATTAAGAAAATCTTTGATTGAGAAGCTTCACCACATGAGTTTGAACCAAAATCCCCACACCTCTCACATAAAAACGGTACATGTCCCAGATTATAAACAAACTTGTTAATTACAACAAATGGTTGTTCTTTAATCTAAATCTACAACACAAATCTCTCAAAAATTATATACAAAAATGAATGGCTTTGACCCAACGTTCACTTGTTTGACCATTGAAATTCTATCTCCAGATTCCTTGAGGCGCCACTTTTGCTTTCAGGCAGCAAAGTATACTCACCAGCCACTGCTCCCAGCGTCACAACTCTGTCGATCTGTATCGTTACTTTGCCAAATGAACTCTGCACAATAACATGTTACATAAGTGATGATGCACAACATATTGACTTTTAATTAGGGTCGTAAACGAGCTTAACCGCTCAAGAAACGGTTCGCTAAAAGCTCAAATCAAGCCGAGCATAAGGAAGATACTGAGCTTAAATTAGAGCTCATTTATTTAACGAGCTTGAGCCCGAGCTTCATTCAAAGCATGATTAGGCTCAGGTGAGCCTATTAGTTTATGTTAGAATATATTAGGGTTAGGCCCATTAGCTTAGCCCTTTAGGATTCAGCATTGAAGATTTTCGAGCCGGGGGTCTTTTAGGGAGCAACCTCTCTATCTCACGCAATATAGTGGAAAGGTTTTCTCTCATCCCACCCTCCCCAGAGTCCCAGACCCTTATAGTGGGTACGTTTTCTTGTTTGTTTTGGATTGATATACATTATCTCAATCTCAATAATATCTCTACTTTACCTTCACTATATAATAATAATAATAATAATAATAATAATAATAATAATAATAATAATAATAATAATAATAATAATAATAATAATAATTTTTATTTAGTTGATATTATATATATAATTAAATAATAAATATTATTAAATATATAATTATGATAAACAATAACTATATAATATATACAAAACACTTAAGTAATAACAA